>JAABNY020000001.1:6553274-6571590 GCA_015164015.2 Brevimyrus niger
AGACGCCGGGATAGACCCCGGAGCGAGTCTGCATGCGACCAGTTAGCAATGCTGCTCTGTAATAGGAAATATCCAAATAAAACGAAATATTTTTTCTATGTGCATGTAATTGTAGTGATTCTAAAAAGGCAAAACAACAACTAAAGACTATCAACCTCAGGTATTCGCTATTCTTGGATATAGTTCTGTAAAAATAAAGTATAGCGTAATTCATCGTTATGGAATTGAGGAAATCACAGTAACCAGGCAGAACCTGGAAGGGCTGCAAACGGGACTGGTGCAGTAGAAGTCGGTAAAGCGAAGGCCGTTGGCTGCTAAGTGATCCAGGTTCGGTGTCATGGAGCTGGGGTGTCCGTAAATGCCCAGATCGCCGAAGCCTAAATCGTCGGCGAAGAGAAGGACGAAATTCGGCGGCGATCCCACGCTGAAGCGGCTTAGCAGCAACAGGGTCTCAAAGATCGTTAAGGCGACGGTAGGTACGGAACAGAAATGCATCTTCTGGGCATTAGTACGAGACTCCACATGAAATAAACGCTATTCTGTTGGACAAAGCATATGGTTACTATAGTTTTTATATCTGTATCTATTTATCTATCCACTGATCATTTTCTATTTTTTTGTGCACGACGTCACGGTCACATGGGCGGAAGTCATCGCAGCCACCACCACCCCGCTTAACACAAAGAATGGCAGTGTATGGGCAGCCGTTTTAGCTTTAATTAATTTGTACAGGATATTACAGATTCGGTTTTAACTATCAGAAATCTACTGCGAGTAGATATAATGTGTATTTCTGATATCAGGAATTCAGTTTTAAATAGTAGAAATGCAAATAGTTGATATCAGAAATATAATTTTAACTATCTGAAAATCCAAATACTAATATAAGGAATTCACCTGTTTCACGCCCCGCTCCAGACGCTACTTATTGTGTGCCACGCCCACCTCGTTACTTCTTGTTTTTGCCTGATTGTGGTCACCTGTTGCTCGTTCGGTCTATCTTGTGTTTTGTATTTAGTCCGTGTCTCAGTCAGTCTTCCCCAGACCTGTCATTGAAGTACCCTGTTTGTTTTCCCGATTAAACCCCGTTATTTCCGTTAACCTGGCTGCTCTCGCCTCCCCTGCTTGCTCGCCGCTCACCGAACGTGACAACTTGTAACTAGTGGTGATTTAGTTTTAGTTATAACTAGTTATGTTTCTAATTTTGAATTTCTATTATAAGACAGTGGTATAATTAAATAATTAGTTAAATATGAATTAACTAGTTATAATTGAACTCCTAATATCAGAATAGTTAAAATTTCAACCCCAAGCTTTGAATCTTACTATATTTAAAAATCAATTTCTTATACGAAACATTGACATTATAATTAGTCACAATTGAATTTCTGATAACTTGTTCGAGTTGAATTTGGTTATCCTCTACAAATGAATTAATACTGTTGGTATTCTGCTTGAATGCCGCGAAAACAAAGAAGCATTTGTGCTACTGCTGACCCCTATAAAGAGAAGCAAATGGATCGCTGCGATTCGCAGAAACATCTGGAATCCAGGCTCAAAAACGTGGATTGGCGGTTGTCATTTCTGATTACATAAAGTTGTAATGAAAACCTTTGTTCAAACGTGGCCACATACAACCAGAATTATATACATCCCTTTAATTTCGCCAACAAATCACGCCATGAAGTACTACCAAGTGTACCACCTCCACGTCGAAATCGGGGACATATAATTCATTTTCAAAGGATTTATTGTCATCGCTACACATCAACACACCGCAACGTAAGGGAAGGAAATGTGTTCTCTGGTCCTGCTCCGAGGTACAACGAAATAGAGGGATATATACAAATAAGTTAAAGGAATAAGTAAAAGTAATATAATAATAAACATGGAAATGTAAAAAAAAATAATCATAACGACAGTTTATATATGAACAGAAAGTGCCTGGAAAGTCCGACAATGCAACCTGCTAAAAAAAAAAAAAAAAAAAGAGGGCAAGAATACACATCATAAAACCCGATTCTTTGCCATATATCAGTGTCCAGGGTTCACTGGTCCTTTGGTAAGTTATACGGGTCGCTGTCGAGTCTAATCGGATATAAATTAAACAGATAATCGTTTGTTTTGCAGTTTCCCCGACTAAAATCAACGACGTTGTAACAGGCTTTCCGAGGGGGGCGTGGTCCGGAGGGAAAGTGACGTCATCGAATACGGCAACCCCATAAGAGAACGAGTCATATGATCATCACATGATCTGCCGCACTGTAAGGAATTCTGGGAGTTGAAGTTGAATTTGGAATGGAACAGGCAATGAATTTGTGCTGAAGTTCGTGCTGTGGGATAATTGGTCTGTAAATGCGAATTGAACTCCGGCAAAAAAATATTTCTGTACTAAACTGGAACTTACTTCATACTTCATTTGTTACACGCGTTTATATATATATATATATATATATATAGTGGCACCTCGGTTCTGTAACTCATTAGGACTCGATTTCTTGAAAGTCTAACAAACCAGTTTGACCTAGAACTCGATCTGAATATCAGAAGTCAAGCCGTGAACACTATAATATCAGTTGTACGCGCCAGGAAGTGAGTCACGCTACAATGCAATTCTTCACAGACTGGACGATTAACCAAATAAAGCAGCGCAACATTAATAAAGGGCAACATAAATAAAGAAAATAAACAACATAAATGAACACAATAAATTAAACAAATTGACATAATTTACATTTATGGCAGTTAAAATTACAGTAACTTACAAAAAATAAACCAGTAACTTACGTGTACTATTAGAGCATTTATGTCATTTATTTAAGCTTTATTTTACCAGGTAAATTAAATGAAAACCAGTTCTCACTGCTTTACGCGATATTCGGGAGAAATAGCAGATTACGCATCGGAACTGCCTGGGATACAAACGTCATGCGTGTAACTAAACTCTTCAGCCAATAAGAGCAAAGGTGTGTTATGGCTGCAGCGGTTACACTTTTTGCAGCTGGGTGAGAGGTCGCAATGCATCCAACCGTAATGCATTGCGTCAGAATCAGAATGCGTTGCTTTAAGTCAGCCCTGTAAGCAAGTCAAACACACCCAATGGCTGTACTGGGGAAACAAACTGAAACGTGGACTTAATACAGAGGACTAATGACAACAACCAGAAACAGCTGATCATATGGGGATCCCACACGAGGTTAATGAGGGGGCATGGCACACGGAAAGAGCAGACGATCGGGGCAGTACAGAGGTAATGTTGGGGTAAGATCTTTATCATTTTGGAAGCCATTAGGGAAATACTCTTCTTGTTTTATTCTGTTCACTTTGTGTTTAAATGCTAAAAAAAATTAAAATAATAAATTAAAAAATAGGTGTAATTTTGGGGGATCGGGAACCAATTAATTGGTTTTCCATTATTTCTTATGAGAAAAATTCGATCAGAACTCGAACTTTTAAGGTTTTGATCCGGAGTCCAGATCGGATTAAGTTCGAGAACCAAGGTACCAGTATATATATTATAGCAGGCATCTCTTGATTAGTTGCTCAAAAGAAGTTTTAAAGCGTTTTTAGTAAGGCAGCCTGTTATGCAATCCAATGTAAATAATTAGCTAAAAAAATGATGAAATATGCATTTAAATGACTCGAAGAAAACTGCAAATCTTTGATGAGACTTTATACAGAATTATGTGCACGATGCAGTTTTTTGGGAAGGATGACAAAGCTCTTTTCCGGCATGGTATTGCAATACAGTGCTCAACTTGCTGAGTGATTGGAAAGTTATCGTGCTGCGCTGGTCAGGTCAGGTTCAAGGTGATCAGAAGATAGCGTCTTTGCAGCATTAATACAGCAATATGCGTAATATAACAGACTTTACTGCCGCCAGGTGGGTGCGGGAGGAATTGCAATATGGATTGTACAAGAGTTTTGGTATGGTTAAGAATTTAAATTAATCTTAAATGTAACTTTAAAGTATCTTTTTAATTAACGTAATGTAACTCATGTTGTTCAAAGGAAGGTTCTCAACTTAGTTGTTGCTTGCAGTTATATTTTAATCATAATGTTTCAAAAAGTAAATTACCCTGGTTAGCGAGTACGGTCAGAAAATTGCAGCTAGTATGCTGCTTAAAGCAATTCCGAAATAAGGACATTTATTAATATTTAGTGTAGTGACTGCTTGTGACCAACAGTCCCCCACCCACCAAGTCCCAAGCAAGAGACACAGAGTGCAGATAGGAACTCTAAATGTGTCATAGGACAGACAATAGTGAAATAAAAGTGATTTTTTTTCTAATCAAAATCTAGATCTTGATCTTCTCCCAGGAATCTTAAGTAATATATTTTTTCCTCATTATTATTATTATTATTATTATTATTATGGGCGGCATGATGGTGCCTTACACCTCTGGGACCTGGGTTCGAGTCTCCGCCTGGGTTACATGTGTGTGGAGTTTGCATGTTCTCCCTCTGCTGTCGTGGGGTTTCCTCCGGGTACTCCGGTTTCCCCCCACAGTCCAAAGACATGCTGAGGCTGATTGGAGTTGCTAAATTGCCCATAGGTGTGCAAGTGTGAGTGACTAGTGTGTGAGTGTGCCCTGAGATAGGCTGGCCCCCTGTCCAGGGTTGTTCCCTGCCTCGTGCCCGTTGCTTCCGGTATAGGCTCCGGACTCCTCACGACCCAGTAGGATAAGTGGTTTGGAAAATGGATGGATGGATTATTATTATTATTATTATTATTATTATTATTATTTAGTGTTATTATTACGCATTACATATTGTCTTCATGAACATGGAACAAACAATACCTATCAGTTAACATACTAATATTGCCATCTGATATGTAAACTTTTTCAATATCCAAAGTTGGCAACACTAGTGCCACGACTATGATAATTATTGAGATGATTGCGTCAAATAATTGAGATGATTGCGTTGGACGATCAGCCATTTTGCACAGTGGAGGACGAATGTCTTTGTCGGCCCATTCACCTCTTATGAGAGGTGGCCACAAGTGAACACAGAGGAAGGAATATAATCCATGTGCTGCTTTGTTGTAGTGAAAGGGACCTTTATTCAACTACACGAGCAACTACAAACAAGAGGACCCCCTCCTAACATGCACACTGGACTGGGACAGGGTACATAGGACTGGGAACAGGCCTACAGGAACAGGGAAGCCAAACACGAGACATTAGTGAGACCCTGAAGACAGTACAGATGGAGACTGTACACAGACCCAAAGTGGAAGTAGGACAGATGGAGATGCAGGCACCAGCAGCAGTCCATGGGGCTTTGGGATCAGACCTGAGGACCAGGGAGTGCGACCTGCCATAGGCCTTTTTGATGAGGATGGTGTGGCTGGACCTGGGTTGAACAGTGGGGGCACTGTAGCAGAGGGACCATGGACAGAAAGAACTGGGACCACTGGTATCTCAGGGGTCTGTGCTGGGGCTGCCAGCATTGGTGCTCCCGTATGTAGGGAACCTGGGTGACACGGATAGGGACTGTGCCCGGAACAAATTCACTGGGACACCAGGAACTGGCCCCACTGTTTCCAATGGGGTTTACAGTCCTGGGGGAATGGGAGATGTGAGGCCAGGGTCCAGGTTCCTCGTCGGCTAGCCTTGACTTCTGAGGGGGGGACGTGGGCTCTTGAGGTAGGACACAGAGTGATCCCTGTGGGGTCCCATTCTGGTGGGGCATCCTCTAGGTCGAGTTTGGCTGGGCCTGCTGGCAAGGTCGATGCAGGCAGGGGACAAGATGGACGATGACGAGGCTGTAGAGGAACTGGACTTGAGAGATCTTGCTGGGGCGGAACAGGGTACCTGAGACGCTGGCAGTGAAGTGGCAGCGTGCGGGACTATGGGGGTGGCAGGATTATTACTCACGAAAACTAAGAAAACAACGAAAACAAAATGTAAAAAATCACTTTCACTAACTATAATAAATATAGAAATGAGGCTAAAAATGATAAGTAACTGAAACTGTACTTTATGTTTACAAAACAAACTAAATTTACTGAGAAAATGTCTTCAGTTTTCATTTTGTCTATTTTATACATAACCCTTGATGGACTATTTATTTTATAGCTGTGCTGGTTTTACACACACCCGGAAGGGACAAGGAGGGGGAAAAAAATCAATGGTTGGAAACAAAGATGGACTTTTGAGAGATCCCACGAAACCTTTCCAAGATCCTGCAATACTTTTCTATATACTGTGTCTACTTCAAGTACAAAAGATAGAATTAATGGACTAAGAAGTATAAGCGATACACTTATTATTATACCAATGTATACAGTACTCATGATACTCATGATACTTAGAGGTACAGTATTATAGCCATAAAACTGAACATAAACCTAAATTTACCACAGTGTCAATTTAAACTTAAACCCACATTCTGGAATGTTTCAGCATAGATCTCCACATACATCATCAAGCGAGAATACCAGGGTGGTATATCCAAAAGTGGATTTGGGTTTAAACCTTTATGACACTATGTTAAAGTTAGCTTTATGTTCAGTCTGGCCGTAATATCTTCTAACAGAAGCAGATTTCTTTGTGGTGAATTTTTATTAATACTTTATTGTTTGTGTGTGCACTTCACGTTCAATATCCTCTGGACCGGGAACTGGAGACGCGAGCTCCTCTGGAATGGGGACAGGTGACGCAGGCTCTGAGAAAGTAGCCCTCAGACTTGTGATCCTCGTCTATCACTCTGACTTGACATGGGTAGAGGGCAAGACTACACAATCACAAGGAAAGACCACACAGGGAGAAAACGTACACAATCCTAACATCTACAACGATGAACAAAAGTATAAGGTAAGGGCAAGCACATATATATCTATACAGGTGAGGGGCAAAATCATTGAACACTCAGAGGACTCAAAAAATGGAAATGAGATGGTTAGTGACACCTGCTGGCCAAGCTGGGATGATGGACAGGGCAGAGACTGGTCCTGATAGAGGTCTAAAAGTACCAGGCCCCAAAATGTTAACAATTCATTAAATTTGACTCGTAGATCAATCATTTCACAGAATAAAATCATTCCACTAATCTGCACCAGCAAGCTTAACAAGTTTCATGCTTTTCTGAATGAAAAGAAAATATAAACTCAGCTTTCCTCACTGTGCTGCATTGTAACTCACAATGCTATATTCAAACCTTACTTTAGTGAATTTAAAAGGATAGGTTGCTTTTTGTAAGATCAATAGATTTGAATGTGCAGTCATTTTATTTAAGCAGTATTCCACTGGATGCCTTGAGTAACATTTTGGTGTGGTATCTGTTTTTTTATTGCAGTATGAAAATTGTATTCCTTTCCCAGCACTGGCCAGGGGCAGCATTTGCTGCTGTCTTCCTGCACCATGGGAGTTGTACATATAACAGGTTTGATTTAGTTTTGACCTTGCAGCTGTATGTCCAGAACAGAAGGTTGTCTCATGAAAAATCTGAGATAAGTGACTGTGGTGTTCTAGGCGGACGACCGCAATCTATTTTTAGACCGGTTTCCCCTCAGGTGCAAATGATTGCATGTGTGTTTCTGACGAAGAATCCAATTTACCTTCCCTTCGGAGGCAATTTTCTGGAATGCCAACTGTGACCCTGCAGTTACTTGCCTGGACTCTAAATCATGCTCTTGGAGGAGGTGGACGCTGTCCCAGCGACCGCCTCGCTGCACTAAAATTAGTGGGGGTTCAAAGAGGGTGTCAGGTTGTGAGCATTCCCTTGGGAGCCCAGCTTGGTTGGGGTGTGGTCTGAACATGGGCGCCACCCAGTGGCAGATAGGTGCCAGCACGCTCCTTCAGACTGGTATGTGCTCAGTCCTCAGATTCTGTCTTGTTTTCTGACATGAACAACAGCAGGAAACAAAATGCATAATAGTATTATGCTGTATTAAAACTAAAAAGCTGTTCAGAGTTTCATTGTACTTTGAATTAGGGTGATGTGTTTTGTGTGGTTCGCTCTGCAACGTCACATATGAACAAACGTTTTGCTTTACAACTTTGTAAATAATTATAAACTTCCACTGTTTAATGCAAAAGCTACAAAAAAAATTGTAACAATTAATAATTATAAATTAGTATTTAAGTCATATTGCTTTCCAAATGAGCTCCTAGAGGAATAATTGGGGAAAATGATACTTCTCTTGTTTCAATTTGATTTAATTGGGTGTAACTGCCTGCGTGGGATTATATGGCCTAGTGTTGTATGGCCTGTTCCTGGGAGCCTTGGCAGGGGTGAGGTGGCAGGGGGTCACCTTAAACTGGCCTCTGCATAGTTTGTTTGATTGTGGCCTTGGTTTCTCACGCCTACCTAGAGATTTTATACCATACTGCCACCCTGCTGGTGAGCATTAGTAATGTGCTCACTTTAATGTTCATTTTTGTGGCTTTGTCGACTTTAGCTTCTTAGCCATGCATCAATCTTCTAACTACTTATCCTAATATTATATCTACATGTAGAGTGAGGTGGTGGACCTGGAACCTACCTCAGGAAGCTCAGGACACACCCTGGACAGGGCATCAGTGCATCACTGGGTAAGAACATAGTCACCACTGAGGACCATTTAGATACCCTGATTTGCCTAAACAACATGTGACTGCACGAGAACACCCAGGCAAACTGGGCTAGAACAACTCCAAGGAAAAGGAGGGGGTGGGATTCAAACCTAAAACGTAAAGGTTTGGCCACTGTGCCTCCTTCTGTGTGAGACACACATGGATGAAAATTATCCCCTCCAGTCCTACACTGGAGTGAGTATTTCATGTTAATTTCCAGGAGGAGTGCATTGCATTAACCTAAGCGGTATCACGCTTAATGGACCATACGTGATTTCTGGACCAGCTCATTATAATCTCCCCAGGTAAGTTATGATAATGGCGTTTAGGTTGGTGCTAAGTTTCATTAGAAACACAAGAATAGCTGCTGCACTAACAGGCCGCAAATCTCAGTTGAAACTCTTAAGGGTCCCTTCTACCATAAGAGAACATGTAAAAATACAACCTACTGATAATACCCAGCACATTTTACCCGGAAACCAGAATGGCTGCAAGCCTCAAACCATTGGATTCTTGTTTCTTCTAAAGCACGCCGACTTCTTGGGATTCCTAGGACACATGAGGAAGCTGCACTGAGATTGACCTCTCTGCGTTCTTTTTCTTTAAGACCGATGTTTCGCTTCATGTACTGGAACGTCCATTATGCGCTTTTACTATTCAATTAGAGGCCACCTTCACGGTCGTCAGGTATTCAGCAGAGGAGGGCCTGGCCTGGCCAATCAGCTTTAAGTTATCTTGAGAGGTATTCCTGCATGGTGTTTAGCTATGGACCAGCAGGGGGCAACCTAGACCAGTAAAGTTGTAGTGCCAATAGGCCGATGGATACTTAAATGGTACTAATTACTGTTTTACCTTGGTCTCAATTTTAATGAATGATGAAAAGTAGATCCTGTACCACAGGACAGCCGTTATAGTTGAGTCTCAGTTGTGCAGAAAGGATGATCTTGATGGATTCTGTGACATTTTCCTTGGGTATCATCCTCATGTTTCCTTTATGAGCAGTTCGCCGCTTTTCTCCACAAGCCGTGCTGTCTGAGATCCGGAAGGAAGATGACTGATATCTGATCAACTTTCTGAGCCACGCATTCCACTTGACAAGGTTTCTGATGAATAATTTAGCTGGATGTGAGAAAGGGCAGGAGTGTGGGGGTAGTGTGGGGGGGGGGTGCTCATCCACTATCTTGGATGGGTTGGTTGATGAATAATTCACCTGTCCTGCTGAGTCTTGCACTGACCTGGGGTGTTTTTTTATAAATGCTCCAGTTAGCAACCATTCAGCTGCATGGTTCCAACTATGTACATCGCTAGTGTCATTAGCAACTGTTCAGCTGCATGGTTCCCACTATCGTCCTTAGCAACTATGCTTTTGGGAAATGTACCCCCGGCAGGGAGTTTTACCCTCAACACCATGGACAGCTAACAGCCCCCCCCCCCCCCCCCCTTGTAGGTTACGGATAATGTGAGTGTCACCAAGTTCATCTTCCTATCTAAACAACCCTGAACCTTGGGTCTTCATTGCCACCCCCCACTCTAAGGGACTACAGTACTGATCTTTGCATGAGGAGCGTGCAAGAATATTCCATTATTATTATCCTGTATTATGTGGAAAATAATGGAATCCAGTTAAACAGCTGTAGTTTGACTTTCCCTTTAACCAAACATTTTCCAGCTAACGGTGCAGTCTGGCCATGCAGATATTCCGCCCCTCACACCCCAGTGAAAGTAATTGAAAAAGTTCTGGATCTAGAAAGCTATGTGGCAAATCTTTAGAAAGTCTCAGGTAACTCATTTAAGTTTATAATTCCAGTTTCTCCACCATACTCATTGAGCGGAGCACTTTAAAAACAAGGTTATGGGTGGTTTGAATTTGCAGACATTCTTGTGCCCCCACTTTCTGGAACCTGATACCCCTTGATTGCTCTGACATTTGGTCTGTGCAAGTCTGAGAAGGTGAGGTACCTAATTAATCGGAGCTTAGGACAAGAATGGCAACCATCCAGCTGCGTCAAAGCGTCACCGTGCTTATGGGGCTACAATCATTTGTTTACCTTGGTTGTCAAGGTTGTCAAGGTGACTTTAAAGGCACCTTCATGGTGCTTCTCTCTGCTGCCAGTTCGTTGTCATGGTTTCGCCCCTTGCCTCAAGCCTATTCCATCATTATGGCACAGAATGCAGTGGGAATCTGCAACTGTTCCTTGCGCTGTCTGATCCAGTATGTGAATCCTGGTTACGGAGATACAGGGTCGTCTGCATCTTATGCACTGGCAGGCTGGTCTGGCAGAGAGATCCTGGCACTTCCTGACAGTTCTAATGAACGGGCAGCGCCGGGAGGCCGGGCCAGTACCTGACGGTTGTGACCTTTTCACGGGAGTCAATGCGGAGCCTGTCAGCGCTAACAACGAGTGGAACTGCTGGGCCGACAGGGTGTGGCTTTTCGGATGGTTATTTCATAATGAAGTGACTCCACCCCCAGACACAGATTCCTGTGGGTTTGCCATTTCGCTCCTGGGGAGGGCGTGGCCTCCCTAAGACTCTGTGAAGTCACATGATAAGCATGCCCATTCAATGCATTCAGGGTTGGCCTAAGCAGCTGTCAATGGGAGAGAAGATGACAAATGACAAACAGGTTACTGAAATTTTGCTTAGAGCCCCAAAAGGGGTTGGACCAGCCCTAAATAAACCAGTGCCTTGACCAGATTAGGTAGTGTTTGGTTATCTCATAGCCCCTCCCCCTGCTGTAGCCCGACCCATGACCCAAAGCATGTTTAGTGTCGTGTTTTCCCTTGTTGACCCTAACCCTAGCTTCTGTAATCCCCTCCACAAATGTCCAGTGAGTGAGTCACATGTCTTGGGCAGTGCTTTCATAATGGCTGTTTTATCTACATGTTTGTTTAGCCTCAGAGACACTGAGGTGACAGATTGCAAACGGACTCATTCTGTTTCGGCCAGAAGAACCACATTGGCATTGACTCCCCCCCCTCAACATCAATCTCAGAAACAGGGCATATGAATGGCTTTGAACAGAATAAGGCTCCTGCCAGACTGGTACTAGTAAGAGATCATTATCTGCTGTTTGTTTGTTTTGAAATAAAATGACAGTCTGACAGGTAACTTTCTTGGTTTAGAGTATATTTGAGTGATAAATGTTGACGCTGCATGCGGAAAAGGGGCTGACTGTGTTTATGATCGCATGAGGTGACACTTAACCGTTTGTGACGTTCAGGAGGCAACACACAATTCATACTCGTGGGTCTCTGGGTTTTTATATTCATTTACATTAGGAATTTTCCAGTGTTTCTGTGTTTCTGCACGCAAAGTCATAGGGCTGCAATAGGGTTCAGTCATTTACTGGAATTATTCTGCCATTTCTCTTCATCATTTGACCTGAACTAATTAAAAACTAGCTATATAATTTATTAGAATACCTGTTCTAGGCCATACAGATCATCTTATTTTGGATAATGGCATCATGTGATGCTTGTGTTTAGGTCTCCCAAACTGATGATTTGTCATTGCTTAATTGTCTCACTTCGTTCCCAGCCAAAATTACTTTTCCCAGATTGCTTTTGTCTGTCTTGCCCCTCATTTCAGCAAAGGTTAGCTGCGTGCTAATGTTTTTAATGAATGGTGCATAACCCTGAGTTAACACCAGGGGGCAGTCTGTGATCAAATGGTGCCACCACCAGCTTTCAAAAGGAAGAAACTGCGATTGGGGCTGTCAGGTTAGGGGCGTTTAGGATGTGGGATGATGCAATTACTGGGTATTTTGTGTGATTATCTGCTTTTCTCTGTCCAGTTAAAGGTTACTGTATCCCTGTCAGCTCAGAACAAAAAGCATCCAAGTCCACAAAAGCTCTGTTTGTTGGCAATATCTGTATGCAATATTAGTGGTGCCAAGTAGTTCTCTGCTTAGGGGTAGAACTCAAGATCTACTAAACTAAAAAAAATATCATGAATAAATCAAGTCTGTGACAGTTCAGGGATTTACAATTCGGCACCTGCAAGGACGGCTGGCATTGTTGCTCGTCCAGCTGTTCCAAGCTGCTTCCATAGTCGAGTTGGTCTCGGCACAATAAACAGAATGATATTGATGTATAAGAATCTCGTTGATAGGAATGTTTCGGTCAGGAAGGGCCCTGTTTATGAAGACTGTCAAAGTCGATTAAATCCGCAGAAACAGATTTCATGACTCTGGAGAGGCTGCCCCAATCATCTTTTTTTAGCTAATCATAAAAATCAGGTCCGTATTCATAACTCTGCGGGCTGCCATTTCTGGCTGTGGAGTTTTACCTCGTAAGGGATTTTCATTCAGCCTGATGACACATTCAGTGATGATCAGCATTTGACCAGCCAATTTTGAAATTACCATGGTACGGAGCCAAAGGAGATAGAAATGGCCCCTGGGCAAAGCCTCATCCCCTGTCTGCTATTTTTTACATTGTTACTTAATGAGAGCATTCTTCTTGGGCTCCTGAGTGTCAAACAGCGCCCCCTGGACAGATGATGTGGCAGTATGATTATCACTGATTCTGACAGTCAAACAGTGCTGGCTCTGCTGGTTCTGTATATATATTTTATTCTGCCAACTTTACTACTGGGGTGGCACATTTCCAGAAGGATCTACCAGATGTGTAAACAGATGCCCAAAAGACATGCCAGAGTCGGTTTGCACATTATTTAACCCCTGACAGGTCGCCTTCTACTCAGATGTCTGAGCCTTCCGAGCTGATAAGGTCTGTATTTCCTTGAAGTCTGTATTTCCGTCATTTCCAGGTGTGTAAAAACCCACAAGTTCAGGCAAGAAGAATGACGATTCCTCAAAAGGTTATTATTTATTTAAAAGATTTGTGTTTCTATGACTTAACACCTGACACGGGCGAGCCCCGTCAGGAAGATTTATAACCCTTTGCGAGCTGGTCCTGCTAATGAGGATCTGCAGCAGAATGGACCGCAGGCTCACCGGGTGCAGTGCCGGTTCCAGAAGCGGCGGGGATGAAGCTAGAATGTCCGCATTTCCTACACAAGCAGTTTCAGCTTCAGGGACTTTTTACCAGAGATGCTACTGTAATGGTTACGCACTGGCCTTCAAGGGTGACAGAGCAGCCTCTTTGTGAAAAGCTAATGAAGAGACTATCCCCTCCCATCCCCCATGTATCACTAAATCTTTAATCCCTCCCTCACCACCCTTTCTGGGAAAAAAGCTATGAAATTTTGTTAGATAATCCTGCTGGAAGGCGTCCCCTTCCCCCCCTCTTATTATCAGCCCTGAGCTGCCCTACAAGGAAGTATCAAAGATATGAAATTCCCAAACCAGGCAGCAGAGGGCGTAGCATAGAGTTGTTCCCAGCATGTAAGCATCATCTGACAATATGTGTAATATGGAAGTTTTGTCCATTATTAAAGTTTATAAACATGTTTCACTTGTTTTTCAGAGGGATTCATTTTCTGCCTGTAGGTGATGGATGTTTTGGGTCAGACTGGCCAAGGCGCGCTTCCCTTCAAGCGACTTCTGTACCGCTTTACTGCCACCTTCCTTGGCCGCTTCCTCCGCCGCAAGGAGATTGAACAAGCAGCCCGCAAAGCACAGATTCCGGCTTCTCAGGGATGCCTTTCATCCTGCAGACCGCAGCGGGATCTTATTTAAGGGTTTGATTTGCTGTCTCACCGTGGGCTCCTTCAGATTGCCTGTACGGGCCGTGAGTCTCTTTAATGAGCCCTGCGGATGAGGAGCTTGTGGTGTGTCGACAGGCTAATGAAGGCCGCGGTGCCTGGCCCGAGCTCTCCAAACCTCGGGGACGAGTGAGTGGCATTCTCCTTTGTCACACGATGCCAAGTAGTACTAGGTCAAAAAAACGGAACCTAAAAACCTCTTTGGAGAACTGGGCCAGGAGGGCGCGTAAATATTAGAGAGGTCCATATAGGTAAAATAGGTGGTGTTCTGATGCCGATTCTGAGTGAATTTGGCAGCCCCCCCCCAAAGACATCTTAAGCCGTTTCAGATGAATATCAAATAATGTGTCCTTCTTGTGTTGTGTCTCATTCTTTTCCAGTAAAACATAAAAGGTCTCTTAAGCATGATTTAGTGATTTAGATATTAGGGCATCTACACTGATATGATGAGACTGACTTATGACTTTGGACATAATTTTGAAGAAAAAATAAAAATCCCCAGGGCCATTGTTTGATTGTACAAGCAATATACAAGTAGCTTTTTAACATATCCCGGGAGTAATTAGCAGGCACAAAATCACAGACGATATTTCTGTTGTACCTTAAGATGGGAAATTACCTTCAGTGTTTTCCTGATTCCTGGATGGCGTGACACGTCCTGAAAGCAGAGCTGGTTAATAGGGTACTCTTTCCTTATTCTAATTTATGGGTCACTCATCATTGTGGCATCAGGCGTCCTCAGTTCATCTTGCCTTAACTGCATGTTGGAGTGCAGGGTGGATAGAGATATTAAGGATTAAGGAGCCAGAGAATATTAAGTATATTTAATGACCAACCCTCTCTGAACAGTTTCAATTACCATGGGTCTTTGAACAGTGTGACTTCACTGGTTGGTAGGTGCTCCACTGAAAAGGCCAGGACCATTTCTGTCACACTAAGGGGAGATGGATGGACGGGGTTACAATGGTGACCTAAAATGGTTCAAAGTTTGAAGGAGATCCCTGGCAGACATATAACACTGATGTCATTTCTCTCTCTCTCTCTCTCTCTCTCTCTCTCTCTCTCTTGCTCTCTCTCTCACAACATTGTTTTTTGAGCATTGAAGTTACCAGGCAGTGCACAGTGATTATGGTGTGAATGTGTCAGTGTATCTCTGACCCCTTTGTCGGGGAATTGGGCTGCATACTAAAAGCTATATGAATACAGCCAATAAAAATTATATGGAATTCTATACAATGATAATGGCATGTATGTCAGAGATCATTGAGGAAACATGCTCATCTTACCCACAATTCCCACAATCCCACTATAAAGTAATTATAAATTATTCCTGAATCACTTACCTGTCACATTTCCCTATATGTTTCGTCTGACCGATAAAATCAATGTCAAGCAGAGTCGCTCCCACTGGGACCCGGTGCAGTTATTGCCCCCAAAATGCACCTCCGAACTCAGCCAGTCACCGCCAGCGGCTCACCTCGCCAACCCATCTGAGCCGACGGTGAAGGATGCTCTGTAAAAATGGCTCCCCTCCCCACCTTGCAATCTGAGGATCCCGCAGGCTGTAGCCGACCCCAATTAATGTGGCCTCCGTTCCGAGCCCTGGAGCTCCCCCCCCCACTCCGTAACAGACCTTTTTCTTCAGGTCTCGTCCCGTGATGCATCTAAAATGGGCCTGGAGGAGAAGGGCTCAGACGTGCCAGAACCTGGAGGGTCCACCAGCTGAAATGAGACCGTCTCCATTCTACTCACTTTTGTTAATCAGACACCGGCTCCTCGCTGCTCGGCTCTTTGTTTTCCAGCTTATTGTGCAGTGACATTTAACATGAAGCTCTCTTCATATAGTAGATGAATATCAGGAGCATTAGTTATTGCTGTTAGCAAAAATTTCATTAGCCGCGCAAATGCTATTGTATGAAGTCACAGCCTCAACATGTTTTAGGTTCTCTCTCTCTCTCGCTCTCTCTCACACTCTTTCTCTCCCTCACTCTCTTTCCACTTCATTAGAGCATATTGCTAAGCTAATCAGCGTATAAATTACATGAAAGATACCAACCATGGTTAAACAGAATAATTGTTTTTTTCTTTTTTGTGCAACACTTGACTGGTCATTTAGCTACTTTTGTCTAGTTTCTTTTTTATTTTACTGCCCAGAAAACCTTTTAACATATTGATTAGATTGCACACTGACCTAAAGTCATTGAGACGGTCGCAGTTGACGTCTTTTCAGTCGTGACAGTGTTCTGAGACGAGGTCCAGAGAGACGGCCCACTTAGGCTGGAGGCCGTCTGGGTTCTGGCTCATGCGTAGTGAGGCCGACCACTGCTGCCAGTCCAGCCACTTTAGCACATTAGTGACTAGCCTTATTTTCCAGCTATTTTCCAAAAGTATGTGACGAGCAGGTCCCGCCATGCTTTCATGCTTCTCATCAGTTGTCGACTCTGTTGTCCTGCATTTTTTAAATGCTCTGATAGAGCAAATAGACTGGATGGACCCTGAAATTTTTGGGCCTGTTTACAATCTTTGCCACAGCAAAGTGCTAAGCAGTTAGCTAATGGCTGGCCCTGCTGTTTCACCGTCAGTCCTCTACTTTTTCTTGTCTATCCATGATCTGGGTTTTCAGCGTGCCCTGTGCTTTAAACCATGCCAGATCTTATTGGTCCTTCACAGAAATTTAGTACTCCATCACATTTTTACTGTACTAAACAGCCCTACTTTTGAATACATCCTAGAGCAGTAGGACAGTGTGTAGTGTAGTAGGTCAGTGTCTTGAACAGTATACTTGTTTTTATCCCTGCAGGGGTCCAGCTGTAGTACATCAAAATAAGCAAAATGCACAATAATCAATATTCCAAGTTTAAATGCAGTAGAACAATGGGAGCAGTTAACAGAACAAAGGAGGCACAGTCTCTGCACTGCTGCTGGTTACAAAACAAACAGCTAAATGAGTTTCAAGCCTTATTTATTAACGTTCCTTCATGGAGGATTTGAATGTTGTGAGATGGTGCTGAATGGATGAGCAATTCATCTACTGTGTGCAGTGGCATTGCTGAGCTAGCGGCCAATGATTTTTAACAATGGTGCAATCTAACCTGTGCCTGGACTTGTAGATAAGCTATCAGATTACCTATCACTTCCAATGAACTCGTGCTCCTCTAGCCAATGCCTGAAGTCATCGAATCCCTGTATCCATGACACGTCGCAGCCCCCGGCTGTCCCACGACGCTTCCCCGTGCCTGACTTTAAATCCGCTCTTTGTGGGTCTCTAAACCATCCACTGTCACTCTCCGTTAATCGCTGCCTATTCAAGCCCCGGCTCTCTCTGATTTTTGTTTTGATTGTCAGCAAAGAAAATCAGCCTAATCAGCCTAAGGAGACAGTTTCTGTTTCACATAATTTTTTTAGTGCTATTAGTTTATACTTGACGCTAATGTTCTGAACGTAATTGCAACAACATTTAGATGTCCTGCTTTTTGCCCATGTCTCAGTAATTGTTTTGTGAATACTCTGTCTGGTAAAGCTAAGATATTACTTGGTGGGGGCATCTAAAATTTCAGGGGGTAAAAAAATGCTTTTGAGACTGACCTGGCATTTTAATGCCCACCCTTCCTGCCCATCACTTTGAAGTTTTGGACTGTGCTCGTCTAGACAATCACCTCATTTTGGCATTGAGAATTTTGCTGCACTTCTCCAGAGAGATCAACTAAATGGGCTCTCCCCCAAGGACACTTTTCAGATATCTGGATTGGGATTAACCCTGAAGAATTTGAAGAGGGAACACAATTGTAAGAAAATAGTGGTTCGCTTTGTACATGAACATGGATTAATTCAACTTTGTGTCACCTCTGTGTTACTTTGACAGAGACGTCAAGAAGTATCATACGTGTGGTGTATTAAACCATTGGCACTGAATGATGTGTCTAATGAAGAGTGAGAACGTAATGAAAATGATGTACAACACAACATCCATCCATCCATCCATCCATTTTCCAAACCGCTTATCCAACTGGGTCGTGGGGGGTCCGGAGCCTATCCCGGAAGCAACGGGCACAAGGCAGGGAACAACCCTGGACAGGGGGCCA
>JAABNY020000001.1:6592388-6607926 GCA_015164015.2 Brevimyrus niger
CCGCCACCAGCTGATCACTGTCCTGCATCCAGCCACACTGTCCCTCAGCATCTCACAGCCAGGGTCACTGTGTCTGCGTTAGCATGGTGCAGTTTGTAGGTTGCTGCTGAAGACTTTCTCACTGAACTTGCTGGCTCACAGCTATAGACTGTCATTCTTCAGGCATGACTCATCTTATTGGGTTTTGAGTTCACATCTGCCCAGTGCTCCCTAGCCAAGCTTCTCTACCGCCTTCTGGTGGAAGAGCATGTGGGGGCCGCCAAGTAGACCCCCCCTCAGAAGATGGTGTCCTCTCAGCCAACGGGGAACATTCCAAGAACTTTAGCTAATGTTGTGTGAAGGTGTTCTCAAAGATGGCAAAGAACATTCTTACCATAACATTAGTGGAATGTTATTTCCACATTTTCATTTTTAACAAAGGTTCTGTCAGTGGTGGCACAATAACATTTTTTAACAGGGCATCCTTTTAATGCAATGTTGAAAAACATTGTTTTATAGTAAAACATAATTTTATAAAACACTATATGCGCATACAGTTAACGCAACATTAAACCTTGAACTTCTGACCTTTGGGGTGTGATGTAATAATGTTTCCCTCTGCCCAACCAGACCATTCATGTGTTTTCATGTTATTACTCTTAGTTACAGTAGTAGCTGAAGTAGTGGAATATTATTCTAGTAACAACAGGAATACTGGACACTTTCCACACCTTTATTATAACATTAGGTAAACATTCATAAAACAAAAAATAAATTGTTAGCAGGGCTGACGATACCATTCTGAGGAGCCCATCTGGGAATGACTAAAGACAATGGGTTCAGCCGCCATCACTGGGAGGGAACATGGATCCAGTCTGCTGGCTTAGCCCAGACACAACATGGCTGCCTGGTGGATTTAGGTTATACAGCTTACAGGGTGCCATGCAGTTAGGCAGAATTTACTATTCAGGAAAGCCCGGTTTACACCAATGCTCCAGGGACACTGGGTACAATGAATAGCAGTAGAAGGTGGCTCTGAACAAATGTCAGTACAAATATCTCAGTTCACTATGTATCAAGGCACTTACTATTATTAAGGGCAGTTTTACTTTTTTACAGAAAGGTACCTTCATGAAACAAAAACCACTTACAACTGCACTAAAACAGTGTCCAACTAAGAGCTGACTCCACAACTGAGCAGATAATAGGAAACCCCAAACACACCTTTCTCCCAGGTAATTTATCATGCAGGCCATTGCCAATTCACATTTCACAATCTGCTCTCAGTTGAAAAAGCTGTTCTCCAAGAAATTATGGAAACAAGCCATACAGCCTTCCAGTACCAAAGCTGCTCATGTCAAGCTCTGCAGGAAATCGCACAGCTTCTAACTTGACGTTCTTGCAGTCCTCTGATCCAATCTATGCAGACCTAAATTCAACCTTCTCGCCATCAAGATATGGCTACGTTCAGTGTTGCATGTTGTCATTTTTTTTTTCAGTTGTGAATTTTTTAGGGGATGCATGCTGGCATTCTGTGAAATCCCAGAATGCATTGCATCCTTGTTTTTATCCATCCATCCATTGAATGACAGTGTGGTTTTGTTTGGTCTGCTTTGCCTCAGTCCACCATTTCTTTGCCGTGTATGAACTCGGCAGCGTGTAATGTGGCTCTTTCACTTAAGTAACCCGAAGTGTGTGCTTGAAGATCATGACATCAATAATCCAGCATAAATTCATGTTAATTGTTCATTGCTCTACAAAGCAGCTTTCCAGTTCAGAAACCTGGAGAAATAAATTAGATTTTTGCTGGCGTTTTAAAAACAGCACTGACTTTGATGAACAAGGTTAAAGAATATCATTTTAAGATACACAAACTCTGACTTGCTTTTATTAAACTTTTGGGTATGTTACACATTATAGCCTTTAAAAAAATGATGACCAATTAGTAAATTATCCTGTGAAATACGATATCTGGATTTTTGACCCCCATGTTGAAGCATGCTTTAAGCAGTTTCCTGAATGGTGTAAAATATCTGTCTGTTTCAACTCCGCAATGATAGGCACGCTGTCCCACACACATTAAAAATTGATCTTTGCACTACCCTGCATTTCCACTGAATTGTTCTCCAGTATAATGGATTGAGTGCTGCATAGCTCAAGGAGATTACCAAGAAGGCAGCACATATAGACCAGAGGACCGGGGTCAGGTCCCAGGATTAAAATGGCAATATGGACTAGAGGCTTGTGGGGGTGAAAGGGCCCATTGCTGGACATGCTGAGCACAACAAGTATGTGACTGGGTTTAAAAATGAGTCTTTCAACAGCTTTCATTCAGATAATTTGCTGTGGAATTTGTAAACATCTACCAATCTATTTTAATATTAGAAAAGTGTTTTTTTCTGACGTTTGTTACATCTTTTAACTTTTGATTCTATGATCATTTGCATTACAAATGAAACTATCTCTATATGTGTGTAAATTTAGGTCTACAGGACCCGTCAATCAGAGTTTCATTTGGGGAGTGTTTTTTTGTTAATTCACCAAGGCTATTTGTGATGCAGTTCAGCAGTAAGAGTAGGGCTTGGTTGGCTTGGAGTAAAACAGCAGTGTCATGTTATATAGGCAGAATGCAAAACTTTAGCCTTGAACCTGTTATGTACTCTAAGCAGGTTTCTGTGTCTCCATGGTAACGTGGAGCCACTGATAAAGAGCTCATTTTAAAGAATGGCCCCCACTGGCGGTGCGATGAATGAGGCTCTGCCATGCAACCTTGAGCGACTACAGGATAACTCTGACTGAGGCCGAGCCTCGGAAGTTGTCAGCTCTAAAGCTGGGCCATCACGTGTCATTTGGTGGGAATGGAATGTGCGGAAAGGGTTCCACTGCAGATTCCTGGCTTGATTAAAGCTTAATGCATTTAACGAAGGGATGAGAAGGATTATTTCTATTGTATCAAAGATGTCATTCTTCTAACCTTCTTCCAGGCTTGGTAAGTCACCCATTTCACTCGTTACTTTTAAAAGCATTTTTAAGTTAATACGATTTATTTATATCACACAAAGTCATTTTGTATTAAACTTTCATATTCAGATATGTTTAAATATAGTGCTTTATATAGTTATATGTGTCTCTAGAGTAATCTGGTTCAAGCTGGGGTTTGAGACAGCTCCCTTGGTAGTAAGTTTCCATTCTTAAACACTTTACCACCTACTGGTCACATCCTGTAACTGTTTATCAGTGAGCTACATTAGGTAAGTGAAAGATGAACAAAACATCTGAAAAACTATAAGAGACAAGATTACATTAGGTGATATTCTCAAAGAGTGGCTTTTCAGAGCTGATCCTTTTGGGCATAAATGGTTATTAGAGATTACATCACATCAGACAAATCATTTCCTGCCAATAAAACTGCAGTCTCACTCTGTGAACTGATTCCTGCCTTTGTCTGGAGGCGTTGCCTAGTCAGCTCTGTTATGTGTTAATCTTATATAGACTGTGGTTTGGTTTTGTTTGCCTCGTTTTTAAACGTGTTAATATGTCATTTTGGAAGGGCTCTTCTATAGAAATTTCAGGCAAATATTCATTCATCCATTTTGCATAACCGCTTTTCCCAGTGCAAGAATACAGGGAACCTGGAGCCTGAACTTGGCAACACAGGGGACACCTAAGAGGTGTCATTTTCTTGTAGGGCACACATTTAGTCACACATTATGCACAGGAAGATGTAATGCACTCATTAAAAATTTTTTAACTTGTAAAGCTTGGGCTACACAGTCTCTTAATCTCCAAATAACGTTAACCTACAATTGCTAATCCTCCATCTCCAAATAGCATTAACATATTTTTAAAGATAATGTTTAGTAATACTTTCAGTCAAATAATCTGATGATTAAGTATTAAGTAGGTTTCATATTAAAATTGCACATAAAGTCAGATTTACCATAGCTTTGGACTAGACTAATGTGCATTTTTTTGCCAGCCATCTGAACACATACTAGAAGGAATTACTCACTGCAGGCTCCCATTTAGCTCCATACAATATCACAAATATGTGATGATAAAAAAATGGCCCTTGTTCTTTAGATAACTTATCGGGAATAAAACCTATGATGTCACGTCCTGTTAGCTACTGACATACCTCTACAAAGGCTAACTTGTTTCTGCCCTATATTTTTGACTGCTGTGCTGTTTGCCTTTGCTGCTATAGACCAGGCACGTAGAAAGGTAGCAAATTTCCAGGTTTGAAACCCCTCTGCCCATCTGGCAAATCTACCAAGCGGAACTCTCAGTAGGGCTGCTGGACAACCCAATGAAATTAATTTCTGGTTGCAGGCCAGATGCTCGTTGCTGATGTTCAGCTGTTTAAAAAAACAGTTCAAAATGACTATTTGGTTGTTTACTGTAAAGATACCTATAGCAGCTAAATGCTAAATTTAAGCCAATATACATTAAGTTGCATTCCAGCCTCCTAGCCGGCCTGCATTCCACCCTTCTAGCAGGCCTACTTTTAAAGTTTAATTTACTTAAATGTTTCACCTAGGACGCTTTGTTGCTTTTTCTTTGGCTTAAGGTCTCAGGTTATAAGGCAAGGAGTGACCCTCCCCCAACCCCTCCCGCCTTCCGTCAGATAAATCCTGGCCAGTGTTACTGATTGGCAGTAACCTATACACCTGTCCTCTTAAGCCCAGCATAAGCTGAGAAACAAGGCTTATTGATTTATTTTCCATTTCCTCCCTCCCCATGCTTGTTCCTCTCAGAATCTTGTGGACTCTGTGGCTCCCTTCCAAATGTCAGGCAAGGGTAAACATTCCTTGAAGTGGACGCTATGCAAATAGGGTGACTTGAGTGAATGGCATTAAACGGATAAATGAGATCTTTGTGCGAAGTCCTCCTAGCAACAGCAGTGTCGTCGTGTGGGGAAAAGCTGGTGGCAACCTGAAAAGAGATGTATATCCACCCCCCCCCCCCCCACACCTCCCCACTGCTGCTGGCCTCCCAGGGGATCGAGAAGAAATCCCAGTTTGAGTGTCTGACTGCAGAAAGCCTGGCATCCATAGTCAGAACTGCCATGGCTCTATTTAATTGCACCTCCAGGTTGAAGTTTTCTGCTGCTGGATTCTGTATCGGCGACTTTTTTTTTTTGCACATATCCAGTATGCTTGGATTGATTAGATCGCTCTGCTCTCACAGGCTTCATAAACATCACTGCTTGTCATGCAGCCCTACGTAGGTTTACCTTCATTACATCTATGCACCTCAATAGCCTGCGTGACACAGCTTTTAAACTTTGGCAAAAGTACATTTTTGTTTCTACATTGTGACATTTTATAGGTGGCTGGCATTAAGACATTACTGCTTTTAAAATAATTTAATATTAAATAATAATAGGGGAAATATTGTCATGTCCAGTGATTCACTGGATTGTCAATAGCCAGTGATCTACTGAATTGTCACCTGATCCATCTGATGCAATAGCAGCACTATGCTGATTAGACTGATTATATCTTTGTCCCACTATGGTCATGGATTTGGCTCATGCAGGCATCGTCAGGATTAGCTACACCTTCGAAAGTTCACGATGGTCTATTCCAATATACAGTCATTACACAATCATCCAGGTCAGCATCTTTTCCAGACTAAGTCAGACTAAACCTGGGCTGATCATCTTCAATGCTGGGTTTATATAGCTTCATGCACTTGTTTCTGACAATGGGGCTCGGAACAGGGGGCTGCTTTTAATTAATTCGTTTTGAACTGTACAGTGTGCACATTCACCTTATTCACCTTGTGTCAGTGGCTGTTGCCATTTTTATTTTTCCCTGATTAAAATAACAAATCAGACGACGCATCCCTCGCAAGAACATTCAACTCCGCCCAAAGATATTCTGAACTTATGCAAAATGCCTCATTAACAATAAATGTCTTTCATTCACAACGTTAAAAGCTTTAATTTTTTTTCCGTTTTCTGTGGAGAGCTAATCTTTAATGAATTGATGGTAGACGTTCTGCCTGACAGGCCTGCAGATTGAATGACTATGTTTCTGTCCTAATTGAGTATGACCTTGGGCCATGACGTTTCAGGTACTATGTCCCTTGCCAGAGATATGTTGAAACGTTAGTCCAATTCATGCTCGTGAGAAAATCTCATAGGTTGGATCTACATGAGCGCTGTTACGGAAATGCTGCTTGTCTGTATGTGTGGGTGTGTGTGTGTGACTTCCTAGAGATTTCTGGTTTAGGGTCAGCTTAAAGTAATTAGTGTAGCTTTATAGCTCAACCGCATTTTGTGTTATTAAACGTTTACTTTTTTGTGAGATTATCACTGCCAGTCTATGTTGCTGGCAGTGATCCAAAGGGCGCACACCCATCCGGAAACTTCTGTCTTAGTATCTGCTGTTAATCCAGATACTTGTATGAACAATCTGGTCCATGCAGGACAATTATGGGGATTCCCTCCTGTACTCATCTTGAATATGAAAAAGATTTCTTACTGTGCTTCTTTTGATGCTTCTCTGTGGTATTCTGTAATACATAGGGTAGTTTCACTTACATCCTTACTGAAATGTTATCTTGTTAAGCACTAAGCACTTTGGGCATGTTTCTGGTTTTTGTAGCCTTAAAATTGTGAATGAAACCATTTCTGCATGAGTACTCCCTGTCACAATGATTAATATCATAGTGTGTCATGAGTATGTTAACACATTAACTAGCCATTGCAGTGCCTATGAAACATTAACTAACCTTTGTTAACAAGCAACTTATTAATAGTGAGTCTGTCTATGGTTAAAGCTGGGCAGGGATGGATCCCATAATGACTGTCTCCACTTGAAACTGCATTTCTGCTTCCAAAATGTGTGTGAAATTGGTCTGGGTGCTGAGAGATCAAAGCCTGCATTGCCACACAGGCCGAGGGAAACAGGGTAGTTAGTGACGCCCCCCCCCTCCCCGGCCGCTACTGATAAAGTGGGTGAGGGGCAGGCAGATCAAAGCTTCTGTCTGAGGCTTTGCTGATGGTCACATCAGGGTTTCAGATACACAGACTCACTTTTGGGACAGGCCCACGATTCTTCTGTCACTTTAGGGGTCCAGTCCGGTGCATGTTTAAATATAAGTGTTCAACAATAGGCAAAGTGTTGGAAGTGTAGTACAGGGCTGGACATGTTCCTGGCTTCTCTGCGCAAACACTGCTCTTATCTCTTATCTAAGGCCGTGTAGGAAGCCCACACAGGCCCCTCTAGCACGTCGGGGCTCCTCCTCTACAGACATGAAGTCTGTCTGATGTTTGGTGGCTTTGTGGCAGAGAGGCGTGTCCACACACTTCCAGCAATGCTCCTATGGGGCTGACAGTGCGTGCTGTGGGGCATGATGAAAGCTACCACTGGCTTTGCAAAAGGTGTCCCCCCCCCTCCCACTATAAGCAACGCATTTCTGGTAGGAAATCCATAAATTTTTTTGTGGGAATGGTGCCACGGTGAGTAAACAAAAAGTGTCGCATCTATGCCACCACGCTGATCAAATGGGTGTCTGTTGCATCACATCACCCTCAAGGCAGGAAAGCAAAAAGTTGCGTTGAACGAAAGACCCAACTAAAGCTGCAAGGGAACGCAACACGTGTTTGTTTTTAACTTAAATGAAGCTTAGACACCTGTGTCATCACACTGTGATTAGCAGACTCCCTGCCCCCATGACTACTGCGGAACGGTGAATGCTTTCCCCCAGCATATAGGCTGCACCGGGTCCTTAAGCGCCCGACAGAGATTCTGAGTGTGTGGGTGTTTTCCTGGCAGCCGGGAAGGTGCTAGGTTCCCTCAGTTTTTTCCTTTTTTTTAAGTCCTCTTCCAAATCCTATTGCTCCCCTCGTGGCGCTGCATCACAGTTTCCATGGCAACCGCTCAAACTAACGCGCTCGCGCCCAGCCTGCCGCGAGCTGCTGGGTTACTCACTTAAATGTATCACTCTTTTTCCGTACTCCGCAGAAATGCACAGGGATTTCCATGGTTACGGCAGCTCGCAGCTTATCCCGCTCTCACCCGGAGCACGAAGTGTCTCCGTGAGGTAAGTGGGCCAAACGCCGTCACTCCGTCCGGGCTTCAGCCGTCTAGAGCCACGCCGCGTCGCCTCATCCATATCACTAAAAAGTGACTTTGTCATTAGGATAAAACCGGCCACTGGTCTGTTTCGCAGCGTAGCTGGGCGGTGCGCGGCGTCTGACCGGCTGGCGGGGCGGCTAGCTGTAGGTACGCTCCGGGGCGGACCCTGGGGGGCTGCGGGACCGCACCGCAGGGAGGGGAACACCTGCCCTGCTTCGGCTCGTCGAAATATTTCTGTCTCGTTTTGGTGGTATGGGGTGTTGGAGAAAGGGGGGGGGGGCAGCGAAGTGGCGTTAAAACCCACGCAAAGTGATTAAAGTAGTCTGAACTCCGGCTCGATCCCCCGGGACGGCTTTCGCAGGCGCCCCTGCCCGGTACCTCGCGGGTGCAAGGGGAATAATCTGTAATGACGCCCCGAAAAGGAGTCCTCCGTGAGGAGAGGCAGCTGTGCGGGGGCAGGGTTGGGATTATATAAGTCAGGTATCTTTAATGGGTGGCGGTGAGCGGTAACTCTCTATGTCTCTGTGCTTGGGGTCAGCCCGCGACTTTGGGGGCTTCAGCCCCACCGTCGCGACACCGCGGCAAAAAAAAAAATCGTTTCAACATCCTATGACACCCCCACCCCCACAGACACACACCCACAGAGTCATAGAGCTCAGTGGGATTTTCCTTTTCAAATTTGCATGCATATATCTGACATTAATTAATTAAAGGTCTTCAGCTATCAATGACAATATAAAATCTGAAACTGGGAAAAGTTGCCCAGGGCAGGATGCGTCTGCATAAAACCACTCTAACATTTGGCAGGAACTGCTTTGACATTGCTTACTAACGAGTTTAGCGCGGAAAGATGCGGCCTTATCTTTTATCCGCAGTCTTCTATCCAATTAGGATGCAAATAAGCTAAAAATAAAAACTTGCATATATCTTCTCCTGGAATTATGTAGCTCTATATATTCTTGAAGTGACCTCTGTGTAGTTTCTAAGGCTTTGAAGAACTCCATGTGACCTGCTAAATGTCATTAAGCAGTTTATTATTAATGGCAACTTATGTTAGGAGTGGTTTTAGCTCCGGACTCAGACTCTAGCAGGAGCCTTATGTAGTTGTGATTGGTGGTAGCTCAGTTCAAACCCTACCTCCCTTATGTTTACTGTGGTAAGGATACTTGGCTCTCACACCTGATCATGGTGCTTTTCCAGCCATGGGACTGAAGGTGTGAAGTTCATAGTGCAGTCCATTTTCTAGGTCATGTTTCAAGTGAGTTGGGATATGTTACCGCTGCTGCCCCCTTTGTCCATCACTGGACTTGCATGTTGAAGCTGGAATTTGTGGTTGATTTATTTATTAGTATAAATCTCTGTTTGTAAGATACAAATCATGAGGTAGGGATGGAAAAAATCAAGTTCTTCAATTGGTCGAAGACAAGAAGATTTCATTGAGGAGTATTTATTTTAATTTACCCTATGGACTAGTCACCTATACATGTGTTTTATTTGAACATATATAAATTAATAATGCATGAATTCAAAATGATGATGCAGTCATTTCTCATGAACAAATGGGGAAAACTCTAAGTGCATGCAAGAATTGTTCAAGGGGAAATATATAGCCATGTTGTTACTGGGTAGAGGGTGAAACATTAATCACACTGGAGTGAAATTTCAAAGAATTGTCAAATTACATTTTAATGTTATCGCCATGTGGGAGCGTAAGTCTTACAACTGTGTTGCTTAGAAGTCTTTAGATTCTACAACTAATCAGTGACTAGGAAAGTTGTTCTTGGGTTTGTCTGGTCATTATTCAAGATCGTTCTCCCGTCGTTTTCCTTCAATCCATTGCTGAATGGAAGGTAACTCTACAGCATGGATTTCGGCACAACAGGCAGGAATGGCAGCTAACTGGTGGTCATTGCTTGCATGCAAAATGCATACATGAAGATTCAAGCATTTATAGGGATCCCTTCATCTGTCTTTTCTGCCTGGGTTATGTAATGTGACACATTCTCTTTGGTGATGACTAATTCGGATGACTTTCTATACAGGGCTAATGCAAAGACTTGGTGTTCGATAAAGTCCAATTTTCCCTGTTTGTTAAATGTGCAACAGGCGTGACTCAGCAAAAAGGTAAACCCAAATCCTCAGTGATGTTCAAGATCTGCTGGCTTGCCGAGAAGAGATAAATGGCAGGGATGAGAACAAGCAGAACTTATGGTGGGGGTGACTTTTTTGTTGTGGCAGGTTCAGCTTGGCTTAGAAGCTAGCGTTATGCATTTTCTATGCACTGTAGACTTAAGGATGACATCTCCTTCAAGGTGACCGATTATCTGTCAGGTTATAGTAATGAATTTGACCGATGCACCATGACTTTGCCCAATCATTTAAAATAAATTAGGGAAATAATTAAAAACGTAAGCACAATTAACCTCTGTTTAATGATCAGGCCCCCAGTCAGCAATTGAGTGAATGGACTCTATTTAGTAAAACTTTAAAATACAATAGTTAATGTTTTATTGGAGGGACATTACTAAGTTAACAGAGCTTTTCTTCAGGACAGGTCTGCTCCTTAGGGTATAATTAATTTAATGCAGAAAATAGGGGGACGACTATTGTAATTATTTAATAGGTCAATTGTAGCTTGTAATTTTTGATTGAAATGTAGGCCTAATTTTTTAATTACATGAATTGCCGCTCGTTGTGACAATCAGGGTGATAGCTGGTCATGTAATCTTTCAAACTATGATTTTGAGAATGTTTGAAAATGAATGAATATCCATGATGTTGGCATCACTAAGGAAACGTGCAGGCATGCCTCAATGAACCTGCTGTCTTGAGTACCTGTCTCAAATCTGGTCAAGAAAACTTCATCTACATTTAACTGTTGCATTATTTCAACATGACTTTATTTATAGTGTAGGCATTTTTACTGAATTGAACCAGCTTGCTGAAGGCCATTCCAACTGACTTTCTCTTGGGGCTTGTACCCAACCCTTCTGGGGTTGAGTCCATGTCCTTGGTCAACTTTTCTGCTTGCAGGCTTATGAAACAGGCACTGTTTATTTCAGGGACACCTTGATAGCGGTTAATGAAATTAGCATCATCGCTACATTAATTAGGAGGTAAGAGATTCATTTAGAATTTGAAACCTCAGTTGGTGGGTCTGCAGTAGAGGT
Organism: Brevimyrus niger; assembly: GCA_015164015.2. NCBI lineage: Eukaryota > Metazoa > Chordata > Actinopteri > Osteoglossiformes > Mormyridae > Brevimyrus > Brevimyrus niger. The sequence continues at coordinate 6,603,628 of JAABNY020000001.1, forward strand.
GGGACTGTTTTGGCTGGTTTTACTGTCTGACTTTGGGTGACTAATTAAGGTCAAAATGCCTGTCCTTTCAGCACATTCCCAATTTTAGCACCATGTCACCATATGTGCAGTAGTAAACACAATAACCATTCTTTGTGGCAGTGCATTACCATTTGCTTTGACAGGAAGACAGATTTTCATCACTGAAACACGCTACAGCTATTTTTGGTTTTGGGTTTGGGCCATCTGCGAGCAGTCACCCTTTCTTTTTAAAAGGTAATGCTGCCATCATATAGCTGAAATCGCCCGAGATCGGGATATTTAACTTTAAAGAGGTTGCACACTTTATAGCCTTGTAGCCAGTGGCTCTCTCAAATCAAAATGCTGCATTTTTAATTACCTTGCTGGTACAAAGACATTAGCTTATAACTGTCTCTGTGTGGTAAGGTTAGTCTTCCATATGGGAACCTTTGGCAATGAGGCATTTAGAAGCACTACATCAATTAAAACTTTAATAATTGTCAGTAACAACCATTTGAGGATTTTTATTTCAATCTGAAAGGTGCACCACCATCCTGTTCCCATTCTGATGCCAGTTAGATTTATTTTGACACAGATGAGCGGTGCACAGGAGCAAGTCAATAGAGAATTGCCAAGACTCATTTCAGAGGGCAGCAGATCAGCTGGTAACTTCGAGCTGAAGCAGAAGTGCTCCTGCTGTGATGGTGGAGGTTTTGTCATGGGTACAAGCACAGATCGGTGAGGAAGAAGTGCGCTGAAGCTATGCAGAGCACAAATCCATATAGTGAGGATCTGCTTGGCAGTTTCAGGCAGAATTCAGGGTGTTGAACGCAGTTTCTTCTGGTTCCTCCTGTACTTTTCAATGACCGTGACAGGGGTCCATATGTTAACTAAGGTTCTATGTCTGCATCTGCATTCCGAGACCCTTTGTTACTCTATTCTTGCACAGGAATCTCCAGTGATATGTTTGAGGCTCATTGTAAGTAGGCTCTTTGACAGTTTCCACTGTCTGAACCTTGAAGCCAAGCTCCTATTGAGTGCTACGATCGTTGGGCAGACTTTGCTGGTACTGTTGCTGTAGTAACTGCTTTCTGGTGCAAGAATGCAGCTTGTAGTAATACTCATTTCTCAAAGGCTCAAATGATATTTACAGAGCTTCTTGTTTTCTATTGACAAGAGGAAATGTCTTCTAGATGGTGGTACTTCTGTTCAACAAATATAACAAGTGTCAATAAAACACTTGTAAACCAGTTTTATGACCTCAAATTACTGCTAAAACATCTGCAACATTTTAATTTTCATTCTCATTCAAGTCATTATATATTGGTAACGGTCCAAAAAACAAACAACAAAATAGTTATATGTTAGATATGGAATGAGTCACCTGAGTAATGACTTTTGAGACCAGTGGAGTGGGAGCTGATTCAGGGTGCTGAAACTGGGCATGAATGAATGTATAACATTGTACAGCTGACTAATCTTGCAGGACTCCATCTTAATGGGTGTGAATAGACTTCCCAGAGTGATTTCTGTGGGCCTTCATTTCAGCCAAGCCAAATACCCAGGATTTAACAAAAGCTAGGCCTGGCCTGTGTGGTTAGGTTGGGGAGGCACATATATTTTGAGTTCAGGCTGCTATTTCAGGGGGTCACTGCGAGCCAAGCAGAGCAGTTAAAAGACAGGGTGGGGGAGGGGGACTCTGCCATCTGTGGCACGCTGACCCTCACGAAGCATCCGTCAACCTCAGCACGTACCCCAAGGGAGGGCTGGGATCCAGAAGAAGATGAGATCTGCAGCTATTACTTTAAGGCAGTTTGCAGAGCAGATGTTCTGGTGCATCTGGAATGCCCAGTCTCCATCTGTCATGCTGAACAGGATCCTCACTGGCCACACAATGTCCAGTGTACCCCCCAAAAAATTAAGATTAATGTCCCATCCCCTGCAAGCAATACAGTGATTTCTCCTGTACTGAGACCTCCCTCCATCTTCAGCATAAAGTCTTAATTACCTCACATTTATGTTAATTTCTGAAGACACCCATGACTAGTTCAACTTCATAGACAGGACATTATTTCCATAAACGTATTCTTCTGATTGTCAGTAATTTTTTTTTCTTGTGATGATGTGGTTTTTGGTCAGCTGCCTTTTTACTCATTTTTGTGCAGTGCTGAAAGGCAAAGAAATGGCCTGGTTTCAGGAAACAATGGAAGCCCCATGTCGGTCGCAAGGGTGTAGAAAAGGATGACATTAATTCACAAGCTGATCAGCTGATGGACTTTCAAAATGTGTCCTCTGTGTTTCAGGACCAAGGATAAACCAACATTTTTGTGAATCCATCTTCTCGTCATTATAAGGTAAGATCATTTGTGTTGGCTGTCGTGCCTCTTAGCACGTAATGTAAAGTCACGGGTGTATTATGTTCATCGTATATATATAAAGAATGACCCAAGATGACTTCGAGCGAAAGACAGAACTTGAACGAACTGAATTTGTAGGTATTGCATTGTTTCTACAATGAATAGATTATCAAAATGAATGTGAATAACATGGACTGGGCTTGTAAATATAAATGAATGAATGAATGAATGAACTGACAGATACTCTCCAAATCGCACAATTCATTGTTGTTTTCCCCAGTACTTGTATCACAGTTTGAAGTAACTATACAAAATGTTCGGGTAGTTTTGGAAAATTTGGGGTGACTGATAAGCTCAGGTTGGAATGGAGATACTAAGCTAGTGAAATGCATTTATTGATTGTTTCCACATGCAGGATTCTCCTGTGTATTTTAGTAAAAATGGGTTAAAAATGTAATTCCCAAGAAAGGTAGCAGTTACTGAGGTTGCAGATCCAATCAATGCCTCCTCAATAAAAAAAACAATTCACCATTTGTCCACCATTTTCTGCTGCAGCTGTATTTAAATTTAGTTTAATCTCTGGGCAGCCCAGAAATGCAGCTTCTGAAATTCTAATGCTAACCACTTGTGATGAGTCACTGCTTATATTTTAGTGGCATTGATCATTCTTATTAGCATGCATACTTCATGGGTGTGTTACACAACGGAGCTGTGATGTAGGTACCAGTGGAGAGCGAGAGAGAGAAGGAGAGAGTTTCTCAAGTTACGCAAGCCCTGTGCTCCAAGGAGTTTGGCAGGAAGCTCACATAGGAGAGGGAACAACTGGCTGGTGGTATCCCAGTTTTCCCAGTGAGTTTGGGTGAGATGTTTCACACACAATGTGGTGGAGAGTGAATGTTCTCGGGTGTCGATGCTTAAAGCTCTCAAGTGACGGTACTCTATATGGTCTCTGCGAGCGTGGGTTACGGACACCTGCTTGAAGTGACACCCCTTGGGGCATCACATCAAGCCCAATGCCGTGTAGGCTGTTAACCAAGGTGAGGGCTGCAGTTAACGGGCTTCATCCAGTGCTCGAGTTCTGCCTTATGTAGGTCAGCATTGTCACGGAGATCACACGGGTGATAAAAGGAACATCGTCGCGCCACGATGGCCGTAAATTTGCCGGAGCTCAGTGTGGCCTGTGATCCTCGTGGCCGCATGACACTTCTGAGAAATGTTTTCATTTTTCAGTGAACAAAGTTGCCTGCAAGGCTTCCTGACTCTGCATGCTCATATGGGCTCATTAATAATTTGTTGTTGGTTAGAGACTTTCTTACAGGATTCTTTAGACCTAGAACCATGAACTGTTTAATAATCATCTAATTTTTTTATATTGTCAGAATTTTTTTAGCTTGTGAGTCTTCTCTCCTTGTTCAAATTGAACTGTACACAGTTATCTCAATTAGTGACTACAGTTTCAGTGCATCAATAGGAGAATGAACTCACAGAAATAACTTCACTGATTTAGTTAAGCTGTCACTGTGCTCTAAAATTAAAAGCAAAGGACTGTAACGTGACTTGGCTGGGAGGCATCAAACGGACAAATTCAGAAAATGGTAAAGCAAGCTCTAGATCTGGGTGTGATTTTTATAGGAGTAGATTTTTAATTTCTCGAGTGAAGATGTGAAATCCATTATCTGTGCCCATTTGCTATCTCCCTGTGGAGGAAGTTTGTCTTTGCAAGGTCTCTCCAGGGCAGTTGTCTGTACTGTGTCTCGAACATTGTTTTGATTGCAACTGGTGGCATGAATGACTCAAAGAGGCAGAAGTTTTCCTTTTCTCTTTCTCTTTGGGCTTGTCACGTAATTTCATTGATTGCGTGTTTCAGATCCCATCGTTTATGCCATACAAATTCTGTGATTGTTAATCCCCCCCCTGCTTGAGGAGACTCTTTTAATGGGAG
>JAABNY020000001.1:6608026-6620905 GCA_015164015.2 Brevimyrus niger
GAATACCCCCTCCCTGAGACCCAGTGCTAGGTAGGTTGAAACACAGTCAGCCATGTTTAGAAGCTTTAATTAGATGGAGCTTTATTAACAAGCTTCACTTGAAGTTTGCCTGCTGCCCGTCAGATGTTCCTCAAAGCAGTGGTGGATGGTCATTAAAATGTCCTGACTGTTTTCTTTGTGGCACATGCAGTCTGCTCCTTACTTTAACTTCGAAGGGATGGCTCACATAATAAAGAAGAAAGGAAAAAGTAGAAAGCAAACCAAATGCATAAGGAAGGTATGCAGTGTGTCAGAACATCACCACTATACGCAAAACTCAGGACCTTCAGAATAATTGTTGAGAACTCACCCATGAACGCACACAACTTTCTGCTGTGTGTAAATGGCTTCACTTCGAATTCAGTCCAAACTCTTTTTTAAACATCTCCTTTACTTTTTCATGTGAGAGAATATGTAAGAATTGGCTCATAACAAAATGGTACCAAATCACACCAGGTTATGTGTCGTCTTAAAAGCATAGCAGTAATATTGCTGGCTATACTTATTTTCCTACCAGTATAAACAAAACTTTTTATAAGCAGCATTAAAATTAAACCTATTACCTGCTTGCCACATTATTAAGCACCCTCTGAAGAGCCTTGCTAGGTAGTGTTGAGTAAGCATTTTGGGTGGAGAAATTTCACACATGCCTTGGAAAATAGATTCCTGAAGAGTAGGGCACTGAAAAGGAGCTTTTTCACACGCTGAATTTGCACAGTGAATATCTTCTGAAATGTTTGGTCCCACAGTGGATTGAGACTGGGAGAGGTCAGGGGTACCCAGGAGAGGCCCAGTTTCCAGACAGCACAGCGCACAAGCAATGCATTCCTGTGAGCCAAGATAAGCGACCCCCCCAGCCCCGAACAAGACGCTTGTGGCAAGCCAGTGAGACTGTCGAGGTCTGCAGAGTTTATGTTGTTTTTGCTTGTTGCTTTATGTGAATTATTTGCTGTTTTTTTGCTTCAGTTCAGGAGGATGACTAAACCAGTTAAACATTTCAGTTTGTTTGTTCTGATCTTAATACTTTAAAAAAATTGAGGAGATGTGAGGACTCTTGAATCATGGATGGATCGTGGTGGAGCTCCGTCGGTGAATACATATTCTGGCTTCCCTGTAAGAAAGGTGGCATCATGGTTAATTCTGAGCCAACGCTCGACTCTTTTGGATTCTTACCAGTACGATTAATGAATTTTGATGAAGTAATTTAATCTGTTCTGATCTGATGTTGTCAAGTAATTCGCTATGGCGAGAGGCAGTGTGCGTTTCTGTTTTTGAAATAAGGAACACAGAGGCTCTCTAAGATTACTGCTCAGAAAATTGCAGCAATCTCATTTTAACAATAGAGGAACACAAACCTCAAGGGGTGTAATTTAGCCAGGCAGCAGAGATGCTGGAGTGAGCTTCTGGACAGCAATGCAGCAGTAGAACATATTACCTCCCTCCAAAGGGCTCTGGTGGTCAGGAGTCACACTTCTGACCCTTTGCTGAGAGAGTTGTAGGACGTAAAGTTCAGTCAGTTACGTACGGTAATTCCAGCTTCATTTATTTATCTAATAACCTTATTAAAATCACATGGAAGGAATACGGGATAGGGAGTGGTCTGAAAGCTATGCTCTAATGTATGGCTGAAAACCTTATTATTGAAAGAGGCAGCTGCAGAGTATCGTATGTGGAAATAGAATATCCTAGATCAGTGATTCCCAACCAAGTCTTCGGGGAACCCCGGACAGTTCACGTTTTTGCGCCATCCCATCTCCCAGCCAATCAGGAACACCAAATCCCTTGTACAGGTGCTGGGAGCTGAGAGGAAGCAAAAATGTGGATTGTCTGGGGTTCCCCCAAGGACTGGGTTGGGTAACACTGTCCTAGATATTCACAGAAGCCAAACTGGACACACTGATGAAATGGAGCCAGAATGAGGCTTGTTTTTGCAAACACAGGAAACTAGTTTTACTAATCCCTCGCGTCTGGCTGGTTATATGACGTCTCAGCTGGGCTTTAGGGTGACTGTCCGTCATGCTGTTCCTGTTCCATCAGTATATTTGTGTCAGCTTGTCGTGCCTCATTTGGGTCTCTAGGCATTGCACTGTGGTCTCGTCCATCACTGCATTACTTCCAGACAGACTCATAGACCAATCGTTTGACAATTAAAGATAATCTGTCAGTTCCTCTTGATTTCCTTCTCACAACGAATGCTACAGGGGAACACATAATCTATACTTTTTTAACATTTCTGGGCTCTAATCTGATTTTGCAGGTTGCCCAAACTTATCAAACAGTGTGATCAAATGTAAAGAAATCACATTTGATTAATCTTCTGCGAATTGCGTAGAATGTGTTTTCCTGGCGTTGCATGTCTATATACGTTGGCTGAATGTTGTTGGAGTTCTTGTGGGGTGTTGCTGTGCTTTTGTTTTACAGAAAATACTTACAACAAAATTGTAACTAGAATCAGGATAGACATTAGATGTCCAGTAGTGGGGACTAATGTTTAGGGAATCCCTGTCAAGGTAAGGTTACTCGAACTGGATCTGTAAGTATAGATGGCCAGTGACAAACGAGACACATATAGAATGAATTGGCAGGATAAAGTGCAGCCACCTGATTCTCTCCACCCCTTTGCATGACTGCGAAGTGCCGTGAGCTGTAAAGATATTTCTACGGGGGAAATATTCATTTAAAGTGAGTTTCCTGGCTTTAAATGGCTGCTTTCTGATGACTCGTATGATGAGGAAGCAAAGTCTTACAGAAGTAGTACAAAGACCACTGTTCACTTTCATGGATATGACTGATCAGTAGAGTCTTAATAAATGATTAAGAAATTAATAACCTTTATATTCCATTTCACTTCTCATTCCTATGCCTTTTTATGCCTGACTTTTAAAAAGCAATGGCAGCACGATTTGTTACAATATGACTACTTTGCCTGAGATTAATCTTTTTTTTACTTTAATGGGAATATATTATTTCTATGCATTGTCCTTCATGCAAAATAACTGTACTTCTGTACAGGATATAATTTCAACAGGGGGGTACTTAGTGAGGTGACATCAGTGGTGCCAGTGAATAAAAAATGCTCTATCTAAGCCTTTTCTGATTAGGAACTTCTCATTATCAGTCTGCTGTGTGCCGTATAGCCTCCTCAAATAATTGCATGCCATTCAGATTAAGTAGTTAAGGCCAAGTTGTTGTGACAGTGCAAAAGCATGCTTTGTGTGTCAGTGGACTACACTTAACGGCTCTTCACTCAATGCCAAAATGTCGCTGGCTGATTGGCTACTTATAATGTCACCTGTCAGAAAAATTGGTGTAATTTGTGGCAGATAGAGATGGTGGCCCAGGTTTAGGGACAGTGCACATCATTTGAAGTTTGGTAATTCAGTCTGAGTCTTGCACACCCGAGGTTGAACTGCAGCTTTCGTTCACTGCGATTCCCAGTAGTGACTCTTGTTTCTGCAGAGTAGCATTGTCATCGTATTAGGAATGAGGTGGTCAAACCAAGTATGGGCGATGTGCGACACTAAGGGATTGACCCTGTCTGTGAGATTTTATAAACTTTGGTGGCATGGTGTTTAAGGCAGAGTGTGCGCTGACAGCAGAATCTGTGTTCCTGTGAAAAGCCGCTGTTCCTGTGTTCCGGAGTCCACTTCACACTCATTTTGTATTCAGATACGCAGTCTCTCAGCAAATAAGCTACATGTGTAAAGAGTACTTTACATGGCACCAGGCTGTCGCATAGCACCTGTGGTTTATGTATAATAATAGGGGCGCTTTTATATAGAGTGGACAGAGGACAAAAATCGAATTTCTGCCTCCCCCGATTTGTTGGTGTTGCTCCTTACTGCAGCGTTGCATTGATATTTGGTTGCCATTACAGTACATCTCAATATAGTAAGTACATACAGAAAACATGTCGTGTGCAGTAATTAAAACTAAATTAAAAATAGTCTATGATTCAAAATAAACGTAATACCCATCCATACATCCATGCATCCATCTTCCACTTGCTTGTTATGGTCAATGTTGTGGGGGAGCCTGGACCATTAGATCTGATTTTAACTGAATAATTGCATTTGTTGTTTAGGCATATTCTTATTTATATGCTTGGCTGCCTGAGCTATTCAGTGGTACCCACTAATACACTGGCTTATTTGTGTAAGCGATATGACTACGCTTATTGCCACACGGCACAACTGCCAGAACAAACTGTTTTCCCTTGAAAGTCTACACATTGTGAGAGAAGAAAAGGAGAAATTAATGGGTGTCTGGATCCCCACAGATAGAGCTGCAGTTCATTCCTTCTTCAAAACCTCATATTCATAGTCTGGCATCTAGTGCAGGATCCACCTCGGTGCTTTGGGCCATCCTGCAATTCGAGATACTCCCTCCGCCGATGTGGAGAGGTGAGTAAAGGGGTCATTTCAGTATTTATTGAAAGTCAAAGGTGATGATTCCTAACATCCTCAGGACATAGTTGTCATCTTCACTGCCCTGTGATATTGTGGGTGCTAGGTCCATGCTTTACTCATTTCTGAGTAAAGCATGTTTCTGTCATCTTAAACAAAAATTAATTGCAAGTGTCAACCCCTTTCATACCTCAATAAATTGGAGCCCCGAATGGCATAAAAAACTAGTCATTGTCCCTAGGCATTTTCAAATGTGATGAAGTCATATTAGTGCAGTGCTTTGTATGGACAGAACACGTGTGAATGTAATCATGTGGCTTAGCCAACTGTATGTGAGGGATGGTGACTTACTGTACCTAAAGGAGGTAGGGGACAGTGATGGCTGACAGCACATCAGATCACATCCAATGTGGATCCCTTATCGCTATGCTTTTTCAGTCCAAATATCTAGATCTAGTTGCTACAGGTGGCTGCCCTTCGCGGACAGCTAGCTCTACAAAGAGCAAGTGGCGAGGGAGGCGTAAAAAGAATTTCTCCACGGGGATTAATAAAGTGACAATTATTATTATTATTATTATTGTTATTGTTATTATTATTATTATTATTATTATTATTATATGGCCTAAGAAAGGTTCAAAAGGGAGAGAAGAGGAAGGAATTGAGTGTGTTGCTGATGAGTACTTGGGTTACCCAGAAGTAATGTCAACCTGGCACTGTGTGGATTGCCACCAGTGAACTTAGCCACGGCAGCATAATGAGGGATGCAAGGAAGATTTATGAAGGAGACCTTGATAAAGCCAGAAAGCTTCTTCACATTTCATGTTCGTAATGTAAAATGGTAGGTTTTTACTGTTGACATAAATAGACATGAGCAGGTAGATTATCCTTTAAGGAGAGTGATCTTAATGTTTGCTTTATGGTGGAGTTTATGGAAGCAGTGGATCCTCAAGCCATCGGTATTAGTCTCTTTAAAAATAATGTTTTATAAACTTCTTTAAACTTGTCAGACAGCCAGCGTGGCGAGTCCAGCACAGGGCTAATGCATTCACACATTCTGGTGCTGGTAAGAACTACAGCTGTGTTCTGAAAAAGAAGACACTTTAAGGGAGCTTTTGGAGGGCAGAACATGTAGTCCATAAGTATGGAACCGCTCCTCCTCATCTGCTGAGCTTGGCTGTATGCTGCAGATGAAAGGCACTTTTGATGTATTTCTAGTATAAGAGCCCTCATCTATTGTAATACCAAGGTCTTTTAAAAAATCCACATTGACCCAGAAGTCATCCAGATTCTGCATATGGTATGGAAAAGTCTGTCTGAGCAACTTCACGGCTGCGAACATCATTTCTGTGTTATCACTGTTCAGCAGAAGGAAATTCTGTCTTCCTATGTCCTTTATGTTGGGTTTAAACTTCAAGTTGAAACATTTGTCATGGTTTGACGGATGTGTGGAGTTTTGGAGTGTCAGCAAAGTAGTAGTAATTAACAGAATGGTTGTAAATAATACCAGGATTTATTCTGGGATTGACCCAGAGGATATAATTCATGTGTTACATATGGATATGAGCGCAGATCCATCACAGAGCATTTGAAACTGCTTTCCAGACCACTGAACATTTCTGATTCTAGTTTACTGAAACAAACTAGTAATGGTGTGGTATTTAATACCTATATATTAAATATGACCTGTCTACGATGACCAATGTCTGTCCAAATGGAAATACTAATTCATGCTGTCAAAAGCTTCTATTAAGTCCTTAAGCAGCCGATCAGAGATGCTATCGCAGTAGAAGAGGAAGAAGCCATTAATTACTCTGACAAGCATTTCAGTGACATAACACTGACTGGACCACAACCAGAACCATGCTAATTTCTGGAACTGAAGAAGACAGACGGCTACTGGCCCAACACAAAATTTTAAACGACAACAGAAGGTTTGAGAAATACCTTTGCTTGGGTAGGTTATTCTGGAGCAGCTCAGGCCTGATTCCACTGATCACTTAATTAAAAATCAAGATGCTCAGTGTAACATTTGTTTATCAACAAACACACCCTTTACTTGCTATTCAGCTTAAGCCAAGCCCTCTGGCTTGTTAAGATAAATTGTGTCCTGGTAATTGGTATGTTTTTTGTATTTGTTCTTAAATCTATTCTTAATCACATTAAAGTTGGAGCCCTGTTAGGGGAGGAGGCTGATATGAATTAGCAAAATAGAGCTTGACAAATTTAATTCCCCACAGTGTCACGTGATATGGACCTAAATGTACTTAGAACATGTCTACTGTATTTTGTTGAAAGTGACTTTCACCAACTTTCACTGGTCAAGACAACCACAGCAGCAGACAGGTGATTAAGTTTAAGCATGGAAATTGCAGCACGGGTATCGAAACATTATGGGTCCCAGGGGATTCGTAATGAAATGCAAATGAGAAGATCTCCTGAATAATGATCCTTAATTAGAGATCTCTCTGCACCAATGGAGATGCAGCTGGTTCCATGATGCTTTTTTACGGCGACCACTCACTAGATAATGGACCCTCTAAAAGCATCTGAACACCACGTTATCCCTCATATTCATGAGTTGGTTGAGGATCATGCTGGAATCTGTTGACTACAGAGTAACAATTGGTTTCATAGTTTTCTATCCTCAAAATGACTCCCGAATCCTGATGTTCGTCTCGGCTCCTATCTTATCTGTCGATAAATTGATGCTATATTGTATTTGATAGATGGTACTGCATATAAAAGACATATAATGTGAAACATCACTACCTCATGACAATGTGAATTTGAGTCGCATTGCTATGGCAGGTGGGAGTGACTCAGGAGTTTAGGATGCTGTGATTGGAAGGTCGCAAGGTCAAATCCCAAAGTCAGCAGAGTGATGTCACCATTAAGTGCTTGAGCAGGGACTGTCTGACCCTGCCTTATCAATTCTACATTGTTTTAGACAAAAACATCTGCTAAAAATGCAATGAAATAACACATTAAAAGCAGAAAAGCACTGAAGCCGGTGTAAATGCAATTTATGTGACAGTAATTTTCAGTTTTGGCTCGATTTACTTTTGTTTCCTTCATAACATGTGGCCCAGCCTCCCAAGAGAGTTGTTTTTATTTATCTGCTCTATCATTTGGACATAATATGCTGGGCTCTGGAACAACAAGACAGTTTCAGCGTTTTTACATTGGATGATGCTTGCTGTCCATGGCGTGTGAGTCAAAGGAAGATCAGTTCCATCCTCGTTAGTTTTACTTCTGTGGTATCTTGTTAATTATAAGCTCACATTTACAGTGCCCCCACACAGTTTGAGGAAATGCTTGAAGCATTTTTTGTGAGGGAAAAATAGAAATTAGCCTTTGGGTGTGCAGTCTTTAAGTGAGTGTAAATCATGGATTCAGGCTTACTTGACCAGTGCTGTGCCATTATGAGACAAGAATGTGTCAAAGGAGATTCATGCTGTTGGTCATATCCGCTACAAAACCACTAACATTCTGCTGAAAGACACATCACCGCTCCATGTCTGTTCCTCGTTACGCTGCTGGGTAGATCACAGTAAATCATGGCCATGTTTTGTAGTGTTTCCCGAGTGACATTGACTTATCTACCCATGATTCATCCACTTGCGTCAAGGCAAGTCCTTCACTTGTGAAAATTCACAGAACCAAATGTCACTTCCGCTTTTTTTCCCAGTGTCCACAAATATCGTCGTCAATGTTTGCCATGGCTGCACACATCCATATCCAAGGGAGAGTGTGGGGTTTAGTGGGTTAGGACACCAGGGTCGGCAGAGCAATTTCACCGTTAGGCCCCCGAGCAAGACCCTTAACCCCAAATTGATCCAGGGACTGTCTGACCCTGTTTTCTCACAGTACATCTCTTTGTACATGACACGTCTGTGACATGTGACGTAAAGGGTGTGTTTAAAATAAGCAGGACTCTTCTCTGTGACCTTCCAGCTGGCTGATGGGAGTCGGCAGAGACTACAGGTAAATCCGCACAGTCCCTTGCATTTCTCTGTAATAGCTAATTCAGTAGACCGAATCTGTTGATTTATGTTTTGACTGATCCTTTCTCCTAGAACGTGGGGAGAGGAAGAGTGAGGCTAGGAGGCTAGGGTCTTCCATGCACAAGCTGCACTCATGGTTCTTACGCCAGGCTGCTGTTCTGATCTATTTTATTACAAGTCTAGACAGGCTTTTTCGACGACACCTTTTGTGCAGCATTAAGGCTTCTTCTTTGACCGCCGGCTCCCATTCTGCCAGGGCGCGAGTGTTTTTTCCGGCTCATGTGTTGACATGAAGTGAAGATGGAAAGCTGGGGGTGGCTGTGAGCAGGACGTGGTAACACCAGACGCCTGAATGTTCCTGCGGGTATGTCCGTCCCCTGCCCCAGCCCGTGCCTGTTCTCTCACCACTGCGTCCTGGCACTGGGGTTTCCATAACAACACGCCTTGTAGCTGTGGATGTCCCTGTGATCTCCCTCGTTATATAAGAGGAGCGAGGGAGAGCTGAACGGGAAATGCAGGGCTGCATTGGTGCCCCATTTACAAAGACACTGAGTCCGGCTACTGTGTCTATGGGAAGAACAAAATGTCTTAACCACTGTGCCACCTTTCGGCCTAATTCAGAACAGGTAGTTTACTGGTATATGTTTAATTTTCTGTGGCAAAAATTTCATTTTTCTTTTCTTTTGATTTGCAGGTAACTCAATGTGCTCAATGTATACGAAGAAAAAAATCCACCCTATCTGCTAAAAATTAACTGTGAATGCTAGTTCCAGCAAAGAAATCTTTTTTGTTTTTCTCCAAGGATTTTTTTTTATTTATATGTGCATATATTTTTAAATTAAATGTTAATTCTTGTAATACGTTTGTTTCCTTTGTTTATTTGGCAAAAATTTACAATGATATATTTTGCCTACCTATACAGTGTAGTGCACAAATACAAGTTGCCATTCAAAACAGTGCCTTTTGAATGGTGTGTTGCCCTGCAATGCTGGCCAAGATAAGCTGGATGGGAGTATGTTTTCCAGGAAGTTTGACATGATTTAAAATAAATAAAAAGATATTGTGGTTAGAGGTGTGCTGGAAGACCTAATGATGATAATGATGATGGTCATGGGTACATTCACAGTTGAGTTATTCTCTGTAATTTGGTTGTTGTATTCCACTGAAATACATTAACTTTAATGTTTACCAAGTAAAAATGCAATACAGGAAGTTTCTATCACTCCCCGGAAACCAAATATCATCCCCCGGTCCTACTTTAAATTGACAGGTGACCTTTAGATGTTCCGGAACTCTTGACGCCTGCTGCCATGGTTCGATGGTCCTGGCATCAGTCAGCTGTCCTCACCTGAATGAGTTTAGGACCAAGTTCAGGGACATTATTGCAGGGAGTTATTCCAGCAGAAGCAGGCTGCCACTGACTCTGATCCCATGTTTACCTGGGGGCAGGTGTGTGGGGGGGGGTGCCATATTCTATGCATTTTGGCATATAAATATGCAATTACCCTGTTAAGAGAGATCACAGGATTTGTGAAAGGGAACGGGTGCGGCTGTGGGATGAGGTCCGAAAGGTTTGTCCGGCACTGCTGTACATGCTCATGCCGGCAAGGCAGGGATGCGGGAGCCGCTCGGGATTAGCCAGCCGGCTCCTCCAGGCGTCTCCTGCAGGCGCTGCTTCCAGCGCTCGCCCCCCCCCCTCGACATTCTGCTCAGCGTTATCTGCCAGGATGCCCTCGGAAAGCGGTGCCGTGACAGTCTGCTTTCCCCGCCGTGAAAGGAATTGCGAAGAAGTATCTGGTGTATTTCCACATGACCGCTCAGAAATCATTTCCCTCAAACCCTAAGGATGCAAACAAATAAATAAATAAATCGCACGCCACTCATGGCTTATGTCTGTAGAAGATGATGCCTGTGAGGTTCTGGACAGATGTTTCAGAGCAGTGTGGAAGTGACTGCATTTAGGAAACGGCCCAGAGACAGAGAAAGTCCAGACATGCGTAACTTTTTAGTAATCAGAAGGTTGCTGGTTCAGATCTCGGGTCGCCTAAGTGATTTCACCGGCAGGCCCTGAGCAAGGCCCTTAACCCAAACTACTCCGGGGACTGACTGACTCTGCTTTCTTGAAAAAAAAGCGTTGCTTTGGACAAAAGCATCTGCTAAACAGATGGTAAATGGGTGGAAACCAGAGCAACACTGGGAGATGCCAACACCCCCCACCCCCAATCTATATGATGTGCTGTGATGCAGTGTCACACCTGTAGACAGGTAGAAGGTCGAATCACCACAGACGCTTGTGACTTCCTCTCTGTTTTATGGGGAGTCACGTGGACTGTGGCGGTCTAACTCTTCAGATTGCCGTTCAGAATGACAGTGAAGTGCTCAGCTTGCTCCATTGCCGAAATTGACCAGCGTCTCGTAAGGAATCATCATTACCTGCAGAGAGTTTGGATCCTCTCTCGGCACTCCTGAGTGAAGTCTGCCGAACACACACTCCCCTGAAGTTAATGACACGCCGACTTGTTTGATACCCTTTGATCGGGCCTTTATAAACTGAGCACCGTGAGTGTTATACTTTTTACAGAAATACTTGCCAAACAAAAACTGGCGATGGTGATAACTATAGTACAGCTATATCCATCAGTCTCCCGTAGCCTCCTATCCAGTACAGGTCACAACAAGACTAGGGCCTGTGTCAGGCACCCGGGAGCAGGTAGGAGGCACCCTGGACATCTTCAGTCTGTCTCGGGATGCACACACGCAGAATTGCATACTGCAGGCAAATTTAGAGGTGCCAGTTTTTGGAGGAAATGTGGGAGTTAGGTTGGGGACAGCTCCATGCCCCCCCAGACAATTGCTAAGTTATTAGGTAAATTCTTCCCCCACAAGTGGGATGAAGCTGTTCTCCATCTCGCTCTGGACCTTTTCTGGCTATTAGGTCATTACTTCTGCTTAAGAATAATTGCCAGTGCACCCGCGCCTCTGCAGGATATCAACCGTTTATTTCTTCTGCTCCTCTTGTTGTTATTCTTCGAGGAAAGCCATGCTGTCTCAGGAGGGGAACCGTGGAAACAGACGCTTCAGTAACTGCTTAAAGTGGCGGCCTCGTGTCTCCAGCAAAGGCAGAACGGAGTCAGCGGTATCTGAGGCATCTCTGCTTCTGCAGCTGAAATTTGCCGTTTGGTGAAACATCTGTCTTCATCTAAATTATTCAGCGCTTTAAGACATCGATTTCTTAGTCATTAATGATTATAGTTTAACCAAAAACTGGAGTTTTGTGGCACTTGTCATAATTAAAGACTGGAAAAAAGCTTTTGGGGGATTGTGCAAATCTACCTGGTCAACTTTAGCTGGTGACATTACAAAGTGTGTCTGAATAACCCAGCCTAGTAAGCGCTGGTTAGCTGAAGAGCTAATCACCGATGTAGGTGCTGTTATTAAGCTCTTTGTTCACCCAGTGATGTGTCATAGCTATCTGGGAAAACATCTTAAAGATGCAGGGAGGTGGAACAAAAACAGGGAGATGAAAGTTGGCCATTAGTACCCATTAGTGGCTTGGTATGATGTCCCCGTTCCTCTTAATTAGACAGTGAGTATGATTGTGTCTTGTGGAGTGGGTAAGGAGCTCCAGACTTGTCTGCATTGTGTTGCTATCCTCTCTGGCTTCTCACGTGCTTTTTTATGTCTGCCCAGGCCACATGTGTTATTTTCATCCCTGATGTGTTATTTTGACATTTATAGATAGCTTCAGTCAAATTGTGGATAATGTGCACGATTCGCTATATACCCATGAGCCATAACATTAAAACCAACTGCCTAATATTGTGTAGGTCCTGCTTGTACCACCAAAAAAGTTCTGACCCATAGAAACATAGACTCCACAAGACCTCTGAAGGTGCCCTGTAGTATCTGACACCAAGACATTAACAGCAGATACTTTAAGTCCTGTTAGTTATGAGGCCAGGGCTCCATGGATTGGGCTTGTTTGTCCAGAACATACCACAGATGCTCAATTTGATTGAGATCTGGGGAATTTGGAGGCCAAGTCAACACCTTGAACTCTTTTTCATGTTGCTTAAATCATTCCTGAAAAAATGTTGCAGTGTGGCAGGGTGAATTATCCTACTGAAAGAAGCCACTGCCATTAATCATGAATGCCGTGAAGGGATGTACTTGGTCTGCAGCAATGTTTAGGTAGGTTGTAGGTGTCAAAGTAACATCCATATGAATGCCATGATCCAAGGTTTCCCAGCAGAACATTGCCCCAGAGCATCTCATTGCCTGGTTTACCTTCTTCCCATAGTGCATCCTGGTGCTGTTCTCTTCCACAAGGTAATGACACACATGCACCCAACTGTCCACATGATATAACAATATGTGACTCATCAGACCAGGCTACCTTCTTCCATCAATCCATCAGCCGCTCACATGTC
>JAABNY020000001.1:6637049-6671291 GCA_015164015.2 Brevimyrus niger
ATAGGCTGGCCCCCTGTCCAGGGTTGTTCCCTGCCTCGTGCCCGTTGCTTCCGGGATAGGCTCCGGACCCCCCGCGATCCAGTAGGATAAGCAGTTTGGACAATGGATGGATGGATGGATGACATAAATGATCTAATAGTACACGTTAGGGGTTTATTTATTGTTAGTTACTGTAATGTTGCGCTGCTTTATTTGGTTAATCGTCCAGTCTGTGAAGAAGACATTCAGCGTTGATGGTACGACTTCTGATATTCAGATCGCGTCCTAGATAAAACTGTTTTTTTCGACTTTCAAGAAATTCGAGTTCTAGTGAGTTTGAGAACCAAGGTACCACTGTATCTATTATTATAATTATACGACGTCTAAAATTAGACTGATTTTCATATTATAAGACGTCGAAAAGACGTCCATGATGACCGCATTTGAAATAACGGTCCAGCGGACCTCGGCATTCGACGTTCAGAAGTTCTGGTTCCTCAACTGACATCTTTTCTACGTCACGTATCTTTGCGCAGTGGGGTGCAGGAAAGGTGGAAGTGTAAGAGCGCCACCCGTTGAATGCGATAGGCAGGGCTCTAAAGTGTCACGCATTGACTGCGAGACGCATGTCTCGCCCCTAATGTAATCTCATGGCAAACTTTTGATGAAACTCGAGAGCCTTGGTTTATTATTCGGATAGCTTTTTCGGGTTTGGCGTTCTCTCCCCGTCCTGAGCATCGGATGAAGCGCTCGTCAGTTCCTGTCACAACTACGTGCGCCTCTGAAAGCAGCCTGTCAATTAGGGTTCATTAACTCAGCCTTGATCTGTTACCGAGATGGATAAGGCACCGGCAGACCGCAACGACTTAAACAAAAATCTGATTAACTGTCAACTGCAGTCCGAGTGGAGGAGCAGTCCCGGCGGACGGGACGTCCCGGACGGCCACTAGATCGCCGGTGCACGGATGAGGTCTGCGGGCCGGCGGTGCTCACACCGCCCTATTTGCGTGTGCCGAGACTCAGTCCTGCGTTTCTTCTGATGGAGGAGCTCGGCTGTTTATGCACGGTTTTTTGTGTTTGTTTGTCGAGGCGATTCTTCATTATTTTTAAGCGGCTTTTTAAAATAAATATGTCACAAACGATTAATTTTCAACTAGCCGCATTTGGAAAAGGACAGTGCGGACCGCATTGGCCAACGATTCGCGTTCATTATCTTGTAAGCAGTAGACTTTATCGGAGAAGTCATCCTGTATTATTCTAAGTTATTGTAGGATGTCATCGAATATAAACCGGACAGCTTTTTATGTGACAGACCTTTCTCTGCTCAAATGCCTTCTGTCTTTGTGTTCAGACTCCTTTTGTGGTTACACGGACTGAAGTAAGAAACTCCTTTTCATTTCACCTGCCTGCATTTATTAAGCTTAGGAAAACAAAACCGGAAACTTTGAAAAGTATGCAAAAAAGCATTTTCATAAACAGACAGTGTCAGTTCCCTCATTATTTGGTGTGCATTGTATTAAGTTTTCCTCGTTTTAACCGGTTCACAATCATGATGGTGGCACCTAGCCTCAGGATGACTGGGAATAGCTTGAGCTGTCAGTCACCAGTTACCCATATGCCCTTTCTCCCAGTGAAAGGAAATGTCCACATTGAGGTCCATAAACTCTGTTCTAAGACGCCAAATATCTTAGCACAGCTGTGCGTAACACGTCTCCGTGTGAGGGACCCATTTACGCTTGGAGGTGCACAACAACAATGTGGAGTAGTTTGTTCCTGCCGAATAATTGCATTAACATTAAAAAAGGGCATTTAGATCCTCTGAGGCAATTATTAAGAAATGAAAGTGATTACTGAAGGAACTCGTAATCTAATAAGGTAAAGTGTGGTATTATGAGTTGGGTTAATATTAGTGAGCCAGGGAATGGAAAGTCTTTGTGTGGAAAGTGACTGTGAGTCAGGTGATTGTGTCTCAGATGGACTATGAATCAGGTGACTGTGACTTAGATGGCCTGATGGCCAATTTTGTCTGTTTTCAGGTAGTGCCTTTTCTCAAATTGCTTAAAGAATCAAACGATTGTCTCTTAACATTACACTTCAAGGTATGGCCCATACAATGGAGACCCTGGGGATGTCCCATTCCCTCCCCACTGCCCTGTGCCTTTAGAATGGAGACCCTGGAGGAATCCCATTCCCTCCCTGATGCCCCATGCCCTTACAATGGAGACCCTGAGTTTGGGAGCTGCTCTAAAATCCTGAGTGTGGCATTTTTTGTGTGCAGATATACATGGTGTTTGTGTGTGTGTGGGCGTATATTTGTTTGAGCAGGTATACCTTACGTTATGGGGACATAATATATTCACAATGTGATGTACCCATTTTTTTTCCTTATGGTGACCAGTATGATGTCATAGTTAGCGTTTAGATAGCATAGTAGCATTTTCCCCATAGAAATGAATGAGTGGTACCCATAAAGATATGTTTACCTGACATGTGTGTGTGTCTGTTTGCGTAAATAATGGTTTGGAACACGATCAAAACAGGCTGACCAATAAACTGCTGTCAGCTTATTCTTAAAATCTCTGAGTAAACCTGGAACCTGCAGAAGACCAGTCAGGGTGGCTACAAGGCGGTGTCCCAGGCTGGCGCTTTGAGAGATGTTGATCTCTCGTTTATCCAACATTACCAACCATTCCCCCCATAACCAGTCTCTTAAGTGCTTTTCATTTGGGGGGACACTTTTCGTTTTGAGTGGGGTGTTTTTCGGGGGGAGTGGTTTGATGGCGTCTTTTCAGTTGTGTTCCCCAGACTGAGCTATGGTCACAGGAGCCCCCATTCAATTCAAATTGAATCAATTTCAGTTCTGGTCTTATCTCATTGTCGTCATCTCCCCCCCCTCCCCCCCGCCCAGAAGCAGGTTTGTTTTAGGGTTTATTTCTAACAGAAATTCTGATCGGTTTATGTGATTCGATTGTTATTTGGTGTGTTATTGCGGGTGATGCAGTCGAAATTCACTTGGAAGGTGTTGCAGTTTTTGCTGCTACATAATCAGCCATTGTTATTGTTGTTATGCTAATCTCCAGATACCTTTTTAATACAAGGCGATTAAAAAGAAAAAAACAAACGGATGATAAACCCTATTGTCCCGTTGTTGTCTTTTCCTTTCATTGTTGACATATGGTGCCTGCATGGAGAGTGTCAATGTGATTTTGTGACCCTTCGTGTTGGGGTTATGGTGACAATGCAGTGATGATCCACCTCCTCGTCCCGCATGCAGCATTGTTCTTTAGACAGAGATTTTTCTGCCTTTCAGCACTCGTCCCCAGATTCCGACATGTTGACTCGCGTTAATGGAGTCGAGGGCAGTTTTGCCAGCCGCCCTGTTTGGCGATTTACGGCCCCGTGGGCCTTTAATCAGATTGTGATTCGATCCTCCGGTCCTCGCTGAAGCCCGTCCAAAGCCACAAATAGACTTAATCCGACAGCCACATGGATAGTGGACCGGCGACGATCTTTAGTGAGCCCTCTGGATGTCCGTGGACACCTGGTGCATGTATAGTTGCCGAGCTGCCTGGCGGTCCGTGTGTGATCTATTCCTGCTGCACAGGGGTCTCGCAGTTCTTGTTGGTGTCACGACCCGGTTATCCGCCAGAGGGTCACTTGTTTTTCGCCCGGGCCCGATGTTTGTCGCGAATGTCACTCTCTGAATTCTCTGTGCCATCGGCCCCAAACCTCACAGGACCAGCTATGTCACTTTGTCGTCACACTGTCATGGGATGTCTAAGAGTTTCCCGGATGGCGCCAGGCACCGGTTTCCATAGACCGCTTTCCATTCGGCTGCACCAATCAAAATACTTTGACCAGGCCACATTTAACCGGTGGTGCCCAATGCTGTTAGGCAGCTGCCGTGTTGCCTAGGGTCGTGGTGACCTCTAACCCTGCTCATGGCAAACAAGTCATTGCTTGAAGCTCCGCCCCTTGTTTCCCGATTCTTCCCCAAATCCCCAGGAAGGCCATGGACCGCAAGAGCTCTTTGGAAACCATGTCCATAAGCCTCTGACGTGCTGCAGTGGACTAACCCGCTTTAGTTAATTTCCAAAATTTCCCTGGGGGGCTTTTGAGCATCGCCGCAAATTTAGCATTAAACATTCCGGCTACGAGTCCCAAACAAACATTTACGACAGCTTGGCAAACGGACGCCAGCAGGAGGAGGTACTGCTTGCTCAATAACCTTGAGTGGGAAGTGGGAGGAAGGTTCTAACAGAAATAAGCTTTGTTAAATGATAAGGGAGGGCCATCATGCAGAACCGTATGGTAATGGGCCGGGTGCCGCTGCTGGGCTGCTCTTACTGCGAGGTTACGCTCAAAGGTTCGGCCTGACGTTCTCCAGGGAAAAGCCACCCCTTTGCTTTCGACTTCTTTTTCTGGCCATTCACAAGCTGCTGTTAAACGTCCAGTTTATTTTTTGGACACGAAGCACTTCTTCCTAATTTTACTGGCTTACTTTGTGGCCGTGTGCGCATCTGGCAGCTATGGATTTCTCGCATTCAGGTTGGCGGCGTAAATTGTTACAGGCTATGTCTTGTCGCTGACACCGGCGGGGGAGTTAATGGAAACATGGGAAGATGCTGCAAAGTGTGGGAGGTCCAGTCTTGACCAAACCCCCCACCTGTGAGCCTATCATTTTGTATTAAATGCTGTACTGTTCAGAGGGGCGTTTTGCGTCATGAGCGTAGTCTTTATGGAGCGATGCACAGACCCGGTCCAGTGGGAATAAGTAAACAAAAGGTCAGAGTGTTGAAAAGTCAAAGTTCGCATTTTGTATTGACTGCACTGACATTGGCACCCCTGTCAGGGTTACTTCAGGTCAATTCCTCCCCACCCCCCTGGAACAATCACAGAGAGCACAGGGGTACAGGGGACAGTGCCATGGAAATCCCCCCAAATAAAGACCCTTTCCCCATATCTAGCTTAGTAGAACACTTACCAAAAAAGTGTCAAAACCTGTTAGAAAGCGGTGCATAAAGCCTGACTTGAGGCCTCCGACGGGCAGTGGTGGTGTTTCTGAGTGGTACTCCTTCGCCAGGGGGAGGGGGAGCAGCTCGTAGGAAATCCTCGATAGGCAGGCCTGTCTCATCTGCACACCCCAGTGCATCTCCCCCATTTTCCTATAATTGCCCTGTGTGAGCGTCGGACGAGATCTCTGGCAAGTTCAATAAGCCTCTGCGGTCATAGAGGCTGAACGCCGTGTTTACCTGGGGGTTTTTTTCAGCTTCTTCCAGAATTTTACACTTATCTGAAAATAACCCTTTTGGAGTGTATTCTTGTTGATGTTGTTTGGAAGGACCATATACAATGTTCCTCTACTCCCATTCTTATGCAGGGAACATAATTGCCACAATCTGTAATGAATCTGGAACATGTTCTTGCCTGGTTGCAGATATGCCCTAATGAACATCTGCTTCAGGTGTAATTGTGCCGTGAGGAAGTTGCCGTTGTGGAGTTGAGCCGAAACTGTTGTTTTCATTTTTTATTTTTTTTTGTGTTTTGTGTGTTTTTATTGGGTGGCAGGGTGTCGCTTGATGTGTTTCAGAGCGCTACAGATGAAAAACCACTTATAGCAATGTGGGGGGAGGGGGTGGTCTCTCAAGGGGGCTCTCGAGGAACAGACCAAAAGTTGCGTTCCGGAAAGTTTACCTTTCTTCTCGTGGGGGCTCAGCATGAGTCACGTCACCCTCACACTGGGGATGACGAGTGCAGGCGCATGTCCTCCAAAACACCGCATGTCATCCCCTGTCAGCAGAGACAAAAGCCCCCCCCCCGCCCTGCACACACGGCTGTCACGGAGCCCCACACGCACACCCACAGGGAAACTTCCTGCTCAGATCTGTCGTTTTCCTTCTTTCATGAGAAACACCGCATATCTCGCTTTCAGCTTCATCCTTCTGTCTGAATATTTCCCCCTGAAATAGATCTTGGAAAATCAAAATGAAAACAACCAAAAAAGTCAAATGTGCAGAGATGAGGAAGTCAAACTGGTCATCTAACAGTGATCTTGGAGGTGTCCTGAAATTCTTTTCCTGGACCCAGCAATGATTTATTTTATAGATCCAGCCGTGCCTTCAGGTGATTTCCCATGAGATGTTTCAATCCAGGAGGGACACAACAAGAAGCTCAGACACTGCAGCTCTTGCTTTCCTCTGGTTGCCGAGATTAGTCAACAGGAGATCCTTACCTGGGAGACTATAGCTTTAAGTGACCTGAGAGCAAACAGGCCTAACTGGTGGGCTTAATGGATTGTTGTTACATGCAGTCTTGTCCCTGTGGCAAACTGGTACTTCCTGTGGATGCTTGTTTTTAGGTACTGAGGCCAGAACACATGAAGCTTCTCCACGGGTCAATGTAGCTGGAAAGCTGATCAATATACCAGCTTGTTTTTTTCTTCTCTCATCCAGGATATTTTGTCCTGGGATCACTATATAAAATGGTCCTCATGCTTTCAGGTAGCATTAACATTGTTTTGCTTTTGTGATGGTCCTGTCGATAGCAGTGATTTATGACATTTCACTTGAAAACAGGTCATGGGTATAAACACTGGACCCTTGAGGGAATCTTGGCGTATTGTTTTTGTCCAGAAGTCCAGCTCCTGAACAGTCATGCTGATCGCTGCATAAGCCAAGCATGACGGCCAGTTTGCGATGCCTGACTGATGTTTGGGCCCATCGGTGACATCTGCAGTGTTGCAGACTGAGCGGCCTTGCAAATTGTTGTGGTTACATTTTTTTTTTCTCCCAAACTAAAAAGCATCTGTCGCATTTACAAAGAGAATGGGGCTTCTGAGATCCCTTGTCTGGACACTGGGATTACGGAAGCCATGGGCACATGTTTGAACCTGCCTGCTGTGAGCTGCGGCCTGGGAGGAGATGGTATCTAGGATAGCTTTGTTATGTCCATCTAACTCTCTGCATGTTGTGTATGGGGATCGCTTTGGAATATGAACCCTTTTCAACAGCGCGTTGTGAGAAAACTGGTCTGTACAAGCTGGAGGGGGGTTTCTGAGCTGGGGAGCAGAGTAGGGGTATTGTCTGCCAGTTAGGACATGGCAGACGTGAAAATGTGGGGTTAAAGGAACAGATACTCCAGGGGATGCCTGTCACACTGTAAATGTGGTCTTTAATGATTTGTTTACTGTATCAATTAAAAAATGGTCACGACCTGAAGCCCCATGCTTATTACGCACGCTAAAGATGAAACTGCTAAAGACCATGATGAATTATGCGAATCACCCGATGCCCAAGCTGCTGGTTCATAGCAGTACCCACTGTACCTGATAGTAGTTAATCAAATGCAGTGGTTAACACTGTTGCCTCACACCTCTGGGACCCAGGTTTTTCCAGGAGTCTCCGCCTGGGCTGCATGTGTGTGGAGTTTGTATGTTCTCCCTGTGCCGTCGTGGGGTTTCCTCTAGGTACTCCAGTTTCTCCCCACAGTCCAAAGACATGCTGAGGCTGATTGGAGTTGCTAAATTGCCCATACAGTAGGTGTGCCTGTGTGAGTGACTGGTGTGTGAGTGTGCCCAGCGATAGGCTGGCCCCCTATCCAGGGTTGGTCCCATGCCGGGTTATTCATTTAAACATGCCTGTTCTGCCTAAATGTGGTTTGTACCAAAATGTCACTGGATTGTAGTGCAGGATCTGAGCTGAGAAGGTCAGATCTCCACGCGTCACGCGCGGGATGGAGCGGACTCTGTGCTGCGTGAAGCTGATCCGTGACTGTCGCCAAGAGTACACGAGCACGTCTGCCTTCTGCTTCATGATCTCAATCCTGACTGCTGAGGGGAAAAGGTCCCGTCAAGCTTCATCTCACATTGGTGTAGACGTGACGGCGGAGCCTTCTTCAAGTCCATTACAGAGCAGGGCCGTGTGGCCGGGTCTTTGAGACTGCTGGTTACTCATCAGTCACCCCCACAGAATGAAAAGATTCTGACTGAAGCTACATCAATATAATTATAGCAATTATTTACAGCCAGTAGGTGGCATTGTGGCCTCCAGGGTTGTGGGTTAAGATCCCACAACCAGCTCTGTTGCCCAGTACTCCCCAGGTTTCTGTGGTCTTTCCTGCAAGGGAAATTCAGGGCATCCCCTGCTTCTTGTCCTGCATTTTCAAGGACAGGCTTCAGGGTGACTGGGATTCTGCACTTCATAATGATTATGGAAGATGGATAGATGGCTATGTATTATAAGATGTCATACAAAGTCATCTAGTTAAACAAACACTAAACAGTTGCTGTTGCTGGCATGTACTGCCATGCTGTAATGTATTACCCGGTGTGAAACGTTTACCGGTGTAAACGTTGTGTACTCCCTGGTATTCAGTTCACTCCTTCACACCTGTTTTTTTTCTTTTATTTCCACATCACAGGTCCCACCAAATTTCAGATAAAGCAGGCAACTGTTTCTTTCTCTACATTCTCAGAAAACGGGATTCAAGAGAGATGAGCTGTTTTCCGGGTTATTAAGCGATATCAGGATGCGGATTTTCGAGGGAAACCGCTGTTAGCTGTATGCATTTTTTTCTGAGCGCATACATTCTTTAGGTGTGGAGTTGAAAATGTGACATAGTTAAGTTGTCTGTCAGTATAAACCCTTTAATCCAAATGCAA
Organism: Brevimyrus niger; assembly: GCA_015164015.2. Classification (NCBI taxonomy): domain Eukaryota; kingdom Metazoa; phylum Chordata; class Actinopteri; order Osteoglossiformes; family Mormyridae; genus Brevimyrus; species Brevimyrus niger. The sequence goes on from JAABNY020000001.1 coordinate 6,645,688, forward strand.
TGACATCCCATTGGCTGGTTTCAAAAGCACAACAGCTTGGGCACATGCGGTTTGCACAGACGTACGGATCAACGGATGCATTGGTTCCAACAGGTTTCTCCAGTTATAACATGACTCATTCTTAAGCCTCGAATCTGTGGATGCGGTCTGCTTAGACCTGTGCAGTACCTCCATGGCACTGAAGAAAGTCATGTAGGCATAGTAATTAAATAAAGATCACAGTCTGGTGGGTATGCAAAGGGTCACCGTGCAAAGTGGGTCATGGTGGAACTCAAACCCAAAGTTGGCGGCCTGTAATCTGACCCCCCTGGTCAATGAGTGTGACGTAGCCAGAAACTGAGTGAGCTGAAGATTTGCATCAGGTCTTCAGGCCTTCTACCACGCTGTAGGTGTGTAAGCTACTGCCGGGATTTTATTAATTTTCATACAAGAAAATAATTCAGACCACTCTGCCTTTTAGGCCTTTGCTTTTTTATAAAACTGAGTAATGTTTTGGGGTAACATTACATGGCATTTGTGTTATAATGCTATATCTGTAAGGTGGATATTTCTGTATTTTTAATGCTAATTTATGATTTATTACTTAATGTTTTAGTTTATCCCATCCTTCAACCAGTCATTTTGCTCCATGCCGGCTGCCAAGCCAGTGAGAGTATATACACACATGTGCTCAGGAACATTCTGGTATACAGAATAGTTTGTTCTGTCCATTTACTGCTGTGCGTGTGAGTTACCAGCTGTAGAATGATCCAGTGTCTGAGCACTAGATGGATTTTGAATCATCCCGCAACGTTAAAAATGCCATGTAACGGGATGGCATTTTAATACAGCCCTGCAGTTTGGAATAGAAGTGTGACAGATTCTCATCTCTGTCTCTGTGGCTGAATGTTGAGATATCGGCCTGTTTCCGATTCTGGGTGTGACGCCAGGGGGCCTGTCGCGCGGCTCTGTGCCGCCCCCGACAGGCCGTGTCCGTTAAGCTACCACGGCTGGAGCTAATTAGCAGAGTGCAGACGCTTAGCTTGGCATATGTGAGAGGTAAGCAAAACAGCGTTAACCACATGGGGAAAATCTGTCAATAAAATAAATAAAAATAAAGATGACAATTAGAGCTGATATTTGCAAAAGCTGAAGCCAAATCGTAGTGCAATCCTCACCGAAAACAATGAACAATTAAAAGAAATAGGTTTAATCGGCCTGAATGGAAAAGCAATTTCGCCTTTAGAAAAAGGTGATTTGCAATCCATGATTTTATTCTAAGGTGATAGACGTGGCTTCGTAACGTCTCAGTGATTCACATATTTGCAGACAATCTGTAGTGACTTTGAATGTGAATTGTTCATGTATATATTTATATAATATATATAAAAAGCTGTAATTAAATGCACTTCCTGTAGAAAATACAGTTCCTTATTTTTTATGGTAGCACTGACTGACTAAGACTGATGGCTTTAGTGGATGGGCAGCTACAGAGAGCATGACCTGTGCACATCCATCCATCCATCTATGCATCTTCTGGTCTGATATCCTGAGTGGGGTCACAGGGTTGTGGAAACTGTTTGATTTATTGCTCAGGCTTCCCTTTCACCAGACACACTGTGTCAAACACGAGGAGTCGCTGTGCCAGTGCCGTTTTCCTGTTAGCTATGGGGCAAAACATCTAGATCCTAACAGTCATTTCTGATACCGTAGAGCTCTGCAAAGGTCAAAGCCGTGTCCCCTTTATCCTTCTGCTGCAATAACGGGCTTCCCAGCCTTTATTGTGTTTGTTTTTTTTTGTTGGGAGCAGACACTCGCACCTCCCTTCAGTATAGATGGAGAATTTTCTTCCCTCTTCCCCCAATCACATAATGGTCCCATCGCCCTGAAATGAACTCCCCAGTCCCAGGAAGCACATCAAGCTGCCCTCCTTGACGTCACACCCAAGCCGCAGATAAGTTGCTTGGTGGCTTCCTATAGTTAAGAGAGTTCCCATTACTTTTATCAACATGCCTCCAAATAAAATCTGTGCATCCAGCTTTTCATTATAATGAAATCTGGGAACTGAATGATGTGTTTTGAGGGCATTCGTCTCAGTCCGACTGCAATAAAACTCAAACCATTGCTTGACATGAGGTCAAACGAAGGGTGAATGATCGACTTGCCATGCTTTCCTGACCAGTATTTGAATTTACATTAGAGCAGCCCTCTTTGTCAAAGCAGACAGCAAAATGGGAAGCCTGGAAAACTGCTGCTCCTGCCCGGCTCTCTCTGTTATGTAACATCTCCCGTATAGCGGCTCCTGTCTTTATCTGTAAAGGCTTTGGCTGTGAATCATTCAGCTTTTCATGTCTGGCCGGGTGTCCATCTGCATCCAGAGATTGGCTGCAGTGTTTATTGTTTTGGGGCAGAGACCAACATTCGACAGAGTGGTGTTTTATATCTACATTCACTGGCCACTTTATTAGGCACACCTTGCTAGGACCAGGTTGGACCCCCTTTTGCCTACAGAACTGTCTTAATTTTTTTAGGGCATGGATTCAACAAGGTGCTCGAAACATTCTTCAGTGATACAGTATTTGTCTTTACAGCATCACGCATTCACTGCAGATTTCTCGTCTGCACTGTCATGATGAGAATGTCCCGTTCCACCACATCCCACAGGTGCTCTCTTGGATTGAGATCTGGTTGCTGTGGAGGCCATTTGGGTACAGAGAACTCAGAACTCGTCATGTTCAAGAAACCAGTTTGAGATGATATGAGCTTTGAGACATAATATCAGGGATGGGCTCCTCATGGTATCAGGGATGGGCTCCTTATTTTTTCAGCTCTGATCCAATTCCGATATACAACTGCCGATACCAATACAGATTGCAACACAAGCTCTTTTTACTTTTATATTTTAATATAATAAATATGTATTTATACTTTATATATTATTTTGAAACTAATAAATACAGATGAAAAAATGTATGGTAAAAATGTTTTAATTCGGCCACTAGAGTCATACGTAACTTTCTGTTCCACCTTGTATGTTCATCTTGTTTTAAGCATTTTTGAGGCCTTTTGAGTCTAGTCTGAATGTCTTGCAAGTGGGAAATACCCCACTGCCAGCAGCACCGCTTGCGCTTCCTTGCCATAGAAGCCCCTCGTGTATCACAAGCTGTAGCAAATGCTCAAAACAGCCCAACTTAGCAACTCCCAAATGATACATTGCTTTTTTTCATATTGCTCACGTTGTCTCACACAGTTGCGTGTGCTTTGTTTAGTGGGATTTTCTGCTACTCCCACCTCTCAAAGATTGTTTTTATAAAGATTGCAAGTTGCTGCTACTAGTTACTGTTTAAAGCTTAAAATACTTGCAGATGGTCACCCTCTTATCTGATGTTCTTACGCTCCTCGTACTGCGATGGGTATGCACATGAGGTCACAGCAAGCGGAAGTCACTGCGCTTACACCCACTGAGATGCAAGAAAAGTGGCATCGATAGCGTTCAGCTTGAATGTCGCAAAAAACACATCTAAAATAGGAAAGAGCTGTTGTGCAATTGACTGTACAAATAGATTTAGAACGAAATAGGAGCCCCATGATAATGAATAAAAACAAAGTTCTGTTTCCCTCGCCCGGACTAGGGTCACCGGGGCCCCACCCTGGAGCCAGGCCTGGGGGAGGGGTCTGTTGGCGAGCGCCTGGTGGCCAGACCTTAGCCTGTGAGGTCCGGTCGGGCAAAGCCCGAAAGAGGCACGCGGGACTGTCCCCAGGTGAGCCCACCACCCGCAAGGGGATCGTCAGGGGTTCGGTGCATTATGGATTGGGTGGCAGCCAAGGGAAGCCCTGGCGTTCCAATCCTCGGCTACCAAAAATGGCTCTCGGGACATGGAATGTCACCTCTCTGGCAGGGAAGGTGCCTGAACTTGTGCGTGAGGTTGAGAAATATCGGCTAGATATAGTCGGGCTCACCTCAACGCACAGCGTGGGTTCTGAAACCAATCTCCTGAAGAGGGGCTGGACGTTCTTTTCTTCTGGAGTTGCGGTGGGTGAGCGACGCCAGGCTGGGGTGGGGTTATTGGTGGCCCCACAGCTCGGTGCTTTAACAACTGAGTTTACCCCGGTGAACAAGAGGGCTGTTTCCCTGTGCCTTCGTATCGGGGATAGGTCTCTGACTGTCATCTGCGCTTATGCACCGAATGTCAGTTTGGAGTACCCGGCCTTCTTGGATTCCCTTAGTGGTATGCTGGTTAGCGTGCCACGGGGGATTCCATCGTTTTGCTGGGGGACTTTAACGCTCACGTGGGCAATGACAGTGTGACCTGGAGGGGGATGATTGGGAGGAACGGCCTCCCTGATCTGAACCCTAGCGGTGTTCTGTTATTGGACTTCTGTGCAATGCATGGTTTGTCCATAACAAGCACCATGTTCGAGCATAAGAATGTCCATAAATGGACATGGTACGAACAGGCCCGGGGCTACAGGTCGATGATGGATTTTATAATCCTATCATCTGACCTGTGGCCTTCTGTCTTGGACACTCGGGTAAAGAGAGGGGCAGAGCTGTCAACCGATCACCACCTGGTGGTGAGTTGGCTCAGGTGGTGGGGGAGGAAGCCGGTCAGACCTGGTAGGCCCAAACGCATAGTGAGGGTCTGCTGGGAACGTCTGGCAGAGGCTTCCATCTGCCGGAGCTTCAACTCGCGCCTACGGCAGAATTCCAACTACATACCAGGGGAGGTTGGGGACATTGAGTCTGAATGGACTCTGTTCCGGACCTTCATTGTGGAAGCGGCCGTACGGAGTTGTGGCTGCAGAGTGGTCGGTGCCAGTCGTGGCGGTAACCCCCGCACCCGATGGTGGACACCAAAGGTGAGGGGGGCCATCAAGCTGAGAGGGGGCCTACCAGGAATTATTAGTCCGGGGGTCTCCGGAAGCAGTGGGCAGGTACCGGCAGGCTAGGCGGAACGCGGCTCGGGCGGTCGCTGAAGCAAAAACTCGGGCGTGGGAGGAGTTCGGTGAGGTCATGGAGAGTGACTTTCGGTCAAGGTTCTGGCAAACCATCCGGCATATCAGGAGGGGAAAACAGCTCCTGGTTCCTACTATTTATAGTGGGGAGGGGGTGCTGTTGACCTCACCTGGGGACATCACCCGGAGGTGGAAGAAATACTTTGAGGACCTTCTCAACCCTGCCTCAGATACATCTACGCATATTCCCTTTGAAACATCTGAGGGCACGGAGCCTGGGGGTGCTGGGGGGGGGGCTTTTTCATCACTAGGGCTGAGGTGGCCACAGTGGTTTAAGAGCTATGTGTTGGCCAGGCCCCGGGGGTGGACGAGATCCACCCGGAGTACCTGAAGGCTCTGGATGTTGTGCGTGCAGGTCAGGAACAGTGCCACTGGATTGGCAGACCGGGGTGGTGGTCCCCTTATTTAAGAAGGGGGGCCGGAGGGTGTGTTCCAACTACTGGGGGATCACACTTCTCAGCCTCCCTGGGAAGGTCTATGCCAGGGTACTGGAGAAGAGAGTGAGATCGATAGTTGACTCTCGGATTCAGGAGGAACAATGCGGTTTTCGTCCTGGCCGTGGAACACTGGACCAGCTTTATACCCTCACAAGGGTACTTGAGGGGGCCTGAAAGTTTGCCTATCTAGTCTACATGTGTTTTGTGGATTTGGAAAAGGCTTACAACCGGGTACCCCAGGGTGCTCTGTGGGGGGTTCTTCGGGAGTATGGGGTCCGAGATTCACTGTTGTGGGCTATTCGGTCCTTGTATGAACGAGGCAGAAGCTTGGTCTGAATCTGAATATTGGATCACATCTGTAGTTATTATACTGCAAGTATCCTAAAATGTTGATATAAGGCAAGATGGATCCATGCTTTCATTTTGTTTATGCCAAATTCTGACCCTACCATCTAAATGTCACTCATCTGACCAGACAAAATGTTTCCAAACTTCTAATGTCCAGTTTTGGTGAGCCCGTGCCCACTGTAGCCTGAGTTTCCTGTTTGTAGCGGACCGTAGTGGCACCCGGTGTGGTCTTCTGCTGCTGTAGCCAATCTGCGTCAAGGTTTGACATGTTCAGAGATGCTCTTCTGCATACCTTGGTTGTAATGAGGGGTTATTTGCGTTACTGTTGCCTTTCTATCAGCTTGAACCAGTCTGCCCATTCTTCTCTGACCTCTGCCAACAACAAGGCATTTACTCCCAGAGAACCACTGCTTACTGGATGTTTTTGTATTTTTAAGCCCGCTAGAGATGCGTGAGAATCCACTAGATCAACAGTTTCTGTAATACTCATAACAGTCCAACTGGACTCAACTACCAATTTAACTCACCTTTCTTCCCCATTCTGGTATTTCATGTAAACATCAGCTAAAGCTCCTGACCTGTATCTGCTTAATTTTTTATATTGTGCAGCTGACATGTAATTGCCAGATTAGATATTTGCTTCAACGAATAATTGAATAGGTGTACCTAATAAAGTGCTAAGTAAGTGTATATTAGTTTTCAGCTGACCCTTTATATATAGATTGTTTCCTAGAAACTGCAGGAAATGAATGGTCAAAGGTCTCAGGCATGTGTGCCATTATACAGAAGTAGTATTAAAATGTTTTGGGGGGCATCTGTTGAAATGCAAATTAGGAAATTATATGAGGCAATTCTCACGCAGACTAGGGGTATTGGGGGAATACGAATCATGCAATATTATCTTCAGGGGTTACACTGTATTACAGGGAAAAGATCCAATGCCAGTGCAATAATTAACTTACCTGCATACAAGATAAACAAGATGCAAGAACACATACATGAAAACACATACATAGACACACACGTGCGCATGTGCATGGTGGAAAATATATTCACAAACACACACAGGGCTTGTGTGAAGCAGTGAGGTTAACCTAAGCTGCCGGCAGGGGGCTCATTGTACTGACAATCATAAATATTGCTAGACTGGTCCGTAAGTCCCAGGGGTAGTATGTGGGGGGCAGGAGGGGAGTGGGTTTATCCGCAGGTCCCCAGAGAGGCCCCTAATAACCATGTCTCAGAGGTGTGGCCCGGTGTTGTGGATCATGTCTGATAAGGGTCCAGCATGCAGATGAGTCCTATAGGCCCATCTTTGTCATAGGGACCCATCCCCCAGCTAGGTGGCTTTTCAGATGTGCAGACACAGGTACATCCTCATTCCCCTGCATCTTCCATCCGACTGTCCTACGTTCAACACACAGCTGGGTGCCTTTACAAAAAACCAGCTTGACATCGAAGTTCTTATGAGACCCTGGTCTGCACTGCTCAAAGTCTACCAAAGGGGGCACCAAAGAAGCGGAAATGCAGAAGATAATGCCTGGTGGTATCAACATCACAGTGATTTTGCAGTTTGAATTCTACAGAGCCCCTTAGGTGTCATGGTAGAAAAAAATATTTTCTCATAGCAATTTGTGCTCTCAAGTTACTAATTTGTGCTTTCGAGTTAGTAAACCATGCTCCTGAGTTAGTGAATCGTGCACTTGAGCCTGTGATTCATACTCTTGAGTTACTAACTGATGATTAATTCGAGGGATCGAGTTACTAACTCGAGTGCATGGATTGCTAATTCAAGAGCAGGAATTACTAACTCGAGAATATGAACTACTAACTCACGTGCACAAATTACTAACTCGAGAGCTCAAATTACTACGAGATAATATTTTTCTTTACCATGACACCGAAGGGGCTCTGTAGAATTCCTCATCTGCCTGCGCATGATTAGGAAAACACAACCAAATAACCTATTCTAATAATCATTCAACGGTGTATTCTCTTGAGTAAACTGGGCACACTGGACATTCATTTTACACAATAAATCTACTTTATTGTCTTACAACTTTGTATGTCGTGACTGTTTTGGTCTAACCATGATCGAGAGATTATGGCTGAGGTAAAAGCTAGGCTACTTTCATTAGCGCAAAATGGATAATAACCCTGAGATTGTAGAGCATCCAGGAACATTTAAGTCAGCAGTGTGGCAACATTTTGGTTATCCAGGGGAGTGTAGTATTTTATTTTTAAGTTTATCTGAATCTGCTATACAAGGTTTTGCTATATGTCTCTTCTGTGTAAGTACATTGAGAACAGGGAAAAAACTGAGACAAATGTGGCCAATAAAACTGATTCAGAAGTTTTTTCAATTTTTTTCCCCAACATTTTCTCTTATTGTCACCCACCTCCAAAAATTAGGTAAATAAAGCAATGTAATGAGTGGCTTATCTAAAGAGAAAGGTGTCTTGCATGAACAAAGAAGCTATTGGGAATCTTTCTTAGGAATCACACTCTTTCACAGGACAGGACCCCTGGAATTACTGATTCAACTTCTGAAAAGACAGCAATGCTAAGATACGGCTGTGCCAGCTTAATCGCTATTTTGCAGCTTTCTCTCTGAAGCCTAGCAAAGAGCTTGTTTGAATCTCAGAACACCGATCTCTGGAGTATCTTGAAGAAGCCCCACTTTATTTCCACTGCAGTCATTACAGTGCTCTTTGAAACAAGATTACTGTCCATTACCATCTCAATCCCTGACCTCCACTGACATATGTGGTCAAATTGTGGGCCATGTGACTCCTTGGTATGTCTACATTAATTTTTGAGTTTCTTTTTCGTCTTCTTTTTTGTCCATGCTGTTCATCCTTTTGATATCAATTTGAGAAGAAATTATTCACACAACAAAGGCACTTAAATGGCTAAAACTTGGCTTTTCTTCTAAAGAATGAATATTGCTTGTGTCAGCAGCAGAATTTTCCCGTGAGGCAGTGATGTTTTGATTGTGTTTTTTTAATTAGTTTTATTTGTTGTTTTTTTTTTTGGGGGGGGGGGGGTGTTGGGGGTGGTGAATCTTTGCTCTAATTCAAAAAGGGTTACGGTGCAATGATTGAAAATTTCAGTGGTCTCACAAATTGAAGGATTTATTGCAATAAGCAGAAGACGATCTGCAGGTGTCTCTATTTGAGATTCTGAGGGAGCCTCTGGACACAAATCCTGCCGTTTAGGGGAATGGCGGCAGGTTGGCACGTGTCGAATGATTGAGTGCCTTCACTCTGTCCATGACTAGACTTTTTTCTCGTTGCTGAAGCCATTCTTTGGTTATAAATGAACTGGAAGGCAGGCAAGCATAATTACAACGAAGTGTTGACATCCTGCTGCGAGGCAGCATGTGTGTGTGTGAGTGCGTGTGCGATAAACAGCCCTCATTCACTCCTGTCCATTTCCTGTCTGTCTGGAAGCCGCAGGATAGATGCGTCTTCATTCCCACCAATTAAAACCCCTTTTGTGAAGAAAGTTAAGACCCGTAATGCTTTGCTATCTGTCCCACATGGGCTGCTTATGGTTACCTGCCCTCCATGCCAGCGTTGAGGTTCTTCACCAGCTACCCAGTGATGGCTGGATCATGCAGAATCTCCAGAGGTCCTGTTGCTGGATGCTTTAGCTGAGGGATGCAGATTCCAAATTGGAGTTTTCTGTTTAGGCCTATGTGAACCTGCAGCTCTTGTAAATTATAGACAATAACGGGATCTGTCTGCCCAGCAACTGAGTTAAGTAATGAATGTCTTATCCCTGGTGCATTCTGATCCTATCGGTCGGGTTATTAAAGCTGTTCATCCTGTGATGCTGACAGTCCGTCTTAGTCCTCCTCTGTCTCCCGCAGAAATGTATGAAGTTCAACATGGAAGCGCCCATCTGGTCCTCCAAGCAGCGTATCCTGTGTACTCTGAATCAGAGCCTGAAGGACGTGCTGAACTATGGCCTGTTCCAGCCGGCCTACAACAGCAAGGCCGGCAAGTTCCTGGATGAGGAGCGGTTGCTGAAGGAGTACCCTCTGCCAGCCATAGCCCCTGTGCCCTACCTGGAGGTAAGAGGCAACGTGTCACTGCCCCCTGTGGAAGGGAGGTCCACAACATCAAAAGGCAATGGCAGCTCTTCATTCATTCCCATGGATAATGATCACATATTCCCTCTGCATGAGAGACACAGGTACAGGGTCAGTCAGTATCCCTGGAGTATTTAGGGCTAAGGGTGATATGATTATTTGGCTTGTTACGGGATTCAAACCTACAACTCAGGAATTCTGTCATGCTCAGCTACACTCCTGCACAGTTTCCCTCTCTTATGTGGGATGTAGGGGACCAGCGGTGATATGATTATTCTGCTGACCACTGGATTCAAACCCATGACTGTCCAGACATAGGTGCAGATCCCTGATTTACTGAGTTGCACACCATCTCGCTGACATTGTCTCGCTCTGCAGTCCTTATCCAGATAATATACAGATAATTTGACTTGGTTCTAAACTGTAGAATATCATTTTGTTACAGCACTTTAGATCAGTATCACAGTTATTTTAGGGTGTTTTAAGATTTTGTTATTTTGTGTGTGGGGGACTCAGCCTCACCCATTGGAATGAAGTATAGACTGTCTGGCCATTTGAAGATGTTTGTTTTGTATTGCACTAAAAGATTTACTTTCTTATCCTACCGTTTATTATGTGAAATACTGAATAAAGTTTTTGTGCAAATAATTTGAGTTGTCGGATGTCCTTTTACGTCCCCAACCAGTTCAAAGGGGTTATTGTTGTTAAGCAGGATTTGCTGTCAGCCTCAGCTCCAGAACTTTGCAGCTGGCAGGAACAGAAGCAGCTTTTTTTGTGAATAATGCTGGAGCCACATGCTGCCTGCAGCCCGAATCGCAGAGATGTCACAGGAGTCACTAATAGTGGCAGTTAGCAGCAGTAGTGGGGTTTGTTACCTGCAATGGATCCATCACGCTGATTCTGGGCAATGGGCAGCAGCTTTACCCGAACATCAGTCAGGGAACCACTTACTGGATCTGGTTCCTCGTTTGAGGGCCGTCCTTCTCGGTTTCCGCCGTGGAGAGCTCGAGTGATGGGGCAGGTGGGGGAGCCCCTTCTGGCCACGTCTGCCTGCCTGGACGCGTCAGGCCTTCAGCGGCTGCTGCCTCCTCGCTGATGCTGCCGCTGTCCCGCTGCTTGCTGCCACCGGATGTCCTGATGATCTCCATCATGCATGTTAAACTGGCGTGACACCAAATGAACACTGACTTTGAATAACACAGCATGTTCATTTATCTATCTAGCCCTCTTTTAACCACTTATCCTGGTCGGAGTTGGTGGGGGGAGGGGGCATTACCCAGCTAGGATATTCCCGCTCAGTGCAGTAAGCTGAATTAGCAATAGTGTGTCATTATGTGTGTGTGTGTCTCCTGCAGTGTTGCCTATGTCTCCTTTGCTCCAGGTCCCCCTGCAACCCCACACTGGACCAGTGGTTTGGAGATGGCTGAATGGATAGATGGTTATTACACGTGCCTTTATTGCCGGATGAGTAGTCCTGGTGTTCTTTAATGGGTAACAGTAAGCTCCATTATTTGCTATAAAGCAAACAGCTTGTTTCATGTTGCTGTGCAGGGAATAGATGCTTGTGGCCTCTTGGGGCAGAAGGCTCTGCTGTTTCAGGATGCAGTGGTTAGAAAGCTCTGTTTCCCATAGACCGGCTCTGATTCCACGTGACCAAAAGTATGTGGACAATGACAAACAGCCCCAGGTGTTAGCTGTCCTCCAGCAGGTTTTACTGCCGGCACTATGCAGCCGGGCAGGTACTGTAAGGTTCTCCTGGCAGCCGAGAAACCAGGATCCATCCTTCAGACTGCCAGATGGCGAAACGTGATTCATCGCTCCGAAAAGTCCGCTTGGATGTTAGCTCCGCGTGTCGATGCTTGTTTTGTGTGTATTGTGATCTTAGGCTTGTGTGCATCCTCTTGGCTGTATAGACTCACCTCAGGAAGCTCCCGAAGAAGAAGAGCTCTCGCCCTGATGTTCCAGACATAGCTTAGAACTTGCTAGTGAGTGTCGAGACTGAGGATGGGTGATTTTCCCGCACTGCACCCTTTGACGATCCCCAGTCCCGCTCTGTGAGCTGATGCCGCTGTACAGCTGAGCTCTTGACGCTCGCAGACGTTTCCACTTCACAATAACAGCACTCGACCGGGGCGACTCCAGCAGAGCACAAATTTGACTGACTGACTTGTGGTAAAGCTGGCATCCAACGGTGGAGCCACGCTGAAAGTCACTGAGCTCTTCGGTTCGAGCCGCCCCACTGCCAGTAATTTGGACATGAAGAGTGCATGGCTATGCGCTTGATTTTATGCACGTGTTAGTAATGGATGTGGATGCAACAGCTGAATGCACAAATTGCTGTGGCTGTCCACAGACTTTTGGCCACATAGCGTATTTATGAGGCACGTCATCATGAAAGTCCCATCTGCCTCGTTCCTTGGGTTTTGCTTGCAGAAACGCTGATATGTAATCGCACTTAAGTGCTCACTCCGCCATGACAGCTCCTCAGTCAATCTTGCTTATCCGCTGTGACCACAGGTGCTCTTTCCAGTGTGGCGAATGGGTTGATTGATGTCACTCCCTGCAAAACTCACACCTAGTCCACCTGCTGTGATTTCTTGTGGGTGCCATGCAGGTGATCTGTGTAGTAGACCACTTTTAAAATGTCTCAATATACAACACAGTATCGTAAGGACAGGGCAGGGGGGTTAAGTTACCTGACTGGGGCCATCATCCAGTGACTGATCGTGTCAATCCCCGGAACATACAACCAGACCCTGATCTCTGAATCCTCATCTCATCAAGCCCCTATGCATGGCCTGATGCCCCTTTTTGTTTTTTCTTCATATCCTTATTTTCTCTTATTCTCAAAACAAACACTGTTACTTACTCCCATCTCAAAACCCCATAGTTCCGGTTGCCATTTTTCCCAGCGAAGGTCTTAAGGCGCACTGCATTGAGGCATAGTCTGTGTGTGGCTGACCAGAGCTGCCGCTCTGTTTGTCCCTCCACAGTTCCGGTACAAGCGGCGTGTGTACACCCAGACCCACCTGGATGATAAGCAGCTGGCTAAGCTTCATACCAAGGTAAGGGAGCAGGGAGCCCCATCATGGCCGTCTCCTCTCTGACGGTCTGCTCACAAGCACCTTCGAGTGGCGGTATGTTATGAAAGGAGCCGGATGAAGCCTCACTTTGCAGTGGAAATTGAATTCTGGAGGTTGTGGCAGTTTACTGTGAAGTATTTTTAAGACTCACCGAGCTGACTGTGTGTGCATGACGTGTCCGTGGCATGTGTGTATTGTGCTTTCACGTTCTGTGCAGCCCGCTTCCCCACACCAGGAAGGCGGCTGCTTCGGAGAGCGTATCTTTCGAGATTTCCAGTGGCATCCCGGCAGCAGTGTGGCGGGGGAGGGGGTTACAAATTGGTGGCCATGTCTGCTATCTGAGAGCCTGTGCTGCAGTGTGTAAACTGCAGTCTTTCCAGCTCACAACAAAGAGACTTGGCAGCATGAAGATGCACAAATTGCCCTGCAGGGGGCAGCAGCACCTCCTTCCAGGGGTCGCCAGGATGTTCAGTCTGCATTCTTAGAATGATTCTCACTTTTATTTCCTAGCATCTATTATAAGACATTTAGGGGCATGTGACGGGAAGAGGAATGGCCAGTATTAGAATTGGTACTATAGGAATTTTATTACCTTATTATTGGTTTATTATCACCCATGCTCATCTGTGTTTTTAATGATACCAGTAACTAACTAAATCTATAAGCTGGTTTGAGGATTGCGTTACTTTATTTAGGCTATTTTTCAGTATGTAATTTGTATAAATTTGTGTTGGAAAATCCATGTTTGAGTGTTAGGAAGGTTCCAGAGGCTCTTCAGTCATGTTAAATCATCCAGCTGCTTTAGTAGAGCGGGTAGAAATTTGAAATCCTTGATGCTTTTTTTGGATAAAATGTGCTAAGCAGATTGATATTCCTTCTGGGTTCTTCTCCCAGAGCTTTGTCCTGTACCTCTCTGCATTCGCCCGTGCGTCCTGTAATCTCTGCCGGCTTCACATCCGCCGCTCTCTCGTTCCGCCTTCATCTCCCGTGCTTCCGAGTTCGGCACTGAGCCGCCTCTTGCGTCGTGTTTGTCGAGATAAACGGGGGAAGCCTGGAACGCCGCCGCCGGGTACCTGCGTCCCCCAGGGACCAGAGAGCCGAGCTGAAGAGCCTCTTTAGCTCCCCCTCCTGGCACTAGGGAGGTGGCTTCGGAGCGCCAGTGTTCCGACTCACTGAGGGAGGTTCTCGTTAAGAAGTGACTTTCAGTGTGAGCCATTATGAATAATTACCATATTCTCAAGTGAATCGTATTCCTGGGATTAAAGGAGGCCTACAGCTCAAGAGACACGCCGCGAGTTCTCAAGCGGGAGAATCTTCAGGGTGCCAGGTGCAGAGCTTTTAATTAAAGGACGTCAGCACACCTGCCAGCTGGGGGTGCCGTTTGTATGTGTGCGAGACCGGCTTTGGTGAGGGGGTGACCCAGAGACCTGTGCACAGAATCCTAAATCTTTACCCAAATCGTTCCCCAAGGATTCAGCAGGGTGACCAATCAGAGCCAAGCTTGAACCCCAGGGGCGTGTGTTCTCCAGGAAGCCCATCTCATTGCTTCACTTCCCTGCATACGGACAGAGCAATGGTGCCGTTCCTTACATAAGCTATGCCTGATTGCTTGTCAGTCATCCTGCATCATCTCAAAGCTTGGCCGTACGTTGACTATGCTCTGTAATGATATGCATCAGGTGAGTGTGGATTATGGGAGGTGGGTGTTAGGACACCTGTTCATTCACTCACCTCAACTGGATTTTGTTCTTAATCTCATAAAACCGGGTTTGGACCTTTCTATCAGAGCACACTGACTCACAAGACCTCATTATGGTGCATGCCTTTCTACCACCCTCTCTACTTCCCATTTTGTTTTCCTGTTTTACTTCTTGTACCCAAAAACAATACCAATTCCTGTCTTCCATCCCAAGGTAACATCACGTACAACATCACATAACACAACATCAAGGTAACTCAGGGTTGTCACATTAAGACTTGGTGGGATCTTTCCATGCTCCATTTCCATTTTTAGGAGTCCGTATTTAAGAGTGCAAAGAGAGACTCTTTCTTTGAACTTGTTAGCGAGCTCCCTTGGAACTCCTGTTACCGTACAGATATTGGTCCATGTCTTGAGCCACCGTGGTAAATGGTCATGTGAAACCTCCGTCCTGCGGTGTGGTGGCCCGGCTCCTCCAGCCCTGCCCCCCGGTCTGGCGGGTACAGCTCACGTCGCGCCCAGGGACACCTTCAGCCTGTTGCTACATCATCTCTCGTTGTGATGAGCAGCCCAGCATCATCTCCCAGGCCGCCTTAAATTGGGTATAACAGTGCTTGAGCAGGATGACTATGACAAGCAACTGTGAGGTTCCTCAGAGAGGCGCAACAGAGCAATTGGTCCCAGGGAAGGCCAGGTGATAGATGTGACCATCGTGGTTTGACTTGGTTTGGTTTGGCTTGATATGGGCTGGGTTGGTTTTTTTCCAAGGCTTGGTCCAGCTTGGCCTGGTCTGGTTTGCCCAATTCCGACTTGGCTTGGGCTGGCTGGGCCTACTCCGATTTGGCTTAGGCTAGATTGACCCGGTCCGACTTGGCCTGGTCCGGCTTGGCTTGGGCTTGGTCTGGCGTAGCTGGGTTTGGGCAAGTTTGATTTGGGCCCGGTTGGATTAGTCTGGTAGTGACTTAGAAAATGTATACTCTGAAAGCTGTGTAATATGGCTATGATGTGCAGTAATCACTGCCATATTACATGTGCCAGGTGACACAGAGCTTATCGGGGACATTGGACAGCTTTTAACAGATTAATCTGGTGATGAACCCTGTCAGTTCATGTATGTGTGTGTATGCAGACGTGTGTGTGTGTGTGTGTGTGTGTGTGTGTGTGCGGTAAGAGGGGCATCAGCAGCCTTGGTTTCTCATGCATGTCCCTTTTCACCTGAAGGAGTCGTAACGGCACACTGACAGGTGTGGGATCTGGGGACGTGTGCAAGCAGCTTATTGGTCAGCTGGAATCCCCCCCACCCAGCAGTGCAGAACTGCTGTCCTTTCAACTGTCAGGCATAATGTCTTCCCCATAGCCCCCCACCTACTGGATGAATGACCGTCCCACCCCTATACACCCCCCTGTGTGTGTACATATCCATGGTCTGCACATGCATCCAATTTCTGGTGCTGCTCCAGAGCCAGTGGTCCTGGCACTCGGTAATTACCGGAGCCCCGCTGAGGCTGCAGGGAATCCTGCGATTGCCACGCGGGGGCGATCTATGCGCTGTGTGATCCCACACGTGTGATTGGCTTGCACACTCACTCACACACATCAGCGCCCGCCACGAGTGTGCTCACATTTTAGAGGCACCCTGGCAGATTAGAGATGCCCTGGGGAGCAAACAGGGAATTACGGGGATGTTGGCTATGGTGGTAGGAAGGGGAAAGACGGGAGAACAAGACGTTAGAGTGTGAAGATGTTCAGAGAGATGCTGGACAAGTGGGAGCCGCCCCGAAACTGTGGGTACACAGTACTCAGCACTCAGTAATCGGTACACAGTACTCAGCCCATCCACTTGGATGCCCAGCCCCACCCCCCAGGCTACTGAATGGATTCCTGATGTCTCTCCACGCGCGCTGAGCAGTGGGGTCTGTGTGTGTGCTCACTGCCTCCAAAGCCCCTCCAGCCTCTCCCCCACCCTGCCGTCGCCCCACCCTGCCTCTCCCTCTCCCTGTCTCTCTTCCCCTCTCTCTCTCTCTCGCACACTCCCTGCGTCCGGATCCAGCCGCATCGCTCGCTGCGTCTCGGGCTGCGCGCGCTGCCCGGCTTACAGCGAAGCCGCTGAGGTTGGCGGATGGGGCTGGGGGGGCCGGGCACGTCCCCTTGCGGCCAGCGCTCCGCTCCCGGGACTTTGCGCCATGGGCTCCGCTCTGGGCAGGAGAGAGACTCTGGACAGGAAGGACAAGAGGCTCAGGAAGGACAGGAAGGCCAGAGATAATAGTAAGGTACCCCACTGGCTGTGCCGCCGCCGCCACTGCATGCACGCGACCTCCACTGCATGCACTGCATGCACGCGACCGCGGGAGGCAGCCACCCCCGGAATCTAAATGGGAATCTCCGCACGCGAGTCTGAGCATGGGGACCCCCCTCCCCCCTCGCAGGACCATGCTCCAGCCGCCGTCCACCGCCAACACCTTCCAGGCGTTACCATCTCACGGTGTCAGACAGGAGCTGCGGGTCTGGTGCCATCTGAAATGTGGGATTTTGTGGTTTGGAGGGCAGAGTGGCGTGAGAGAGAGGGAGCGTGTGAGAGTGCAGAGGTACCGTGTGACTGCATGATGGGGGCTGTGCTGGGGGGAGAGACCTACACACAGACACATACAGACATACACACTCAGACACACACACACAGACACACACACAGACACAGAGACACACACAGACATACAGACATTCACTGGCATACATACTTACACACACACATAGAGACATACAGGCATACACACACCCTGACATACAAATACACATAATCACGCACACAGACTCTCTCACACCCTCTGTCTCACGACACTCTGCCTCCATGTCTCTCATGCAGGACCCAGTACACACAGACAGACGTTTATACACACAGACATTTATACACATACACATGCACACAGACGTAAACATAAACACAAATGGGCAAAATCACACACAGAAACACAACCATGCATACACAGACAAATACACACACAGTCACCGACACACATGCCCCAAAACACATAAACATACGTACACATACACATGCATACACACAGATACAGACACGTGCATGCATACACTCACACGCACAGGCACAGACACACGTGCACAAAACACATGAACACACACACACAAACTCACACACCTTTATGCACAGGTGTTTCTGCAGTTTCACACGACCAAACTCACATCTGTTACAATTTTTCTTTGCATGCATGCTTGTCAGTCGCGTTCTTTAATTAGTGTTGCGTGTATCCAGCGTTGGTTGCCAGGTTCCCGCCCCCCCTCCCACAGTGCGGGTGGAGGCAGCTCATTATCAGCGTCTGTCACACCGACGGCTTTGCGCTGCATCTGTGTCCAGCGTGGTCACGGGTTCTGCAGTGACCTGTGGCTGCCGTGTGACGCACAGGGCTGGAGATGTTATGGCTCGGCAGGGGCTCGGTCGTGGTGCCCGCTTTAATGCCGTGTGGGTTTGTGGTCTGTTATGGTGTGTGAAAAGCCCCACGCAGTTATTAACTGCAGGGTTATGAAGTGGGGGCGGGGTAAACGGGTACTTGCATCCTGAAAGGTTTTCATGCAGGCGCCCAAGACAACCCGGGGTCCTCGGGAGGGTGATATGGTGAAACATAAAAAAAAAATCATGGGTGTTTCTTAATATATGTGCTTGACTGTACTTGTCTTGTGTACCCGTTTCATATCATCTTCCATTGTCGATGACCAGTTCTAATTCTAAAAGCAGAAGTACAGTGAACGGTAAAAATCCCCGTATGTTGTTCATACATAGATTATGTCTTCGCCAAACAAAACCAATCCCATGGTTCATTGCACCTGAAGTTAGTTCTTGGGAGGCAAGATAGCAAGACTGGCCTTGCCAAGACTGTGAGGATGATCTTTGCGTTCTTCATATTGACAGACACCGCATTTTACCTAGAGGAAACATGGTGAGATCGACCCATGCGCTCAGCTGACTCCTGATGGGACAGTGTGGGTCTTGCCCACTGTGGCCATTTTGGTTCATCGTTAACCTTCAGGCCTCCTTTTACATTTCAACGCATGCCTGGCAGGGTTATGACGTGTCATGCCGGGTGTCTGTGGTAGTAGCCTGGCTATGAAATGGCATTGACAGTTACAAAGTCACAGAAAAGGACGTGGCCGGCAGGTGAGATGCATCTTTTAATAAGATAAGATTTTATTGGACCTCCCACCCGAGGGGGACATTTCAGGCTGGGCAAGTGACTCGCTGTGGACTCCTCCCAAGCACTGTGTCTTAGCGGAACGTCCCTTAGGAATGTTTCCTGTACTGCTCTGGAGCTGCAAATAAGTGTGTGCAAGCTGGAGCGGAAATCATACCACTTTAATCCTTTGACTGGCTGCCTTATATTAAACAAGACTGAACTGTAAAGATCCGGAAGCATCCAAAAAAAGGTACTCAGCCCCACCGAGAAGGTCACCTCCAGGCATGTGGATCTGGCTGGGAACAATCAGAGCTGGGGAAGATGAATAGAGAACAGCAGACGGTCATTAACAGTTCACCCAGTCAGTGGACAAGGCTGACAATGCACCCGTGTGCTACAAATCCGTAACCGTAGCTGTATTCTTGGACCTTGCACTTTTGGTTGGACACTGAACCACCAAACTGCAACTCTTATTTATGTGGCCAGTGAATTTTTGGTTAATGAGCTGGATTTCTTTTTGGAGGAGACTCAAGTTCAAATCCTTGGGAAGGAACTTCGGTTGTACCCTTGACCCTGGTTCTTAACCTGAACTGCTTTGTTGGGTATCCAGTTGTTCAGTTCAGTGAGAAGGCAGTTGCTGATCACATGGACAAAGTCTTATGGTAAAGAGAGTTGCTGTTTCTGGAGCCACATGGAGCTCAGTAAAAAACAATGAGCAGGTGTCAGTTGGGTCACCCTCGCTGTGCTGTTGGATGTCGCTGGTGGCCTGGTGCATCTCGGGGAGACTGGAAACCCTACCCCCTCGTTTGTTTAGTCGTGCCAATTTCCAGACTCTTCCCTAACCAAAGCAGACTGACCGGGCTCTCAGAACACTGGCACATGCCCCACCCCACCCATCCCTGCTGCTGATTCAGCCGCTCCGCTTTCCAGCCCCTGACTGATGACACCTCACATTCCTGATGCTTGTTGCCCCCTGCCCCCAGCACCACTCCCAGTACCCTGCATTGTCTCAGGCCTCAACCAACCCCCCTTTTTGTAACTCTGGCACATGTTTACTCTGACTCGTGAGGGATGGACTCCAGGACCGCTGGACCATCACGGGACAGAACGCAACATCTGTGTCTCCCGCTGGAAACGGCAGCCGGTCCTGTCTGGTTTTTGCTCCCCCGCAGTGGCACCTGGGACAAATTCACGGTCCGCCCTAATTTTTACAGTGCCGGCTTTGGCCAGTGGTCACCCCCATGTGGGGGGACAGTAGTGATGGGTGTCTTCAGGCCTGTTGAAATGCATTGTGTAAATGTGTGGGAGTGGGGGTGTTTTTATGATCTGCGCAGGCAGGAGGTGTGAAAAGAGCAGCACTTGGTCTGTTCAGCAAGGCAGATGCTCTCTGGATGCTCTGTGTGTATGACATTAATGACAGAGGCCCGTGCACATAGGCAACCCCCTGCTGGCCAGGCCTCTGTGGCCATGATTGGAAGGTTGCCACTTCAAATCCCCTGTCCGGCGGAGTGATTATATGACCGTCGGGCCCCTGACCAGGGCCCTGAACCCTAGCTGTTCTAGGGACTCTGTCTGACTCAACTCACTTGTCTGCACTTTTGCGCTGCTTTGGACCAAAGGCATCAGCTAAATAAATGTGATGTATTTTCACTTATGTAATGGCTGCACTGGAGGGGAAGAGGAGTGTGTGTGTGTGTGTGTGTGTGTGGGTGTGGGGGGGGGGAGAGGGGGGTGGTGTTGATGGAGGTTATGTATATAGTACATTGTGGGGACCAAATGTCTCCCCACAATGTGATAAAAACCTATTATTTTGATGTCGTAAGTCCAGAAAAGAGAGAAGATCACACTGAACATGATCTTCCTCTCTCCACCTAGCTGGGTCTGGCCACAGGGCCTCATCAAAATCACAGGCTATGTTATCATTAGCAAGGCAAAGTGGGAAGAATCTTCTCTTTGAAGTAAAATATCACATTGTGTAGATCAGCATACTGTAAATCTGCTATACAGTAAAATTGCTTGTACAGTTCCAAAAGGTTGTGTGCACTGCACAATACCGTAGTCAATAAACAAAACTTACCTCCACAAATTCACGTCGCAGAACTTTCACCCTGTCTGAATTTCTCTAAAAAGGTACTCAATACAATTGCTTCATTTGGACTTGTTGTTTTTTAAGGATACATGCTATTTTTGACAAAGAGACTCGTTCCACATTATGGAAAATTTTCTGGTCATTGACAAAATGGGTTTGAATTTCTCTAAGTTTGATTGCATTATTGGCCAAAGTGAGGTGTATGATGTCGTGTACATGCTTAGGTTAGGCTGTACTCTCAGTCCAGCCTCCCTCAGTGTTAGTCTGTGCTTTGTTACATGGTCGTCCGTGGTGTTGCACGAATTTCTTTGGACAGATTTGGTTGTCTTCTTTGAGCATGTCATACTCCAGGTCTTCCTCTCCCTCTACCTCTTCCTCTGCCTCTTCCTTCACCTTTGTTCTCTCTGGATTCCTCCTTTCATCCACTCTCTCCCTCTTCCTCTAACATCGTCCATTTTTGTTGATAACGGGTTTATAGTGCTTGTAAACCTGATTGGTGTGTCCATAATTATGCCCCTGTGTGTGTGCACACCTGGTGGTTGTGTTTAACCAATTGGTTCATGGGTGTGTTCATTTGAAAGCCTTTGCTTTGATATTGCAAGGAAGTAACATTATGATTGATTTCAGTGTCAGAGGTATATAAATGTGTTTAAGGTTTTGCAAATCACTGTGTGTAGTGTTTTGCAAAAAGTGTGAAGCGGTTAAAGTACTTACACTGTAGTTGTGCACATCTGGGCTTGTGTTTTGCTCCTTGACTGTCAGGTTTTGCCAATTGTGGAAAAGTTTAAATTTTATTTTTTGTGTAAACAATTGCAAAAAACTGTATTAGATTGCCGCAAGGGATCGCTGCAGGATTGGGATTTTGCCCATAGAAATGAATGACGAGTACCCTCAAAGATATGAATATGTGTGTAAGCCTGTGTGGGCGCAGACGTTTGTGTGTGGGGTGCGGATGACCTGCCTGGTGGGGACAACGTCCCGCTTTCACCCCATGGACAGTGGGCGTGTCCACCACACACAGAGGGGATCTGTGTTTATGTACCACTATGTGCCCGTGCTTGTCTGTCTCTGCCTGTGCGTGCCTGCGAGTACCAGTGCGTGTTTGTGTGAGCCTGTGGTTGCCTGGGTTTGCCTATGTGTACCTGTGTGTCGGTGTTTGCTGGTGTCTGCCTGTGCGTGTCTGTGTTTGCCTGTATCTGCCTGTGTGTACCTGTGTGTGCCCATGTTTGCCTCTGTCTGCCTGTGTGTGCTTGCTTGTCAGTCTGCTTTCCTTTCCCTTCCATCCTTTCCCTTTTTTCTTACCTTACAGTGGCTCCCTTGAGGAATCATAGCTCTCGCCTCCCAGGTTTTATTGGCAAGGTGTCTAAACCATCCTCCAGAGTCGCCTTGCGGGCTATGGAACGCTGCCCGCAGGATGGCCAGCCGGGGTTCAGGTGGTCCCTGATGGATAGGCTGGCCCCTGCCCTTCATCTGCGGCCGTCTTCACAAGTGCCCGCTGGTCCTGTCTAGCCAGGCTGTCACTGCTTTTTTTTTATTTGTGTTGAGACTGAGATTAGATAAACTGTGATTCGTTTAATGGGGCCACAAGTGTCTGTGTGACTGAGGCAGGCGGCCTGATGCTCTCATATTTCTGCTTTCTTTTTAAAATGAAAATAATAGTAAAATAAGCACCAGCTAGCTTTTAGTAGAGGTAGATGGATTTGGAGGACCCTGATGTTTCCTCTGGTACTGTCTGTTGATCTGAAGCCCGAGCAGGAATATGTGTCACCTCACACCGACGTGCAAATAAACGAATCGATTCTTCACGGAAATGGGATCAGAGGTTGTTCTGGGAAAACGTAAAGGGTAGGCCTTACGGACACATCAAGCCCGTGTTGTGGAGGGGTTTCCATGGCGACAGGCTTCATTTCGATGCGTGAGGTCGTGAAGTATGGCAGGCTTTGTGTTTGAAGGAGGCTCCTGCTCAGCATGCTGACTTTCCTGTGTGACAGCATTTAATGCCCTCCACTGAGGAGAGAAGAAGAACACACTCCATTGGCCGCGCTATTGCAATTACAAAGTGCGTTTGACCAAAGCAACAAAGTGTGCCCCCGTGAACATTTCAGGATAAGGGTCCTGAAAGGGCCCAATGGTGATATGATTACTCTGCTGACCATGAGATTTGAACCCACAACCTTCTGAGCATGGGATCTATAATCTACTGAGGGACGCACTGCCTGCACATATAGGTGCTTATTAAGCAGCCCTCTGGTCTTGGGGGTACGGGTGATAGCCTTATTGGAAGGTTCATTCTGTGTGTTAGTCTTTTTTCCATTTTTTAAGTTTTTCCATTTGTACATGTCAAAACGCACTGTGCTTTGGGGGGGGGGTGCATGTGGGGCCCTTGGATGTAATGGTGCTAGTGGTTCTTTGCTTTTCCTCATAAGAACAGTGCAAATACCCAATCAGCAATGAAGCTTTATGTTAATGTACAGTGGATCATATCTAGCTTATATGGTTTGAAGTATGCAGTGTGTATTTTTCATATTAAGTCAATGAAATGTTTTGAGTAATGTTTATCCACGATGCATTGTTAATCCTGTATAGATAGCACTTGTCTGTAAATGTGTATGATTATGTTTGCAAAATCCTTTTCAGGTCACGGTTCCGCAGCCATCTACAGCTGTGTAGTGATTTCTGATGTGACGCGTCTTCGTCACCTCTGATGCCGTACAGATCTTAATGAAGTCTTGTTCTGCAACATTTCGCATAATCGATGTGCTTAATGGTGTGGCCTTTGTGAGCTGAGGGGGGTGATGGAGAGCAATAGGGGCGGCCGTTTGCAGAGGAGAGGAGAGGTGGACTGTCAGCAGGGCGGCCCTCGCTGTCCTGGGGGGTGCCTGTACCAGGCCGCTCGCTCCGCCATCTCTCTGACCTGACCGGGGAAGGGGGGGGGTCTTGTCTCTGACATTCCTAAATAAGGCTCTTTCCGAAAAACCCTGAAAATGGAAACGGCAACAGCTCCAGTGTCACCTCCTACTCCGTGCGGGGCGATGCACATCTGGTCAGCTGTCAGACGGGACCAAACAAAACGCCCCTGCAGGAGAAACAGCTGTGCTGCCTTCAGAACGGCCGTCATTTCCTGCATTCTTCATCTTTAGTGATATAAAAAAGTGGAATGTACGTAGAGAAGAACTTTTTTGCTGTAACCACAGAGGTAAGCGCTTATCAGATTCCTCTGCCTGCTGAAAGATGAGTTTTTTTTGTCGGGTACAGATTACATCGTTTGTATTCCTGAGCCCCTAAAGCCTCGCGGATTAAGCGGCTTATTCTCTCCTCGCCGGTTGGCCAAGCCGTTCCCACACCGCAAGCACTTCTCCCGCACGCCTCCATCCGTGTGCCCCCCCCCCCTTCCTCGATTCCACAAGGCAGCTGGAATTTCCACCATGTAATAATATTAATGATTTCTGTGATGAGGCAATGCGAGGTTTGCATGCCCTCCTCATGTTTCTGTGGGTGTCCTTCTGAATCTCCATAGCCCAAACACTCGTGGTTTAGGTGTCTTTGCACTTGTTGCCCATAGTGCAAAAGTGTGTTTGTGTTTCTGCATGTGTGTGTCTGTCTGTCAGGCTGAATGGACATTCCCCACAAAGATATTAATGCAAATGCGTGTGTCTGTATGTCAGTGTGTGTGTGTGTGGGTTTGCATAGATCACATTTGGGGAGCAAAATTGCGGTAAAACCTGAAACTTCTTTACTGTTTCCCAGGTCCCCATTTGGATAACTTCAATTTTCTAAAAATCTGCAAAATCTCAAATTTTGCCAAAAATTTATTTTGTTTAGTTACTTGTGGTTAAGGTTATAGGGCTGGGTATGGGTTAAGGGTATCTTGATTGGGATTAGGGCTTTTCCCATACAAATGAACAGAAGGTCCCCAAAATGTGTGTGTGTGTGTGTGAGTGTGTGTGCCCTATGATGCACCTGAACCCGTCCAGGGTGTCCCCTGCCTCATACTCTGTGATTGGCTGGAATCTTGTCTAGGGTGTCCCCTGTGTTATATCTTGTAATTTGCTGGAATCTCCTCCAAGGTGTCCCCTACCTCATACCCTGCGATTGGCTGGAATCCCATCTAGGGTTTCCTCTCTCTCATACCCCATATGTTCACATAATGCAGTATGCCCCTATCCCCATTCATTTGCATACTGGGTCCTCGGGACCCACAAGTGAACACAAGGGATACCCTGTTCTTCCTGGGATAGGCTCTACGCATCTTCTGAGCCTAAACTGGACAGATTGTTATGGAAGACGGGTGATTCATTATTACAATTCTGTACATGCGATTTGGCTTGTTGATTGATGTTTAAAGATTAATGTCTAAATGTACCCCGAAACGCTGCCTGAAATACTCCCCACTGATTGGCTGTGCCCCCTCCTCTGTGTTGCCTGGTAACTGCCTCACTTTTCTGCTCCGCTGCAGTCCTGCCACACAGACCCCCTGGGGGGTCCGCCTGTTATCACACGTGGAAGGAGAGTGTGTGAGGTCACGAGGGACTGACCCCATCTTTGTAATTGATTGGACCTGCCAAACCTGCCCCACTGCAGGTGCAGGATAGTGGGGATGGGGTCTGGAAGGATTTGGGGGGGGGGGGGGGGGTCGAAAGGGGGCAAAAAAAAAAACCGCGCGCGGCGCCCCAACGCCG
>JAABNY020000001.1:6694039-6708532 GCA_015164015.2 Brevimyrus niger
GGCTGGGAGGGGGGGACCGGGGGGGGGGGGTCCCGGGGTGGGTAATATTGGAAAGAGGTGCCGCAGGGCCCCGGCCCCCGGGGTGGGGGCGGCCTGTACCCCCCCCCCCCCCCCGCTGCTCGTCACCCACAGCCTCTCAGCCAAGCTGATACATGTGTTTGTGGGTCTTGCAATTACAATATTAATAACTTCTTTAAAATGGAAAAGAACAGTTATCAGAGCTAAGTAATGTTTATTAAATAAATAAGTTTATTTGATGAATTCTCCCACCGCCAGCACATGTACGTGTCATTAACGTTTTACTCTCTGTTAACTCTGGGTGTGGTTGTATTCATGCAGGTGGCCATTATCGCTGGGAATTTTGACCTGGCCGAGATCATAAAGATCCACAAAGTATCAGATGTAGGTAAGTCAACAGCGGCCTTGAGTATGAATGGCTGCATATATCTCCATGACAACCAGAGCCCTGGTGCCAACCACTAAATTTAAAACAGGTTGCGCTGCCCAATCTTGACTAACATTGTGTATTTTGGGATGGTCACAGAGTGGGATCGCTAGGGTTACGTTTGGCAGTGTTATTTTGAGTATGGCTAATAATCAAACTCACGCTACCAGTTTTGCTCACCAAATACTCTAGATGGTGCTTCGCCAAGACCAGATGTCTTTTCACAGTCACTGGATTCAAAGGCGTCTGCCTCTAATTGTAATCACATTAAACATACTTTCCATGGTGATTTAGTTACTGAAAAACGTGCAGATAAACAGCTTTATAATAAAAGTTGGAATGAGCTTGCTATAATTAGAAAGTATGTTACAGGTACAGGGACTTACCATGGAAACAGGTTGCCATGGAAATGGGTGGTTTTTGCCTCTTTGTGAGAATTTCATGTTATAGACAGGATTTTTAAGTATAAATCCTTCGCCCTTTTGCCTGACTTGGGCTGTAATTTGATGGCCTTTGTTTTTAAAGCATTGTTACTTTTGTCCTGGCAGCCCCTCACCGGCTGTCAGGTGACTGGTTGCTTTCTCGCATGGATTCTCCTGCTAGGTTTAGGCAGTAAGAAGGAGCGAGCTGAAGCTGATTATGCAGCCTCATCAGCCTGACGCTTGGCCATCAGGATGGGCTCACCTTCCGGTTCTCCACTGGCAGGCTTGATATTGCATCAGTGTCTTTGGGACAGATTCTGGAACCATAATTCAGTGGCCTGCCGGCTGTATATAGGGCCAGCGGTGCAGTGACAGAAGCACATAAAGGTGTTATATCACGTCCAAGGTGTGTCTGTCGGGTTAGTCGCCATGTCTCGGGGCGAATGCAGTGGCATGAGGGCGTCACTGGAAAAAGGCAGCCCCTGCTGGGTGTTGTGTGAAAGCTCTGGGATCTCCTTTAGACTGCAGTATCTTGCACTGAGGTCTTCTTGACGATGCATGTTTCTGGTGTGATTCACAGCCCATGTAGAGAGATGGAGCCCTCTCCCAAAACCAAACTCATCCCCACATCATGGGGTTTTCCTGGTCTTGTGGAAATGTTTAGGATGGATCAGGGTGCTGGGCTTTCCTGTTACTCTTTAGCATGAAAATTGACCCTGTTTGTCTTTGAAATGCTGGTGTTGGATGTCAATGTCAACGGTAAACCATGAAAGTGCTGTAGTGATTGTTGGGCATCAGGGGGTTTGAGGTATATATTCCTGTGTTTAACACCCCCTCCTTATTGCCCCCCCAGTGCCTTTCAGGGAAACCCCGTCGTATACCAGCAGGCGACGGGCCACGGGCACCGGCACGCTCACGTCGCCACGCTCGTTGTTGCGCTCCACCAGTGACAACAACCTGAACGCCGAGGGCCGGCCCGCCAACTCTCCGGCACCGTCGCTGCGCAGCCTGCCCCCGCTGGCCGGGCCCCCGCTGGCCGGGCCCCCGCTGGCTGGGCCCCCGCCGCCGCCTGATGTGGCCGACAGCAGCCTGCAGAGCACAGCCAGCTCCCGCAGCTCTCACTCCCGCTCACCATCCCTGCAGTGCGTGCAGGAGGAGGCCGACAAGCTCAGCCTGCCACGACCCGGTCGAGGCCGCCTCAGGTAGGTCCCATCTCTCTATTGCTCTCTCCTCTTCAGTGCTCCTCTCTACTCCTTAGTTCTCTTTTCTGCTCCTCTCTCCTCCATAGTGCTCTCCATTTTCATCTCCTCCTCCTTGTTCCCTTCTCAATTTCTCTCCTCAATGCTCCTTTCTCCACTCCTGCTCAGCGCTCTACCTTCATTTCCCCCCTCCTCACTGCTCCACTCCCCCTTCTATACTCCTCAGTGTTCCTCTCTGCTCCTCTCTTTTCCTCGGTGCTCCTCTCTCCTTTTCTCTCCTCCTCAGTGCTCCCCTCTCCTTTCCCCTTCTCCTTAGTGCTCCACTCTGCTCCTCTTTTTGTCTCAGTGCTCCTCTTGCTTTTCCTCTTCTCATCTGTCTCCTTTACTCAGTGTTCCCTAAGGATAGCTCTTTTCTGCTTCACTCACCTCCTATCTGCTTTTCTCCCCTTATCAGTGTTCCTCTCTCCTCCTCTCAGCTACTCTCAACTCACATATTACAGCATAATTTCTACTTTAACTCTTTCATTTAATTTCTCCTTATTTCCTTATATTTTATTTCATTTCTCGTCAATCTAAGTTGTCATCGCTGTGTGGCATTCTGTGGTAGCCTCTCTCCAAAATGGCCGTCACTTTGTTGTTTAACCCACATTAGCTCAAGCACATCCTAAATGTGTCCCTGTGCCGGACAGGAATCATCACCAGGTCTGAAAGGGCAGCTTGTCCCCTTAGCCAAGTGACTCACCGAGGGCCGTAGGATCCGCGTGCTGGCAGGACGCCCCCTGCTGGGGGCAGGAGGACAGCGCCACTCTGCAGAGAGCGCAGATGACAGCCCCCCTAAGTTGCGAGAATGAGCACCAGATGGACACCTTTAATAATGATCACTGTGGAGAGCGCAGCAGTTAGCTGGCAAAGGGGGACTCAGCCTCCGTGTGGTACTGTTGAGCGGCAGGCGGGGCAGTGGGCAGGGCGGTGCATGAGGCGCGACCACTTAGGAAGGGAGGCCTGTTTTCATCCGCTTGGATATCCCACTGATGGAGGGAGTCCCTCTGGTATGTAAATGCCGGCACAGCGGGCATAAGGAACGGCCAGCAGACCGGAGGTTTATCGTCACGTCTCGGTGCTGACGTTCTGCATTCCAGAAGCTTCCGGATGATTTCGCCAGCAGCCTTGGGCTGCTGGATCACTCACCCATTTTGAGTAAAAGGAAAGCCAGCGGCCAGCCCGTGTCTTCAGAATGTCCCCACATGCCGGATGCAGAGATGCATCCCTGACGGCCACAGAACATTCCATTACAGAGCCGGATCAGCTGTGGTTCATTTATGCGGGGCACCTGTCCGTCGGGGGTCGCCCTGCGGGATAATAAAGTGCTTATAAGACAGAGACGCCTGCGTTTTCCCTCCTTTGAAGTATTCTGCGTTTTTCAAGTGCCAGTGTACTTGCAAATGGTCACTGTGGCAACGAGTGAAGCCCCCATCGTTTGATGTGGCCACCTCTCTCTGTAATTATGTTCCAGACCTACGATAAGGGGTTACACGGGAGCAGGCTCTCAGATGCCCTGGAGATCTGTAAGACATCACCTTCCAGGAGGTGGCTGGTACGCCCAGAGTGGCCATAACCATGTGTCCCCCTGGCGTCATCATGGCCAGGAGTAACATCCCATTGCCGTGACGTGTATAAAGGCCCTGTAGTCAAGCCTTTCTTTTTTGAGGCAGAGCTGTTATAACAAGCTAGCAGGGACAGTATCCATCAGAGTGATGTATGGAGGAGGGTCACAGGTATGTCCGGTCAGGCCTGCGTTTGGACCACAGTGGATGTCACCATGGGTTACGGACACGTGAGCTGCAGAAAACCTCGGTCTTCCTGGTCTTTTATATGCACGGGGGGTCCAGAGTCTCATAGCCCAGAGCTTGAGAGGCGGCCATGTTTCAATAAACCTGCGTTTGAAAGGCTGGCTTTTCATTGGAAACAGGGCCCTTTGTAGAATAAGCCTCCACTTTGTGGGGCGTCTGTCTGATCTCTCAATGTTCTGCTAAAAGCCGGCTGTATCTCCTTATTTTTGAGGCAGTTTGAAAGTGCCCCCACCCCCTCTACTCCCCGTCCAATTTCTTGCCCCGGCCCCCCCACCTTGGCCGCACCCCCTCACTTCCCCTGTAGCCCATTCTGTTGCTCCTTCTGTCAGTCGCTCCATTCCGGCTCGTTTTTAATTACGGCCACGGGGCCCTGCCGTCTGAAGGTGATCGCGCGCCCCTCCCCTTGCTGCCATGGCGCCCTGCCCCCCGGGTCCCCTGCCCGCTATCCGCCACCCACCAGCTGTCCCCACTTGCCCGCGTCCAAATCAGGAGACTGTAAAAGTACCTTCTGCAGGGCCGTGTGTAATATGGTGGGAGGTTGGTCCACACTCTCCAAAACGAAAGGGCCGCATCGATCCAGCGATCGCTGTGCATTTTTGCTGCTTCCTCAGATCTCTAATTATTCCCAATTTAGCATGTCTGCCACCAGATAATTCCTTGTCCAGCATTCTTCTCCTCTCCCATCATTCCTGGTCCAGCCTTCCTTTTCTCTCCCATGATTCCTGGTTCAGCATTCCTCTCCTCTCCCATGATTCCTGGTCCAGCATTCCTTTTCTCTCCCATGATTCCTGGTCCAGCATTCCTTTTCTCTCCCATGATTCCTGGTTCAGCATTCCTCTCCTCTCCCATGATTCCTGGTCCGGCATTCCTCTGTTTTCGGATCATTCCTGGTTTGGCATAATATGATACAATACTCTGTGTTTTGTCAGTTAATGCAATTTATTAGTCTGTTAATAGAACAGTTTTTTTTTACTGTATAGAAGGTCATGTCCATTTAGATCCAAGTTTTAATGGAAGCTCCTTTAAATGGGTGGGTACCCCTAGGGCCTCGACTTGACCAGGAGTGACCTGAAGGCACTTTTCAGCTGCGCTGCACACTGGCATATATTGCCCCCTACAAACCTCGTCACTGCATCTTCAGCAGGGACTGATACAGGTGCTCTGACAGCATATCCATTTCAGGTTTGTGTGGCGATTAAATGCTGTGCCGGTCCCCATATAATATCTGAAGCAAATCTTGCAGCCCTAACGCGATATTGCTTGTGTGTGGGCTTTAGTACAAACATAAAAAAGGCTTAAAAAGAAACATTTACACCTGTGGAGTTGCTGAGCGTGATAAGCAGGGTGTTTATCTGCAGATGAGCCGTGCACCTTGGAACCACGGTCATCAGGAAGCTGTAGTGTGAGGCATCACTGGGCAGGTATACAGTGGTCAGGCGAGTCTGGGAAGTCTGGGGCTTCTCAGGAACACAGCAGATGGGGAGATGGGATAATCCTGTGAGTAGGGGGCGCCGAACACGGTGGGCTGTGTGCAGAGCCGGGTGGGAGCCGACCCGAGCTTCCAGAACCATCCCAGAACCTGAACTGTCCTTCTGCCAGGATCCAAGAAAGTTTTTTGCAAAAAACATGAAGAGATTCTCGGCTGAAACGTCCCAGGAGTACAAGCTGCCTCAGTTTTGCAGTGGAGATAGTCGACTTAGTTATCCACGGGGGTTAAAGTCCTGCAGAGCCTCCTTGGAGGAGAAAGCAGATGCACATGAGGGCGTGGAAGACCTGGCCCATCTGTGGCTCCTCCAGACATGCCTGATCGTGTGCAAAAAAACAAGCTATTTGCACTCATTTCTGAAGCAAATCTCCTCCCAGGCCTGCGTGTCCTTTGATATTTTCAGCATCGTCTGAGGCAGGCTGACCGTGTCGACGGGGCGTGTCCTTCCCAGCATGCCCCAGCCTGCGCTGAGAGGTCCCCTCCTCCCTAAAGCCGGCTTTCTGGCGAGAGGCCAGCACGCCTCTCCAGCATGGCGGCCCCATCATGGGGCCATCAGACCCTGAGATGTTCATTATCCGGGAGCTGCGTCTTAAAAGCTCGTTTCATCACCGGCCTTGTTCTGTGCTGTGGGGGAGAGGATTCTGCACAGGTGACTATCGGTACAGGTCCAGGTCCCTGACGGCGCTCTCTCTCTCCCTCTTTTGGGCCTCTCAGCTGCTGAAAGATACAACTATTACATTTGTTCATCCTTTAAAATAAGCATCTATGGATCTGG
The DNA here is from genome assembly GCA_015164015.2 of Brevimyrus niger. Taxonomy (NCBI): domain Eukaryota; kingdom Metazoa; phylum Chordata; class Actinopteri; order Osteoglossiformes; family Mormyridae; genus Brevimyrus; species Brevimyrus niger. The sequence goes on from JAABNY020000001.1 coordinate 6,700,217, forward strand.
GTATGATATGGCTGAGTGTGTGTCAATGACACACTGTCGAAGCACACCGAGGGGGTGTTCATTTCATTCCGTTCATTTCCTGTAACGGCTTATTCAGTTCAATTCAGTTTTATTTGTGTAACGCATTTTCACAACATTACATTGTCCCTGTTCTCCCTACGCAGAGCCCCAGTGAGTAAGCCCTAGAAGGAAGAAACCTTGGTTGGATCCAGACTCAGAAGGGGAGCCTGCAGAGGATGTAAAATTAACAAAGTTGCAGGTCCATTATTTATAGCATCCAAATGTTAAGATTTGAGTCGAAATCCGAATGTGAAGGCAGGCAGGTGGTGGTGTGATTTCTGGTGGCAGGATAAATTTTCACGTCTTATTTAGTCGAGGGTCCCCAGGATCCTGGAATGCTTCCCAGGGTGCGGAGGGCACAAGGTAGTGGATGTCCTGGACGGGAGGCGTGTATCTTTATCATAAGAGAAACACAGAAACAGTGTTGTAAAAGAAGTTGTGGCGCCCCCTGGTGACAGGTGCAAGGCTGCACCGCCTCTCATGCCGGACAGGAAGCCTAGGACAGGGCCTCACATTCCCCCACGTGCATTTTTATGCCTTGTGTTTTAAAACACAAGGGGGGGGGGTGGAACTTATTTGAATGAAAGGATTCTGGGATGTACTGAAGGCTGGTCGCTGCGTCTGATTGGTCCAAATCACAGTCTCGTGTTTTAAGCTCCTTCCCCTATAGTGTTTAGGTCATTTACATCTCAAGGAGATTTCACATTTTACCACAAAGTCTTTCTTTTGACTTTCCTTAGAAGAGATAGTGAGCTTCTTACATAAGTATGTGTATATTTCATAAATATATAACACAGCCCATGGTAAAGTCATTTTCTTTACTCTTAGTTTTATTGATTTTTGTGTTCTTTTTTTTGATTGTATCCTCCACAGATGTGTAACCTGACCACCCTTTGGCCTCTCTGCCCCCAGTACCACAGTGTGTATGGATTTCCTGAAATAGGATAATGTTTGTTTTCCCTCTGAAGAAATCTCTGGCAAGTTCTAGTACAAAATTTCCATATAGAATTTCTTTCTGAGTACAGATGGATGGAAATAAAATTTTAATTGCTGACCATAATGTCAGAGTGATGTGATTAAACAGAAAGGGGGTCATGATTATTTGCATGCATTCTGGTCAGTAAGTACTGGAAATAATAATCCAGTTTTAAACAGAGGTCAGCAGGTCACCTGTAGGACAGCCAGTCTTTATCTGCTGGAAATATTGCGATCACCTTTAAACTTTGCAGAGATTGCAAAGGCTTCATGCTTGATGGAAGAGTTTCACAGCACTTTGAGTGATCAGGCGAATGTGCCATCAAGCCATCGACACTCTAATGTGTTATTTGGCTCAGTAGGTAAGGAGACTGCATTTGTGATCAGAAGGTCATTGGTTCAAATCCCGACAGTGGCATGGTGATCTCGCTGTTGGACCCTTGAGTAAGGTCCTTAACCTGTCAGTTGTTCTGGGGACTGGCTGACTGACCCTGTAAAAATGTAGGTCGCTTTGGATATAAGAAGCTGCTAAATGTAAAGCATGTTTTTCTGTTTTCTGCAACTTTGGCCTTTCTTCTAAATCTCGACCTGGTAGAAATGTTTCATAATAGCACTTGATTCGGTAAACCAGCCCAGTACTGGTTGAGTTAAATATTTGATACAAACAGACTAATTTCCTTAAGTTGCTCAGAACTTTCCTTATGGACTTTGGTCCGTGACATTTTTGTACTTGTGACTTTCGTTTTGGTTTCACCGAGTCCGGCCATTCTCCTTCGACCTCTCTCGTTAACTGGGTGTTTTCACCCACAGGATTGCTGCCGAATCTTTTATGTTTATCACACTATCCTCCATAGACACTACACTGAGTGAAAATCCCAAGAGGGCAGCTGTTTCTGAGATTCTGGAACCAGCACGTCTGGCACCGACAATCATAACACGCTCTGAATCGCTTAGATCACGCATCTCGCCCATCCGAAAGCTCAATCTGACAGGAAGTGAACCTCTGAGCCCTGTCTGATGTGGGTACTGAGTCAGAAACACACGACTCGCTGGCGTAAACGAGCAGGTCTGCCAAAAACTGTGATTGTATGCAAAAGAAAACAATGTCCACAGAATCATGAGTTTGTACCAGACTATCCAGAATGTTTCTTTATAAACATTTAAATAGTTTATTTGGCTGCTTTTTTAAATCAGAATTTGTCGATTTTTTTATGCTTCTCATAAGTACACAAATGTGTAGATTTAATTGATTTATTTTGAGTTATGACCGAAGATTAGAGTTAATTAAGCCTCCACTCCCTCCCCCACTCAAAGCGTGTCCCTGTCGCTGTGGAAGGTGCCCTGGAAAATAACAGCTGCAGGTTCGATGACAGACACAATGATAACACCCCCCTTCCCAGCTTCCAACAGCCCGTCACTTGGTTTGCACCAAACGGCCTGTCTGTTCCTGCTCTCTTCTCGTTTCCTTCCACCTGGGTTCTCCGCAGAACCAGAGCAGAATCCTCTCTTGTAACATCGTCCCACTGGATTCTGCTTAAACCACGACAAGGATGTGCTGGTTTAATTTCATGGTGGATGGTGAAAACAGCTGATTGACGAGCTTGTAGCACGTTTCGCTGTCTGCTTTAATCACGCTACAGTGTGCTTCCTGTCACATGATGAAGAACCGTGCCACTAATACGCTGGGGAGGGGGCCATGAAGCCTCACCCTGATTGGTAGTGAGGTGTATCATCACACAACGGTGTGGTTAACGAACTCACCTGTGCTGACTTTTCTCATGCACATCACTTGAGACTTTTAGGACATTAAGCAATGCCTGTTTTTAGTTCATGGCACTACTGAGTATATTGTATAAGCATCATACACAAAAGTGGTAAACATCTTTTCGCAAGTGAAGGAGTAGTGAGGTGCAGAGACATTTTTCACGTGGGGGATATTGCATTCTTTTGGGGTGGGGGGGTAGGGGCAGGTTTGCAGTTTCTGGGGCCACCCCGTCAGATTTTAAATAAAACTGGTCAGTCAATTCAGAAGATCATAGCTAGCTAGCTGGTTAGCAGAATGTTCTGCTTCGGCGTCTCTTAAATAAGGAATGTGTTATTTAAATATTTGGTGTAGTGACTGTCTGTGGCCAACAGGGGGCCCTAAACAAATAGGTGGTTTGAGTGGTAAATAACACCGGGGGTTACGTGGGGGTTGCATGCAGATGCAGGCAGCCTGCATGCCAGCACACAGGGGCCTGGGCCCCTGCAGTTAGCAATCTGTGCGGGATCCCTGTGTTTACTGTAGTACAAGGCGTCCTTCCCAAATCTTGCAGAGATGAAGTATCAGCGGTGACATCGCTGAAGGTGACTGAGCTCACTTCAGCATTCCTGCATTCTCATTTCAACCGAGAGCTGGAAATAACCCAATTAGACACTCCTGGTCTGGAGATGACTCATTTTACATATAAAAGTGAGTATCCATCTACTGAATGATACACACTTAAACCCTCTAAATTGCATGCTGAATATTCATACTTTGAATCGGCAGAATCTTAACTTCAGTTTTTAATTTCAGTGCTTTTCAGTACTTTTTTCTTACATGCCTCTTTTAATTTCAACACAATTTACCTTTTCAATGCAGAGATTGACGGCAACATAGAGTTCCCTCTTTGAAGCTGGGTTTGGTCACGTTTTCCTGAGGAAGACAAGCGACATGGAAACACCTGGTGTTTTTCATAATTATCAGATCTTCTCCATGGCATGGCTGACTCAGGAATGCTGTTTTAGTACAGGATGGCGGACAGTAGGTCTGGGGTGGAGCTGGGGTGTCCTCTGATAGGTTGTGCCAGGTGGTTCATGTTACCTCATTGGCAGTTGCTCATTTAGGAGGGTGCTATAGGAGCAGTGCTCTGTGAGGACTGCTAATGGACCTTCAGCATGTTGCAGCTGCATCCTGATGAATATAAAGTGGTGCACAGAACCTGGTGAATGGTACCCAGTGAACATACTTGGTGCACAGTACCTGGTGAATGCTACCCAGTAGACATCACGCAGTGAGCGTTATTTGGTGCACAGTACCTGGTGAATGGTACCCAGTGGACATCACCCAGTAAGGGTTACTCAGTAAACAGTGCCTGGTGAATGCTACCCAGTAGACATCACCCAGTAAGGGTTACTCAGTAAACAGTGCCTGGTGAGTGGTACCCAGTGGACATCACCCAGTAAGGTTTACTCAGTAAACAGTGCCTGGTGAGTGGTACCCAGTGGACATCACCCAGTGAGTCTTTTTCATCCCTTCCCTCTTCCACACTTTCTCTTTTTAGTCCTTTTTCCTTCTCGTCTGTCTCTCAGCCATCCTCTCTTCAACTTTTTCTGTCCTCTCATCCATTCTCTCTCGCACCCACTTTCCCCTTCTGTCTTTCACTCTGACCCTTTCGCTTTCATCTTTTCTCTTCCACTCTTTTTCTTTTCTACTCACTCTTTCCGCTCTGTTACATTTCCTTCCCTTATCTCTCTCAACCTTTCTTTCTCTCTTCCACTCTTATTGCTTCTTTCTTTTCTGCTCTCTCACCTTCTCTTTCACCCTTCATCTCTGACCTCTCTCTCCCTGCCCCATCTTTTTGCCATCTCTCCGTACTCCCCTCTCTCATCCTTCCACCCTCTTTCCCCCTGTTCCCACTCTTCGAGCTGCCAGGTCACAGTGCGTCCACACCAGCCGTTACCGTACAGTTCCCCCATGCCCCAAGCAGAGAGCTAGAGAGAGAGGGGAGCTGAGAGCCCAGACTCGCCCAACGTGGGGCAGCAATACCACGGCAATGGCTTGTGATGTGCTGAAGGGTCGCTCTGTCCCAATAACACACACACATGTACACACATACAGACAAGGCGAAAAATGCAGACCAGGGTCATGCCTGTACCTGGATAGTGAAGAGCTGAGCGGTGGGTGGGTAGGAGAAGCGGGAGGAGCGGGAGTCCCAGCGTCCGGGGGCAGCAGCCGCAGTACCGGCGAGTGAGAGGCTCGTGTTGCCGCGGCGATGGAGCTCACACTCCCATTAGCATTCTCAGGCTGCCTCTTCCAGGGGCTAGTGGCAGGGGGAGGAGGGGGAGAGGGAGGGAGAGAGAGAGCAGGGAGGGGGGGACGGGGGTGGAGCAGAGCCACAATTAAGCGAACGGGCCGGCGGTGTGTGCCCCCGCGCTCCCGGAAGACGTGCTGGAGGCAGCCGAGCACAGGCACAAATCAATCGGGTCCCGAGCGACGGCAGTGGCGGCGGTACAATGTGCAGAAAGGGACGGGCTGCCGAGCCAGAGCAAGCGGCCGGCGCACCGCGGCGCCAGCAGCAACTGCAGCCCGAGCCGGAGCTCTGTGCCCCCCCGTCCCACATGCGTGACTCGCCGGCGCCCCCCGACAGCACCCTGAGCAAGCCAGCGCCGCCCGGCACGACCAGCTCCCGCTGCTAGAGAAGGGAAGGGGGGGGCACCAAGCGGAGGAGGGGCTGGGGGCAGGTGTCGGAGGCGGTGGGGGGCACTGCGTGGGCGGGGGGGGGGGGGCCAGCTCATCTCCCTCCAGTGGAGTTTCCCTCCCGGCGCACGAGGGCCCTGGGTCACGCCAGGATGGAGCAGGACAGAGGACGAGGCCACGCCACCATGTCGGTGACCACCGGCTTCAGCTGTCCGCGGCCCGGGATCACCACCGTAACCTATGTTTTCGTTTACAGCCCCAGCACGGTGCAGCGGGACCCTAGTCCTCCTCCGCAGCCCATTGCCCTGACCGGGCCCCGGGGCCCCAAACGGAAACTGTACAGCGCTGTCCCCGGCCGGACCTTCATCGTAGTAAAGCCCTACACGCCTCAGGGGGAAGGCGAGATCCAGCTGAACCGGGGGGAGAGAGTAAAGGGTAAGTGCTGCCTCCTGCCTGTGCCACTGGGGAATGCAGGCCCGGTCACAGCCTCTCGCCATGCCGCCGCGCATTGCTGGCCCATCTGTCTGCTTTTTCATGATCAGACCGGTCTTGTGTATTTTCCGGGGAGTACCGCCGATCCAGTGTCTGAGCTGTTCTGGTCCCGGATCTGTGGAGTACTGTCTCTCTGGTTTCTGAGCTCTTCTGATCTGGGTTCTGAGGAGTACTGTCTCTCTGGTTTCTGAGCTGTTCTGATCTGGGCTCTGAGGAGTACTGTCTGTCTTGTTTCTGAGCTGTTCTTATCTCGGTTCTGAGGAGTTCTGTCTGTTCAGTTTCAGAACTGTTCTGGTCCAAGTCGTGAACAGTACTATTTGTCTGGGTTCTAAGCTTTTCTGGTCCAGGTTGTGAGCAGTACTGTCTGTCCGGTTTTTGAGAATTTGTACCAGATTCTGGGGAGTAGAGCCAGTCCTGGGATTCTTGTCCCACCGAATGGCAGGAGGAGCAGTGGTGCAGTTTTCCAGCCCACACAGCAGGGGGAGCAGTGAGCAGGTCTCAGTGGCAGTGCCCTTTGGCGTGCTGGCGTGCCTGCAGTCTCCATCCGTTTAGGGTAATTTAATGAGCTGCAGTCACAGTCACATCTGCCGGGTCGCATCACCTTCCCAGACCTGCAGGAGGCAGATTGCAGGATTAAGATGTAATCACTGTGCTACCTTCCTGTCCTGTAATGACCCGAGCTGTTGGCTATGTTTGCACTGTTTCCCTGTTCTTGTACTTATAGGTCTGTCTTCATACATGCAATGCCGTTTGTTGTCGGTCGTTGCACTTTTTTTTATACGTGTTGCTGTTCTTATCTCTATCCATGCCTCACACAAGCCGCTGTGTGTCTTGACCTAGAAGGTAAATGTGTTTATTTCCTCTTCCTGTCCCTCTTCCCTGATCTCACTGAGATAGCTACAGGAATTACTAATACCTTCTTGTGTGTGCCAGTTGTCCTGGATGAGTAGACTTGGTGTGTCGATGCATGGTGAGTTTCTTATGCCTAAACCCAAACAGCTGTGTAGCCACCTGGTGAAACCTCACTCCTGTCCTTTCACGCAAACACACACCTTCCTGCATGCCAGCCCTGGAACTTGTATTCCTGCTGTCCTCTTGTTTCTCCAAAAGTATTCTTTGGCTGTCACTGGTTTGTTGTTGGGGGTGTGCTGTCTTCCTGTTTTGGAAGTGTCCCAGGAAGCCCTGTGACCTTCCCAAACTTTCAGCTTGCCGTGTCACCCTCCTCCCCCTTGATGCCGCCTGACTGTCCGCAGTTTGTTGGGGTGTCACAGCGTCACCCTCTGGGTGTTTGTGGCTCTCGCAGAGCAAGTCCGTACTGGAACTCAACTGCCTCTGCTTTCATTTAGGTTACTGCTCCATCTCCAGAATGCGTCTGATGTATGATGCTTTTATACAGCTGAATGTATGCATTTTACCAAACATTACAATAAGATTTATATTACATATGTTTGGGAGACACTGTGCGTTAAGTGGCCATCGCTCTGTCAAGAAACACTGTCCTCGAGTGAGTCAAAACCAGCCCCATCATGTCAATGAAGACACAAGCGCTCGGTCTATAAATGTATTTTATAAAAATGGGGAGATATATAGCTGGTGACAAGGTTGGATGAACACGTATGGCTTCATCACCAAGCAATCTTGGAGACAGAGCCCAGCTGGGTGCCTAGGGGAGGAGGGGGAGGGGCATGAGTGTGACCTCATGGCTTTCTGATCACATGACTGCTCACTCATATGACTGTTCCTCTGCTGACCTGTCAGCCTGCTTAGCAAGAGCCACCAGTTAGGTAAATATTGCAAGGCACCCCATTTCTTATCTCCCTGCTTCTTACACAGACGGGGAGTCATTCGATACCCTTAATGCAGTGATTCCCAATCCGGTCCTCTGGGACCAATAGTTAGTCCATGTTTCTGCTCCCTGTGTGCTCCCTGCCAGCCAGTCAACAACAACAAATTTGTTTTTGTATAGCGCGTCTTCACGTTACATTGTCTCAAATGGACTGAATATAATAGCCTTGCCTTTCTTTGATGAGTTCATAGCGGTATGTATGTTACAACTGTGAGGGTGAGGCCATAATAGCTGAAGTACCCCTCTGTAACATCGTCTCCTCGTCCCAGGAGCATGTTAAACATTCACACTGCTGCTCCACTAGGGCCGCCCCTCTGTCATTAGCTGGCCTTACCTACGAGCCATTGATCTGCTTCTATCTGTGGGCTGCGTTGGTGGGGGGGGGGGGGGGGGGGTTTTTGGGTGGCAGGTAATCTCGGCCCTGGCAGGGGGGGGGGCCCCCGGGTGGTAAAATGGTTGTTTTTTAAAAGGGGGCCCTGCCCGGTAGTCCCCTCCGCCCCCC
>JAABNY020000001.1:6712440-6732106 GCA_015164015.2 Brevimyrus niger
TTTGAAGCTTTTTGGTTATCCTTTATTCCCAGTTTATAATCCCCTTTTTTCACCCCCCCACCCCCTCCCCCCCCTCCTTAAGAGCTCAGCAGCTTCGTGGCAGAGGGAGGACTGATTGCAGTCAAACCAAGATGCTTTTAGAGAAGAAGAATTGGTCGGTCTCCATGGAAACGGAAGCTTGCGGACCCCACTTTCAGACTAGGATCCCGCTGGAGTCTGTGCGCGGCTGGTGGGAGATAGGCAGGAAGATCTAGTGAGGATCTGCTTACCGGCGACCACGGTAACTTCTGGAATTTGCCAAGGCAGCGTGTCAGTGTGGCCGCAAAGCTGTGCATTATGTGACACACATGTCACTGTCTGCTCAGTTTACAAGATACTTTTCACTCTGGTATGAGTTATTCCATCTCCCCCCCAGCTGTGTTCAGTCATTGCAGCAATAGGAAACTCCCCATTGGGTCTCACAGTACAATGTAGCCAGGGCAGGTTGGTTGTTTTTGGCCCCTCCATTGGGGCCCCTCCTAGTGTGACGCAGGGCCCCACACAAATGCAAGGTGGGAAATATGAGCTATTACAGCCCCCGACTCCCCGGCTGTATACAGTCATAGCAGTGTAGTTACTAGGTGCTGGTGATGACCACCTCCCCATTAAAGCCAGTTCATCTTTTTTAACTACTGCATTTCTTTATTTATTTATCTAGTAAAACTACAGCATGACATCAGAGGAAGCTCCTCACTCTTCGTGTTCAGTATTAATTAGGAAGCTGGACTCTCTAATTGGCATTAATTATTAGTCAAGATAGATGGTCGCACTCTCACTGTTAACAGACACTGTGAGGCGCTGCGGGCTATCTGTACCGGCTGATATTTACATCATCCTTGCAATTTGCAGGGCTGCAGTTACCTGTGAAATTTTTCATCAAATGACTTATTGACCATGCCGCAGACATAAAGCATCGTGGCGGTGCATTGCCTCCCTCTGTGAATTTCCATCACTCAAAGTCATTTACTGACCTTGTTTCAGTATTAAATGTATTGCACCACGGGTGGGATAAATGAATATTCTTTGTTTTGTTCTTATAGCCTCAGCTTTTGTCTCTTGAGGATGTTATTGTTGCTTTTCAATTGAGCCCAGGAGCAGAACAGTCTTGACCCAACCGCGGAGGGCAGTGGTGTCAGTTTGTGAAACTTTGCTTGGGATGATTAGAAACTGCCAGACCCAGGGATATTTTGCACCTCCAAACATGCAGGGTATGGCCAATGTTCACTATCATGAAAATGAATGAGGATGGGGGCCTTTAGATGCAAAGAGTCAATGTGGATTAAGACCCCTGTGCAGAAAACCCTTCAGTAAAACTTTGGATTACATGTGCATAAATCATCCAAAAGCATGATCCATTAATGGTTTATATTATGATGTAATGACATGTATGTATTTTAATCTTGTAGTGGGGTAAACATTTTTAGTTAAAAGCAATTGGGGCTGGGTGATATCAGTATATTCAGCATTAATAAATGTGTCAGATTTTAAACTGCAAAACTGATCTCCAGCCAAATGCTTCACCGTTATCTGAAGCCCTGGCAATTGTTACAAGATGCGCGATTTAATGTCTATATGATGTCACCCAGGTCTAAATGCTGTCTATGGCTGTTAGGATGCGGGCCGTCGCATGTCTCGTGCGAGCCGTATTATCCGATTCACCCTTCTCTATTTTAATCGCAACAGCAAGGCCCTCTCTCAGCCCGGCTGGTAAAATCAAGCTGTGGAAATGAATCTGTCTCACTGCCATATCGGTTGTTTGTTGTGACAGAAGAGCTTCATAAAAGCAGATTTATATACGGATGAATAATCCCACTCCCTCGTTTCCCCCAACTCTGAGATGAGAGCAGATCAGGTTCCCCTTTCCACCTCTTCTCTCAATTTCACTGTTTCTTCCTCACCGGGTTATTTGATAAAGGGAAGGATGGAAAGATGGGACAATCAGTTGGACTCTTAGGCAGACCGAGTAGTGGCATTGCACTCTCACAGATGTTACATAGCAACAAAGCCTATGTAATCTTGTGTGGTCTGTGGACTGGATGCAGTGAGTGTAGGATGTAGGTCCTTGGGTCATCTGTGATTACCCAACTTCCCTCTCAAGTCCTCCCAGTATGTTTTTTTCACAAGGTAAAATAATGTCCTCTAATGGATGTAAAAGACTCTGTACCGACTCTCCAGGCTGACAGATAGCAAATGTTGCATCAAGCTTCTTCTTTACAATACCCCTCTGTTTAATCCTTCTCTGCGTTCTTTCCACCCAGCAGCCAGCATTCAGCATCTAGCCAGATTATTTTTAGCTTTGTCTTTACTCATTCTGTTATTTACAAGTCCAACAGTTTGAGGAGAACATCCTCCAGTATCTGATAGAGTACCGGACGTGTGTAAGAGCTGCTCTGGGCAGGACGGTAGACAGAACCACAGATACAGAACTGGATGCAGCCGGGTCTCAGTGCTGAAGAATGGCCCAGATGCGAGTTCCGCACACAAGCATGACGTAGAAGGACAAGCATTGAGCTTTTGTAGCTTTGTTATTTAGGTGCATGTTTTCATGCATCAATAACGAGAACTTGTAGACATAAGGACAAGTAGAATGTTAAATGCTAATTCCCAGAAACACAGAGTATCGACTTTAGGGAACCGGTGTTCTCGGCTAGATGGATGAGCTGACCTGGTTTGATGGTGTTACTGAGCCCTCTGAAGGCAATAAGGCGGGTGCAGCTGCTTCAGCACCATCAGCAGGGATGACGCGATTCCTGCAGGTTAACTGGGGTCCAGCTTCCAGGAGAAGGTTCATTTCATTCCGCCTCCTGGATCACAGGGTTCGCACTGGTCACACGGTGACCAGACAGCTCTTGGCAGAGAGAACGTAGCAGTAGGGGCATTTCAGCAGGCAGGTACCCGCGTAGCCACAGGGCTTCAGAGAAGTAACGCCACAGCCAGATCCACACCGTCAGCAGAAACACGCGCTAAATTAAAAGCCAAATTGTGTTTTTTATCTTCATGGCCGTCGCAGCCGTGTGGCACTAAATTAACTGATCGTGCCGGTCTTTCCTGAATAAGATGAATTTTCCCAGACAGGAAGATTTTGTCAGCGGGGTAGTTATGCTAACACCCATCGACAGCCGTTTACTGACTAATTATGGGCCGTAGTAGCAGGCTGGGGGGGCGGGCGAGGAAGGTAGAGTCATGTGACTCAGTTCTGTGCCTATTTGTTATGTCTGTCTCTTTCTGTGAAGGATTATAAAGTGGTGTGCTGCATAACATCGGCTACATTTTAGGTGTCAGTACCCACATTTTCTGTCTGTTTTTTTCATTTCTTCTTTGTCAGTAGGCACACCGCTTGCAGTTCAGAATAGGTAATCCACCTGAAACTGAGCAGGTTTGGGCCTGGCCAGTACTTGGATGGGAGACCAACTAGGAAAGCTGGCCTGCTGCTGGTAGAGGTGTTGGTGTGGCCAGCAGGTTAGCCCATCCTGTGGTCTATGTGGACCCCATTGACCCAGTGCAGTAACGGGGACACTGGATATCAGGATAGCCCATCCTGTGGTCTATATGGACCCCAATGCCCCAGTGTAGTCACGGGGACATTGAACAGCAGGATAGCCCATCCTGTGGTCTATGTGGACTCCAATGACCCAGTGCAGTAACGGGGACACTGGACATCAGGATAGCCCATCCTGTGGTCTATATGGACCCCAATGCCCCGGTGTAGTCACGGGGACATTGGACAGCAGGATAGCCCATCTTGTGGTCTATGTGGACCACAATGCACCAGTGCAGTGATGGGGACATTGTGCTGTATGGTGCCATCCTTCAGATGAGATGTAAAACCGAGGTCCTGACTCTCTGAAGTCATTAGAGATCCTTGGGAACCTATAAAAAGAGTTGGGATGATACCCTGATGTTCTGCCTAAAATTGCTCACTGTGGCCTTATCAAATGTGGCTTCCTAATCATCCCGTTTATCTAACTGGCGAATTCTTTCCTGCTTCTCCAGGACTGACACCTTAGCTACTGTGGAGTGAGCGTACTAGTGCAAAATGGCTGCTGTTGCATCATCCAGGTGGGTGCTACACAGTGATGGTGGTTGAAGTGGCTCCCCATTGCTTCTGTAAAGCACTTTGGGTATTGTGAAAAGCCCTATATAAATACAACATTCATTCATTCATTGATCGGATGGCTTTTCTAGGGACAGAGTTTATGTTTGGCCATGACGGCCTTATCCCTATTCTACACCCCCTGCCAGATCCCCATGTTGGCGGGGTTTTCTGTGACATCCTGACCAAAGCCAGTCCCTTAGGGAGCCTCTCTGAACATGGAGGTTTGAGAGACCGTGACTGAGGTTGGTCTCATCCCCTGGCCTTGGGTACGATCTACCAGCTGTAACAAATATCCGACGTACTCTGGAATCACCCAAACTTTGCTTGGCCACCGAGAGCTCTGTGTTTTACCGCCTTAATAGGAAAAGGCTGCCCAATCATGCATCCTAAACACCTAATCGCGCTGAAACAGGATGTGCTGCTCATTGAAACAGGAAGTGCTGCCCAGTGTCGTGTAGGCACATGGTGAGACTTGCTTTGTTACCATGGCTTGTGCTGTACTTGAGGCCCTTACTGGTTCCAGCCGCCCCCACCCCTTGTGTGGCTCACAGAGTAACAGTCAGAGGTTATTTCTGGGCTGCGGTACTTAATTAACAGTGCTGCAGGAGGCTGCTCTGGGCTCCCAGCAGGCGCTGAGCACGTTGGAAGGAAACTTGAAGGTTAAAAGTTAGTTCGACCTGAACGTTTATGCAAGCCAGCAGCACACAACATGAGATTAGCAAACAGGAGAGGTGGCTGCCTTCTACCAAGGCCACCAATCATCCCTCCCCAGGTATGAGGCACTATCTGTGGCAGGTCTTTGTTTCATCCTGGATGCCCATTTTCACCGGTGAATAAGGATGGTTCTTGTATGGGATTTCTCTGCAGCTAATGCTGGATCGAGCCAGAACTGTTCGGGCTCCTGCAGCAGCCACATACTCCCAAGGTCCGTTTGGGTCATTTTCATAACCATCTGATTGGTGTTGGTAGCGAATTTATGAAGCATTTAGTGATTATGTAAACCTCCCCACTCGAACCCTATAGATGGACTTTACCAGACCACCCCCGCTTTAGGATCACACCATTCCCTCTTGGCTGTGTGTTTTAATGGCCAACTTGCCTACAGTCAGAGCTGCCAAATGAAAAGCTGCCACATAAATACCCAGAGACGGGTCCCGTCAGTCTCCCTGCTGGCTGCTGACAGGGCGTGTCAGAGGACAGATGGGCGCTGGGCCCTCTGCCACCTTCTGCTCCTGTCTGCCAGCTTTGCGTTCACCTGAAGGAGTGCGTTGGCCCGGCGTGACGCCGTGCTATAGCAGGCTTGCAGTCCCTGCACCCTAAAGGCACTGATTTTCCCATGACTGCTGAGCCTCTCTGCTGTCATTGTTTATCCTGCGCCTTCCACGTCTTTAAAATCCAAGCGCACCTTGGAATATAGATCATAGCAGGTGTCACGGGTGTTACAACATGGGCACGTGTATTCAAGAGAATTTATGAGACTTTATAGCCATATGCAAAATAAACCGTCTTAAGAAATGTATGTAATTTGTTAGCATTAGGGTTAGTGTGTCTAGAATGTCAAAGGTAGAGGTTGCCTTTCGCTTTTTAATCAAACACAAACAGAACTATCTTCTCTGCCAGCCACATGGTAGCTTACAAGGCACAGGAATCAGTAGTACTGTACTGCTCTGCACCTATTGAGAACTTTGTGGCGGGAGAGGCTGTTAGTACAGGTTGTTGGACGTTTATGTGGAAAACCCAGTACAACCCAATACCTACTGGAGCTCAGTTTTTAACAGAAAATCCTGTTTCCACCTTTAAAAAAAGAGGCGTGATCTCATTACCGTGATGACAGTTTGTACTGGACTACTATTACCGAAAGCGGTCTCTGTCCGCTGAAATATAAAAGGTAATTTTTACTCCGGAGGCTTGTAATAATTTCAGACATGGCAGATTCGGACTGGATTAAAATTACAACCCTCGTCTGTAATTAGTTCAGTTACATTACGTTCAGTGCTAATTCGTGCCAGAACTCCCCGGATCTCAGCTCTGGAACCTTCGGCTCAGAGCAGCCTGCACTCGCCCATCTCGAATACTACACCCAAAATAATTAAAATTAATTTTAGTTAAACTTTAGAAGGAGCTGAACTAAAGGACTGTTTATCCATAAAATTGGTTTGTTGCACAATTTTGACATAAATCAACCTTAATTGGTGTTTTGCTCATCTGACTTTTAATCTGAAAGGGAAAAATAGCACCACGTGTACACGGAATAATCCGCTTTTTAGCCTCTGAACTAGGTATGGTTACCCTAGAGACCATTAAATTTATGTAATAGGGTAAGTCTTTCTTACAGTTTGGTATAACAGGTGCCCATAAAAATAATTGCATTATTGTGTGTGAGTAAGTAATAATGCAATTTGTGTGTGTGACTCATATAACTCGTATAACTGTAGCTTCTTTCATTTGTTTATTCCAGTGATGCTCACTGTGTCACTGTGCTTGAAGTACGTTAGTCTGGTGTGGCTGGTTCAGAAACAGTGGACAGAGTTCTGCAGCACACAGGAGCATCTGAGGGGGACTAGTTTGCTGATGACCCAGACAGGAGAATGTATATAGTTCACTCTGCAATACTTAACTTTGTGACTGACAACTTATCACCTTCATGGTGCCATCAGTGTATCTTTAACAGAGTAAGAACTTGGAGTGTAGAAGAATTACCAGGGCCAGTTTTGCCTTCATGAGACTGAGGTCCATCCGCATAAGAGAGACCTGATGCAGAGTGATGATATTGACAGGCGGCCAGGTGATGCCTGTGAAAAATGGCCACCTCACCAGGGACAAATCCTCCCTTCCAGGGTTGCTGGATGAGCAGGAGGTGCACTACGCTGCTCTGTCAGATAGAGCAGATTGGTCTGGGTATTCTCATTTGAATCGGGGGCCCTGACTGATGGTCCCCTGCTCATACCCTCGGAGACATCTGTACAGCCCTGCTGTACACATGTGCTGAATATATGTACAGGGTCATGTTTCTTTGATGGAATGTCACTGAGCTTTTCTGGATTAATAGCATCCAGATGTAATAAAAATACGATTAAGAGTATTGGATGGTATTACTGAGACTCAGCGGTTTCGCATCCACTAGCAAAAATAACCTGCACCATTGATTTTTTTTTTACCATAAAAAAGAAAATGTGCCATTTTCCTCAAGCATAATTCCATCTCATGGTAAACAGATCCACCAATATCACATTTCCCAAGGTATATCAGGATATCGTGGCTTTTTGACCGGCTCTCATGATATTTCCTGCCTCAATCCGTGTTCCGGCCTCGCTTCCTGTATCCCCTCCACTGCGGGACCTGGCCGAGCCCCCTCCCGGCTGTGCTGCTGAATCGTCCAATCAGGTACTCGGTTAGTCACCAGGTACATTTGTACCTCTAGTGACAACCAGACGGTTCCTGGAGTTTTGGCACCTGATGAGTCAGCAGGTCGGATGTTTCTGCAAAAGTAGGTGTTTCTGGTGACTAGCGCTGCATTCTGATTGGCTCTCAGAGTCCAGAGGGACGTGAATAGAGGCTGCATTCTACAAAAGAACTTCACTTAAAACATTCTGTTATGCTTGCTGTGTTATTTATGTCTTTTCATTTTAGGTCACAATTTCGGTCATAAGGGCCCTTTTGAATTTCCAAAAAGTACAGTGTGATGGATTGGAAGTCTGTGGTGATGCACATCCTTCTTTTAGCTGTCAGATAATGTACTACTCTGTTTGGAGCCAGATTACTCCATGTGTTACTCCGTTAAGATGCTCAGCATTAAGCGCTCATTTGTGTAAGCGACCCTCCCGTTGGCATGTTACAGCGTGGCTGCGCTGTGCGGGTTCGTAGAGACCTTATGTTATGTTATGAAACTTCACCGATCCTCTGGGACCCCAAGGCGCTTTGGAAACTTGTGGCCGTTCAAATAATAAATTGAATTGTAACTAAAGCTGTAACAAATGAAGTCGGAGGTCTTTTGGGAATAGGTCAGCGTTCGCGGAGAGGATCATGGGCGCGTCTCACCCGCTGAGTGGTGGGAGCGGCACTTCCAGTAATAACAATTAGCTGGACAGAAATGCTGATTTGCCAATCCCTTTGTCACGACTACGTCAGGCAGCAGGTCAAAGGTTGTGGAAATTGCAGGGCCCATTATACTCATGTCCTGCCACTATGATTAAAAAGATCAAAGAACATAACGTTTAAACAGGCTTTGGAATACATTTCAGAGGTTAGTCATGGTGGGAGAGGCAGTGTGGCAGTGTATGTCTCAGCGAGTTACAGTAAGTCTGCACCCACATCCGGAAGGTTGTGAGATCAAAGCCTAGGGGCGGCAGAGTCGAGCCCTTGAGCAAGGCCCTTATCCCCAAAAACTGCTCCAGGGGCACTGGCTGACCATGCTCTCTGATCCTCACTTGTACAATTCTTTGGAAAGAAGTGTCTGCTTAGGAAATAAATGTAGGTAATGCTGTGAAAATCTTGATTTCCACGAACTGAGTAAATGTGCATGAAGTTAACTGCTGGTGTGTTGATGCATGGCTCAGCACTGGCCGACCAATGGCTTCCGCAGGTCGGGACCCCCCATGGATGGTCCACACCTCTCTTCTGGTCTGTCCCAGTTGTAGCGGTTGTGTCGGGGGGGGGCTGTCTTGCAGAGATTAAATCACTTGCCTAGAGGGATGCGTATCTGCCCTGGGGCTCTCTCACCCACAATCGCAACTCACTGAAATGTTTCAGATTATTGCACTTATTAAATAGGTGCCTTTATCTAAAACAATGTACATTTTTTGAGAGAAGGCCGGGTCAGGCAACGTGTAGGTAAGAGATTAGCATGCTGTGACTGTGATCGGAAGGTCTCCAGTTCAAATCCCAGGGTCAGCAGAATGGTTTCTGCATTGGCCCCCAAGGTCCTTAACCCTGCCGTAATCCTGATTTCTCATACAAGAAAATGTATGTTGCTTTGGAGTAAAGCATCTGATAAATAAACCAATCAAATTAAAATGACTGGTTGAATTTTGCTCTGTATGGTCATCACGTCTTCCAACTGACCGTCTTGACAGGCTGCCTCACAGGCTGCTTCCGTGTAATTATGTCGTGTTTCTGAAAGTGTGTGGTGCGGGAGATAAATGGATTTTCCCTTAGCATCTGTTTAGCACCTTCTCTGCAGTGGGATTGAGATCCTCTGGCTAGCTAGTAAAAGCTGGGCTTGAGGGGGGGGGCATGTAGTACTTAAATCAGCTTACAGCCCTGCCCTGCTGGGTGCCCGCTTTGCCTTCCCCTGATGGCTGTCCTTCCTCCTCCTTATGCCTATGCTGTGTGTGTTTCTCACCTGTTTTCCGTGTGAATGTTTCTAGATGCCTTGATTCCAGTTGCCGCCACTCTGCTGAATATTAATGGCCGAACGTTCGCACTGTTCCCTCAAACAGGCACCAACGTACCGCGGCGCACATGGGCATTCGCACATGTGATGTCAGAGACGTGCCCGTCATGGCGAACACAACGTGATTACAGTCTCTCCATTCCGCATCAGGCATTCAGCGCAAACACTGCTTGTTCGCGTCCCGCACACTTAGCGCCGTCAGGCTAATTATGCAGATCAGTCGCTGCTGCTCTCCGGGGCTGTCCATTAATGTTGGTCTTGAGAGCCACAATGCCGACAGCAACACTTAGCGCGCTACGCACCTTGCGACACTCCGAGCCTTAGTACCGGGCCAGCCCTGGTCCATGGTAGGACACATTATTCTTTATTTCTTCCTTAAATGTTTCATCTGAGCCAAATTTCTGCGTAACATATTTGATCTGGGAGAAATCGATGGTTTGAATATTCACGGATACAGGCTGTAAGGGCTTCGAGCATCAAGGCAGAACGTTCATACGCAAAATTCTTCTCTTGAAAGAGAACCTGATGGCATATCATACAGAAGAATATGAGGCAGTATCTGGGACCTCTGTTCCCTCACTTACCTCTGATGTGATGTATTTACATGTTCCTAGCCCTGGGATTTGAACACAAGCAGTGTTCTAACCTTCTGAGCCACACATTGCCCCCCCCCCCCCATTATGTATGACCTTCTTTAAGATGCAGATTTAAAGCATCGCCTACCCACTATCCGTGTTCGTTGACAAGCCTCCATCGTGCAGGGTAATTAGCAAAGGACGTCTTGTGTTAACACGAGGCTTTCTCTCCCACAGCTGCTGCCTTCTAGTGTCTCTGACGTACTGGCTGTCCCCAGAACACTGGGACAAAGGCAAAGGCAAAATTAGAAACGGCTCTCCCAGCCGGACCTGCGCTTCGCCGTTTGGCTGGGCGGCGAGGAGGAGGCCCTGGGTCTATGAATATCCGCGTGTCGGCTCCTGTGTGCAGCGCAAGGATCGACTCGCCTGCGAACAGCAGGGTTGTCACTCCTTTGGGCTGCCCTGGCATTTATATTGCAGATGCTTCTATCTAAAGCGATGCAGAGTTCAGAAAGCAGACAGTCCCTGGGGAAGTTGGAGGTTAAGGGCCTCGCTCAGGGGTCCAAAGGTGAAATCATTCTGCCAACCCTGGGCTTTGAACCTGTGATCTTCTGGACACAGGGCACTAACCTACTGAGTCCCACACCTCCATGGTCCCGTTTTGCGGTGGTGACTGCTGGTACCATGCCCAAGAGGACACTGTTAAGTGGGAAGTTACCTTCCAGGGTCGAGGGCTGGGTGGCGGGGCTGGGGGGGGCTCTGGAGATTTGGCTTGGGCTCCCCCCACATGTCCTAGTCTTTTTTGCTAATGGGAAAGGCCCCCTGGCCCTGTCTCTGTGCCACTGATTATCCAAAAGCATCTCGTTTTCATGCTCAATGGCGGGCACAGGCACAGGATGGAGTTAGAGGGACACCGTACACGCAGCTCGCCGAAGGGGGGGGGGGCAAACGGCACCCACGGAGGCGGGCTCCGAGTGGCGTTCGCATTAATGTAGGCCGTCTGCGTGACAAAGGCTGTTCTCTTTATGTCTTGCTGTAGTCGGGGCTTCACAACACAGAGTCCCGTTTGTTACTGTCGCTCCCAGGAATGTATCTCTGAATCAGCACAGGCGGGACATCCTGAACAAAGCAGCTACACGGCAACCTTTGGTCCCAGTCGAGACACCCCACCTTGCACGGGCACAACCACACCGTCATCTGAAACAGTGCTTTTTCCTTTTTTTGTTTTCTCTGGGGCTCTCTGCAGAGGGATTAAAAAAGTAATAACCACCAGATTTTGGGGGGGGGGGGGTGATGGAGCCTGGTTGATGGGGTGCCCTTCTCCCCTCATCCCTCTGGCCCTCTGAGGCTGCAGGGATTCTTCTGGATTGCTTGATGGCACAGGAGTTCAGCTGCAGTCACAGTAAAGAGGCTGCATCTGAAATTAGCGAGCCAGGTGCCTTTGAATGTCCATGAAGACGCATGGGATGCATCCCTCTCTAAAGGGCACAGTGGATGATCTCAGCTCCCACCTTGCGAGGCGATGAGCGCTGTAAAGTCAGC
Organism: Brevimyrus niger; assembly: GCA_015164015.2. Taxonomy (NCBI): domain Eukaryota; kingdom Metazoa; phylum Chordata; class Actinopteri; order Osteoglossiformes; family Mormyridae; genus Brevimyrus; species Brevimyrus niger. Next base: position 6,724,085 of record JAABNY020000001.1, read on the forward strand.
TGCCCTTTTATCACCGCTGCTTGCATTTGCATTTTTTTTAATTTTTTTTTTGTAAATTTGCTAATCAGCAGAGAAAGCTAATTTTCAGAGGTTCCTGCTGGTGAATTCTGCTGCCATTTGGGTCCCGGCCGCCCTCAGACACTGGGCCCCCGACGGCGAGGTTTGTGCCAGCGCCTCAAATCCGCACCGGGGTGAGATCCAGGGGAATAAATCTCCGTGAAACAGATGGCTGGGCCCGGCGAAAGCTTCAGTGGTCAGAGTTTTGTGCGGCCGCAGCCCGCGCTGTACCTGTAAGGCGTATCAGCTGTGTGAGTTACGGCGGAGCAAGAGTTTAGAAGGAGTACGGCAGCAGTGCTGTTAGGGCTGCTCCAAGACAGCGGGGGGACAGGGGTGCTGCGGAAATTGCAGCCTCTTTCGCCTTCGTTCGGTAAGGCGCCCTGCCATGCTGCCTCCATCCTGACATGCCGTCGTATCGAGAAGCGCCGTAGGTCGTCGTATCGAGAAGAGCGGTAGGCCATCATATCGAGAAGTGCTATAGGCCATCGTACCGAGAAGCGCCGTAGGCCGTCGTATCGAGAAGCGCCATAGGCCGTTGTATCAACAATGGCTCCATTTTAATCTGGAAGCAGGATCCGTGGTGTCCGGCCCGCAGCTCCCCTCGACTGTGCCAACGGACGCACCTGTTCCACTCGCCGCGCTGCCGGGTTTCCCAGGTAACGGCGCGCATGCTTTTGTGCCACCTGGCCTTTATTAGGTCCCCGAGGTGGCTCCAGGCTCCCCACACACACAACACCCCCAAGGTATTCATCCTTGGCAAACCTGTGCTGTCAATGTGGATGCTGTCAGGGCCCAGCCAGGGGGTGGGGCAGACCCATAGGTACTGAACCCGGACATGTGCCAGTCTGGGCTGTTGCAGGTTCGAACCACTTCCCTCGGTCGTGGTCATCCAAGAGCAAGCGAGGCGGGTTTTTCTGAGTTCCTGACTTGACAGCGAAAGCTGCAGTGACCTTACTGAAGGTGATTTGACCTCCGTGGGCCCCACGTGTCATTGGCGCCCTGGGTTCTGCCTCCCAAGCTCATCATGGCCCCCGGTGGAGAACTCTATGAGCCGGGTCCATCCCCACATCGACCCGAAAGTGTGTCATTAGCCGATTGCTTCATCGATTGCTGTTTGTTTGGTTAATATAATTAAACAGTCAGTCGATTATGTCTTTAGGGAGCCAGAATCATCAAAGCAGGTCTGAATCGTTAGGAAGAAAAATCATTTTAGCTCTGTGAGCTATAAGCTTTTGTTCCTCCGCTGCATATTATTATTACTATTAGGGTGATTATTAAGCTCCCCCCGCACCCCTCACCCCATGGTGGCCCAGATGGTCTCTGAATGCCACTGCATTTTGAGCAGCTGTGTGCTCATTCTGAGTGATCACTATCGACAGCACTGAAAGGTCACTGTGTGCGTCCACTGTGTGTGGTCACTGTCCCTGGTACTGATCAGTCGCTGTGTCTGGTCACTGTGTATGGTCACTGTCCCTAGTGCTGAAAAGTCACTATGTATGGTCACTGCCCCTGGTGCTGAAAGGTCACTGTGCGTGGTCACTGTGAAAGGTCACTGTGCGTGGTCACAGTGTGTAGTCACTGTATGTGGTCGCTGTCCCTGGTGCTGAAAGGTCACTGTGCGTGGTCACTGTAAAAGGTCACTGTGCGTGGTCACTGTGAAAGGTCACTGTGTGTGGTCACAGTGTGTAGTCACTGTGTGTGGTCGCTGTCCCTGGAGCTGAATGGTCACTGTCCATGCTTCTAATGGAAGATTCTGGTTCATCCCTTTGCATTTTCATTTTCACAACGGTCAGAGTTATACAACCTGTGCCTTTTAAGTAACATTATCCTACTACGTTCTTTGTGATGATTACCACCATGAGCCTGAGATTTAAAAAACACACAAGCCACCTCCTTTGCACGTAAGTCATGTGTTTTCAGTTGGCAGCTTGGCATCGCAGGGTGTTGAAGGATCTGCTGTGCTTCCTCACCTACAGCAAATTGGGTGCATTTTACTCTGGCAAGATGCTGGGAATCGTGTCCGGAAGTTTCTGTCTCTGCAGGAATTACATGTTGCTTTAAATGTATGATACTTCATTGTGGGGCCGGCATGGTGGTGCAGTGGTTAGCACTGTTTCCTCACACCTCTGGGACCTTGGTTCGAGGCTCCGCCTGGGTTACATGTGTGTGGAGTTTGCATGTTCTCCCTGTGCCATCGTGGGGTTTCCAACCGGGTATTCCACAGTCCAAAGACATGCTGAGGCTGATTGGAGTTGCTAAATTGCCCATAGGTGCGCCTGTGTGAGTGACTGGTGTGTGAGTGTGCCCTGCGATAGGCTGGCCCCCTGTCCAGGGTTGTGCCCGTTGCTTCCAGGATAGGCTCCAGACCCCTGTTCTCTTGTACCATGTATTTGTTTTGCTCTGGACTTTGATGTGTGTGTGTGTGTTGAGCCACAGCTCATGCATGACCAGGTACACACTGCATCTGGCTGCCCTGTTGTTTTTATGGTGACCATGACAACATTCTACCGGGTGCACTGAGGTACATTTGCGACACTTCATAGACCATTTATGTGCATTTTTACTTAATTCGCTTTCAATAAATAGATGCCCTTTTTCATGTCAGTGTGATTGATGTGTAGTACAGCAGGCTAATAGGTTTCCCCTAATTGCCCATAGTGTTTCCTGTCATGACCTGCTCATCCAACGCTGTGCTAACAGTCTCCCAGCCCCACACCACCCCCACCCCCCCGACACTTGTGCCGCTGTAATAGATAAGCAGGGTGGAACCAGATGATCCATCTTCCAGTGACCATAATGATGCCCCCATGCAGCTGGCTTCTGAAGTGACCCGGCGCTGGCGTAGCTGCTGGTGAAGCCGGCCTCGTCGGAGCAGTATGTTCCCTGAGCCTGTAAGCTTGTAATGGGCTGATCAGTTCTGTCTTACAATGACTGGGAAACAAAAACAGTCATTGTTCTGGCTCCCCCTCCTGGCAAGGAGGGCTTTCAGGGTTACAGTGACTGCTTGGACCTGGGGCGGGAGGCACTTGTGATTCTGTCCCAGTACGGTTCTCTTCCCTCAGTGTACATCTGATAATATCTCATATCGGGAATACAAACTCCCAGAATTGTACAGGTACCATCAGTGTATGAGAGTTCTTCCTCGTGCGTGACCACCATGCGCTCCACAGGAGGCCATCGAGAGCTCGAGTGGCTCTCAGAGAGACTCTTAAAGAAAACGCGGTGCTCTCCCTCCTGCCGCTTTCATGAGACATCAAAGGACCCAGAACTCGACAGGTGAACCAGGAAGCCCAGAAAGCCCGGCACTCCTCTGCCTGCTCAGCTGAGGGCCCCCCTCCTGTGCTCACATTTAGGTCGGGGGGGGGGCAAATGCGGGGACCATTGAATATGATTGGCAGGGCAATAAATCTGCTTCTGATGGCGTAACCTAGCAACCACTGAATTAACTGGCGTCTGGGACAGATGTCACCTGCTTTGATGTTGCTGGTGTAAATACTCAATCCAGGTGCCAAACACACTTTGTGTCTTCTGTCAGTAGATTACCCTAAACTCTGCCATTATCTGTCACTTAACCCTGATTTTGCTCAGGAATGATTTTGCTTTAAGTCACCCTCTTTGCATGTTTTTTTTACCCACCCTAATGTTAACATTGGAGCAGATGTGGACACACGTGCTGAATTTTCAGTGCATCATAGGTTTTCCACACAGTATCAGTTAAATTCCTACATTCCCTCACATCCGTAATAAACCAGCACTTCTGACTTTAACATGTGCTGCATGTTCTGATTACTGTGTTAAAATCACACTAGTTTGTATGTTTAGTTGCTTAGCAACAACATTATTACTCGTTTAAGCAATCTGGTGTTTAATTTGGCTCTAGTACCCAGGAACTTGAAGTTTCAAAGCCATGTTCTTATCTACTTCACAACCTGCTGTCTGTGTTACACGTTACATATTTGCATTTTCCTTGCTGCACATTTGCCTCTAGGTAATAATTTTGCATTTCGATCTGATGGCTGGTGATCCGTCAGCTTACAGTCTTGCGAGATGTATGTTGTTTGTTAAAAGTGTTTTTGTCATTAACTCCAACTCCTTCGACCCCTTCCCCCCTCTTTTCTCCTCCTCAGTGCTGAGCATCGGTGAGGGGGGATTCTGGGAAGGCACCGTGAAGGGCCGGACTGGCTGGTTCCCCGCGGAATGTGTGGAGGAGGTGCAGATGCGACAGTATGACCCGCGACTGGGTAAGAATACTGGTCGGTCTTCCTGCCATCAGGGCCCATGAGCCTGCCATCGGGGCCCATGCTCATCCCAGGCGGGCCCTCTCTGAAGCAGCCTTCTGTGGGCGGAGGGGGGGGGGGGGTGTGATTCCGGGAATCCTGGCCAAATATCGGTCTGTTTACAAGTATGATAGGCTTGCCAAAGGTTGACCGTAGTGATGCAGACCGGAGAGGCGTGAAGGTGTCCCCAAGCTTCTGAGACGGAGGAGATGCAGGACTCGTGTGTCTTTGCATGAAGGTTCAGGAGACGAAGCCGTGAAGCTGTGTGATGCTGGTCATGCTGTCCAGTGATCAGAGAAGCTGCCCAGTAAAGCAACCGGAAATCAGTGGTGGGATATCAGCTGGCCCAGTTTGCGTCTAGTGTTACAGAACTGGCCCGTATTTCCTGGCTGTCAGCCATCGAGGGCTTAGCCCTCCCCGCTGGGCAAGGAATCCCATTAAAGGAGGTGCATAAATCAAGTGCAGGAGGTATTAGCCGAGGAGCCGACTCGCGGTGCTCTCTCAGGCAGGCACTCCTGGGCCTCCAGCTCCCGTGTAATTATGGGATGGCCAAGGTGGATGTTCTTAATGTGGGGGGGAGGAAGGAGACTTGTAGCATAAAAATAATTCCAGGGTGCCAGCAAACTTTGAAGATTTGATATTGTTTATAGTGTTTGATTTACTGTTTGGCTTCTCGCGTTTGAGGAAGATTAACTCAGCAGCATCCTGGCTGGATTTACATGCCCAAATAGAGAACATCAGTCATGTGACGCGCAGCTCTTCTCTCTTCACATACATTTGAGTCAGGGGTTTTATTCGCTCAATATTTACTTTATGTTCCACTGTTAACACACAGACCTGTTTCCACGATGTCACCATCTTGCAATCAAGGTCCCTCAGTATTTTTACAGAGTGCCCTTCACAGCACAGGTTGTACAGCAATACATTATTAGTTTTATGAATGTTAAAGGAGTATGAAAATATTGAAAATATATTATAGAAGATGAGAAACGTCAGACTTTTCCACAGCAACAAGTTAATTGATTTACCCATTCAAGTGAGCAAATGTCCCCTCGTTATTGTCTCAGAACGATTTGGGTATCCATTTCTCTATGTTGTGCGTAGGAGCATCCCCTGTTGATAGGTTAAAGCAAACGCAGGCTGCCTCAGGTCTCTGGAGAGCAACATGAGGTCAAGTAGTAGGGTCAGCCAGGGGTGACAATCAGGGTCAGGGAGTCTGTGTTCCTGTTCCCTCCACCGGTTAATCAATGTCCGGAGCGATGTCAGAGATAATTGGGAAGAGGATCAGAGGAAACGCCTCCCTCTGCATGCAGGGCAGCTACCCGATGGCCGTAGAGACAAGCCGCGCCCCCGGGATGACCCCGTCTCCCTGGCGACCACCTGTGCCAGCCGGTCATATTACCCCCAAGTGCAGTTGCATCCCCCTCAGCCAGCTGCTGCCTGTCACTGAGAAGAGCGGGAGGGCGAATCCGCCAGCGACCAGACCCAGGGACACAGACAGTCCCAGCATTCCTGTGCAGAGGGACAGAATGGACCTGATCCAGGTGCTGGCAGGTGCTAAGGCTGATCTCATTTTTATTAAAAGGAGCATTGTCTGATATTTTGGCTGTTCTTGGAGTCCTGCTTTGGCCAGTGACTCGGGGTGGTGAGTGTTTTTGACCAGCAAGCAGAAGTGTAGTAGTAGAAGTGGAGCCATAGGGCCAGATTGTGAATCTGACGGATCTTTCCCAGAACCCTCTGCGGTGGCCTTGAGTCTGGCACTCAGTGGATCAGCGTTAGGATCAGAAGCCTAAAGGTGATTTCCGGAAATTTAACACCATGAGCCCAGCTGAGAGGAAGCTTATTTTTGGGGCTGAAACCCTGCACCCTCAGACCTCATAGGTGGCTTGTAAGAGACTATTTTTAAATCTGTATTAATGTTTGATTTTTGCCGTCCAGGACGGTGCATGTGGTTTCTGTGGTTTGACCTTACCAGAAGATTCCAACAAATGTGTGGTTTCCGCCGTTGAGGAAGTAGGATATTATGCAATCCCTCTGGTTACTAACAAATCAACCACCAGGGCCTGGTCACCAGGTGAATTACTGTCACCACTGCCAGTCCCGCACTCGCCTGTTATGCAGGAAACACACACACACACACACACACACACACACACACACTCTTTGTGGCTGTGAGGGGCCAGCAGAGGTTTCGAATTTCTTCTAAATGTACAAGAGGTACGCATCTCTGTAGCCCATGGCCTAATCACTTAGCACTCCTTTTGTTTTCATTTATCATTATTATTATACAGCTCACATTAAGTTTTCTTAGATAAATAAAGTAGAACCAGAACTTCCAGACCTGTGAAAGGCAACCCCCTAGGCTTCATACACCCGGAGACAGGCCCCAGCATTTTCACAACACCTCTATTGAATTTTCTTGCCACCTTAAAGGCTGCAACACACCTTGACCCCAACCTATGTCTGCGAAGTTGTGTGCAGGAGTGCGCAGATACGATGCACATATACGCTACGCACTGTGTGCGGATATTCCAGGCCTCAATTTAGCCAGCAGCCGGCCTGCTGGCTCTGCCTTCACTTTCACGCCCTCGACCCAATGATGAACAATCACCACAATCGGCGTCCAGGTTTCTGAAGAGATATCGGACACCTGATCTGAGTCAGAGGCCATAAATCACTGGGCCTTTCTGGCCAAGTTGGGTGACAGGGCCCCCTGCTAGCCAGCCAGCATGGGGACGTCTTGGGGGTGGGTTCTCATTATACAATTTGCTCCCCTCCCCGTGTCCTTCCCCAGCTCCCAGGGGGAATCCTGTCTTTGATTTAAATGGCCTTTATGTTAATCTTGCATGTAAATCAAAGGATGCTTTCCATATTTGGAGCTATATTTGGGTAAATAATTAATCCATCTTTAGTGGATCACTGCCAGCTTTCAGGTCCTGATCGGCTTTCAGACAGGACCAGACTGCTTCATCTGCTCATTTGCATTTAGCGCCATCCTGCATAACTGATATCGTACAATTTATGCCATCCAAACATCCCTCATCCATCCATCCCTCATTAATCCATCCATCCCTCATCCATCCATCTCTCATTCATCCATCCATAACTGCATGTCCATTTCAGGTGTTTGCTGATAAGTATAGCTTGACAAAGCAGAAAACCAAAACTGTTATGATACAGAGCATTCTATGTCTCTTATTCAGGGAGCATTACGGAACTGTTGCCTTCTGGGCTTCCTGTGCTGCAAGGGCCCATTCTTTGAGTATGTCGGGACACTGTGTCCCCTGTCTTATCCACTGTGTCCATAATATGTTACTCACTCCAGTGAGGATTTAGCATGACATGGGCATGAGGGCAGTGTGCTAAGCCTGTGTGCCTGTAATCACATGGTCACCGGTTCACACCCAGCCTCAGCATGTCTGTGGGCCCTTGAGCAAGGCCCTTAACCCCCAGCTCCCAGGGTGCCACTACTGGTGGCTGCCCTTCACAGACAGCTTACTGCAGAGAACGTTGAGGGAGGCATAAAGACAATTTCCCCCTGGGGATTAATGAAGTATTATTTATTATTATTACATGACCCAGTACAGACATCCTATGCAGACCTGCTTCACCAAAGCAAAACAGTCAGTGTAGGAATCCCCTTGTTTAACTTGTAAGCGCCTCCCCCCCCCCCCCCCCCCCCCCCCCC
>JAABNY020000001.1:6743395-6778399 GCA_015164015.2 Brevimyrus niger
GGTCGAGTGTGGGGGGTGGGGGTGGGGGGGGGGGGCACTGATATCAGCTACCAGCAGCTGTTTATGCTCCCTGTACCACCAATGGCAAGGTGCTGAAAACCTTAATGTGTGTCTGTATCTCTGTGTTTGTGTCTGTGTAGTTGGGTTGTGCATGTGTGTGTCTCTGTGTGTATGTGTATGTATTTACGTGTGCGTGTGTGTGTTTGTATTTACCAGAAAACCTAATACTTTTTAGCTTGTCGTGATGATTTTCAGGATCCCACAATAGAAACCTCCAATTTGTGAATCAAAAAATTAAACTAGCCAAAAATCTTGTATATTGTTTGGTTACTTATGGTTAAGGTTAGGGCTGGGTAAGGGTTAGGGTTGTCATAGTTAGGATTAGGGTTATGCCCATAGAAATGATTGGAGAGACCCCACAATGATATGAATATATGAACTGTGTGTAAGTGTATGTGTACATACACACGCTTTGTGTGTTACTCAGGTGGTGTTGGGGGGTTGAGGGTGGAGACAGAGTGACTCTTTTGGTGTGGGGTGGGTCTCTGTGTTCACGGGAATGAGCGCCCCCCCCCCCCCACACACACACACACACACACCACCTCACATTTTGACAGGCTATAGCATCAGCAGATGGGTGTCCCATCCAGGAAACTGCGGACACCCAGACATTTGATTACATAAATCCAGCAGAGCCTTTGACAATCTCTATTAAATAAACGCAGGCAGCATAAAGATCGATGGCCTGCTTTTACGGCACCTCTCCCTCCTCGCGCCGTTTCCATTGTTTCAGTTTGGAATTAACAGCGGGCTGCACAAGGAAAATCCTCCGTTTCACCCACACACCCTTTATTCACTAATGAAAAGTGGCACCTTCAAATTTTATTGTCATTCTTTGTGGCATATTTGTCGGTTTATTTTTGTACTATATTTTGCAAACTTTAATCACCTGATTTGGGGCGTTTGATTACACTGTGTGTGAATTTAATTTGGTACTTTGGTACTATTAGCTGTAAATGCTTTGCTGCTAGCACTCTTTGAACCGCTTCTCCTGAAGGTGCATGGGCAGCATTTCGCTTTAGACATTAGCTGAATTTTTAATCGTAGACCACTGCAATCGACTGGCGATAGTGAAGTAATGGTGGTGAGTGACAAGAATTGTTTATTGCCTGAAGGAATGTGTCACCTTAGCCATAACGCAAGATCACATGGTCGCCGCCGAACATGGATATGAACGTCCTCGATTTAAGACGAGGGTCCGATGTCCCTAGCCGGTAAAACGGGCCTGAGCACAGACTGGCTTCTGTGGCCTGGGCCAGGCTGGTATGAATGTGAGCTCTGCCATCCACTAACACTGGCCAGGAGCTCCTGGCAGGGGAACTCATCAATACCTATCTTCCAAGACCTCTGCGGTCTGGGTTTCTTGGTTAACCACTGCCATGCACCCCCACTGACCAGTCCGGTGTTCAAGTAACTCACACAGGGATGGGTTAACTTATCTGGGGGCCCAGGGGGTAACTAACCGTTCCATTAGTCCTAAGGAGCTGCGGGACCCTGGTGTTTGCTGGGGTCCTGGGACTCTCCTAGGATAGCATATGCATTGTGCATTGGCCCCTGGAGTCACCAAGGCTGATCATCTGGACACTTTGCCCTCCTGCTAACACCAGGTCCTTGCAGCCTGTGAAGCAGCGGCCCACGTGTCAGCTTCCGTCAGCTTTCTGGCGGGCTCACTGATAGGCCAACTAATATCTGGATGACAAACAGGGGGCGGGAAGGATGCCCAGCCAATGGGATAGCCATCTGAATCATGCCGAAAGCCCCACGTGTCTTCGGGGGCTGTGGGTCACTGTTGGCCGCTTGTGGTTATGCGTTCGCCATCGCTGGGTCTGGGTCCTCATGTCTGTCCTGTTTATTAATGTGAGTCCGTCTCCCTTCTGTGGTGCAGAAACCCGGGAGGACCGAACCAAGAGGCTGTTCAGGCACTACACTGTGGGATCTTACGATAACTTCACGTCGTACAGGTATGTCCTCGGCATGAAACTATCATGAGACTGGTCATCGCTAATCGCTTACGGTGTCGTAGTGTGCTAAGGTGGTTGGGGTGGGGACAAAATCAGTGGGCGTACGGTGCTCATATTCTCGAGCACAGGGTGCCCAAGAAAACACAACGAATTCATTCGTTTTAGCCTTGCGTACTGGCAATTTTGGGGATTTGCGCTAATTTTTTAGGCCCAAATGTGGATAAAATAGCTTTGTATCGTGCTGACATTGGAGTTGGTGTAAAAATAACCGTATACTATATGCTGACTTGTTAGCTTTTTGTGGAAACGAGACGAGTTTTTCATACTGGTTTTGATATATGCTGTGACAGCAGGCTTAGCCGTTAGCGGCCCGGTGTGTCATCGTTTCTGGCTGTGCCACGGGGCATTCGGCCAGCCAACCACGCGTGGAGGGGCGTGCCTAGGGGAGTAGGGGCCCTGCCCATCACCAGAGTGCCCAGTGTTCAAGGCAAGCTCATTCGCTCTGGCCCACCAAGCTGTTTAATGGCACACTCCGAGGGATTCTGGCGAGAAATTGGCTCCATTGGCTGAGGTAGCCGCATAACTCGAAACTAACTGAGCCAACTCCACAGGAACTGACATTGAGTCAAGGGCTTTGTGTCTGCTGCCCCCTAGTGGTACCATATAACATTACCACTGGCTGTCTAAGGTACCTAGGCTTTTTCAATTGAAATCCTGAAATGTGATAGGCTCAGTTTGTGATCCCTACAGGTTTAACAGTAAATTGTGAAGTCCTGGTTTAAGACCCTTATGTCCTACAGAAAATTATTCAGCTTCCAGCTCATCATCACAGGCCTGGATGAGATGGTGGGGCGTTGGCCTTGTTCAAGCAAAACACCGAACCAGAACAAAACACCGAACCAGACCCCGCTTCGCTGTCACAGGCATCGTCTTGTGTGCCCACTTTCAAAAGTATCTGGCAGATCACCCCTGTGCTAAGGCCGCTGCAGAATCACAGAGCACAAGCCTCGATTTCCCTCTCACACCTCAGCTTACACTTTTGTATGGTGATTCTTTGGTGGGAATATTAACTTCTTTTTTTAGTCAGTTTTTTTTGGCAAATTTCAAAATTGAAATACAAAAGGATGGTATACAGACAGAATCCAAGTTCAGAGGTAAAACATTAACTATTTGAGTAATACATGTGCAGTTTTGACATTTCGATGAGGTTTACAGGTTGATGGTGTATCTATCCCAGTGATGAGTGTCTCCTCGTCTGAGGTTATACAGGCTGCTTGTGATCTATAGATGATGTATAGGAACATGCATTTTATGAAGCAGAATCTCGCTCTAGGAAGCAGCCATGTTTCATGTTGCCCACAGAAGGCGGTTCCTTCATCGCATGATTGCAGCGGATGCCTCATTGTGGCATTATTTACATCTAAAATCCATCGTGCGGTTAGTCAGGCTCTATCCAGCTGTGTCAATCACCATAATTCACTATTCGGCTGTAGAGCAAAAACAAAAATTATGTGATATAACAAATCAGATTCTGGCTCAAATATCTTTTTATTTTCTCATAAGCGTTATAGTGTAAGGAGTAAATTAAGTTTGGTTTTATGTAGACATGATTTAATCCTGGCATTACACTGAGCTAAAAAGCAGTCAAATAATGTCAAGGAAACTCTTTCTGTGACATAGGAGTGCGAATTTGGAAAGTTTTTGTGTTTTGTTACCTGCCTATGTCTTCTAAACCTCAACGTTAAACAGGACCTCAACAGCATAGCATTTCCGCAGATACAAAAAAAACTGTTTGGCTTGCAAGTTTCCAGTTCTAAAGGTCATATGGAGACAATCTGGTTTTAAATGAATGTTAGGGCTTTCTGCTGAGAAATGTTCTTTGTCTCAGTCTCCATTGAGAAGAAGTTACATGTCATTGACCGGGACATGAAAACGCCAATGTTGTCCTTATTCTAGTCCCTGCCCTTCATCTGAGGCTGGAGCTAGTCTTCACCTGACTGGATCTGATGGTCTTCAGCTTTTGTTTGGTGGATTAACTTCATGGAGTGGTAGTAATGTTATAACGAGGATCAATTTAATCAGTTCTGCGCCAGTGGTGATTTCTTTACAATAGAGCTTTCATCTTCTTGCTGTGGGACACTTTCCAATGATGGCACAGTGTCTTTTAACTCCAGCACCAGTGTGACAGCCTTGGACGTCTGTGGCGCGCTCATGTTAATTGGCCCACTCTTGAATGAATCCGGAGAACATCTGAGGAGGAGTAAAGGAATTGCAGCTAAGCTTCCCTATTCCTGTCCCGGAGTGATTTATTTACAGACCATTGAGAGGAATATTTTCCCATGATCCTCCACTGGATAAGCCGCCAAAAGGTGATTGGATGGATTTGTTCTGATAAGCGAACCAGCTCTCGGTTCTGTCCAGAAGGTGTGAGTCCTACATCTCTCCTACTTAGCCGCCCTGCAGTCTGTGTGCAGCACACATGGTGCAACTTTCCCGCACACATTGTGACTCAAACTGCCACATGCTTGCCAGAATCACCCTGTCGTTATTGCTACTATTATTGTGTCACTTGCATTTATTAATAGTGGCAAAACAGTTATACAGCGATTATGTATCAGAGCAATTTAGGCTGTGGACCTTGCTCAAGGATCCAACAGCTGGACACCCTTCAGGATATGTGGGACTTTATTGTCTTTTTTCACTGTCTTTTCACTAGACTTCTTGTTTCCAGCTGTGGTGGATCCAGCATGACAGCGACCTGCACTGGGGCGCAATCTCCAGGTTTATCAGCTTTCACTCTACGTTAGCGTCGAGCAGCAGTACTGATCCTCGGGTGACTCCATGTGTTTAGCACGTAGCGCATAGCATGTAGCACGTAGCGTGTGGGCAGTCTGTGTGTCCCCCACCGCCGCTGGGTTCCCGGACACACCCACAAAAGTGTCAGCTGTGCAGCTTTGCTGTGTTCATTTCACTTTATTCCATCTTGTGTGATGTGAATGAGCTTGCGGGGTGAGTCCAGGTAACAGGGAGCCATTACTCACCAATAAGCTGAGCAGGTTTAGGTCATGTGGGGGACAGCTCAGCTGTTTGGATGTCAGTTGGGCCTTCCTTGGGTCTGGCTGTATCACTGCCTGACTAAAATCCCTCAGGGACAGCTGAGGAAGGCCCGCTTCTGACATTATAAGGGTATCTCTGGAAATTTCCCCTGGTGAGGGCAGGTATGTTCACAGTGTTCTAATAATGCTGGTTTTGTTGTGGTCAAAGTTTGTTTTTTTCCATTGCTCCCATGTTTATTCTTCAGCTCCTGGGCCTGAGACACCAGCAGGCATTAGCTGACATAACAAAAATGATTCCCACAAAATATACACCATATTGCAGGAGAAGCAAGCAGTCCCATCTTGTTAGAGATCTTTATTTTTTCGCTATGGTGGCAGTTGTTTATGGTGGTAAAACCTAAAATCTAATTTTAAAGATGAGATACTAATTTTGAGCTTTTTGCAAAATAAAAGCTTATTCTGGCAGTTTTGTAAACATTGTCATTCTAATTTGTTTTTTTCAATCTGATCAATATTAATCCAAATAAAGGAAATCTAAATCTAAAGGACTGTTAAAAATGATAATGACGATACCTAAATGGCTTAAACGCACGGTATGCAAAGAAAATATAATCACATTGTCTAATGGAGAGTGAAGGAAATTTGTATTGATTTTCTCATGTTTAACCTTTTTTGTCACAATCAATCAAAATTAGCCACGTGTCTAAAACATAAAATCAATGGAAAAGAGAGAACTGGATGAACACATGAAACATTTTCAACCCATTAAAATAAATATTCCAGAAAACAGCAGCTCATCGCACTCGTACAGACTAGCGCTCATGATATGTGCTGTAGTGTGTAGTTTTGGTACTGCCTGTTCCCTGGAATGTGAGGTAACTGGTCACGGCTACTGAAATAACAGCAGCTGTGTGGCAGATCCAGCAAATTGCATAAGAGACTAAATGTTGCAGTAATTTCCAGACTTGGAAGCCTTATTGCCGTGTGAGTCACCTAAACGCTCTCCTCCTGTCACAGTCCCTCCATCCTCACAGCCGCTATCTATCTCTCTCTCCTCTGCATGTGTTTCAGAAGATCACCCTTCCACTGCTACGCTCCTGTGCTCCCCTTCTTCATCCCCCCCTTATCAGCTTCCGCCCTCCGCCATCCTTCACATCCCCGCCCCACCCTGCCCCTCCTACGCCTCATCCCCGTCAGCTGTATCCTCCCTTCTTCCCTCCCGGTCTCACGGGCACCCCCTCGCTGTCAGCCCCGGCCACTCTCCTCCTCTCCCGCTGCCCTCCGGTGAGTCATTGCTTCTCTAGAGACGGCTCCCCGCCTCAGAGCCGGGCGGGCACAACGCCGACGGATGGCGGGTGCAGCACTGAGTCCGAACGGCAGGCAGACCAAGCCGTGATGCCACGCTTCCTCCTGACGCTGTCCATCAGGGGGCAGGGGGAAACCATCCTGAGGGGCGCCACCGATAGCACACTGGGGTAGAGGGTGTGTGTGGGAGTGAATGGTGTATCTGCGCGTGGGTGTGAGTGTGGCTCTCGCTCTCTCTCCCTCTCTCTCTCTCTCTCACTCTTCCTGTTCTCCATGCTGTCACAGTAAATGGAATGGCATCATTTTGTGTCGCTCCACACTTACCGGAAGCCGCCGCTCGCCCAGATTTGGCCGTGCAGACAAGGGGGGTGGGGGGGGGGCATCGTTACCGCAGAGCCTGTGCTCCAGGGAACCGGGATTTATTTGTTATCGAGCTCACAATCCGTCGCGTCTTGGTCTCCTGAAATGCGCCGTCTCTGAGCGCGTGTAGGGAGTGCAGGAGGCTGTGAATGAATTTGCCATGCTTCTGTGTTTTTTAAAGATGCTGTTAGCACTCAGAGAGTTTTGTTTTGTTGCCATAGCTTAAAGGTGGGCCGGGAGTAGGAGCTTCTGCCTTAATTTCCTTCACCAGTATTGGCTCATTGCCAAAGGAATAAACAGACAGTGGGTGTGCAGAGCTTTTTTTTTTTGTGCTGGTGGTCATCTGCCCACCTTCTGGCCATCACCCAGGCCACCCACCTGCTCCAGCCATCTACATCTGGGATGGTGCTCAACTCTGATCTGGAGGCCCTCTTCTCTTTCCTCTATAGCGACTACATCATCGAGGAGAAGAATGCTGTCCTGCAGAAGAAGGAAAATGAGGGATTTGGCTTTGTCTTGCGAGGAGCCAAAGGTGAGAGGGTCCTCAGCCCTGCCGTCAGGCTGGCCTAGCTCCTTCTTATTCTGTATGAAGAGACACTGTGCATGGATGCTAGTGTTTGTGTGATCTCCCTAATGCTCCTGAGGATGCTGTCTCATCGTATGTCACTGAGGATGTCCTCTACATCGACTCGGTGCTCCACAAATACCCAGTGCCCTGTAGAGTGCTGCCACGGTCACGCTGTGCGGTTGATGTATTTATCTCGAGCTGGTTTCAGTAAGGCCATAGTGATTCTTTTCATGGTGTGTGAGCAGTGTTTATAGGGTCGGGCATGGCTGTATCGGCAGCTCTGGCCCACAGATCTGGGGTTGCGTTAGAATCTTGGCCAGAGGAAGGGGACCTCCCTGCCAGCCCAGTTCACGGCTGCCCCTGGGTTGCCCCATCTTGTGGGGGCTTCCATCTGTTCCCGACTCTGCATGCCGGTGGCAGAGCAGAAGACTGGGGCAGCACACGCGCACTCGTTCCCATCGCAGCATTTTTACTCACTGCTGCCTTCCTACTCTGCTATTGTCCTTCCTAAGGTGAATCTCTCACATGATTAGGCAGCTGCGTGACATCCAATCAGGACGCCAACTGTGAATGATAGAATGAAGATTTTGTTTGTACATTTTGTGCTCAAAGAAATATCTCAAAGTCCTCTGAACTTGGGTCAGGTGGATGTTTCGTCCTTCAGGACACTAAGAAAGGATGATGTTTGAAATTAAATAATTTGTCTTTATTTTAAGTCAGATGCAGTTTACAAGTCAGATGCAGATGCAAGTCAGTCGCAGTTAAGTCAGATGCAGTTTACTCATACTGGAGTCTTAGCCCCCCTCCATCTGATTGGCCAGCTCAGAAAATGGAGGGAAAAAGAATGGTGACCAGCATCTCTAAAAAGGGAACAAAACTGTGTTTGCTTCCTGCATGCCTGCATATTTTCCGATCAACTTTGTGTGTTTTTTGACCATTGTTTTAAGGGTAATTATATTCCAGTGACAGATGTGCTGGATTCACACCATTTTCTCTCTGTTGTTCAAATGCAGATATCTGAGAGATGGGGCTTCACTGTACCTTCTTTACCTAAAAGGTTGGCCATGTGTCACATGACCGGGTTGCCACTGGGTTTGGTGAATGCGATCGACTGGTGACAGGCCGTTTACATTTTGGCAATTTTAAATCCTGTCCATTGCCATTCTGGAGCCGAGATGGAACAGAAATCACTGTCTGGCACGTACTCTGGCGTACAGCAGTGGAGTTGTTCCAATGTGATTGCCAGCGCCCCCTTAAGGCACACAAAAGACATGCTTTCTGTGCGGTTGATTGAACCACTAAGTGTCCTTCCAGGGTAACAATCACCATTTTCTGTTTCTGTATGGTGTGCCGGCTTGTAGCGTGTGGGTTTTTTTTTCTTCAGAATTAAACTGCACTTGACCACATCGTTTCTGCTCCTTTTAATCATGTGGCTGTAACTGCACTGGGTCCTGTAACTATGGTAACGCGGGCAGTGCCTAAGCATGGATCCTGAAACACATCAACAGTAATGGACCATAACTGCAGCACCACGCAGCCGGAACTCAAGTGTGAGCAATTTGCTCTTAATAGCAAAATAGTTTTTCCATCACTTTTTGTCAATAGTCACTTTCTCTGTATCATCAAAAAGTTTGATGCTAATTGAAGGCAGCTTTCACAGGTGAGGTAGTGTGAACAGATGCCCAGACATGGTCATGGAGGTACCTTACCTGGGCACAGGAGACAGCATCATCTCTGGCCTAGGCCTATCTGTTTTAGAGGAAAATGCTCTGTGGAAATTATGACTGACCTGGTCGTTACTATGATTAGTATTATGTTTACTAACATGAGTTTGTAGTTGCCATGTCTATACTTTAACATGACTGCAAAAATGTAGTATGATTGAGATGGTGCTTTGTTGTTTGTGTCAGTCTATGGGGGTGTGTGCCAGTTCCAGGTGGGGCTTCAGGTGTGAACGCCCAGCCATCAGTATGAAGGTGCGGCTGGCAGGATTTGCTGTCCAGCAGCCTGTCTTAGCAGGTGAATGCAGGCTAGTGTCTCTTATTGGCCAGGTCAGTCAGCTGATCAGTCCTATTGTCCAATAAAAATGTGCCCCATAATTTACTCACATTACACCTGTGTATCGTCCGCAGATGTTGCTCAGTCTCTTGCCATAAATCTTTCTATCTGGTTCGTTTAAAAGCTCAGCTTGATGTGGCAGGGTGTATGTCAGGCGTTAATTGCTCTTGAAGTAGAACATAATTACATCAGTCTGTAAGCAAGTGTCATGTAGCCTTTGCAAAAGGTCAAACAGATTATTTCATAATAATTATCATCAGACTGGGTCTGGAAGATGGGTAGGTTGGAGGTGAAGAAGCGTTAAACTAGTTCAGAGTAGTTTAATAATATATAACAGATTTCCATTAAGCATATAAGCGCTTCTAGAATCCACTGGAAGTGTGTTTAACAACTGGATTTAGGATTTGGCCACAGTATCGTGGTCTCCTAAAGTGAGAAAATATTTCAAGTATTCAAAAGGATTGAAAACAGGGCTGTACAACATATCGTTTCAGCATCGTCATTGCAATGTGTGGATGCACAGTAATCACATTGTAGGACGTGCAATGTCAAGTCAGGCAAATTTAATTAATCACGTCATGCCAGTACTCTTTTGCACACAGTTTTCATTTTACAGTACATGACTAATCTCCAAGACAAGTCTGTCTGATATAACATTACTTACTGCGATTTAAGGGATTTTGGATACACAGAGTTTGATGCTAGTGAGTGGCATGCAGGCAGTCTGCCATATTAATACTGACATTACATGTTATACACACGCAATTTTCACATCACTGTAGCAATACAATAGTCAGGTAGGTTAAGAGAACAAGTTACATAAAAACATCTTTCTTGTCACAGGAGGTAAAACTTAGCAAGCCTTACAACTTTAATGATCATTTCAAGATAATGGAGTATATGTTAAAAAAGCAGTTTAAACTTTAGTCCCACTCCTTTTGCATGAGCTCTCCAAGTCAGTTATAATCATTTTTGTCCTTGCTGTTAGACAATGTCATTGATGAAAGAAGATGCACACAAGAACTGATCTTCAAAAAGCATTCGATTCCTGTTATATGAAAATTATTTGTGTTCCAGGGAGACAATATTGAGTAAAAGCAAGTGATTTGCTGGCACTGCTTTGTGTC
This sequence comes from Brevimyrus niger, assembly GCA_015164015.2. Classification (NCBI taxonomy): domain Eukaryota; kingdom Metazoa; phylum Chordata; class Actinopteri; order Osteoglossiformes; family Mormyridae; genus Brevimyrus; species Brevimyrus niger. The sequence goes on from JAABNY020000001.1 coordinate 6,753,891, forward strand.
TGTTGTCACAACTCGAAGCAATACAATCAACTTATTTGACACACTCTAAATTTCATTGCCTTTTTATTTTATAAATATTGCAATATTAACAGCTAAAAATTCCAAATGTCTCAATATGTTTTTTTGTATCATGCAAAAGGTTTATTGTCTGTACTGGTACAAGTATGGTGGTTCTTACAATGAAGTTCTTACATGGCTGACAACTCAACTTGGACTTGAGTCAGAAATTTGATGACTTGTGACTCGACACCAAAACTTCACTTGAACTTGAGGGCATATGACTTGAGACGCAAGTATTGGTTTTCACAAAGTCTCCTACCTCAATTTCTATGACGGCAATTTGCATATGCTCCAGAATTCCATAAAGAGTGATCAGATGAATTGCAATGAAGTCCCTCTTTGCCATGAAAATGAACTTAATCCCAAAAAAACTTTTCCACTGCATTTGAGCACTGCCACAAAAGGACCTACTGACGTCATTTCAGTGATTCTTTCGTTAACACAGGTGAGTGTTGAGGAGGACAAGGCTGACAACTCAACTTGGATTAGAGTCACTCTGTCATGCTGATTGAGCAGACTGGATGCCTTAATAGGAGGGTGGTGCTTGAAATTATTGTTCTTCCTCTGGTAACCATGGTTACCTGCAAGGAAACACGTGCAGTCATCATTGCTTTGCACAAAAAAGGGCTTCACAGGCAAGGATACTGCTGCTAGTTAAATTGCACATAAATCAACCATTTATCAGATCATAAAGAACTTCAAGAACAGAGATTCAATTGTTGTGAAGAAGGCTTCAGGGCGCCCAAGAAAGTCGTCTTTATTTTAAGTTGATTCAGCTGCGGGATCAGGGCACCACCAGTGCAGAGCTTGCTCAGAAATGTCTGCAGGCAGGTGTGAGTGCATGTGCACGCACAGTAAGGCGAAGACTTTTTGGCCTGGTGTCAAGAAGGGCAGCCAAGAAGCCAGTTCTCTCCAAGAAAAACATCCGGGACAGACTGATATTCTGCAAAAGGTACAGGGATTGGACTGCTGAGGACTAGAGTAAAGTAATTTTCTTTGATGAATCCCCTTTCCAAATGTATGAGGCAGATTGTCCAGAGAAGGAATAGTGAGCACTACCATCAGTCCTGTGTCATGCCAACAGTAAAGCATCCTGAGACCATTCATGTGTGGGGTTGCTTCTCAGCCAAGAGAGTGGGCTCACTCACAATTTTGCCTAGGAACACAGCCATGGTACCAAAACATCCTCCCAACCATACAAAGCCAATTTGGTGACAAACAATGCCTTTTCCAGCATGAAAGAGCACCATGCTATAAGGTAAAAGTGATGACTAAGTGGCTCGGGGAACAAAACATTTTGAGTCCATTGGCAGGAAACTCCCCAGACTTTAATCCCATTGAGAACTTGCCAATCCTCAAGAGGCGGATGGACAAACAAAAACCCCAAAATTCTGACAAACTCCAAGCATTGTTTATTCAGGAATGTGCTGTCATCAGTCTGGATTTCACCTAGATATTGATTGACAGCATGTCAGGGTGAATTGCAGTCTTTAAAAGGAAGGCCTAACACTGCAAATATTGACTTTCCATAAATGTAATGTAATTGTGAATAATGGCCTTTGATACTTAGGAAAAGTTTGTGATTATTCTATACCATACAAACAGCCGACAAAAAGTCCTACAAACACTGAAGTAGCAGATTTTGTGAAATCCAATACTTATGTCACTCAAAACTTTTGGCCTCGACTGCACATACATAGCAGCAAACAAGAGGGCAAATCCAGAAATACTGCTCATGCAGAATAACAGATGTATAGACATGGAAAAAGCACCGTTTGGAACAGGAAGTCCTGCAGGGCCCTCCTAGGTTTGATGTTCTGTCAGTTATGGCTTCAAGGACCCACTCACAATAAAGAGATTGATTCTTAGTCAGCAGAGGGATACAGTTAAGAAAGACATGGTACCCTTGGTGGGGGGGGGCTCAGAGCGACACTGGCATCCCGGGACACAGCAGACAGTAACGGAACCCCGCTCAGCTCCGTTTATGCTGTTCTGTCTGCCCACTGAGGTCCCAAGTCACACAGCTGATCAGCTCCATGTTTCCTTGTCCGTGAGTTTGTTCACCAACAGAGTTCCTGTTACGCGTATGTCTGGGAAGAGGGGCCATTTACAAAGTGTACTCCCACAAAGTCCACTCTGCTTGGGGCCAGAGCATTAGTTAATCCCTAAATTAAAATTTCCCATATGTCCACAACCTTTCACACTGTGCCGTTGTCGCAGGCAGCTTCAGCTCCATTACCTCAATTCTCACACCTCATGATGGAGGTGAGATTGTTTTCAGTGACCCCACAGATGGCCCCAAATGTGTAATCTGTTGACATCCTGTGGCCATGAGCCAGTACAGGACCGTGTAGCCATTGTCTGCTTTGTGCTTTGAATCAGCGGTGTCTTGCACAGATGGAGCACAGAGGAAAGTTGATTGGGGATTGTGGCTGCAGCACTGTGAACCTGTAAATGGCAGCAGTGTGTCTGTGCATGTTGACCTGTGCCAAGCTTCCTGTCTCCAGCGGAGACGCCCATCGAGGAGTTCACGCCCACGCCGGCCTTCCCGGCACTGCAGTACCTGGAGTCCGTTGACGTGGAAGGCGTGGCCTGGAGGGCTGGTCTTCGGACAGGAGACTTCCTCATCGAGGTAAGCCGTCCTTCAAAGTTACCGTTCCTTTTGGGGCAGCTGCAAAGTTCTGGTTTGCTGATGACAGCCTGCCAGACAATAAGATATCCCTTTGAAAAGAGGGGTGGGAAATGTGCCTTCAAAACCCAACATAGATGGGGCTGATATCCACAATCAATCAACAGCAGGTTGAATTTTTCATTGGTTACTTTTTATTGGCTACTGCTAGAGTGGACCAAGAAGTGATTGACAATGTACCTTAGTCCCTCCCACCAGGAGCTTTTTCTTGTATGGTCATTTAAAGTTTTGGTTTATGGAAAAACTGACCGGTTCTACATTAATAGCAGGCTGTTACCCACAAGCTGCACATCCCACTGTTGGTCTGACAGACAGTGCACAGAAAAATGCCCTTCCTTTGTCTGCACAGTCACACATAAGACAGCTCGCATCACTTTTTCTTAACTTCCTTCCGTAAAGATCACTATGACAACGCTGGGAGCAGGCAGAGCCACGATCGGCTTTTTGGTCGTTTGTTAAGGGCTCAGGCTTCAGTGTCGGAGCTTCCATGTCCAGCCACAGAAGCTCTTTACCATCTTCCTCCAGATCTGTCTGTCTCACAGTGGTTAAAGTTAGCTGTTCTCTGCCATGTTTCCAAAGATTTCTCTGTTACGCCCATGCTAAAGATACTTCCAAAGGGATCGGACGTCACGTATGCTTCTAAACCTGACAGGCTTCCACCGCGCTCACTCTGTTCGGCAGTTCCAATGTCCATGGGTCTTCAAAGACGGGATGGAGGCTTTGCTGTAGGCTCCATCCCTCAGCTAGGCATTGCCGATGATTCTATGGGGCCTGTTCTTCAGTTTTCCGGCAGCACACGACTGTGCGCTGGGTGACTCACCATGGCACTGTGACGAGGCCCAGCCATGTGGGTGGCTAGTACTCATATCACTGGGGCCCAGCTGTACGTGACTCAGGGCAATGAGATGGGGTTGTGGGGAGACGAGCATCAGGCACCCTTTAGCCGGCCGCGGCTGGCTGATATTTGCAGTATTCCTTTACCCAAGAAGCATTTTCTGTAGAGCGGTGTTAACTGCAGTGTACCTCCTCTAACGGAACACGAAATGTAGCCTAGCAAAGTTTTTAAAAAATTAAATTTGTTTAATTTTACCAAAAAATACAGCACCACAGTCCAATTTGCCAGACTAATGTTAGCGTGACAAGTACGAGATCTTGTGAGATGGCAGGCAGGGCGGAACGAAAATTAAACGGCTCACAAGTTCAGAAAGGCACGCCTGGGCTGTGGACTGTTGTGCAGCACTCCGCCCACCCCCATAACCAACAGAAATACATGAACACATTTCCCAGACCCTCAAGGAAATCCCAGTTTGGTAGAAACCAGGTAACAACAGTTCCAGGCTCTGTGCTGTGTTCCTCTAGACATCTCACTCCCTCACAAACCACATCTGCTTTTCTCTCAGAGGAGGAAGAGTCTGCAGTGGAAAAGCCCGTTTAGCACACTTGGCTGGATTTAATGAAGGTCCCCAAAGATGCCCGCTCTCTGAGTCACCACCGCTGCTCGTCCGACTTGAAAAAGCAGCATCTCTTTAATCAGGTGTTTTCAATTGGTGGTGGTGGTGGGGGGGTGGGGGTTATCGAGCACCCCCAGAATAGGGTGTCGCCATAAACTTCCTCAGTGACTGGTAGGGAGGTTTTAGCTTGGTCCGCACATCCAATCAGTACCGCCTTTGGCTTGCTCTCCATCAGTTGCTGGAGGCAGCTCAAACCTGACCCGATTCTGTCACTCACATCTCTGACACCGTAGATCTGTAGGGGTGCTGCGCCGCTCCGAAATACGTTGGGTGCCGGTACCCTTGTAGTGTGTGTCTCTGCCAGGGTGCAGAGAAAACTATAAGCAATCAACATTATGGCCCCCTTTCAGGAAGTCAGCCAGTGCAGCATGCCTGACGACCAATTCTGAAAGCCCGTCATGCAGTCCTGATTCCCCCACTGCTTCCAGGTGAATGCCGTCAACGTGGTGAAGGTGGGCCATAAGCAGGTGGTCTCACTCATCCGCCAAGGGGGCAACCACCTCCTCATGAAAGTGGTCTCCGTAACCCGAAAGCCAGAGTCGGAAGAGGTTGTTCGAAAGAAAGGTAAGGGTTACCCCCTTCACTGATCTAAAATGACAAATGAGCGCAGGATAAGCATGTTAAAATATGGGGGCTAAAGGTCTATTGACAGCCAGAGCTTTAGGAAGCTGTTTCTGTGTGGCAGTTGATTGGTGTCCCTGTGGTTCAGGTTTGAGGTATTCAGACTGTTCTGCTGCTTTGGTGTACTTGTCCATTTCTGTCCATGCTGAAATTTTGTATTATTTAGGGACATTTTCTCACAGTGGAGTCATACATTAATTTGGGGCCTGATTGGACATTAGCCATTAGCACCAGGCTCTCTTGAGAAAAGCTGCCCTGTGCCTGGATATTAGCCAGATGCAGTTCTGCTTTGCTGGTAGTTGGGACACCTTCAGTGCTGCTTCATTTCGCCGTCTGTCATGGTGTTTTTTTTTTTTGCACAAACTACATCATGAGACTCATAAATTAATGCTAAGTAACAGCTGTTAACCCCTTCCACCTATTTTAACTATAATAAAGTGAGCATGTAGTTCATTAACAGTACCAACTCCTAACATCCATACCTACCTTCTCCAACTCCTACCCTCCATATCTCCCACCTTAAACTCCTACTCTCCACCCCACACCATTCCTCTGTCTGCTTTCTTGCCTCCTTTCCCTCTTATCTCTCATTGCCAGCGCATGTACCTGTAGTTTGAATGGGCATTCTTATTCATATCAAGTGAACACTAGTTGCTCAGCTGCAAAAGCAATTAATCTTTTCGAGAGTTAACACTATTAGCAAACAATACAAGGTATAGTTAAGCTTGCTGTGAACTAACCTTTTGGATGTTTAAATTTTAGGACTTTAGATAATCACCAAGAAGGAATCACAACAAAATCATTAGTATCTGTCGTACAGGTTGTGCAGCTGAACCATCTTAAACAATTTAACCATATTGCCTTACTGCCCTACACTGTGATGTCGGGCTTAATATAGTTGGTTAATATTATAGGGGCCTTTTCTGTGATTAAAAGGGCATGTTCTGCTCGTGAACTAGATGCATTGTTTCACCAAAACAGGCAGGGTCTGTTTGCAGGTCTTTCAGCGTTGCAGTTTTTACTGATCTGCCTGCACATTCCAGAGTTTGATCTCTAAGACCAGACGGTAACGCATAGTTCAGCATCAATTGGAGAAGCAGCCCACGCACAAGCGTGAACATGGGCGACACAAAGGCTCCGTGTTCCCCTGCATGAAAGAGCAAACACAGATCCTCCGCCAGGCCCCCGGAAGGGGTGGCCGTCTGATCTGATCAGGCCGTAACTGATGCATGTTTTCACCCTGAAATAAAATAGTGTAAAATCCATATTTAATATTGAAGCTTAATGGGATCGCGGTGTGTGAGGGAGTAATCATTTGCTCAGCCTCGGGCAGGACAGGTGCTGTAAATTATATAGCAGGCTACTCTGCACACATTCACTTGGGTGATGGGGGGGTGTTCAGGTGACTGGGACGCAAACCGAGCTGTCACTATCCGGTGGCAGTGGGGACGGGGCCCCTTATGGTTGCACAGCCAGCCCAAGAATCTGAAGCCTAATACTGGGACATTTAAGTTTAACATCACAGTCATGTCTGTAGACCATTTTCACTCTGTTGTAAGAGTCTGAATGCGGTTGAGCCAGAGTTTTATTTTCTCTTTTCTGGACTCCTGCAACAGATCAAAGAGGTTAAAATCACATATTTTTCCTCTTAGTTATTTCTGTGCCCTGATGAAAGAACATAGGATGCAGTCATCAGAGTTGCAACAGACTAACATAGCTGCCTGCGAACCCAGTGTAGAATCCAGGGGTTCAATAGTGTCTTTGAATCCAGTCCTAGGCCCCCTACAGACAGTCCACAGTTTTTCTCTCTCCCAGCTCCCAGCACACCTGTACCAGGTATTCGGTGTTCTTGATTGCTTGATCGTTTAGTTCAGGTGTGCTGGGAGCTGGGAGGGGGAGCAAAAATGTGGACTGTCTGAGGGTTCCTGAAGACTGGGCTGAGAAGCACTGCTCTATAGGATTTGTGAAGGCGGGGAGTTTGAGGTGGGTGTTTTTGTTTACAGAGGATGTCCACACTGTCATGTTAAGCTGCACTGTCTATATGGGGGTCCTGAAAAAAGAACAGGACAGAACGCGCAATGTGCTGGAGGAAAGCAAACGGTACAGCCAGCATCGGATCGATGGCAGAAGGGTGATTGGAAAGCGGGGCTCGGAGCTGCCTGTACGTACTGCTTTCGACACAGAATCCAAATGCGTTGTGCACCTCTCCCCAGCAGGAGAGGGAGAGATGTGTTTGGGGGAGGGTGCGGGGGGCACATATCAGCTGGCCACAGCGGGTAGACAGCAGCAGAAGCTCTGACCTACTTCTCCAGCTCCTCCTGCAGAGTCGACACCCGACACTACCACCACACTGCCCTGCCTCCATTCAAAAGCTCGTGCCAGAAAGCTCGGGGGGTGGGTGGGGGGCGTCGCTGAGCACAGTCAGTGAGGGACTTGCATGCGAGTTGCGGCTGCAGGCGAGGTGCTCCCTGAAGGATTGGGATCTGCAAGGAGTTACTTTCCACTGGGGAGGGGGAGGAAGACCGTGGGGGCCACCAGGATTGAACAGAGCAGAGCTTGTTACTCATCACACTTCGGCAAGTCGTCGCCGCGACAATAATTGCTTTGTTTCCCACTGCTTCTGAGTCTCGCAGAGTCAAAATGGATCTAAACTGCCGCAGCGTCCCTGAGGTAGCTCTGCGCTGTGGGCTGCACCTGGGACATGTTCATACGGTGCCGTTCCTCTAAAGGATTTGCTATTTTTTTTTTCCCAAACTCTGTTCTCAGGGGGCATTTCATGTCTGAGATCTTGTCGTTAAGGGTGTTTCCTCTGATTTTTCCGCGTTTCAAAAAGCAGAGGACCTTCTGGTGTGGCATTGTATCGTCAAATTGGGCTGCCTGTGGACAGAAAGGCATCTTTCTGAGGCCACTGTCCAGGAGAAGCCATCGTGTAAACGATCCAGTGGAGCAGACAGAGCCTGACACTCTGCGCAGCTGGAGGAAAGGAGTCCAGGCTCACCCTGGGCTGAAAAGAAAGAGAAGGACTGGATAGGCGATCCATCACCCTGTATGGTAGAGTGCCAAAGTGTGAATTTGACAGGGTAGGTGCTACACCAGAAGTATATTTTCAGCTTAAGTAACCATCGGTAACTGCCTCAAAGCCTGCCTTGGGAAGGTCCCTCAGAACCTGCCTCTAGAAGCAACCTCAAAACCTGCCTTGGGAAGATCCCTGAGAATCTGCCTCTAGAAGGAACCTCAAAATCTTGGGAAGGTGCATCAAGACTTCAGTTGGCTGTGGTACCCGAAAACCACTTTTATGAGTTTTTTCACATTTTGGATGGAGACTCTAATTAGGAACTTCAACAGGAATTAGGAACATTAGCACCAGGAATGGGTGATTGTTGGGGCTTTTCTGGAGCCATTATGATCTTCAATCGCCCTGTGACACAGACTGAAATTGACTCTGGGAAATGAAGGCTTTGCATTCGCTTTGGTGTGATGGTTTTAACACTATCAAACGGTCTCTGGTCGTACCTCTTTCCATGGTGCCATCGGACCTGGAAATGCCTGACAGCAGCACGTATGTGAACTCCGTGCTCCTTTCTGTGCATAGCCTGGATTCCAGCCTTTGCGATAGTCCGCCCACTACCCAGCAGAGGGAACGAATCGTCTTGCAGCACTGGTACTGCCGCTCAAACCTGCGCCTCTCTTTCCTGCCAGAGTTACCATGGTTACCACAATGAACGTTTGAATTGAGCCTTGCATTAGAGCCTGGGAATTTCTCACTCTCTCTCCATCTCTCGCGCTATCCCTCTCTCTGTCTATCTCTCTCTCTCTCTCTCTCCTCACTCACTCCCATCACTGTTTCTCCCTCTTCTGTACTTGTTTTCTTCCCCCTCCTCTTTCTCTCAACCTCACTCACCACCTGAGACTTACTCTCTGCAGAAATCCGTTTTATCACACCGTTGCCGCTGCTCCGGCTCATGGGAGTGCCTCTTAACTAGAGACTTGATGAATAATTGTGATATTTCTTACGTAAGAACACGGAGGTGGGAATAGGTGTACTTCTCAGGATTCTTGTCACATTGCCAAGGTCAGGCCTGACAGCAGTCACCATCTGACAGTAAGCCGGACTAACCCAGTGGGAGTGCATTTCCAAGAGCCAAATGGAAACCCGGACAGAGGAAGCAACAGTCTTTTTCAAAATTACCATTTTAGTCCTTCACCATCGTTAGAGGCAGGACAGGACATGGACGGCTCTCTTCTCTGAAGAGTCATTTTGGATGACGGCGGGTCGGTGTGATTTTTGGCATGGTCATGTGAATCGGGGACTGGAAGCGTCACCGCAGCCGGAGGAAATGGAGATGATCCGAGCAGCCTTAGCGGCAGAACAAAGTTTTGTTTCATCGTGCCTGCGAATGGGTCTGTACGGGTAGGGTAGGGCCACCCCGCCAACTGTGTGCCAGCCGGCAAGCCAATCCCCAGCTGGCCATGAAGAAGTTTGCGTCAACCCGCAGCCTCAACAAGGTCCTGCAGCAGTGTGAGGCATCCAGCTCACCGGAGTATGACGAGATCAAGTCGGTGAAGAAGAAGTGGCACCTCCACTTGGGCAGTGCCCGCAAGGTCCTGACCAGGAGGTCCAAAGTCACTTCATCTTCACTTTTCTTTGCAGCACCTCCACCCCCCAAACGGGCCCCCAGCACCACGTTGACGCTGCGCTCCAAGTCCATGACTGCCGAGTTGGAGGAACTGGGTGAGTGTCCCCCTAAACCCCCCTTTCACCCGTCTCACTTCTCTCCAACCATCACATCAGGGGCCGCGACATATTGGCGAAAGAGCGGGTTTGACTCAGAGTCAAATTCCTACCTCTCTGTTTTTTCTTAGCCGTTTCAGGGTAATTAACCTGAATTGCTTTGGTGAAATATGGATGTAGGCCAGCTTCAGAATGTTTGCTAACTAAATATTGATCTACTGCTGCTTCTCCAGAGTTTTAACTAGTAAGTAATGGAAAAGGGAGGAACGCTGGAAAGGCCTTAAAGTAGGGGCTTCCCATGTCACATGTCACCATGTGGTCCATAACTCGACACGTGCTCGGGGAAGGATTAGTAACATGTAAGATGTGTGGTTTTCTGACACACAGGACAGAATCCTGTGTGAATTTTAATCATGACATCTAAGTAACTATTGGAAAACACCTAGATAACTCTTAACTATGTACAATTTTCGAAGGTCGATATTTAGCTAAAATGAATTTATGATGTGCAAAGGCAGTTGTAGATTACAGCTCCCTGCATCTAGTGTCTTTGATATATAATCAGTCAGGTTTTTTCCTCCCTATATTTCCTCCAAGCTTCCGCAAGGAGAAGAAGAGGTGGTAAGTATCACTGAGGCTCCATAGTGCAGACGTCATGCATCAATGATCATTAATCACTGCTGATATTGATATGGATACTGAGTTGAAAAAATTCTCAAAACAAGTAATTAGCATTAACTGTTGATGGTGTGCATTGGGTTTAAGGGTGGGATTCCCTGCGTGGTGTCGTGCTAGTGCCGTGAGCCTGGGTCCTTCTGTCCACATGTGCAGAAAGGCTGGATGAGATGCTGGGCTCCCAGGAGACCGGGCTACGGCCCCAGGCCACGGAGCCAGACTACAGGGCCGCCACCGTGAAGCAGCGGCCAACCAGCAGGAGAATCACACCAGCAGAGATCAGTGTGAGTTCAAGTGTGCCATCTACCTACCATCAACGATATTTATCATGCTGCTTTAGCTGACATTCACTGTAATTGTCTCTCCTGTTGGTCAAGCCCTCTCCTTGTAATCATGTTTTTTTTCTCCTTAACGCTTTGATCTTGCTCTGTTCTGATAAATGCAGTCACTGTTTGAGCGCCAGGGAATGGCCATACATGGCGAATTCCCCCCGAGCATGGAGAAGACCCACATTCCATTGCCGAAAGGGATGTCCAGAACCAAGTCGTTTGGTAAGGAGTTTGTAGCACTGATGTTTACACTCTGGGGTGACCTGACATTCTTAAATACGCAATTAAGTCCATGAAATTCAATCAGGCACATCAGAAAATTCTGCTGCTACTTACAAGACTGCATTGATTATTGTACTTGTCTGCATAGCTATTAGTAACCACGTCAAATTGTACCGTCAAGGCTTCGGGTATCTCACACTAATGCCATGTCAATTAATAGGGGCAACAGAAGAGGATCGACTGTCGGCACTGGCAGGGGAACATCGGTTTCCAAGGAGCTCTTCGATGACAGACAGCCTCAGAGAGAGTCACAGCATTCCTCCCCCTCCCCAAACTGCACCTCCTCCACCCCCATCACCCTATTACCTGGACACCGGCCCTCCCCCAGCATTCTGCCCTCCCCCTCCCCCCGGTCGTTCTCATGACCAAAGCCGCTCTAGCTTTAAACCAGGCACGGAGGCTAAGGTCCACGGCTTGACACAGGTGGTCACCACCGCTGAGATCTATGACCCGCCCCGGCCCTCGGGCCACAGCGACCGGCAGAAGAAGTCCCGCTCCATGATCATCCTGCAGGACTCCTCCCACTTACCCGTGGAGCCCACAGAAATCCCCCGTCCCGGACCGTCCTCCACCCCTCCCGAAAAGATCAAGAGGAAAGGGAGGGTCATCGATAACCCATATGCCAACGTCGGTCAGTTCAGCATCGGCCTGTATACCCCAACAAAACCCCAGCGCAAAAAGAGCCCCCTGGTCAAGCAGCTGCAGGTGGAGGACGCTCAGGAGAGAGCATCCTTAGCGTTGGCCTCCGCCCATGCCAGAGAGCACTCTCCCACTGGTCGGATCCCCCACACAAGCAGGGCTGAGTACTACCAGCAGCAACTCCTGCAGGAGAGAGCCCGAGCCTTAGGGGATGGACAACAAGGCAAAGGCCCCTTCGCCGCTGCGATAGCAGGGGCCGTGAAAGACCGGGAGAAGCGTCTAGAGGAAAGGAGGAAATCCACAGTCTTCCTGTCAGTCGGCACTGTCGAAGGTAGCACTACAGCACCCGAGCTGCCGTCCCTGACGCAGTCCCGCTCCGTTGACGAAAGGCTGCTTAGCAGGGAGCTGGGCCAGCTGCCTCCCCCCGCTGTCGTGCTCCGGCCATTGCTGAGCGGGACCACCTTCATCCACCCTTTGACCGGAAAGCCCCTAGACCCCAACTCCCCTCTGGCACTTGCGCTGGCCGCAAGAGAGCGGGCTCTGACATCTCAGAGCCAGTCACCCGCCAGCAGCCCAGAGCCCAGGACTAAACACGAGAAACCAGGGCCTTTGTTCGTCGATTCCCAGACCAAAGAGGCGGAGCGAATGGAAGCAGAAGCGAGGGTAGTATCTCCCCCCTTTTCACCGGGAGATAGAGCAGGTTTATCTGGCACAATGACCCCACCCAAAACACAATGGGGGACACCAACCACGCTTCGCAAAGAGATTGATGCAAGAGCAGACAAAGTCGAGGAGAGGAAACTGGAGGACAAGAAGAGCATGATCATAAGCATCGTGGATACATCTCAGCAGAAGACTGCTGGCCTCATTATGGTACATGCGACAAGTAATGGGCAAGAAGCTGGGCTTAGCATGGAGGAACCTTCTTTGTCACCACAAGCCTCGCTTATGGAGCCTTCCAAGCCTACCCTGGCTGAAATCAAACGAGCCCAGTCTCCAAGCCCTGAAGCAACCCAGCCACAGCCAGCCGGTACATCAGCGGAGAGGACGCTGGCTCAGGGTAGCTCCGAGGAGGATGTAGAGCCTTACACTGTTACTCTCCCACCTGCTTTGCTGTCCTCCAGTGATGAAGAGACCCGAGAAGAGCTCCGGAAGATCGGCGTAGTGCCTCCACCCGAAGAGTTTGCCAATGGCTTGCTGCCGAAGACAGATGAGACCGCAGCCACCCCAGCCCTGGCTAAGCCGGCCACGCCTTCCGCCCCAACCCAAGCAGCAACAGCAGCAGCAGCACACCCTGCTAGCGGAACAGCCTCAGGGAAGCCTTCAGACACCCACCTGGTGCCTGAGTCTGCAGCCGACTCTGGGGTGGAAGAGGTGGACACGCGCAGCTCCAGCGACCACCACCTGGAGACCACGAGCACCATCTCCACGGTCTCCAGCATGTCCACGCTTTCGTCAGAGAGCAGCGAGCCCACCGACACATACACCTCCTACGCCGACGGGCAGACTTTTATACTCGACAAGCCGCCAGTGCCTCCAAAGCCCAAACTCAAGTCCCAGCTCAGCAAGGGGCCTGTGACGTTCAGGGACCCTCTACTGAAGCAGTCCTCGGATAGCGAGCTCCTCTCCCAGCAACACGCGGCTGCGCTGGCTGCGGCCGCCGGCACCGGCCGACCCCGCTACCTCTTCCAGAGAAGGTCCAAGCTTTGGGGGGATCCCGTGGAGACGCGGCCGCTGCCCGGCCCCGAGGACGGCAAGCCCACTGTGATCAGTGAACTGAGCTCCAGGCTCCAGCAGCTGAACAAGGACACACGCTCGCTAGGGGAAGAGCCCATCGGAGGAGACCTCGACCCCGGAAGGAAATCCCCCGTGGCGGGTGCCAGGTAAGGAGCCTCAGCCAGCAGTATGGACCCATTCTGCTTACACTACAGAAAACAGGAGAGACACATGTATTCTATTATGCTTTCATCTACTAATACATCAAACATTAATCTTATGTTAAATAGCTGCTAATGCTTAGTGATCATCATATCAGTGTTTAGTACTACAATTACAGAATACAGGCAGGCTGACATGCAGGAAACAGTAGATTGGTTTAATGATTCATAGTTGCTTATCATTTTCAGTATTATTTATGAATCATTATCTTGATTTCCTCATTTAAAGTAATGATAACTAAATTTCTCTTGCTACACTTCTCCTTCTAGTGACTGTGGTCTTAGTATGTAAAGCAAGTTTCAATGTTTTTCTTCAAATACTCTAGTCAGTTTCTGTCCTCAAAATATGGATCCGATTGATGCCAAACACTCAGACAGTTTATAGCATTAAGCTCATCATTCATTTTGAAAGGTTTTTTTTTATTTCATACTCGTTTTCAGTTCATTTTTTGAAGCTTAAACTGGAATTCAGGCCGATTAATAGAAAGTTTACTTCTGGTAAAGTTCGTGATCATTTGTACAGAATTCATCCTTAAAAGTCAACATCAGAGAATTACTTCTGTGCAGTAACAGCTCAGCATTGGGCCCACTGGTGCTGGAGAGAAGTCCATTTCTTGGGGCCCTCCAAGCCCCTCTGTAGCTTATAAAGAGGCCTCAGGCCTGACTTGGCTCTCTGGGTCCCTTCTAGAAAATTCCCAAAAAAACTTTGGGGAATGGAAGGAAGCCATTGTACTTAGTGTGCAGGTTGGGTGAAGATTTAGAATCTTTATTGGCTATATGCAGGCAGTGTATTGGAATGCTTATTCATACAGCCTTACTCAATTACAAAGGGACTCAAGACAGTGCATAACAACATATACGGTACAATACAGTGCAAGAGCTAGACAATACGCTGATAAAGTGACTGTACCTTTCAGACTGGAACTCTATTAGGTTCTGAACCCTGGAGTAGTATAATAGTTTCCACCAATTGGGAATAAAAAGACATACTGTGAATATAATAATATAACATACTGTGAATATAATAATATAACAATATATATAATAATAAGGTAAATACTACAAAGCTATTTAATATCTTTAGTACATTACGTAATGTTTGGAGTGACTTGTTTTATCAGTGTAGTAGTAAGTACAATGGTAAGTAACAATCTTCGGCAGCATTTGGCTAATTCGCTAGCATTATGTTTAGTTCGTTATAATTCCAAGCTTTAAATCTCAGGATTACTACGGTCTCAGACTGTAGGCCAAATATCTTGAAATATCTTCAACATGTGTTGTGACTTTATACATTACATAATAACCCAGTGCACCTTTTATGTACGGAATCACAGTGATTTGTGAATTACTGCTAGCCAATGTTATGTTGTATTTGGGGAATCAAGTAGCTGTTGTTGTTCTCATAGCACATTGAAGCCTTTGTATTTTCACAGATATTGCAAGAAAAACGAAGACAGTATACCATAGGTTTTTAGCTCCTAGGGTAAACACAACCTCAACTTTTAAATCAGCCTATCGACTAATCCCTTTTCTTTTGAATTAACCTTTTTTATTTTTATTTTCTCTTATTGCCAAGTCAGGTGTTACCTTGTTGCTGCATCTTCGAAGTCCCAATAGAGTGTAGTTTACAGATTTCATTTCTTATTACATTCGCCCTTACAAAGACTGAGCTTCCTGTTATAGTATGATATCACTTCCTGCCTTCAAGGGTTTTTTTTGTCTGTATATTTTTTAAAAGCATAGTTTATGCAAAATGACCACCTCCATTCAATGATTTCATGCAGTCAGATGTATCGGAGACAATGGGAATTGAAATGTTGAATTTTCTACATGAGTAAAATATTGAACACCTTATCAATTAGGCATGTCGATAATAAAGATCAGTGTCTGGTACTTCTGAGCGTTTGCTCTTGATATGGACCTAAGGTGCACACAAGGTAATAGCAGACATGGAAAGTGCAAACCTGGCGGCATGCAACACCCACACCACTCACAAAGTGACCTCTCTGCCCACCTCACCCCGCCCACCTGCCTAGCCCCGCCCCCGTGACTCCCCCCGTTGCCTGGAGGCCTCCACTCTCACGTAACAGTGGCTCCAGGGCATTTAGTTTCTTTTAGCTGTCAGTTTTCATCTCAAGTTCTGATACTGCCGCATTGTTACATCCAGGGCAAAATTGTTTTAGTTTGTTCCTAACATTGTCTGACAGGTCAAAATCTGCCGTAATGACAACCTGGGAAAGACACTCCACGTCAACATCATGTTCTTTAACTCCCAAGAAATATCCATCTCTTTCTGGGTAAAAATCCTTGTAAAATTTCATCATCTAGCAGCAAATATAGCAAGGATTTAACAGGAATGTAGTTTCATAGTCATTATCATACTGACTCGCTCATACTCCTGCCATTATTCTCGTCATTTCTGAGTGGAAATAAAATTGTCAGTGTTGTAACTGAAAGCTTAATTCCAGTCTCCCTTTCACTTTTGATAAGTATTATAACTCGATAAGTATGTTTTATATTCAATAAGACACTGTATTATTTGGCATTTGACGCCCAGTAGGAGGACAGTTTAGCTGTCATCTCAGCATGGTTATTCTATCTTATAAATGCTTAAACATGCTTTTGAAGGACCGGCACGGCCTCCCCCCAGTTTTGTTTTCTCAGACTCAGGTGTGCACACATTCATGCCAATACTGAAAATGCCATAAGGCATCACCCTCTGTCGCAGACCCTCTTAAGGTGCTACACCCAAGCTGTCAGATAAGCAATACTGCGGTCTGCAACTCTGAAACATACCAGAAGCTGAAGAATGTAGGAAAGTTGTAACCAGGGAAAGATCTATTCCTTCTCTCCACAATTAGTGCCATCTTACTATTCATTGGACACTCCGATACACATGCTTGCAACCTAGCCAGTCAGAGTTCCATCCTTCTTATGTCATTTGGAAGTGGATTGGTTAGTCAGACAGGCTTTCTTCTGTCCCTTAGTACCACTCCACATCCACCTCAGCCTATAGTTCCTCAGGCTTTCCCTATCCCTCAGCACATAGCAACTCCATGTTCATTTGCATATCGTTGTCCGTCTCCATGTAACTATCTTGCGACATAGCTAGGTCTCCAATCCACCCTGTCTCATTCTGACCCTGTTGAAGATGGCCCATTGCCGCCTGCCTACGTGAATGTTACCTGTCGTTCGTGCATAACCCTCACCTGCTGTATCCGCCACGTGCCTCTGCAGCTCGTCCTTAACAGGACCGTCTCATAGCTTTGGCTGTTTTTGAAACTCATTGGTTTGCATTCGTTTGAGTTGTTCGTTTGTTCTTTGGTTATGTTTTGTTTTATTTTTTTTTTTCATTTGACAAAATAGTTTGTGATGACATTGACACCTGCTCCCAGACTTAATTCTCTGTAATACAGGACATCAACAGGCTGGAAACTCCATTACTAAATTCAAAGATATGACTTTGTCTATTAATCATACAGCCAACGTTCGTACCGCTTCAGTTCCTGGTACAGGCCAGTTTGGATGCATCCACGCCTGGCCCATTGCCATTTTACCATTACCTTCAGCAGTCTCGGAGCACTTGTCCCTGTTTATTTGGTTGAGTTCCTTTCTTTTTCCCTCTGTGTTTAAGATATGAACTGTGTGCTCATTTATTTTCTCTCATGGACTGATGCTAACACTCTCTCTCACTGCCTCTCTCTCTCTGCTCACTCTGCATGCCTCCGCTGCTCTGTCTAGAACTGAGTCTGGCCCCAGGAGGGTGGGAGAACTGTGTAAGTGCGCATGGACATCTCATTACAATCTTCATTGTTCACTCTCTGCTGTGTGTCCCTGCCCACAACCCCGCCCCCAATACCCTTTGCCCCACCCATCCAGTGTCTGGTGACCAAAACCACAGCTCTGCTCGGCCCCCTTAGTCCAATGTTTCCCAACCCGGTCCTCAGGGACAGACAGTCCACATTTTTCCCCCCTCCCAGTTTCCTGCCAGAGAGTTGTCCCCTGGGAGGGAACAAAAACATGGACTGTCTGTGGGTCCCCGAGGACCGGATTGGGAAATGCTGCCTTAGAGCCCATTGCCTTAGTGCTGTTTTTTCTTTTTGCTGTTGTTTTCCCTCACCTGTGGGGCTCTTCCTTGTTATGTCAGCTGGTCTGTGACTCAAAGTCTCCAGCCTTCAGGATGCACAATGCCTCTCTCTCCTAATGCCGATCCCCACAGCCCTCAGCACACAGGGCTGACAAAATATCACAATGTGAGTGCAGTCGGGCACCAGCTGCCCTCAGAAGGCAAGAGGGGGAGGACTCGATTTCAGGCACATCTAAGCGTCTCACTGATCTTCCTCCTCACATACGATAGATAGCCTGAAAGAGCTACTCACAGATATTTCAATGAGATTTCCCTCACCGGGAAATCGCAAAAAGCATAAAGCATTCTCTGCAACATGAAGGCTGGATTGCCCTCAAACATGTCCGCTGCCTTCCGTTCTCTTGTTTTTGAGAGCAGAAATTATGTTCCGTTACCCGCTGCATGACCTGCCATTTGTCTCCACTAAATAAACTGTCACTAACAGGACATAAAAGTATTAATTTCATTCAAAGACATGGCTACAGCCTGGCAGTCTGTCCTCTACGTTTCCTGTGGTGTAAAGCTAATCAGCTTATAGTCTTTTAACTATGTGCTTGAAGCCCTTTGGCTAGCTTAATAATGCAGTGCAACAGAGCAGGAGAGACACTAATGTACATTTATCATTTAAAGATTCATGTGGAGTTTGTTGCAACATTCAATATTATTATAATAATAATTATTATTGTTGTTGTTGTTAATAGCGCAACATGATTTTGGAATTTATTTGTCAATTGGAGGAAACAGTCACAGACTTTCATATTTGATTGTGATTGGCCATCTGATCATGTGACAGAATTGTACCAATGACGGTATTCCCTGAGATCCATGTGGATTGTTCCCTTATGGTTCAGCAGTGACTAGTTTGTGCAGATCCTGCATGCAGGCAGCCGTTCTTCAAGCTGTTGGCTGTAGCTGTGTAGGTGATATTTAAAATAACCATTTTAGAAACATGAGCTGCAATTTTGGACAGAAAGATGTGCCAAGAGACCAGAGTAAAAAAAATATGTTGAAAAAGCCAGTAAAGTGGGTCATAGCTTTGAGGGTTGAAGGTCAGCTGGAGCTTTAGGGTTAAATCAGACTGGATACCAGAAGAGGAGGTGAGCTGTAGCATTTGGCCTGTTTTATGGAACTCTCCCGCTGTAAAAACGCAGGTGTGGGGCTCCATAATGATGTACTCTTAGGCGCTTTCGCATCATGTCCAGCAGAGGGAGCTGTGCAGCATCTGGTGCCTATAAAAAAAAAAACAATGAACAAAATCAATACCCATTATATGCCCTCCACTAAACGGGAAATTGTGCCTTTTTTCAGGCAGCCTTAAATACATAGAGGGAACAGGATGCAGATGTCCTTTGGTGCCGTTGCAGACTCGGTGGGTCCTCGTTCTGAAGGGCAGGGTTTGCACCTGGCTGAATGGGCCAGAGACAGGGACAGTCCCCGTGGCAACTCACCATCCTGTGACTAACAAGCTTGCAGTTGTGTGTGCCTCGCTGCCCACTGCCACAGGCATGTTGCAGAGCTGTAGAATGATCCGGTCTGAGCGTCCTGCCACCCCCCTGTTGGTAACCTTTCTTTCTCTGTCTCCCCTGGTCTGCCCCACCCCACCCTTCCTCCTCTTCTTCCTCCTTGGTGCAGACTTTTCAGTAGTTTAGGAGAACTCCACACCATCTCGCAAAGGAGTTATGGAGCTACCTATACCATCCGACCGGGCAGCCGGTACCCTGTGACCCGCCGGACTCCCAGCCCCGGCAAGAGCTCTGGAGGCGTTTCCCCCGACAGGACCGACCCCTTAGGGCGGAGCTATGGCCTGCCCACGTCCCCTTCTGCTCCACCCACCATCCTCAAGTCGTCGAGCCTGAGCATCCCGCACGAGCCCAAGGAGGTGCGCTTTGTGACGCGCAGCGCCAGCGCCCGCAGCCGCTCGCCCTCGCCGTCGCCCTCTCCCACACTGGCCACACCCCTGCTCACACTCAGGCCCTTCCACCAGAAGCCCCTGCACCTGTGGAATAAGTACGACGTGGGCGACTGGCTGGAGAGCATCAACCTGGGCGAGCACCGCGATCGCTTCCAGGAGCACGAGATCGAGGGCTCGCACCTGCCGGCCCTGACCAAGGACGACTTTGCCGAGCTGGGGGTGACGCGGGTGGGCCACCGCATGAACATCGAGCGCGCTCTCAAGCAGTTACTGGAGAGCTAACCCCCGCCCAGACCTTTAGCTTCATCCCTTATTTTCAGCGTTTAATTATCAATGAATATTAATTTATGCGCTAGTCACCGCATTTGCACTGAATGGAAGATGAGTTCAATGAAGTTAAATCTGAATCTCTGCCTACAACTGGAGCCCCACCCTTTGCCCCTCCCATGGAGCCGAGAGCCAATCAGCCGGTTTCAGTTTGGAGTGAATGATGCATGAAACTCCATTTAGAAAGAATCACCTGCGAATGGACCCCCCCACCCCCACCCAAATCATCTCCCTCTCTAAATCATGCTCAGTTTTTGGGCCTCTGATAGTTTTCCGACTTGAACACCATGTGAGAGAAGGAAAATTCAGTTGCCTTTAAGGATATTTTTTTAGAGATCAACAACGATGAGCAAATGATTAGATAGGTCGTCGAGTTTTCTTGGTGGGGGATTTTTGGCTGCCTCACGCATTTGGAATTTTAATGCAGCGTTTTCACATTTTCCAGTTTGGGGGGGTGGGGGGGAGTTTCTAACTCTCAGACCCTTTTATTGACAGTGGTGTCTGTTCTGTTAGGAGAATGTTTAACCAAAACTAGTGGCTTTGAAAAGAATTTACAGCTGAAATAATAAGTAGATAAGGCTTACATATTTAGATAACAGCAAAGAAATATAAACAAAAAAAAATCCTGAAAAAATACATAATCACTTGAGTCCTACTACAAGTTTGAGGGTATACAAGTAAAAATATATAGTCCACCAATTCAGTGTTTTTACCAATTATATGTGTGGAGGGCAAATATATATGAATATATTTGAAAGAAAATGATAAGTATAACATTTTGTTACAGTTTTACGAGGTGTATCATGGTGTTACATGAAAGTCTCAGATGGATCTTCCCGGGGTGAGCCAGTCGCTGGGTGGCGGTGGCTGCACAGCGTGGCTGGATGGATCTGATCATGCGCTCCTGCTTCTGTCAAACACACGGTCTTCCGTGGTGGAGGGCAGTGGGACAGCCATGTGTCTCACCACACCCCCGGGCGCCCCCACCCCATCCTCATGGCAGGGTCCCCTCCACTTCACAGGATAATCCCCTGCCTCTTTGGCCCCGCCTCCTCCCTCTGGGTCGCCAGCCATTTACTGGCCAGGAAGTCATGTCAGTCCCAGCCCCGACCTACGCTGCGCCACATGCTTTTGCTCAACTCGGAAGCACGTACTGCGCCACCTACAGCACGGCCCACGTCACACACGATCTGCCTGGAAGGAGACAGCGCCGCCGCGGCCTACAGCCCTCCAGCGAAGGCCACGTCCTGAAAGGCGTGGGCACACGTGGACGAGTGTGGGCGTGGCCACATGCGGAGTGCGCCGTGATTGGTCACCCCACGCATCACATGGCAATAAAGGGGCATGGGGCCGAGAGAGCCCTGTTGTCATGCGCTGCTGCTTCTCCCTCTAAAAAGACCTTTACCTGCAGGCAAGGAAGTGAGTTTCCAAGTGTCAACTGTATGGGAAAAAAACTATAAAAGTAACACTCTTGGGGAAAAAACACATCAATATAAAATCTACAATTGTAACAGATTATCATTGAGGGTTTTCTCACAGAGACAATGTAATTAAAATAATTTTAGACTCCCACGTTCTTTGCTAATTTATCTGGATTTTTGATTCATTTCTGTTTATTTTCTCATTGGTGGGTTTTGTAGCTTGTGGAAAATGCTTAGAGGTTAAAAAGATTTTGTATCCATTTGTTAAGTCCAGTTTCTGAGTGAAATTAAGACTTGGTTATAAATTCCTCCTACAGCTCCGTAAACATGTAAATATGAAGAAAATACAGTTATTTGCTTTTTATATTAATCACAAGTAATGTAAATATAATAGTTTTCATATACATTTTTAAAAATTAATTATATATATATAGATATATATATATATAGATATATATATATATGAATGTTTGGCATATATGCATAGCTAACCACCAGTGAAATATGGTGAGAAACTTTTATTATTTATATGAACTATAAAATTGAGGATGATTTGCACAAATCAAGGTGCTAACAAACCCATCCATTGTCTAAGAAGCTTAGCGCTCTCCTGTCCACACAGCTGACTCACCTCAGCCCGGTCTAACGAAAGCTGGTCATTCCTATTAGCTTCTGCTGTGCCGTGTCTCCCTGGGTGAGAACAATACCTTATTGTACACGTCTTAGCATACAAACTGTGGTTCCACTCAGGCAGTAAGAAGCACCGGTATCGGTGTTTTGTGCGCCCTCTGGTGGCCAGGTTAATGTCTCTCTCTCTCTCTCTCTCTCTCTCTCTCTCTGCATTTCTCTCCATTTACGAGTCGAGTGTCTTTTTTTCGGTGGCTGACACCTGTTGACTGAAGCTCACTACCAACGGATTTTCCTTGTAACGCAGGACCTGAAGGTAGTGATGCTGACCCCTTGTGGTGGAGTGTGAGGTAGAGCACCGCCAAGCCCAGTTATCGGTTTGGGAAATGGGGCATACTGCTGCGCGAACGACACTCACAAAACAAGGATGGAAATGCATTTAAAACATCAGTGACATCAGTCTGGTTTTAGCAACGCTGGATATTTTGTTCCTGAATAATGAAAGTTTCAGAAGGCAAAACACGCGGATTTCGGAAGGTCAGCTTCGGCCAGATCTGTCCAGTATGAGCTGCCGTGTTGTTATCCACGTATTTCTAGGTACGATTTAGGGAGAAGAAGACTACACTGATCACATGAGTCCAGTGAGCTTCAGAAACGTCACACCCGGCTGACAGTTAAGCCGACATTAGAACGTCAATGAAATCACACAACGTACTTCTCAGTGCTCTGCTGGACCGGAGCTTGTGCAACAGACACGCTGAACTTTCGTGAATCTTCTGCTGTACACCTTTTCCCCACCATGCAGGAAACGCTAAATAGTTTCCCTTAATAGACATTAAGTGTTTTGGAGGATAGACATGGTGTGTTAATTGTTGTAAAGAAAAAGGGGGAAAAATGTGCCAAAACTGTTGGACTTTCAATTTCTCTGCATTTAAAAATATTTCTGTTGAAATAGCTTCTAAACGATCAGGATTAGCACTGCAGTGCCCCCTCCTGAAATTGTCGAGTACTACTGACACCTGCTAATATAATTTACTGTATGTACAGAATTCGTTTTAGTTTATTTTATTGGTGGGTTTTCTGTAAAGGAGTGTATATATACATATACACACATACGCATATAAAACTACATTCTTGTGTGGGGTTTTTCACAAACAATTTTATCGATATTATCAGATATTATGAAGTGTTGAGGCATCTTTTGAGGTACAATTGAGGTTTCGCAGATTTGACAGTCATAGAAGAAAGTGGATCATCTTGCTGCTCCCCCCCCCCCAGCCCATGAGAGCCCAGCGTGGGCCCAGAGGAGCGAAATGTAGCTACTGTCTGCTTTTAAGGTGTCAGATACATGCTCCTTCCACGTCGCTTTCATGCACATGCAAACAACTGGCAAAAAAAAACATCTTTCATATACATCTTCTTTAAGCTTGATTCACTTCGTCAGTCTCATTGTAAAACTACAAAGCACAAAATGAATAGCAAAGATGCCAAACTTGAGGATCCCACTTGACAGTATACCAGGGTGGGTATTGGGTCATTACCCAGACGGCTATGTGACGTTCGGAGGTTTCTTCTCTTGCACTGTGAGCCAAGGTAGTGGGCTGGTCGACCTGGTGTTTTTCACTGGCCGGTCAGACCAGAACCCAGCGCCTCTGTAGACTTCCTTGCACTTTGTCCGTACAGCCCACCAGACGGTACCTCCAGCATGAGGGCAGTTTGCTCCTCCTGATTGGCTGAGGAGTGAAGGTCGTTAAATCTGATTGAGTTTCCCCTGGGTCATAGTGTCAGAAGCGAAGACGGAGCAAGCAAAGGTGTGCTTATGAAAAGTGTGATACGTGACGTTGTGACATATGAGGCTTTTAAGGAAGGTGTGTAGAAACACAAGAGGCACGACTGTAATAAAGTTATGATTGATTAAAGAAAAAGTGTTATCTGTACTCTTGTCATTCCTGAACTCAGCTACTTGAAATAAAATATCTGACCTGTGATGGAAACATATTTAAAACAAATATATCTTTTGTATTCAGATGGTCCTTAAAAGACAACTGCAGCCCAACACAGACTTCTTGTCTTTGTTTTTATTGACCTTTCACCTGCAAGTGAAATGAAGACATGACATAAACAAATGAATTGCACACATTCAGAACTGGTGACATTTTGTGTGGTAACGTTTGGGACATGGACAGTGCTCTCTCTGCAGGCAGACCTGGCTGTTATTTTAGACAAACATGCTGGATATTTTTTTCACCTCTAGTTCAGTGATAATTTCAGCACAACACATTAATTTGTCTCTTGATAAACTGTGACAAGGACTCTAACACTGACATTTCTAGAATATACTATGTATCACATGCAACATTGAATTCTAATTCTTTAGTCAATAACATGTCAGTTAGAAAGCAGGCCATTGAAAGTACTGCTTAAAAACAATGATAAAGGTTCATTTACACACGAGAGATTTCAGCACAGTGAAGTAGGAAGTGAGGCCATGGAAAACGACTTCCGACGGCTTCGAGGCGATTCTGGTCCTCTGGCGGCTCCAGGTGGGAAAGCGGTGCAACATCAACACCATTTATGGTGGAGATGGGGTGCTGCTGACCTCAACCCGGGACGTTTTGGGT
>JAABNY020000001.1:6778499-6810636 GCA_015164015.2 Brevimyrus niger
GGCTCGGGCATCTGATTAGGATGCCTCCTGGACGCCTCCCTGGTGAGGTGTTTCGGGCATGTCCCACTGGGAGGAGGTCCCGGGGAAAACCCAGGACACGCTGGAGGGACTATGTCTCTCGGCTGGCCTGGAAACGCCTCGGGATTCCCCCAGCGGAGCTGGAGGAAGTGGCCGGGGAGAGAGAAGTCTGGGTTTTCCTCCTGAGACTGCTGCCCCCGCGACCCGACCTCGGATAAGCGGGAGACAATGGATGGATGGATGGATGAAGTATGAAGTTATTACTGTTAGGAAAACAAATATACATAAACAGATGCCCGCTTCCACATTTCAGCGTAGAATACAGTATTATTGCTTTTTATTGTAGGGTTACTGAAATCCTGTTGCATTATGATCCCATTTATCATTAGATTGTCCCATTTTAATCAAAGTCATCAATACATATTAAAACGGCTTTATGACAAAATGTATCTCAGAAATCTGTTCCTTGGTATTTTTGGACTGTGAATGGATGTCTGCACCCTGAATGGCTGAATGTATTACTGAACCTGGCTTGTTAGCCTATTAAATTAGGGCCCATTATATTGAGGAAAGAAGCCAGAGATTTAGCAAGCAAGAAGCAAAAAAAAAAAATCACAGAATTTCATTGTTCATGTCACGCCCACTAGGGCGGATTCCCCAGCTGCGATCCAGGAAGCGATAATGAAGATCGCTACAAATCCTGATCGCCACCAACAGGACGATGCGAAGTATTGTTGCCATTCTTGAATGAGACATACCGAGCGCTTTATCCTTCCCCTGTCTCTTCGTTATCTTCCTACTAGTCGTCACTCCGCTTGTATTTACCCTGCCTGTTCCTACTCCCTCCTCAGTCCAGTTCCTTTTCCTGAGACCCGACCCAACCTCGACTCCTGCTTGCCGATTCCAGTTCAGTTCTCCAGCCTCCCCTTGGGAGTGTACCCCTCTTAGGATCGGGTCTCGCGGAGACTCCACTCCTTTTTCCTGTCATCCTTGTTATTCCAGTCTCTAATAAAGAACGCTTCACCCCGCATTACTTATCCTTGCCTCTTACCTGGTCACAGCATTACAGTTCATCAGCTATGTTATATAATTATTGAAAAACAATAATTCTCACTAGGCCTTTGATTTTTTATTTATATCAAGAATCATATTTTCAATGTATTTCTGTGGGTGTTTCTTTTTTCATACAACTGTCTGAACAGCAGATCGCAGTACTATTGAGACCAAGAAATATTCGGAACCAAACAAGTGTTTCTGGATTCTTTTCACAGTTCACCTCCTGACATCCTACAAGAAAATAATTTGAAAAGAAAATATTACCTTCTCCAAACCATTCTAGCTGGCCTATAATCTCTCTGTAGACCAGAGGAGACTCACAGTGAAGGGCAGCCTCCTATACTGTAGCAGCACCCTGAGAGCTGGGGGTTAAGGGTCATGCTCAAAGACCCACTGATCACAGACACAGAGGCTTAGTTCACTGAGCTGCACACCACCCCCTAAACACAATAAGACATTGTTGGTGTAGCTTGTTTTAAATATACAATAAATGAACCTCATCAAATGAATAACGGTAATGAGTACAGATGGGCAAATAGAAAAACAGAAACAATGCAGTTTTCATTTGTTTGACATCAAAGACTAGAGTAATTAATCTCAATTGACTTGTGCTGAATAGACTATTGACTATAATCTATTTCACTTTAGTATAAAAATATCAATTACAAATGAGAACATAGTAGTCTGTGTTCTGTAGTAATATGATTAAGGTGTTGTTTAGACAGTGTGTCTGTTTGGCATCAGATTGTTTGTTTTCTTCATGAAAAAGCCTCACAACGTTCATACTGAGAATTTCTCCATAAGCATGCTGATGGATTGTTTGTCCTTACAGCTGCCTCACCACATCTCAGCCGTGCGCATAGGAGGCTTATGTCACCTGCGTCCTTAAAGACGAGCGACAAGCTCTCATGCCCTCTGTTACATTTTTGCTAATTAAAAGGATCATTAATTACCTTGGACTTATACACAATTAAACAGTTGACACATTTTATTGTTTTATCACAAGTGTAGAAAGATAAGATCCTGACCTGTAATAACATTCAGGTACGTACACAACTGTACACGTTTGTGCAAATTTCAAAAACATATGACAGGATAAGCAAGTTCGAACCAAAATAGTTCTGTTTCACAGTAGACAAAATGGTAACAGACAGACTCTTTCTGAAGTTCAACAGACACCCCCGATGTGACCTTTTTACTCCCTGTTACATTCGCTAGTCATACGAATCTTTGGGTATGATGACTGACAATATCACAGAAGTCACACAGTATGATGTACTGCCTGATACACATCAGATGCAAACACGCCTGTTATCTTACATAGAAATGTCATAAAAACATTGAAGTGCGGTACATCTAGTCCAACTCTATTGGAGACTTCATTGCAGCACATTCTTCTACCCAGTAACCAAGGTTTCCGCACGGATTCCGAAAACACAGAACCTACACTGCCTATAATGGATTATTTTTCAGTGTTTGGGCTAGCTTGGTGGTGTATTATTTGTCTGTTACAAATAAAGAGAAACAGGCCAGGAAGTGGCACATCCTTATTTGGCCTTACACATATGTCGTGACCTGTGTTGTGACCCAAATTCCTTTTGAGACCCTCACCTTGTGTGTCTGACCTAATAAATACTCAGTGTGTGTGTCCAGAAAGTCTCCGGTGGACAGACAGCTCCTGTGGACGAATCAGCAACCAGCTAGGGCATACTAGCGTACAACATAATGGCTACCACAGCACTGTGGAGATGAACGGATGGAAGGACGGATGGACAGATGTGCGATAAACAGCTCCCGTGTTTCTTCAAGAGGCTGCCCAGGAGCATCCAAATGAGGGAACCTCAAGCAAGCGGCTGCTCCATCTCCTGGAGAAGATCATCCTCCTTATCTGAGGTACCTTCCTTCTTCTCTAGTTCAAAATTCTGCTTAGTAAACAACAAGTCAATGCATTACAAAGCACTTTCCAATGAAAAAGGTGTAAACTGCACAACAAAAACAGATCAACATTTCCCAAACCACCATAAAATTAACCAGACCTGCCATGTAGGTAAATCATGTGCAAAAGGTTTAATATATAAGAGTTAATAATATTTCATGCAAAATTAAAATGAGTGTATAATTAATTAATATAGGTTATTTACGAATGTGTTAAACACTTTTAAAGTTCATTTAGACTTAAGTTCACAAGATGGTGACATTCTGTTGATTGTCATTGACATAAGCACCTCTAATTCCTGCAGAACCTCGTCCATGAAATCACTGGAGTTCTGCTTGTAGGACATGGCCAGTTTGATGGCATCCTTGAACAGCTGTTGGGAAAATAAGCTCTAAGTCACCTCAATGTAGTTTAGGAGAAGGTCTTACCGTTAAGGCGAACTCGCCATGTCTGAATGTGACATATTCCACTGGTCTTTACAGTAAACGGCACAAGAGGGAAACGATTCAGCGTTTTGTGTTTCCATTTTACCTTTACGACGTTGGTTCCATCAGCAGCAGAAACATAATATAGAGGTAGACCCTGCTTCTTCGCAAAATTGAAGTTTCTCTGAGTTACCTTCATATCAGCTAGAACAAAACAGAGCAGAAAACTGGTTTATGTTTCCATTCTCCTGCTGATTTCCCCCGTGGTAATACAACTTCAGTTACTGCTGTTTGCAGTTATTGTGGTGGGAAAACTCAGAGGCACCGCATTCATCCAGAACTGATTACTGAGGTTATCAGCAAAACATGCCTGCTGATTCATGTTTTCATGTCACACTGCCTGTTCTCCATGTTGTGTGACATGTATACAGAGTCTCTACTGAATTTTAGAGAGTGAGCCATGAGGCAGCAATCATGAGGCCATATACTTAGACATACCTAGATCCAAATACATAACGTTTTGCTCCAGTGGACATTTGTAAGATGGATATTCAAACATCCAAAAAAATGCCCATAGTGGCTTCTTAAAATTACCAGTACCTTAAAAATAGCATTCAGTTAAACAGCTGAACGTACCGTCAATTTTGTTTGCGACCACTATACAGGGAATCTCTGGCCGGTATTCCCTAAGTTCTCTATACCAGTTCGTAAGGTTTTTATATGTGATCTTCCTTTGAACGTCAAACACCTGCAGAGGGTTAAAAAAAAGTCAACACAGTAACAAACTTAAACAAATACTTTCACAGTACTTTCCCCTCATCACTAGGGTTTCTGAGTACCCCGTATTCTAAAAATATGAATGATGATGAAAATACACAAATAATACAGAAACTCTGCTGGAGCTGGGATGTAGAGGGCCTAAGGGCCTCACTCACCATGATACATGCATGGGCCTTGTGGTAATAGGATGGGTGCATGCTCTGAAAGCGCTCCTGTCCCGCTGTGTCCCAAAAATCTGTGGACAGACAAGCGCCTTTACACTGCAGCCATTCCAGACAACTCCATTTTGCTCAAAAGATTATGTCACAGACCTACCTACTAGTACTGTCTTGCCATCGATTGTGGTGGAGTACTTGTAGAGTGTCAGAGCATATGTGGACAGCTGCTGGGGTCGACTACAGACCATGTTAAGGGTTTGAAAATCACAGCAGGTTATTTAGCAGCTTTTACCCAAAGTGACATGCAGGTTCTGAGAGAGCAGAGTCAGCCAGTCCCTGGAGCAACTGGGGGTTAAGAGTCCCACTCAGGGGCCCAATAGTGACATCCCTCTGCCAACCCTGGGATTTGAACTAGTGACCTTCTGATCACAGACACCTCACCTACTCTGCCACACACTGCCCCCATCACAATCAATAAAATTAAAATACCCAGGGGGACAGTGCACATTCATAATTCATTTTCCGTACACCAGTTAATATCACTGTTAATAACTAGTGGCTGAAAACATCAAACAGCAGGAAACTAAAAGTTCGCAAAGGATGCTATCCGTCCATGAGGAATCTCTCCATTAACCTAAAAGCAAATGCAAAAGCATTCAATTAGTTTGTGTACATAAAACAAGCATATGCGATTTAAAGAATTTGGTGATCAGTGGTAACGCCACAGCAAAGCACACAACAACAAAATGTGTCCTCTCCATTTAACCCATATGTGACTTTCGTGACATAGCAAGGGGCAGCTAATTCAGCGCCCGGGGAGCAGTGCTTGGGGACGGTACCTCGCTCAGGGTACCTCAGTAGTGCCTTGTTAGTCGGGGATTCTAACCTGCAATCTTTTGATTACAAGTGTGTTTCCCTAACCATCAAGCCACCACTGCCCAAACAGTTTACTTTTAAACATTTCAGTAAATTTAATAAGCGAATCAAACAACCAACCATCCATCCATCTAGCCATCCATCCATCCATCTTCCAATTGGTTATTGACAAATGCGAATTGATTAAAACTGGTATCCATTAGACTGCTGCTTCCTGGGATTGGCTCCAGGCTGCTGGGAACCAGTTTAAATCAGCTCGCAGTTTAGCACCTGCGTTGATTGCCGGTCGCCGGGGAGAAGCAACGCAGTAGCGTAAGCAGGGGCTCCCCGCCTGTGCTCACTTGGATTTTCCGACGGCGCTGTCTCCCAGGCAGATGATCTTGACTTTTTCGTCTGCGTCGTATGTCGCCTGGTCAAAGTCAAAGAGGCTCCCCCCATCATCGCCAGCCATCCCTCTCCCTCGGGATGGAGAGAATCCCACTGCTGCGTCGTCACTCACTGATGCGATTAGGGACGTTTTGACAAAACTTTTAAACGTACAACTACCTCGCAGAGTTGTATATCAAATTTGCCCCATATGTATGCACATGGATTGAAACGTCAAGATTTAATGGCAACGAAAGTCCGATATTTCGCCCTACCCCGCAATTACGCCTTTAGCTAACAATAACGATTAGCTAGCCGGTTTAACTCCAGCCCGTACGACATGGTGGGCAGCTTAAGGTTGCCCTAGCTTGTACGCGCGTTTCTTGTCTTCAAACTCGAAGTTTGGTGAATTTAAAATGCCAGGATATAAAGTAAATGTTGAATTGATTATATACTAGCCATTATTCCCCCCCAGCTTTTCCAGTGATCGCTTCGGCGAGTTGAATTGGTTCCTACGCAACGCGGGGACGCCAGTAGGACCTCTTTTCCGCTTCAGGGCTGTTCGGTGTCCTGCCTGAATTTATTGGGTTAAAATTTTTGTTTTTGATTTAACTTCATTTATGTTTAATCGAGTTGCTGGAAGGGAATGGGTTTCCCGCAAATTGTTTACGGTATTTCTTTGACGTATTCAGAGTAGTGTAATGCGGCAATCGTAAGCAATACGTAATTTCCTTTCTGTATTGAGCATTTGATCAACGTGTGCTCTTACGGTTTTTTCCAAACGTTTTGCATGCTAGTGGATAGCAAAATGCTGTTAAAAACAAACGGAAATAAAGTGTAGGTAATTTCCCGAGAATGTCATTAACTTGCTATGGGCAATTTAATGTTTAGGTGTATGGATGCCATAAGCTTATGCTGTCTGCAATATACTCCAGGCCCCCCACAACGCTGACCAGGATGAGCGGTTTGTGATGGATGAATGGCTTGGTTGGTTGGTTTGATAAGCAAGATTCACTGGACACGATGTGGCTGCCACTGTTACTATTGCAATATCTGTACTTTTTCACAGAGGAGTTGTCTTCTAAGTGAAATAAATGTGTTGAGTAACAGAATAGAATAGAATTCAACTTTATTGTCATTGCACATGTCATGAGTACAAGGCAACATGTGATTGATATCTAATCTTATGTAGTGAAGAATGATTTCCTCTAGTGATTCACCAAACATTCAATTTTTATAAATGAACTAGATGCACTATATGAATAAAAGTATGGGCTCACCTGGCTATTACAACTGCAGGAACTTTTAATGACATCTCATTCTAAAGCCACAGGCATCAGTATTGACTTTATCCCCCCACCACCACCTTTGCAGCTCTAACATGCCAACTCTTCTGGGATGACTGTCCACAAGATTCAAATGTGTCTGTGGGGAATTTTTGCCTGTTCATGTTGAATGTGAAGGTCTGGCTAGCATCCATTCAAGTTCATCTCAGAGGTGTTTGATGGAATTGAGGTCAGGGCTCAGTGTGAGCCGGTCAAGTTCTTCACATGAAGTTCACCCAACCATGTTTATGGATCTTGCTTTGTGCACTGGAGTTCAGTCATGTTGGAACAGAAAGGGGCTTTCCCCAAACTGTTCCCCACAAAGCTGGAAGCATAGTATTGTCCAAAATGTCTTGGTATGCTAAAGCATTAAGAGTTCCCTTCGGTGGATCTTATTCCACTCCATCTGATGCCTGGTACTGTGCTTGGTGATGTGAGGCTTGCATACAGCTACTCAGCCATGGAAGCCCATTCCATGAAGTTCCCAGCTCACAGTTTTTGTACTGGCATTAATGACAAAGGAAGTTTGGAACTCTGCAGTTACCGAATTACCAGACAGTTGGTGACCTTTATGCTGTATGCACCTCAGCACTCGGTGACCCCATGCACTCTGTGACTTTTCATGGTCTGCCATTTCGTGGCTGAGTTTGTTGTTCCTCAATGCTTCCATTTTGCAGTAATACCACTTACAGTTGGCCATGGAATATCTAACGGAAGAAATATTTAACTTGCAAAGGTGTCGTCTTGTTACAGTACCGTACTTGTATTCACAGAGCTCTTCAGAATGACCCATTCTTTCAAAAAGGGTAGATACTTGATCTTATACACCTGTGGCAATGAGTCTGAATGAAACACCTGCATTCAATGATTGTGAGGTGTATCCCAATGCTATTGTTCATATGGTGTACAACACTCTGCAATGTGCGTCCTGTGCATGACTACCACAGTGGTGACATGCATTGTGTGGTAAAATGAGGACCTTTTTTCTCCAGGTCATAAGGCTCCTAAACCAGGACAAGTCTCACTGCCCCTAGCTCTCCCATTGTGTGCCCCGTCTTGAAGGACCAGGAGTGCCAATTTATTTTAATTTATTTTCACCAATTTAATCATATTTATCATTTTTTTTCCAGCCCTGTCCCTTTAGGGGCTCTGTAGAAAATGAATGGCATTCTGGTACAAGGAAAGTATTTTAAAAATTTTATTAAATGGTTAAAATCAGTATTTGGTGCCAAAAACATGTTTTTGCAGGAATTTTTGATTTTTAAAAAATATGCAATGATTCTGGACTGATTCTCCAGCAGTACTAAGTACGAAAGTAGCCAGTTGACATATCAGATATTGAATTTTTATAGATTGAATTTAATATTAGATTTCAATTTAATTTGAAACGCGATTGTTCTCATGCCACACATTGAAATCTCCTTGTTTACACAGAAATAAAACTCTGGGATTTTAATAAAAAAAAAAAACAAAAAGCAAGGGGGGGGGCTTTAATTTCCCACATCAACTATAAGCGGTGCGACAAAATCTGAGTGCCGTGTTCCAAACGAGAAGCTGGGGGCTTTGTTCTTTGTCATTGTCACCTAGAGAAAATAACAAAGATGTTTTACATATAGCAGGGAATCACAGATGCAGCTGAGTGGCAAAGTGAATGTTAATATTCACCATGAGATTGTACTGGGTGGCAGGTCTAGAAGATGGATGTGAAGATTAAGTCTTACAACATTTATAAGTTATGTTATATAACATAATGGCTGCTTCAGTCCAATTTAAGATTCGGAATTTGATCATTCCCTGATTAATGCTTTTGAGCAACTTCCACATATACAGTGTGACAACTGCAATACAATAATCTATAAATAAGTATCTGTTCCACAAGCACTGTTTGGTTGGTAGGAACAGGCCTGTCTGGTAAAGCACATAAGAATTATTTAATACATTTATGCATCAAATGGAAGTATTTAATTATTAATGTTTGAGGCTGATCTAATGATCCAGGCGTTGCTTTTTGAAGCTTTTGCTCTGCAGCATAATTCATTTTGTGAGGGAAGGTGTTTCAATTTGGGGGAATGATTTACCTGCTCAGGTCGATGAGCCGCAGGCCCTGGTTTCTGCGTCGTGTCCCCAGGCAAACTGTTCCGTCCGGTCATGCTGTACTGGGGAGGCTTGTATTTGTAGACACTGGGTTCTACCACACTGTATGTCCCAGGTCCTGGAGTCTATATGGTAAAACTGGCCATGTTACGGTTTGCTCAAAACCAACAGAAGAATCACTGCACCCTATATATACATAAATTCTTTATATATATGCTTCAAAATGTAAAGGAACTTATAAACTTGAAGAACAAAAAAAACCTACTAGCAGTTAAGAATAGTTATCAGCCTTAAAGATACCATGTACTTTCTGGGTGGGCAGTTTCTTGCCTTCAATAGTATGGGTTGGACTATCAGGGATATTTTGATACATTTGTAGTTTTACTGAAGCCTTTCAGCCACCTTTTGAAGATCCTCATGGAAGCTGCCGTATTTGCTTCTACCCACAAGGCTGAAGTTTGGAGCAGACCTTTTGTTTGCTGTGTTGGGTCCCAATACAGATGGTAGCATGTAGGCTGCAGGTCCTGGATATAAGCACACATACTGTACATAGTCAGTCGACGGCGGTCATCACCACATCTGCTGTTCCACAGTTACCCACGCGATTACATGTGCTAATTACCCGGCGTCTGGTCATTCCGGAAGCCTCTGCTCCGTGCAGAGAGTGAGTAAGCTGGGGATGAGCGATAAGCAGACTTCCCAGCTTTCTCTGGTGCATACTGGCCTGAAAATCACCAGCGGAAACACTACTACTCAGTCTCAGCATCAAGATGAAGCCTGAGTACAGCCTGAAACCACAGATCCTATGGCAATACTTGTCAGGCCAGTCCGGACCCGCAGACCTTCCGCTTTCCCAGTATACCTGACCCAATCAATCAAGGAATGAAGAAACACCAATCAAACACAGGTGCTCTGGGAACTGGGAAGAAGCAAAAATGTGAACTGTCTGGGGCTCTCTGAGGACTGGGCTGAGAAGCACAGACGTAGAGATTAGCATGCTCAAAAGTAACCTGGTCCAGGCGTCTGGAAGAGGAGGGAGTCTCTACTACGGCCATAGAGGGAGTAGGCCGGCGTGCCGCTCCACCCGGTCCGGGTGACGTGAGATGGAATGAGGTAACCAGGTCCGGGGGAGCAGCTCGACGAAAACTGACGATGTCGACAGCCAAAGCTGAAAGCTGGTGCTTTTGATTTCCGGGGATCGTGATAATTAACCCCTATTTATAGAGAACAGGATAGGGGGGAAGGAGAACTGTCATCGGTAAAGTGGTAGCAGTGTCACCGTGCATCACTCTGTTCCCTTCCCCCCACTACAGGGTACCTGTGGCTCCAGGAAGCGCATACTTAGGTCCGGGACTGCTGTAAAAAGCTGCTATGGGTCCTTTGGGCTTGTGGGGTCTCCAAGTCCCCACCCACGCATCTGCTCCTGACATCCTGTGCTTCCAGATAAAAAGAAGACAATTTTCAACAGCCACGAAGGTCAGCCATAAATGTTTAAAGGAGAGTTTCACCAACAAAATAAACAGATCTGTTATTTTCTTCATAACCTCTATATTCCAAGACAACTGCGTAAACCAATACACAACGAAAGCCGAAGAATTTAATTTCGTGTTGTCACAGGGAGACACGCGTGTTAAACTGTCAAATATATGCTCTGAAAGTCGTCGGCCTGATCCAAATTTAAATGCGTTGTTTGTTTTCGTAGTTGGCTAAGTATCAAGCTATAAAATTGCATTCATTCATTGGGCCAACGCATTACAACCTTCCGTTTTCCCGACGTTTGGTGTTGAGATTAAAAAGTATTTCAGACCTTGACGAAATACCGACGGCGAGCGACAGGCTGTAACGAAAAGACGCGCCAAATATTAAGGTAACACAGGGCCTAATTGCTGCGATTAATCAAAAATCCTTAAGTACGAAAAAAAAAGCGTATGCGAAATACACACGGTTCATTTAATAACCTACTTATATTGAACATAATCGATATCCCCTTTCTGAATATAACTTTAAAATCTCAACGATAATTATATTGAATGTTTATACTGAAACCTAAAACATACTTGGTGGTTAGGGACACAAAACCATCTCGAGCATATAGCACATTTCCTAACCAGACATCTAAAATGCGAATGGTTTGTTAGGGAATTATAAGAAACTCTTTCATAATAAAGAAAAACAAGAACTGTGATTCAGACACGCTTCGATGAATATAAAGGTTTTTGTTTGTGGTTACCTTGGTAATGGTATATGTATGACTCTCGGTTAATGCATGTGAATAATGCCAGTGAGGAATATTCGAATTATCGAAGAATAATATAAAGCAAAGTAACGCATTAAATCACTATGTTTGATTCAATAGCATTATTATAATAACGATTTTGTTTAGCATTATTATCCAAATTCAATTAGCCTATATATAGAATATATATAGACATATAATTATATAATAGCCAAGTAAAGGGGTTTATAGTTTTTAATTTGCGGAACTAAATACCTATACTAACTAAATACCATATACTTCTACATATACTATATAGTTCAGTGTCAACATAACGATGTGAGGCACAACCTGTTCTGCAAGGTTTAATGAAGTACGGTAAAGAATTTCATGCAAAATTATTTAGTTATTTCAATAAGTCAGCAACGTCCTTTGGCAACAAAAATGTATAATTCCAGTACCTTAGTAAGGAACTTCAGTCCCCGGAGACCCAACACGTGGAGCAGGTTTTGGTCGCACTGTTTGTAACTTGTAGCCTGGGGATGTAATTTGTGTTCAGTGGGGCATCGTTACCATGACGTCGCCCCATAAGTGATTTTTCTGTGCACGTGCTAAGACAGCGTTATTCAGTTTTTCAGTGCGTCTTTTCGCGGATATATTTTTTGTCAATGCTAGCTGAAAAAGGTATTCTAATCTTTTCAAAAAATAATTTATTTTCAAATAAATGTGATCGGACAGACGCTATGAAAAGTAACCATCCACACAACATGCCAAAACATTCCGCTCTGTTTTCAGGTGTGCATTGATAATAGATAGTTCCACCAGAATTTTTACACCAAATTAATAGGGTCAATTGGAGCTTATTTCCAAATGCAGGTAGTGGATATTATAGAATTTGTTATGCAGACTAATTGAAAACCATTAAACGAACATGCTTTAGAATATCACAGGTAACGTATGAAGTTAGATTGCAGACTAATATGTCATCACGGACTGAAAAAGACCTGAGCGCAAAAAATACGCTCACTTTCACTGTTAATCCCAATTATATATTTCTGATGTATTACCCGTCTCGTTTGGACAACGATTTTGAATATATAAAATAAGAAGCTTTCGAGTATAAGTGAGACAGTACAAACAATTTTCACTTCTGCGTCTCTATTGATTGATAGCAGAGTTATCCAATCGGAGAGCAACTGTTCGATGACGTCCACGTCGTCATGTGACATTAGGAGTGAAATATCCGTGAGGAACAGAACGATCGTGTATTACTGGTTTTCAAACTAATTCAACATGGTAAGTTAAAACTTGGCTTTTAAATATGACGAGTATAGAAATAACCCCACAAATAATACTCTAGCATTAGTGACTCTGCTACTTTTCTGCGTTTCTTTTCTTTAGTATGTAGTCTTTAAGCTGCTGTTTCCCTAGCTGACCTGTACTGTCAGACCGACTGGGCCA
Source organism: Brevimyrus niger (assembly GCA_015164015.2). Taxonomy (NCBI): domain Eukaryota; kingdom Metazoa; phylum Chordata; class Actinopteri; order Osteoglossiformes; family Mormyridae; genus Brevimyrus; species Brevimyrus niger. The sequence continues at coordinate 6,791,210 of JAABNY020000001.1, forward strand.
AAATAGGATTGGGGGATAGTCACTCGCAGTTTGTGTGTATAGTTCGTAATATGGATTCTGTCATGCCTTTTCGTTCTGTAGACCACCGCTCTGACCCAGGGCCTGGAAAGAATTCCAGACCAGATCGGGTATTTGGTCATAAGTGAGGACGGGGTCCTAGCGGTGAGTACTTTAGCGGCTATTGATCGTAAGGTTTGTTATCCAGGCTAAACTGGACCGTATCAGGTATTTACATTGTGCCCACGACCCCTTTGTCCCATGCAGTCCGCGGGCGAGCTGGAGAACGACGAGCACACGGCCGCCATCATCATGCAGATGGTGCAGACAGCTTACAAATTTCGCCTGCAGGGCGCAACGGATCCGCCTTTCAAGCGCATGTCAGGTCCGGCTGATCTCCTCCTCTATGAGTTTCTGCAGGTCTATTTGTACACTTGGCCAAGGATCCTTAAATGGTTCTGGCCCAATGATGGCCTACAGAAGTGCCTGGTGGGGGCCTAGCATTTGGGTTGGGGGTGACTAGGTGTTCTTATGTTCCCCTCCAGTGATGTTCGAGGACCACGTGTATGCAGTCACAGTGTCTGGACAGAAGGTCTTCGTTGTCAAACGGCAGAACAATCATCCAGAGCCTGTCATCGCATAACACAAGAACAGCAGTCGCTGAAAGAACTCAAGGATCCTGTCAGTATCAGAGAGTCCCATGCAGAAGAACTCCTGTCAGTGACCCCAAAGAGAGCAAGGAGCTCAACTTCACCCTCAGCCTTGTTTTTGCTTCCTGTTCTTTTGTCAGTCTGCATCTGCACTGCCAGTGTGCAGTGGCCCTGCTCACTTGCAGTTTGCTTGCAGTGATGGTGTCTCATGGGAGATGAAATGCTTCAGTGGAATATATGTGTTGGACTATGACCACTTTACCAACCTACATGTGGAAAAGGCATGAGTGATGCTGACTCTAGAGGACAATTTGCCTTCCCCATTTCTGGCCCTGTAAGTTATGGGCTGAATTATTTGTCTTGTAAATTTAAACTTGGTTTATGTTGTGATTAAAATTACTTGTTGCTGAGCTTTAATAAACTGGCTATTTTGATCTTTTTTTCTGCAAAACCAATGCTTAATTTATGCCATCCAATGTTTAATACTAATTTTCATCAATAAAAGTGCACCATTCAATTTTGTGAAACATTTTTTATGCTGTGTACATTTAGTACAGAGGTAGTAGTATTTCACCACCTCGTGGCCCAATAAATTAAACCTAGAGAAGGAAAATTTAAGCCAAAAGGTTACTACACATTTTCTTAAACTTTTGTAACGGTAGGAAAGAACAAGATTGCGGGACTGGATTTTATGGGCACTGGTACCAGAATTTCACTATTATCTTTTTAGCTTATTTTTTGGTTAGATGTTTTACATTTATTTAAATTATCCACATGTGAATATGCTTGTGGAATGCTATTTGTTTACTACAGTGTATCTGGCAGTGTATGGACACTGTATAATTAAGTAGAAGATTATTTTCAGTTTTTCAAGAAAATGTATGCTGTGTGTTTTTGGTGCTTTGTTTTAACAGCCGGACCTCAAACCATGCAACACAGGCCAGAAGATTGTGAGGGGGGTGGGAAAGGTGACTTCTCTAGGAAGGAGAGGACCACTGCAACTTTTCAGTAAAGTGGCTCAATATGGCCATTGGTTACATCATCATCTGGGTTGCATGTCTAACCAAAAAGTGGGCACACATCGGGGCACTTTGTTATGAAGTCTTTTGAGCTGTGTGGCACTTGCCTATCTGACAGGGATTCCAGATGATCCCCCTCGAACTGTCCGCTTTACACCATCTGTACCTTGATCTGGGACCCATGCATATGCTTTACATGCAAGGCACAAATACAAAGTCTAACGGTGATATTTAGGTAATTTTATTTAAGCAAACTCAGGACCCACAACCCCATGCACACTGGAAAACGAGGTCCTCATTTACACCCAGGACATGCAGCTGGAGAAATTAAGTCTGTAGTTAGGAGCTCTTCATCACCCCATTCAGAAGTGGGCAAGAAATTGGAATCTATTGCAGTAAGTTCACCACTGCAAAAAGGAACCTCCATATATGCAGTGTGTACCTAACACCTCTCAAATCAACTGCTCACAGCGCTCTTAAAAATTATCCTTGGATTTGTCCTTTTACAAGGTGCCCACTGCCCCAGTGTTCACAATGTGTCTATTTGTTGTTTTTGATGGTTAGCGCGACCTAAAGTATGGGTGCTGTTACATGCTGGGCCTGTAGGCGGCACTGTGGGTAACCAGTTGGGGGAGAACCTTAAATGTACCAGCCTCTGCTGACTTATCCCACACGTGTCTTAGAGTAATTCTGTTGTGAGAGGCGCTATATAAAAATAAATTGAACTGCCCCCCCATCCTCTTAAGAAGACTGAGAGCAACCATGACATCAGGCCATTGTATAGAAATATCTAATACAGAAAGACTTGATGGGGATCTACTGACAGAAAATAGGACTAAAAAGTAGTGGTGTATACATGTCTCTCAGTAGGAAAATCCATAGTACATCTTCCTCAAAACAGACCACATTTCACTGTGGTGGTGTGGATGTATTATTGCATCGTTGGCCCCTAAAATCCTTGTAAAGCACTTGGTTCTCCTGACTGCCATTTCCTAGGTGCAAGCGTCAGTCGCTTGCTACCTGGAACGAGACGGCCTGCTGGACTCGAGCTGGTAGGTGGGCCTCTCGGCCTGATGGTAGGCCTACGCCCACACCCGGGTTCCTGCCTCTCCTCACCGTGGTTGCGGCTGGTACATATTTATTTTCCACTTAAAAACATGCAGCTGAAAACAGTTCTTAACGCTAAAAGAGTAGACAGCAGAGTGACTATGAAACACCTGTAGGGATAATAAACAGAGGCGTTTACAAAAGGGATTGGTTTCGAAACCCGTAACTTCTAAACAACGTCTACAGAACAGACACTCATAATTCAGACATCAATTCTCGGTTGAAACTCTCCTCGACAGCTCTCTCTCTCCGCCAATTGGCTCTTTCGTTCACACCGGTCTTCGGCTCGGCGCTCTCCCGCTTAGCGTTTTGACAGTTCGTTGGATAACCAGTCCAGCCCTTCGTACAGGCCTGTACCCTGGGTGGCACAGGTGGCCTGGACGTGCCACTGTGGTGGAAGAGAAGATGTGGAAACAAGCTTAGCGAACCTGTGCTTTCAACCGTCGAGTCCAAGCATCTAGTGGAGGCGGGACCAGGACATCTGATTTGTTGGTCCTGCCCCCTCTAGTTGCTTGGACCGACCTTCTGTCAATCCGATTGGTTCTCTCTCCAATTATTTTTCATTTTGCCCTCAGAACATTTTTCTGCAAGTAAAACTCCCATGAGCAAACACTACAGACCATAGTCTTAGGGTCATGGTCAGGTCAGCTGGCTGAAGGAACATGAACAAGGAGTGGAGTCTACATGACATGCTAACACTAAGCCCTATGCTGCTATAAGCATGCAGGAGATGGGCGACTTACAGTTCTGCTGCGAAGGTTCCGCAGACCTAGCTTTTCAGTCAGATCGCTCACCGCCATGGCATTGGGCAGGTCCTGCTTGTTCGCGAACACCAGTAAAACAGCTTCTCGGAGCTCATCCTCCTGCAGCTACAGAGAAAGGCGGCAAACCAAGTGGTAGACCAGCGCTTAGGAGCCGCGCCCCAGGATGAACCCACAAGGGGGGCACTATCTTTCCCGCTCAACTGCAGATCGCATTCTACAGACATCTTCTTTAAACAAGCACGCAATTGTGTGCGAACACCTACCATTTTTGCGAGCTCCTCTGCAGACTCTGCTACACGCTCCCTGTCATTGCTGTCGACTACGAAGATGAGGCCCTGGATGTGTACAGGCGCAGTCAGAAGAGCAGAAAGGGTGGGCATGCTAACACAGGGTAGGCAAAGGCCACCAACTTCAAGGTCAAGATGGCCGCCAGAGTTTGACTCCATAGGTCTTAGATCATGCAATACCCACTGCCTCCTATAGGGGGAGCTGCTATCCCCACTAAATCCGCTTTCATTTGGTCGTCACAATCAATCGCATCACATAATGCAATTAGGACCATCCACTGAATAATTAAAAGGTGGTGATCGATCCAGCACCTGTGTGTTCTGGAAGTAGTGTCTCCACAAGGGACGAATTTTGTCCTGGCCGCCCACGTCCCACACCGTGAAGCAGATGTTCTTGTACTCTACTGTCTCCACATTGAAGCCTGTCAAGGCAAAGAGAACCAGTCAAAAGCTCGGCAGCACCAATCGGGCAGGACAACCAAGAGCACACATCCACATGTACCCTCAGTCACCGATGCGTGAAACACCCCCACTCTTGTCTGTGGCAAACAGCCACTTCAAAAGTGGGGTAAAGTACTGTCTGGCTGTTTCTCCAGGGAACACAATTCATCATGAAATCTGCATCACCAGAAAGGGGCACCCAGTGATACTACAACCTGTCACCATGAGATGGTCGGAGCACTTTCACCAGGAAAGACCCTTCAGACTGTAAAACCCATGTTTTCATATGTTAAGGATGATACTCCACTGTAATGACAGTGACTATGGACATCTCCATATATATATATATATATATATATATATATATATATAAGCCTTAAAAAATATTTCCATTACTCTTACCAATTGTTGGAATAGTGGTCACAATCTCACCCAGCTTAAGTTTGTACAAGATGGTGGTCTTTCCTGCTGCATCTAGACCAACTGGGAAAACAAGGAATAGAAAAGTTCAGGAATGACAGGAAATAAAAAAGCAAAAATCAGTATTTAGGTGACACTTTTAATGTTTTATAACATGGTCGAGGAAGACTTAAGTTCCTGATTTGTGCTGTTGGGCAAATAACCCTAGAAGTAAATATGGATATTTATAAATATGGACCGTGAAAAGCAGTAAAGCTACAAGCTCTCCATGGTCCCCTTAAAGTTGTTAAAGTGTCCTAAGAAATTCAAGAGCAAATCTGAAAGAGGGCCGTTTGCCCAGCCCCCCCGCTAACTAACGCTAAGCAGACAGGGCCTCCACAATAAAAATCTGGCAGTGGAATATATCCAACTCTGACTGGTAAGCATGTGGTGTCACCATCACAACCAGCCCCACACTGCAATGCACTGAGGAATTCTAAGAGTTTATAAAGGGATCTTAGAAACCAGCTTAGTGCAATGTGTTTTGTAGTTAGATCATTTGTAGGGTCATGACAAGCAATTTCACGACGACTTTGTCAAAACAAATAAAGCAGCTAGGGGCTGACCAAATATAAAATTATATATACATTGCAACAAAAAAAGAGCTTATCAGCAATTCAATAACGGGCTCTAAAAAATATATTGCCACACTTCTAACACATGATTTCATAATGCAAAACCAGGTCAATTATAACTAGACTCACGTTGGTAGACCACTCTAATATTCACACAGCTGAATATAAAGTTATGGGGAAGTTACTAGACAGCCAGCTATCTGACCATTAACTGCTCAAAAGAATACACTGGAAAATATAGACGTCAGTTATTCCTAGGAACCCCATATAGCAGCTAAGCTGAAAACATAAAGACATGCAATATAAAAACCCCTGGACTTGCTCCCCATCCTTCGCTACAATCTGCCTATTCGCTGACCAGCTGTAACTCACCCATCAGTATCCGCATCTGCTTTTTGCCAAACAGCTTAGAAAAAAGCGACGATATCGTGAGTCCCATGCCGTGTTAAAAATGTCTTTCTTAAAAGGTAAAAATGCCGAAGTGGAATGAGATCTAAGCACTGTGTGGGCGACTCTATCGCCTTCTTTCCCTGCCACGTCCAGGCCAACACGGAAGAAATGACGTCACCCTTTCACGAAACTTTATTGACAACACTATAAACAAACAGCCGGCTGATTGTTCCTGTAAATGTGCTCGTTAAAGTGTGTCACGGAATATCTAATATTATATAAATGCACACCTAACGTACCAAACTGAGCGGCTTGGTCATGAATAATTCTGTTGCATAAACAAATGCATTATTGGGGTGTATATAGATTATATAAGCAATGGTTTGTTGATTTTAGTGCTATATGTACCGTACACAGAGTGCGATGTCAGGTCTTGGATGATCCTAGTAACTTAAAGTTCGCGTGGCTTGAAATCTATTGTATAGTGTGATGATTACGACCAGGGGATATTCTAATTAAGATCGTTTTGCCACCATTATTAGGATTTCAAAACTAAGGAAAAGAAACATAAAACCCCATCTGACCTTCTCAAAATGGCCTCATTCGAGTTCCGCCGGAGACGCTGAGCTTTATTGACAGTCAGCGCTACCTCGTTTGCGGTTTAAGGAAGTGGCTGCGCAGAAGCGGACACGTAAGTTTAAGGGTTGTAGTATCGTAATGTAAGCAAATTAAGCGAAATACCAGAATGATAGTGAGCGGTAATACGGAACTAGGTGTGTAGCGAAGGCTTATTTGTGCCAGAACGGGGGAATCAGCGCGTTTGCCGACGCCCTGTCGGACTACGCAGTCTTGGCTGGTCCCTCTTCAACTTTTTAAATGTAAGGGTTCTTCACTGAATAGATAGCTTTTTCGTCCATTATTTTTATGTATTAAAATTGTGAATCTGTGTGGAAAATTGTGGTGTCGTAATTTATATTGGCTAGTTATTACTGAAACAGATTCTAACGAAATCGACGGGAAGGTGCCTTCCTTCGTAGTCTAAAGCACCTTAACTTGCGTTACCTGTCCAACAGCGGTGGATGCTAAACGTCCATGTTTTGCGCCTGAATGATGCCAGCAATGTTTGCTGAACTACATAACTACAGCAGGTGACTTATCTGCTGTAATCACTTGGAGATGTTATTTCTGTTAATGATATTTCTACAATTCATTGTTTTATCAGTGCACCTTCGAGTTCCAGTTATGAAACCTTCCTAGCCGCTATGGACAAGTTTGGCATGAGCTTTGGAGGTGGCCCCAACAAAAAAGAGCTTCTGGATACCATAGAGGCACAGAAGAAGCAGCTGATCCAGTATCAGACCCGTTTCAAAGATGTGGTCAGGGCATACAAAAGCCTCCTGAAGGAGAAGGAGGCTTTGGAAGCCAGCCTCAAAGTTCTGACAGTGTCTCAGGAGGCTGACCTCAGCCTGCGTGGGGAGGTTTCAGCAGGGGAGCTTCCAGGCTTGGAATCACGTTCTCCAGAAGATCGCTGCTCCCTCCACAGCGAGGACAGCGTCGACACTGCCAATTCTGGGGATACGGCCACCAGCATTACCAGCAGCAGTACAAAGGGTGACCTTGTGGAGGAAGATGGGAGCACTGGAGAGACGGGCACTGGGGCCTCCGGCACCTCCCAAAGGTCGGAGGAGGCCAGTGGCTCAGAGAGTGGCATTAGTTCGGGCAGTGGGGAGCAGCAGAGTGTGGGGGAGGTGGATCGGCGGATCCTGCAACTGAAGACTCAGCTCTCCACGCTGACCAGCTCCCTGGCCACGGTCACGCAGGAGAAGTCGCGCATGGAGGCCTCCTTCCAAGCCGACAGGAAGAAGATGAAGCAGGACTACGAGGAGCTGCAGCACAAGCTGGAGGAGGCCGCCGGCCAGAATGAGGCAGAGCTGAGGAGCCTGCAGGACCAGCTGGCGGAGAGCAAAGCCCGCGTGATCACCCAGCAGCACGAGCGTGGCCAGGAGCAGAGCGACCACGCCCTGATGCTCCGTGAGCTGCAGAAGCTCCTGCAGGAGGAGCGGGAGATGCGGCAGGACGCCGAGCTTAAGCTGGAGGACACGAGGGAGGCCCTCTTAGAGAAGATGGCAGAGGCCGACAGGGGGGCGGAGCAGCAGGCGCAGCTGCGGCAGCTCTCCCAGGAGCGGGAGGAGATGAGGAGGAGCCTGCAGGCGGCGGAGGCGGAGAGGAGCAGGCCCAACCCACGCGTGGAGGAACTGAAGCGGGAGATGGCCGAGCTCCGTCTGCATCTGGAGGGGCAGCTGCAGCAGGAGATCCGGAAGGTGCCGGGTCTCCCTGTCATGGCGACCGCCAGCTAGATTTTAACATTCTAACTTAAAGTGTAAAATCTATGAGGTGATGCCACCCTGAACTTTAGACGTAGCATCCAGTTAGACAGTAGGGTTTTTTTTTTCTTTTCTTTATGCCAAATAATCATCTTTGTATTGTACTGACTAAAAGAATAACATGTAAAAGTGAATATTTGACTAAGGATTATATGTTCAGGATCTGGCACTTGTGAATCCCATTTCATTAAATGTTCTGTTTGTTTTTCCACATTTCATAAACATAATGTACAATTAGTATCACTAAACTACAACATTTAAAAGTTCACACCCACTTTTAGTCAAAGCAGATTTTTATTTATTTAAATAGGTTTACCATTTATTTTTACTAATTTGAGTTTTTACTAAAATTATTGAGGTTTTAATTCATTGGTTGGGATCCCAGTTGCACAGTTAACTGCTAGCTTTGTAGCACCTGTGTTAGCTGCTAGCCACATAGCGCAGCCCAGCCATTAACACCACATTCCCTTGGCCCGTGTCCCTGCAGGCCATCCAGGCAGAGGAGCGTCTCCGGGAGCAGGCCCAGCTAGAGGAGGGCCGTGTGGCCAGCCTGGAGGACCGGGTGTCGGAGCTGTCGGCGCTGGTTGGCGCCTGTGAGAAGGCACGGCAGAAGGACCAGCAGGTGGCGCAGAAGCTACGCGAACGCATCCTGCAACTGGACACGGAGAACAAGACGCTGGCCATCGCCGCTGCGGCCCGGGCCCCCACCGACTTCGCGCTGGACGAGACCAGCCTGGACGTCAACGTGCTGCAGGAGAAGATGGAGAAGCTGAAGAAGCTGCTGGTCCTGGCCTCGCAGAAGCCCTCAGCGCCGGAGATTGAGAATTCGGCCGAGGCGGAGCCCAGCGAACCGTCCGACGGTGAGAAGGCCTCGGCGCTCTACTACCAGCAGGAGCTGAAGCAGCTCAAGGAGGAGTTTGAGCGCTACAAGGCGCGCGCCCAGGTGGTGCTCAAAAACAAGAATGCCAAGGAAGGGGGCGTGGCCAGGGAGCTAGAGGCGGCCCGCGAGCAGCTGGCCGACCTGAAGGAGAAGTACATCGGGCTGCGGCTGCACTGCGACGAGGCGGAGGCCCGGCACGGCCGCGAGCTGGAGATCCAGCGGCTGCAGGCCGCCGCCCTGCAGCAGGGTCACCGGCAGGAGCTGGAGCGCCTGGAGGCCCAGCACCGCGAGCGCTTCCTCCGGCTGGAAGAGGAGCTCCACCGACACCGGGACCGGACCGCTACCCTGCTGGCCGAGAAGGAATCGGAGCTGGAGCAGCTGCGAGCTGGGGCTCTCAGGCAGGGCCGGGTTAGGGCCAGGGCAGCGGAGGTGGAGGAGGGCGCGAATCCCGACCAGGGGGACGTCATCACCCAGGCGCTGAAGCTGGTGGGGCCCAACGAGCCGACGCTGCTGCTGTATGCCGAGGAGCTCTCCCGGCGTGAGCTGGAGGTCGGCGCCCTGAGGAAACAGAAGCACCAGCTGGAAGCTGACGTGCACCAGCTGCAAGAGAGGCTCGTCTCGCAAGAGGAGCGCCACCAGGACGAGGTGTCCGTGCTCCAGGCCCAGCTGGAGAAGCTGGCCAGGGACCAGAGCCGCGAGGGCGCCAACCTGGAGTACCTGAAGAACATCATGTACCGCTTTCTGACGCTGGCCGACACGCACGGTCGTCGACAGACACTCACCGCCATCCTCACCATCCTGCATTTCAGCCCCCAGGAGAAGCAGGCAGTGGTGAAACTGCAGGAACAGAGCTGGTGGAGCTCATCAATGAGATAATGTGGGGGGTACAGTAGTTATGAGAGGTGCGGGGGTCGAAACCCAACAGCGTGTGGTATTGCAGTGCCCTGTCCATCACCAGCTGGGTTAACCTACTCCAACAGTCTGTTCCAACTGGTTGCTGATTGTCAACACAACTTAGTACATTTACTAATGTACTGTATAATTCAGTGTTTCCCTCCCCAGCCCTCAGGGACCCACATACAATCCATGTTTTTGCTGGGAGGTCTGGGTTCCAGAGGACCTGTTTGGGAAATACTTGTATAATTCAAATGATTATTGGTACTTTTTCTGACTCTACGAAATATTTTTTATAGTGACGTTTTACTTATCTGTTCTGTATTTATTTAAATTCCTGAGTGACCTGAGAAATTGCGACGTAAGTTCCCAAACTATTTCCAAAGGTTCAGCCTGCATTTACCGGCCGACATTTCTATCACCACCTTGGCGCAGGAGTGAAATTCCCTTTTGTGCCTGTGGGGGTCTCTCTCAGAGGTTTCGGAACTGCGTTAGCCACTGTGCTTCGCCGTTCATGTCACTGAAATAAAATTACACTGCCAGGGGGCTCGTAATTCCTTATCGCTCTGTACTTGTTTACCGTTTCCAGACATTGATTTCACGGGGGCGCTATGCGCGATGGCCGCAAGGAATATGACGTGCGTACTCACGTAGCAGCTCAAGCTCGCGCATAACTACCCTCTTCGTTCACCGCGACCGACATGTGACCCCTTTCCACCGCAGCAATATCATCAGTTTGATTCGGCAATCCTTTTGTTCCTGTTTAGATTGGGATTTCTTTATATCGTTTAAAAACTAGATGGGAAAATCTAAAAAAGTAAAAGATTGTACTGTGTGTACTTAGGCAGTATTGCCTAACACCCTGCCCATTGGTCACTTTACTGGGGCCGAGCACTGGGAATACAATAGGAATTTCCCAAGGATTATACCAATAATCTTGTTTGCTTAAGCCCTGGTTCTGTCGAGCTGTCATGCCGGCGGTTGCTCCCGTGTTGGTTTGTGGTAGTGTTTGTTGAGTCCTTCATATCCTTAAATTAAGTGTCGCTGGTATCTCGTACCTGATATTTCCAAAGTCAAGCCATCTATGCGGTGAAGGGAAAATGTATTACTTGTTCAACTGTTGTTTTTATGTCGTGTGTAATTTGTAAAATATTGTAGTTAAAAGAAGGTGGACCTTGCAGCACCCTGAACGCGGTACAAACAACCGCCGAGACGGCACTGACGCGGGACTTTTAACTGTTTTATATGCATGTCCCACCCTCACGGGTCACGAGATTTTGCTGGCTCACCTGAGCATTCCTGTAAACAGAAATGAGTGCATTATAAAGATCAGAAGGTGATATGGCACCCAGCAGACTCCGCAATGGCGCACCCATATTTTCTGGTGGAACAGACAGGTGCGTTTTGTCAGCTGCACGGTCAAAAATGGATTTAGACTATCAGAGTTTGCTGATAGGAGTATGAAAACCCCAGTGCAAGTGTGCATTTATGAGATAGCTGAACTATTTGAGGACTTAGGAATGCAAAGGTGGAACAAGTACTTACCTTGTGTAGCCTTTATTCTACTTTAAAGTATATGCAGTGTATATTGCTTATCTACCTGACACAGTTTGGAAACACTATTTAAGGGGCTTGAATGTTAAGCATAAATTCACACCGATGTATATTTTAAGTGTTAAATCAAAATAAAATTATTTTCCCTAGTGAATGCTTAATTATTCGTTTTGATATATGCCTCTTGTAGTTTACATGTCATTAAATTATGAATATGTTGACGACAATAGCTAGCATAGATGGGTGATATTGGTATACAGTATTACAACTAAATGTGTTCTATTAGTGTTATTCGTCATTGTTCACACACCACACATCGGGGCAGTAACTTGCTGGTCGGAGATTCGAACTTGCAATCTTTCAATCACAGATGCGCTTCCCTAACCATTAAGCCATCACTGTCCTTTACCGGATCTAATTGGGACCCGACAGCCTTTTAGCTGGTATGCACACAAACTGTGTATCTCTGAAGCAATTTTGACACTTCGAATTAATCCGTAGCATTGGAAAAGTGAAACTTGCTTTATTCCGTATTTATCAGTTCGCAGTGCGTCCTGCCCGTGTCACGCTAAGATTTAATTCCGCTTTTACTACCTGACGACAGTGTCGCCAATATTTTTCACCATGTAATGACCAGCCATGGGCGGAGACCGAGTTAATGAACGCCACAGGGAAATAAGAAAAGCTGCAGATAACTCAGGATCGCTTTGTTTATCATCTGCTTGGCCATGGAGCCGCGGGAAGGTGGCGCATTTCAGACCGCGCTGACCAACGACCAGGTACCCGAAGCCTGACGCTGTATGCTCCGGCGATTAGAGGCCAAATAGGAATTTAGAAAGATTCATCGTTAAATATGCTTTATCAAGTTCTGAAAAATGTTTTGTTTCTGCATTTTCGTACGCTTTGTTTTAGTATTTCTTTTATTATTTATAATGTCTTAATGATGTCTTTTAGATTGAAACCTTATCCATCGTATATTTATCATCGTTGTCATTAAGGTAAGGATGCCTTTTCCACATGTTTTATTTACTTGGCGCCTTTAATCACTCCATGTGAGCCATTACATGACACATATCTTAAACACCGCTGTCCCAGCCCGGTAAAAAATTAGTGAAAGCGCGCTCACCTCTCAACCTGGTTTAATGTTTAGCAGTTAATGGCTGATGTGCTTGGAACCAGTGTACCAGTACCTTCTAAGACAAAGTAGTGGATAAATCATCTCGATTAAAGGGGCGGGTTAAAGCACATCACTCATTTGCAAATGCCTAAAATAATGCGTCCAGAATTTTATCAGATTGTTATTAAAGCCAAACTCCCCGCGACTGAATTCCAGCTTTAAGCGTTAACGCGTCACTCGGTATACACAAATAGGCAGGCAGGTACACCCTCTTAATGTTCAGCACTCAATCTACCGGACAGCACCCGTTAAAATCACCCCAGTTCTGCAGGCCTTGGATTATATCATTTATGCAGACCAATCTACGTACATATACACGCGGTGACCCCACTGAAGAAATGCCCATGTTTATTTTTTATATATAAAAATAGAGGATATACCATATCCGATGACCTGTTTACTTTATTGTTCATTTCTGGGTCTTTTTTGTTTATTATAAAGATCAAGATATATTTCTACATATTAGCTAAAGGACACATATTATTCAAATCCTACTATTCAAGTATTCTTGGGTTTAATCTAATGCAGTAGTTCTTTAAACGCCTTCTACAGATGTATCTCGATAATTGGGAGTAAAAAAAGAAAGCTATGAATGCTTTCAATAAACATTCTCTTATTTTCCATCCTATTGGTTAAATGTGTATTTTTGATGCTGTTGTTCGTCCAGATCATTGTGTCAGTAAATATGTAGGTCAGGCTTTATTTTACTATAGCATAGATAGGCCTCAATAAAAAATTAATGTAGGACAGTTGATTATTCATAAATTTATTGCCATGCAGTTTCATTGCCTTTGAGTGATACCATGATGAACAGGCTGCTGTATGTGCTGCAGAATAACTGCTACTTTGTCAGCTGATGTTTCTTCTTATCTGTCGCAGAGTTTGTGTTCCTCAACCTGTTTTGCTTTCTGTTGCAGTTTGCTTGGGAGCTCGTCTGTCCTGGTGGCAGCAATCATTAAGAGACGTCATCTGAACAAACAGGTGAGTAACACACAAGCAAAATATAATAATAAACTCTTTACTGATATTTGACGACAAGAATATGTATCCGGGTGTGTGGCTGGGCAGTCTGTGTCAACGAAAGACTGTACTGGTTCAGCAGGAGACAGCGGGAGATGCCTGTAAAATCCCCTTAATGCGTTTCACATAAGACACACCTCTATTTCCATGCAGCACAAATACCTGAGGTTCAAGCCAATATAACAGGCCTACCGGGTGAAGCAATACCGTAGATTCCAGTATTAGGCAGCTGGATATCGCTATAAAATTCCCACCACTCTATCTCCATTCATCCCAAATACCTGAAATTCAACTTAATATTATACCTGGTGAAGCAATACTGTAAATTTGTATTCTTCAAGCCAATGTGTAAAATAAGTTCGCTGTGTCTTTCTGCTACGGATCTGACTCATTTAACACAACACTTCCTATCGCTTTGAGCCATGCCATCATTCTTTGCTCAGTCATTCAGAGATGCATTCAAACCCAGAATGACCACATGTGCAAATATGGGTTTGAAGCCCGGTGTCAGTAATTAAGAAGATCTTCGGATGGCTGGTGTTCTGAAGGTGCTGGACAGTAGAATCATGGTTTCTGGAACGCCAACCACTTTATCTGCCTCACCAGCTGAGCAAGGCAGTTAAGCTAACATTTTCTTGGGTCTGTTTGTCCCCCCGTCCAGGCCTGGCCCCTGCTCCAGCTGGCCCTGGCAGACTTCCTGGCTACTGTCATGCTGTTCCTCATCAACATCATGAACATGGTACCATCCACTAAGTGGCCCGACAGCATCCCAGTCTGCGAGCGGCTGCTTCCCCTCTGTCTGGCAAGTGCGCCTCCCTCATGTTTCATGCAGTGTAGGGGGCGCCGCTTGGTTGCAGAATTTGTATTTGCTTAATTTTCAGAGTGACTCACACTTTGGGAGTTCTTTTAAAGCACTGTCTCCCCCCCCTCCTTGAACAATGTGGAATATCCTTCAAGGCAATGTCAGACCCAGCTAGTTTGACTTTTCAAGTTCCATGAAAGAGTCAGATCTTTGAAAAAACAAAACTGGCAGCTCTTATTCCTTTTAATTGAGAACTGAAAGCAGCTAACATATGTCATGAAATCCAATAGTTAAACCATAAAGGGGGTGATTGAGGTTGGACAAACTTATGCGCTCTGCGATTAACTTTACAGGCTTTTTACTGCGTCTCTTTCCTGCTGGTTGTGGTCTACGCGTATGAGTCTCAGCAGGCAGCAGGAGGCTGGAGGGAGGGGCCTAATGGCACTCAGGACAGGGTGAGCATCTGGAGTGAGGCTGGGTGGTGTCAGCTCCAGCCATACCTGCCCTACATAAGTGACACTTTTTCTGCTAAATGGGTTAACGAGATCGAGTGAATTCTCAGGGACGGACAGAGGTGTGAAGGGGCGTATGCTTTTTCTAGCTTTATATTTTAATTCTTCTTTACTTCTTCCCATAATTGCACTGTGGCCCCTCAGGAAATCACGGTGGCCATATAGCGAATGGAGTACACACAATTTAGCATCTGTATCCTTATATTGTGAGACGACAAAAAATCTTGAATAGTATCTTTGAGTCTGTCTGTCTCCTCATCCCGCTTCTTCTGCAGTCACAGAGAGGAGCAGGTGTGGTGTCACCCATCTCCTACGTCATAGCATGGTGAGGAAACCTACAAGGCCTTCTGCTCTTGCTGTCACTCTGCCCAGTTTTCTCTAGATCTAAGACTCAGCCAGACTCCCTTTCTCCTCAGGATGGTCCCTGTCATCATCTACTTCTTCTACATCGCCACAGAGGTTTTGGTGTCAGCCAGGATAGTGAAATGGCCGAAGGATCCAATGCCTAATGAAGGAATGAGCGAGAAGTACACTATGTTCTGCTCAAGGTAGCTCTGCCTGGCTTTGACGTCATATCCGTGACAACCTATAAAGACCTTAACAGGGTGCTACATTCCGCCCAAGGTCCGTCCAGCTGGCCCTCGTATTCATAACAACCTATATAAACTGAAGCAGTGTGCATGCACAGTCGTGTAGTCAAGATGCCTTTTTACAGCATAGTGCCTGAGGACCAGAAGTGCCTTTAAACAAAATGAGATAACAGATTGCTGAGCAGATCAAGCGTATAACCTTTTAATCATTTGAGAAATAAGAGGAAGAAAAATGAGCTGTGTATATTGGTCACAGCTGTCCTACTTCCGTCAAAAGATGCGTGTAACTCCCTCAACACCTGATTTCTTGTCGTCTCTCGCCCAGCTGCGTCCTATTCCTGCACATCAGGAATGATACCTGCACACATCCGGTAGGTTCCGTGCGATTCCCAGCATGCACTTTCGGCAGCCCCAATGGTTATGGTCCCTTTATTGAAAGTTCTGTTTTGTTTGCTTGTTTTATTGACAGGACATGGCACATGACATATTTGTGAAATGCTTTTTCTTAATAAGTGCGCTGTCGGTGCTCATCTGCTGTGCGGTATGTGTTTGAAGACCGAGTAGTCGCCGTTTTGAGAACACAATCCTAAATAAACAAACAAAACCAAATATAAAAAAAAAATACATGAACATAATTAAATGCAGGCAATGTGTACTGGTATATAGTGTTTACAGCATATTGTCCTGTTCTGTGTAACGTAAATTCATCACCGTAGTGATTCACGGCCACCTTCCACCCCCTGGTCAGGTGATATACCACAAGGTGAGCTGTTGGCTCAGAAGGTATGAGGGCCAGGCCATGTTTCCAGTGGAAGGGGATGGCTTCAGCCGCAGACAGCTGAGGGGGTCGTGTATGACAGCCAACTCTATGGTTCTGGTCATTATGTTCTGCTGGACCCCAGGTTGTGCTACTTGCACGTTACTGACCCGCTGCATTCATACTACTTATATGCTACTCATCCACTATGCACTCTACTTATACACTACTCATGCACTACTTGCATGGTACTCAAGTGCTACTTATATGCTACTCACACACTACTTGCATACTGATAATTTTGTTAGTGTGTTAATTGTATACATTCTATTAATACAGAATGATTACTTTTGATAACTAAATTACAGGAATAACCTGAATTCATTTTGTAGTAGATTAATAGCGTTTTAATCTTATAAACACTGATCTTTTTGCGGAATCTATTTGAGACATTTTTACAGTTGATTGAGGTATTTTGTCAACTATTTAATTTTCTGTGATTTGATGGTGATTAATGCTTAGAGGAAGGCCCAGACAGAAAGCAGGATGTTCTGGAAGTATGCTGTCAATATGGTTACCAAGATGGCACCTAGTAATAAAACTTTCTTCTTTCCACAGCCATTGTACTTGTTGTTCTGTCCTTCATACAGAGCATCCCCCAGGAAACGCTGTTTCCTCTCTATGTCACACAGGTAGGCTCATTGTTTTTCTGTTTGCAGATTTTTAAACCTTCTTAAAGGCAAAGTGGGGCAGTTCCTGATCACTTTGCCGCTGAAGCTCAATGGAAGCTCGCTCACCCCCTGCAGGCGTTGACCATCTCCCTCCAAGGCTTCTTGGACAGTATTGTATATGGCTGGAGGAGGCAGAACTTCCGTGAGGCGATGGGTGAGAGGATGCCTCTGCTGGAAAAAGCCTTCTACGATGAATCCCTGACTGCAAACTGAGCTGGACAAGACTGGGGAACACACTGGCACCCAAAGAAGCAATATGCAGACTGCAGCCACCAAGGGGTACAACATGGAACCCTCCTTTGTACTGTCAGCTTCATATAGAATATTTGAAGCATATTTTTTGTATTCATATATTTTATTCCCCACACACCTAAATGCAATATGTTACTCATGCATACTCTCCTCTTGCTGAGATGGAGTCACTCCAGGACAAATCCCTGAATTGAAATTCTGCGCATCTTCTGCATGGTCTGGCCGAGGCTCGTCAACATCCGGTGATGAGGGAGCTCTTCTGTAGGGTACTGAGAAGGCGAGAGAATTTGCAGGAACTTCTGGTTGGAGGTTGTGAAGATTGGGAGGTGTTTCAAACAAGGAAGGGCAACAAAAATAAAGAAGCGGTCAAGTATCACCAGAAGCCTGAGGGAAATGAGGAATCAAAGTCATGGAAGAACACTCCAAACCAGCATGGAGGCTAAGACACAATGACCTTCACTGCAAACCTTGGGGGCTTTTGAAGGTTTTTACAGCTGGCTCAGTGAGCTGCTGTAATTCTGGGCTGAGTACTTTTAGAATGTCCTATACAACCATGAAGACTGAATTACTCATTCTGGACATACAATCTCAGGGATTATTTTAATTTGTTATTTAGTTAAACGTGTTTTGATGTATTTTGTTAAAAAAAATAATAAAACTCACAGAAGGTTAAAATTACAAAAGATGAGGTATCGTCTAGATTCAGTTCCGTAAACCTGATTTAGTATTAAATGTCATCCGTGGTGCTTTTTATTATAATTTATCAATAAATTATTTTGTGTGTAATTTGTAATGATTCGCCGGATTAAACTGTCTGACATCAGAATTTCCCCCTCTGAACTTGTGATTCTTTTATGGGAGAAATTCACATGGTTTAGCTGCTGTCATGGTCCAAAGTTCAGGTTGGCAGCTCTGTAGGTTCTGTAGGTGGGGGACATGGGGTCCACAGTCACACCTGGTACAGGTGAGATTCGTTGATGTTCTCTAGCAGGGCAGGTGAGGCGTAATTAACTCTGAATAGTAACTGTGGGACACAGGTGGAAGTTCAATAACACAAGGAGCTTCAGGGTCAGCCTGCAGTGGCATTGCAGGCAATACATGCCAGAAACATGGCCTGGGATAAATCACATTTACTAATGTGATTCATTAACATTAACTAGTACTAGTACATGATTTCAAGATGTGTTAACAAGAAATATAACAAATCGGACTAAAACACTGAGTGAGAAAACAGGCTTAGCATATTGTATAGGGGCGAGAAGTTGAGGTGGGCAGAGTGTTGTCTCTGAGGGGTCATGTGACCACAATAATTGAAATTGATTGGTTCCACCTAGACCAAGATTGCACTATATTTGTACATATTGACTGTTTTGCCCATTTGTCCATGGACTGAACATCAGGATGCTGCCATGTTTGGTGGTGTTATGCTGGGATTTCCCAATAAGGCATCATAAAACAGACGAAAGTGTCAGTATCAGTGTAGGAGGTTTATCGCATTTTATTGCTCAAAATTCCCCTTGTAGAATGAGAATGTGATGCACTTTTAAGGTGAAAAGTTCGAATAAACAGCAGCGTCATGGCAACCGAAACAAGCCAACATGCCATCAGTCAGTAAATGAGAGAAATGTTGGTCTTGTCTGACAGCTTGCAGATACGCTCAGAACCCCTCCCCCCCAGCATCCCATAAACCCCTGACATCCTCTTGTAAACACTACTGCTGCTGTCATGGTATTGACCCCACAACCATTTACTGATGCTGATACTCAGTACCCGTGCTGAGTTTAATGCTTAAGTCTACTGCCAGCCTCAGTCAGGAGGAGAGAACTGATTGGGACATTGTACAGGAAAGCAGGGAAGGCAGCTGCCCCGAATCACTCTGGCTTTGTAGTATTAGTCCCTGAACCATCATGGTCTCAGTAGTGAGACATTTCTTTTTACAAGCCTTTATATGGTAACTTTCCTTCATATGAACTAGCCTGCTGACACCTTCTGACTGTAGGGACAGGGTGTGAAGTTATGTGCTAAATTTAATGATGTAATTATAATGTAAGTATGGCATTGTTAGAGATAAATGTTTAGGGGGGGGGGGGGGGGGTGTCGAGTATTTTTTTGTTAAAAAGACTTTTGGTGGGGGGGGGGGAAGAACGCCCCGGGAATGTTCTAGAGATGCTTTTGGGGTGTAAAA
>JAABNY020000001.1:6832751-6863406 GCA_015164015.2 Brevimyrus niger
TCTGTCTGCGTGTCTGTCTGCGTGTCTGTCTGCGTGTCTGTCTGCGTGTCTGTCTGCGTGTCTGTCTGCGTGTCTGTCTGCGTGTCTGTGTGTGTCTTCCCATTGTTTACACTCATATTTGCCTGTGTGAGTACACATTGTATTGAGGTCAGCAGGGCCTTGTCTGGAATTTGGGGTCTTGTTCCTTTGACCAGAGACGTGATACTCAGCACCTCTGTTGTCCGTCTCCCCCACAGGCAACAGACCGTGGAGAAGCTCCTGCAGAACATGTTCTCAGGAGAGTGCAGCGAGGAGTCCATCGTCAGCGGGACCCAAGTGCTCCTTACGTTACTGGAAACCCGGCGGCCGGGGTGAGTGGCATGGCATGCTGGCATCCCCGCGGGGCCCTGGGGCCAGCAGAGCAGCCAGACTGACACCCCCCCCCTCTGTCTCAGGATCGAAGGCCTGATGGATCTGTGCTGTCAGGGATACGAACGATCTCACACTGTCAGTAGTAGCGTGTTACAGGGCATCGAGCCTCATCTGAAGGACTTCCACCAAGTTCTTCTGGACCCTCCCAAGGTATCATCATGATAAGCCCCACTCTTGCACCCCATTGTATGGTCCATAGTTGGTGCTGTGTTCCCCATAACCTCCTGCTGTCTGACCTGGCAGAAATGCGCCATGCTGACGAGCCTGGGTGTGCTGGAGGAGCCCCTGGGCAACGCACGACTCCATGTTGCCCGCCTGGTGGCAGCTCTACTTCAAAGCTGCACGCCTGGCGTGGCAGCAGAGCTGTGCCGCCTCAACACCGTGGACCTGCTACTTGTGAGTGTGAGGGGTGTGATCTTATGGGGGAGGGGCCAGGTCAGGGTATGGTGCATGCTGGGAAACTTAGTGCCTGTTTACCCAGTGGTAAGGCTTCCATGTCATGTTTGCATCTTACCTTTATCCCCTTCCTGTTCTGGCCTGCAGGATTTATTTTTTAAATACACCTGGAATAATTTCTTGCACTTCCAAGTGGAGCTGTGTGTGACAGTCATCATGAACCTGCCCAGCCAGGAGGAGAACCCTGGGAGGAGTATGGGAAACACGGAGCCCCCGGAGGCCTTGGACAGCAGCACGCCCCAGCCCAACACCCCCCAGCCACATGTGCTGGTGTCCCATGTAGGGCAGAGCAGCCTTCTCTCGAAGCCACCCCCCCCCCCCCCCACTGCCCCCATTGCGCCATTCCATCATTTCATTACATTTATCAATGCACATGCCCGAATCTGATCTAAGAACAGCTATTAAACACAGTGGCTCAGTATTGTGCGGGAATCATATTTACGTTTTTTTATTGCCGTGTCATGTGTTCCATTGTCTTCTTTTAGCGATTGTTGTAGTAACACCTATACACTCCCACACAGACAAATGGTGGTTTCACAAACTTAGGAGGGGCGTGGCGTTCATGTGGTGCTAATACGCTAGACACTGCTGGGTTCGTCTTTTGGGTTGGGTGTGTTTTGTCTGCAGTGGGTCTGGTTTATTTTGCGGTGGGTCGCTGGTTCTCTGGGAGTCCGTGTGACCGTTGAGGGATAAGTTAAGGTGACATTTCCAGCTGACCCCTGCCGTGGTTCCTGGTGTCCCCCACAGCTATTCCAGAAGTGCCACCTGGTACAGAGGATCCTTGATGCCTGGGAAAAGAATGACAAAATACAGTAAGAGTCACACCACGGTTCAGGGCCTGTGAGGCTCATAGCCTATCAGTCACCTGCTGTCTGTGCCGTCTCTCCGGAGACGACCTCCGTTGGTGCTCCTCTGTCAGAACCGTGACCGTAGAGACCACTTTCAGCGCTGTCTCACTGCAGACACCTCCTCTCTCTGTGCCGTCACCATGGAGGTTTTCCTCCGTTGGTCCCACCGAGGTGGAGAAAGGTCTCCATGCCGACAGAAGAGGTCTCTGTGGAGACAGTGCCGACAGCGGTGGTCTCCACGGAAACCTCCTCTGTCTGCACCGTGTGCGTGGAGACCTTCTCTGTCGGTACAACTGCCAAAGCAAACGTTTGCTGGAGTTCAAACCTTTGCGGCCACAGTAGAAGCCTGATAGTCAGGAGTGTCACTGCTGTTACTGTAGAAACCATGCATCAGTGCAGCTGCAGTAAAGGATTGTGTCAGTGGTGCTACAGTACAGACTTGTTAGTGTCCAGTGTCTGGTAAAGTAGATCAGGTGGACATACAACAGTGTAAAAGCGGTGTTACCCACTGTTGATATGATTTGTTTAACTTTTTTTAATGGGAGTTTATCTTGCAGGGCAGATGGTGGAATGAGGCGGGGCTACATGGGCCACCTGACCAGAATAGCCAATGGCGTGGTGCAGAACACAGAGAAAGGCCCCACCCAGGTACAGATCAGCGACATCATCAAAGGTGTGTGAGGAGCTTAGTGTCCATGTTCTTTCATGTTCATGATTATTTGTCTGTAGTTGTTTCCTTGATCACAATAGATCTTTCTAAGCAGCACTGCCAGCGATGAGAGCGAGCTGCATTTTTACTTTATTTGACTTCTTCCTTGCTTTAAGCTGCCATGCTCTGCACGTTTATCATCAGATAAAGGCAGTAGAAGGGTTGGTCACAGTGAGTGTTTCCTACTGTACAGGTGCATGTGTTTCTGGCTGTTTTTGGGCAGCTGCATCAGTGCCTCTATGCTTTTATTATTAACACGTCTAATTATTAGTTAATGATTATTAATGGCTTGGCCTTGCGTGCCACTCTGCCCTGTTCTGATGAGTGTGAGTCACATGGGCATTTCCACCCTGCCTGCCCCATCACAGCTTCTGTGTTCATCCAGGAATATGGGCGTCATGGTTTCAGTTCAGTCACTCTGGTTTCTCCTACCCTCCTGCGTCCTGCAGGATGGCCACTCCCTTGGCCCACATGGTTCAGTTCGTTTGGAGTTGGGCTTAGTGCTGATGGCCTCAGCCCAGATAGGGGTCCATCCATACATGCCCACTCAGAGCCAATTGATGAGTGGCTCATGGATTCCCCAGAGGGGTCAGGTTTTCAGTGATTCAGGGTCCAGAATGTGCTGTGGGAACACGGGACCATCTCTGGGCTGCTGTCGGGATATGAGGTGACACACCGTCACCCTTCTGTCCCCCGTGTCTCAGATCTGCCCGAGGACTGCAGAGGACGCTGGGAGAGATTTGTGGATGAGACATTAGCAGAGACCAACAGGAGAAACACGGCAGACCTGGTACGTGAGCTACAGGGGGTGACGTTTGTAAAACACGTTTTAAGTATTTGACAGGTACTTTTATCTGAAGGGACATACATTTCAGAGAAAACAGGGTCAGACGGTCCCTGGATAATATGGGGGTCAAGGGACTTACTTTGGGGATCAACATCACCCTGGGATTTGAACTACTTAGGATTTGGCAACCCTTTGATCACAGAAGATCGCTCCCCAGTCTTTTCCCTGACTCCCTCCTTGCCTCGTTTCAGGTGAGCACACATAACCTGCACTCCTCCAGCGAGGACGATGACCTGGAGGGCCCCTTCCCCAACGAGATGTCTCTGCAGCAGGTAGGCGGGGGGGGGGTCCCGTCGCCTGTTCGGGGGGCTGTGGAGGGTCACCACACATCGGGGCACATGTCTATCGCTTTTCCACAGGCCTTCTCGGACTACCAGATCCAGCAGATGACGGCCAACTTTGTGGATCAGTTTGGTTTCAACGATGAGGACTTCGCTGAGCACGATGACAATATCAAGTAGGTTTGAAATCGGAGTTTCTATTGGCCAGTTAAGTTAGTCACTGAAATCCAAAGTGATTTTGTATGGGATGATGATGTCTTAAAAATAACTTGTTGAGGCTTCCCCTTTTGTTTCAGTGCTACGTTTGACAGGATCGCGGAGATTAACTTCAGCTTAGATGTGGACGATGACACTGTGAGTGTCTCATTCTCCTACATGTGCACAGTATTTTGCGAGCAAAGCGTTTTACCGCATGAACCGCAGCTGTGTCACTGCCGGACCAGCTTATCGATTGACTGCCTCTCCCTGCACCAAGCAGGCCAACGTCACCATGTTTGAGGCTTGCTGCAAGGAACGGATACGGCCGTTTGATGATGCCGAGGAGGAGGAGGAGGACGAGGACATCTGGGAGGAGGGGCAAGTGGACTATGCAGCACAGGTCAAGAAGAGGAGCAGGTGTGTGCATGCTGATTCTGAATGAGTCGGACGGGCCCACATATTAGACAAAAGTTGGTTAGCGATCAAATTTTCCGATGTTCAAAGCTCATGTTCAAATTAAAATGTTCAAATTAAAAATACCTAGTCTGGAGTAAGTACTAAAAAAGGGTTCCAGAACTTCTTCCAAGAAACTGCAATCGGGCCGAGTTCCTGCAGTGTGAACACAATAGGCACATATTAGACATACTAGGCTCCAGAGGGTTAAATAAATTGTATTTAATATTTAATCCTTGTCTTCTATAGAAGTGTATTGTTTTTATGACGGTATAACGGTATTGAAACTGACACGTTGCTATTTTTAGATCCCGCGGTATACCATATTACCGTATTACCGCCCAAGCCTAGAACACAACAAAAGTTCCTGGTTCTGGTACCTGAAAAAAGTTCCTGCTGTGTGAAAGTGCCTAATGTAATGGCTTATTTGTAGCAGGCAATGTCACTCAAAGGACGGCGTCCCTCCTCCTTTGCCAGGAGAGCACTGCCAGAGGCTTCAGCTTTTAAGTCAAAACATCGTTAATAAAATTCATTTTGAGTCTGGCATTTTTTCTTTTTTCTTTTTATTTTTTGCCCAGCCACCGCCCCTCTTGAAGGACAACTTTATTTTTAATGACAGTTTCAGTTACAAAACTTTAGTGAAGCTGTACCTCACCCACCCACATACTCTTGACAAGACATGACTGTCTACCCCCCTCCCCCTAAAACAACACAAAAAATATTTTTTTTGACAATAAATAAAATTAAATAGGAAGGGAGAGATACTACACAGGACTTAGGACATTGACACACCAATGGACAGACAGACTGAAATAAGTTGTATGTATATTTGTATCAGATAGATAACCAACTAATCTAATTATTTCCCAAGATTCCCACACATCATATATTTATTTAATAGTTTTAAGTTGGAATGTAATGTATGTGTTTATTGGGAGTTAGTTCACGGGCAAGTCTAGAGCGGTGATAAAAGAACCCCAGGTTTCTTGGAAATGTGGAAGTTGATGCTATAATGTTATGGTTTTTTTTTTTTTGCTAATATGTGTTCTCTGAGGAGGTTTGACCACTGCATGATGTTAGTGTGTTTCTAATTTTCCAGTTTAACAGGTTTGTTTTTTAGTGGAATGCTCTGATCCATAATACAAGAGATTGTGTTGATGACTTTTTGCCAAAAGTGTTGAGTTGGGGGATATGGCCAGATCGAGTGGAAATAGTCATCTACAGTTTTTAAAGTGAACAAATATCACTCTCTATAAATCCCATCTGCATTTTGTGCTGGGTAATGTGTACTCTGTGGATCACTTTATATTGTATAAGTTGCAGATTAGTGTTACTAGTCATTGTGAAGAGGTTTCTACAGATTTAAAGCCAGAATTCATTAGCAGGATTGAATGACAAATCTTTTTCCCAGGCTTTAATTGCAATGTAAATCATTGAATTTGATTGATTAGTTGATATAATTTTGAAAGATTTTTTTTCTGATTTGTTATTTTGAGTATTTCTTCTACTAATTTGGATGGCTGTAGATTGTTGTTAGATTGACTGACCTTAGATTTCATGGTTGTTTAAGTTAAGTTTGAGAAACTGCTCGTCTCCTATATCATACATATGAGTAAGATGTGGAAAAGCGATAAAGCTGTTATGCAATAGGTACTGAAGATGTGATACCCTTTAGTTTCCATGCATTAAAGAAAAATGTTTTTTGTTGAGTAGAAAGTCTGGGTTAAGCCATATCGGGGTGTATTAGGAAGGTTTCATATTTACATTAAAAATTTTAATTTTCCACCAGGTTGTCAAAGTCGGTGAGATTACAGTGTTATTAAATCAACTGTGGTGTTTTAGAGCAGTGCTAAGAAGTGGTAGGACTGGAAGTAAAACTACTTTACATTCAGACTGTTCTGTTTCTGACCACTGGTTATTCTGTTGGTTTGGATGTTTCCAGTTGACAATATATTGTAGCTGACTTGCTAAATAATAATTTTCGCAGTTTGGAGCCTCTTATCCTCCTTAAGAATTTTTGTTTCTGTAATGTAGCTAGTTTGATTCTGGGTGTTTTGTTTTTCCAATAGAACTTGTTAATTATTGAGTTCAGTAAGCTGAACCATCTAGTGGTTGGTAGAATCGTTGATTTTGTCCAATTTATAGTGTAGTCAGAGAGTTAGGAAAACTTATGAATTAGAGTGACAGTCTCAGAGTTTAAAGGCTCTTGCAGATAAAGTAATATATCATCGGCATAGAGACTAATCTTGTGATTGGTGTTGAGTCTTTGATGATGTTGTTTTGTCGGATTGCAGCGGCAAGAGGTTCAATGAAGAGGGCGAAAAGTGATGGCGAGAGTGGACATCCATGCCTGCTTCCCCTGTGCAGTGTGAAACTGTGATGTTATACCGTTAGTAACAACTGTTGCCATTGGTGAGCTGTACAATGTCTACACCCAATGAATAAATGACTCTCCAAAACCAAATTTGTGAAGTGTTGCAAGTAAAGAATTCCAGTTTACTCTGTCAATGTTTTTGATAATATTACTTTTTCTTTTTGTTTTTTTCTAGATACATTAATTAGGTTAAATTATCTACGCATGTTCTTTGCCGAATGCCTGCCTTTGATAAATCCGGTTTGGTCTGGGTATATCATTGATGGGGATTACGGTTTCTAACCTGGAGGCTATTGCTTTGCTAATGATTTTAAAGTCTGTATTAAGTAGTGATATGGGACAATAACTAGATGGGTCCTTATTAGGTTTCAGCAGTACGGAGATGAGAGCAGTATTCATGTGTAAAGGCTGTTGAACTATATTTAATGTGTTGCACCATTCTGAGAAACAGTGGTGAGATTATATTCCAAAAATGTTTGAAGAGTTCAACAGGGAAGCCATCAGGTCCGGGAGCTTTATTGTTGGGCATTTTATTAAATGCTGTGTTAAATTCATCCAATGCTAATGGCATGTCCAGCTGATCAGTTTGTTTTTTTTAGTTTGGGTAATTCTATATTATTGAAAAAGGAGTTCATGTCTATTAAGTTTGGTTCGTTATCTGGAGTATACATTTTTTTTTTTATAAAAGTGTTTGAACACGTCATTTATTTCTACAGGAGATTGAATGATTTTTCCTGTTGCATTTTCAATGGTTGGAATAAGTGATTTTTCGTTATTCTGTTTAAGTTGATTTGCCAGATATTTCCCAGCTTTGTTGTTGTATTCAAAATTGTCTAAGTCTCTCAATCATAAATTGAGTTATTTATTTATTTATTATACTGTTTAGTTGTAGGTTAGTTTTGGACAGTTCCTCTTGAAGTTGCTGAGTGGCGTTTCTTATAAGTGCATCATTTAGCTCTTTGATTTTCAGTTCGAGTTTTTTTTTTTTTTTTCGAGTTCCTGTTCCTTTTTTTTCTTGTAGGATCAGTATGATATAAAATTTTATGTTTCCTATAGTATTGTAGGAGAAGATTCTGGAGAATCATTTATTTCTTTGAAGGATGTCCATTCTTTTGTGAAAATTACGTTAAATTCAGAATCTTGCAAAGAAGTGTTTAAATTGTTTAATGCTTAAAAGGATTGTTACCGGTGCATGGTCACTAATTATGATTGGATAGATTATGGACTCCAAGATATCTGATATGACTGAATTGCTGGCTAGAAAAAAATTGATACGTGTGAAGGTTTGATGAGATGGAGAACAGTGTGAGTATTCTCTGTTTACTTTAGGCGCCTGTGGTTGGAGAGACCAAATTCATCCATGTATTGTTTCAATGTCTCAGTGGAGTGCCTGTTTCTGAAATTTACAGGAGTAGATGATCTATCTGAAGTGGGATTAATGACTGCGTTAAAGTCGCCTCCTATTTTAATTTTAGAGTCTGATAAGTCCTATAATGCGTGGAAAAATGTATGGAAAAAGACAGTCGTCAGTATTAGGTTCATATATATTTGCAATAGTTAAGTTAGTATTGTTAATGGTTATGTTAATGTCCCTCAGGGTCGGTGATGGTTGTATTATTCATGAACTGACTTTTTTAGGTTATTAAAATCAAGCTCTTTTTTTTGGAGATATATGTTGATGAGAATACTTGATTAAATTGTGGGGTTTTTAATTTCTGACTTGTGGCTTCTGTCAAATGAGTTTCTTGTAGCAGGCATATGTCTCCTTGTAAGTTAGTCAAGCAATTCAGAATTTTGATATACTTTGCCTGTGAACTAGCTCCGCGAATGTTCCATGTTACAAACTTAAGGGTACTTTTAAAGTGTTTTGTATACAAATTTAGAAATGGTATGAATATGGTAATGATATGACAAATCAGAGCCTATTAATAATAAATAAATAAATTATATATATGATATACACACACACACTCTTGTGATGATAATCATCATTATTCCCATTATAACATATACATTTCCCTTATCACAGTTTGACAGATACACATAGATGAAAAAGGAAGTAAAACAAAAAACTGTACTTAAAAAGAGCCACAGTTGAAAAGGAGAGGGAGAGTAACAGAGTAAGATTGAGAGTTCAAAAGAGTGAAAAGCAAAAAGAGATAGGAATGAGAAACGCCCATCATTGAGAGGGCGAGAGAGAAAACACTGAGAGAGAATGCTAAGACAGCAGGGTGTACGTGCAATGCCTTAGTCTAGATTGACGTCTGTATTTGGAGGTGGGTCAAAGCCAGATGGTGATATTCAGGTCACGGTAAAGCCGTCCGTCTACGTAGAGCTTGTCAACAGTTAGTACGCCTCGTTTTGCTCTTTTCCGAAACTGTTTCATAATTCTCTAGGGAACTGGTCGTTGAGTCCAAAATGTGTCCCCTTTAGTTTTTTCCCTTTACTTTTCATGAATTCTTTTTCTTTATAATTGTTCAAAGTTGCCACGATTGCTTTCAGTTTCGTACGATTGGGTTTTTTTTTTTCTCTGAGGCGATGAGCACGGTGAAGTGTAATTTTGGTTACAGTATCCGGTGAGAACTTAAGAGCTGATTGCATGAATTGTTTATTGGCTTGTTCTGGATTGCCGGGTGTTTGCTCCGATATTCTTGTAAATACTAAACTGTCACGCGTACTGCGGCACTGCATATCCAAAATGGTTTCTTGCATTGTTTTATTGTAGTTTGCGAGGTTGGTGATTTGCCTGGTGAGAGTCTTAACTTCCTTTTTGAGTTTGTTGTTTTCTATTTGGAGTGTAGATTTTCGGCTGGCTGAATTTGAGACTGGATTCTTTAATGTCCATCCATCCATTTTCTTCCACATATCGGAGGTCGGGTCGCGGGGGCAGCAGTCTCAGCAGGGAAACCCAGACTTCCCTCTCCCCGGCCACTTCCTCCAGCTCCTCTGGGGGAATCCCGACGCGTTCCCAGGCCAGTCGAGAGACATAGTCCCTCCAGCGTGTACTGGGTCTTCCCCGGGGCCTCCTCCCAGTGGGACATGCCCAGAACACCTCATCAGGGAGATGTCCAGGAGGCATCCTAAGCAGATGCCCGAGCCACCTCATGTGACTCCTCTCAATGCGGAGGAGCAGCGGCTCTACTCTTAGTACCTCTCGAATGACTGAGCTCCTCACCCTATCTCTAAGGGAGAACCCAGCCACCCTGCAGAGAAAACTCATTTGCACTCGCGATCTTTCGGTCGCTACCCACAGTTTGTGACCATAGGTGAGGGTAAGAACGTAGATCGACTGGTAAATTGAGAGCTTTGCCTTTTGGCTCAGCTCTTTCTTCACCATGACGGACCGATGCAGTGCCCGCATCACTGCTGATGCCACACTGATCCACCTGTTGATCTCCTGCTCCATCCTTCCCTCACTCGTGAGCAAGACCTTGGGATACTTAAATTCCTCAACTTGGGGAAGGACCCCTCCCCAACCCGGAGAGAGCACTCCACCCTTTTCCAGCTGAGGACCATGGTCTCGGGTTTGGAGGTGCTGACTCTCATCCCAGCCGCTTCTCACTCGGCTGCGAATTGACCCAGTGAGAGCCGAAGGTCACGGTCCGATGAAGCCAACAGAACCACATAATCTGCAAAAAGCAGAGACCTAATCCTGAGGCCACAAAACCGAACACCCTCAATGCCCTGGCTGCGCCTAGAAATTCTGTCCATAAAAGTTATGAACAGAATCGGTGACAAAGGGCAGCCCTGACGGAGTCCAACCCTCACTGGAAACGAGTCTAACTTATTGCCGACCATGGGAACCAGGCTCTGACACCAGTCATACTGGGACTAAAAAAGCACCCAGGATGCCCAGTACCCCATACGCCCGGAGCACTCCCCCCAGGACTTCCCAAGCAACATGGTCGAATGTCTTCTCTATGTCTACAAAACACATGTAGACTGGTTGGGCAAACTCCCACGAACCCTCCAAGACCCTACTGAGAGTATAGAGCTGGTTCACTGTTTCTCCATTGAGCTAGCTTCTGCAGCCGAGGATCGGACCACCAAAGTCCCCACCTTCGGCCACTGCCTGACTTGCCTTGCACCTGACCCCAATGGCCCCTCCTATGGGTGGTGAGCCCATTGGAGGAGGGACCCACGTGCCTTGTTCGGGCTGTGCCCGACCAGGCCCGATGGGTGCAGGCCATTGTGAATTCAATCGTGAATCCAATGATTTTCTTTTCATAAGGGGTCTAGTGAGCCGTACTTCGTCTGGTTCCTCACCCAGGATCTGTTTGCCTTGGGTGACCCTACCAGGGGCATAAAGCCCCAAGCAACATAGCTCCTGGGATCATTGGATCGTTCATTAATGTCTGCGTGTAATATTTCCAGTATGGAGAGTTTTTATTGTTGATGGACTCGAGTACACTGACCTCGATTATGGTGGTGGTGGCGGATTCTTCGTCCGTCTCTGTGGACCATTCTTGCTGTGCCTGCTTTTTGCTTGGTTTGGCTACCGTAATGCGGATGTTGTACAAGATGTTATCCAAACTTGATGTGGAGGGTGATCTAGTAATGATGACAGCTGGGTTGTCAGTAATATTGAAGTATGGTAGGTTTTTAGGCATTACTGTTTGCCGGGAGTTTTAGCACGCTGCCATGTTGGATTTCAACCATCTGTCTTGTGATGTCTCTCAAGTCTGCATCAGCATCTCAACTGGTGACCTTCCCTCTCCTTGATTCTGCTGTCAAAGCAGTTATTGCTTTAGCATTTTTCATTGACAACTTCCTTTCTGTTCAAGAATTTGGCCTCGGGTTCCAGCACCGAATTGGCTGTTGCATTAATATCCACTTCATCTGTGTTTGAGCTGTTTGCCTCACCATCTCCCTTTCTCTCATCTAGAAGGAGTCATTTTGCTGTTCAATGGGTTTTTCCATGATAGTCTTATGGTGCGATGAGCTGTAAAACACCATGAGGTGTCACCTGGGAGAAGGGCAACATTTAAAAAGCCAGAGAATATTTGTGTTGTGCTTGACGGTCACAGACGATTTCGCTTTGTGTGTCGGGAAGGATCTGAAATGGTTTAACTTTTAGTTTTCCATGATGAGCGAAATGTTGGCTGCCAAGTAGAAACTGAGTTACCACAAAACAGCAAACCCAAATCGTTGCTTGTGTTTGAAGTTCTGCTGTCTACAGCTTGCTTGTTCTTCATAACCCAGTATAATGGTGCTCCATTGTCCTACTGACCCCTAATTGAATCTGCCCCCCCACACAGGTTTGGGGTGTCCCACATTACCAAGGGTGACGTTGCGAATGGGGAAGAGGGCAAGGAGTCCCGAACAGGGGGTGCCCACGCCGAGAATCACAAGAACAGGGTCCTTGGACAGGACTCGGAGATGGACTCCCCAGAAAGTGAGTGAGCAGGCATGAACCTGGTTGACTGCTTCCTGCTCTCGTTTGTTCAGCAGTCAGTTTAGCATATTTCCTCAGCTCCTGGTGCAGACAATGGCAGTGCGTACAGGGGGGGCACAGCAATAGGGTAGCACTCACCATCATCATCATCAGTTTATTGCGAACAGATGGTTGGGCAGCTGGTCTGGGGTACACCCACATTTTGTACTCCTGTGTTTGACCCACGGCTCCTCCTACGCGCCCCCCCAGCAGGCCCGGGATGGACAGCCAGCTTCGAGGACCTCCTGACTTCGAAGGCACCGCTCAACCAAGCAGCGGCGGACATGGAGTCAGGCACATGGGAGGCAGCCAGCCCCCAGCGAGGTGCCGACGACAAAGGCTGGGCCAAGTTCACGGATTTTCGGTCCTTCCAGCGGTGAGTCCGGCACAGGATCGAGCTCTGCACAGACGTGTTTGTGGGATGCTGAAGAACACGGATTAGTTTGCAGACATATAAGCAAGAAGCTCTGATTTCAGCAGTGGTAGATATGTCATGCTGCTTTATACCCCTGCAAACTATAGTGTCCACAAAACCAGGGAGAACTGTTTGTTTGAGGTGAATGAAGTGCTTCTCTGAGTTTTTAAATGAAGGTACTGTGGGGTGATAAAGCGGTTCCTCTTTCTGCAGCTCAGAGTGCCAGCCCCCTGCAGAAGGAAGCCCAAAGCAGGATGCAGATACCAGTCGTGAGTGTCAGAGGGTGTGGGTGGTCCCTGGGGTTCGTGTCTCTGGCTGATTGGTCGGTGTGAGCTCAGCGCTGACCAGTCAGCATGGTTAAATGTAGGCAGGTGATTCTGTGTGTGAAGTCCTCCCTGTGCCAGTGTCTCACCCTGCTCTACATTTCTGGCAGGGGCACCCTGCACGTGGGCTATCGGCTCCAACCTCAAGGCGCCCCTAGTGGCCTCTGACAGCAGCTCCTCTGGGGGTTCGGACAGCGAGGAGGATGATGATGAGGAGGAGGATGAGGAGGCTGAGAAAAAGGCTGTCAGTGTCACGGAGACAAGTGTTACCGAGGGCACCGGCATGGAGTTGATTGCAGAGGGTGCTGTTAAGGAGTCAGGTGTTGACAAGGAGACTGTCACCGGGGGCGCCGACAAGGAGACTATCACCGGGGGCGCCGCCATGGAGGCTGTCACCGGGGGCGCCGCCAAGGAGGCTGTCACCGGGGGCGCCGCCAAGGAGGCTGTCACCGGGGGCGCCGCCAAGGAGGCGGTCAAACTGACTGCAGATGCCAAGAAAGAGAAGCCCGTGTTCATCAGGTAAAGAGGTGGGCCGGAGCCGGAGACCTTTATCAGATCATCCTTTAGCCACACTCCTGTACCCACACTCTTGTAGCGATGGCCGACAATAGCCATGAAGGAGGATCAGGTAACCGATTGCTAGAATAGGACCCCAGGCATAAAGGAGAGGCTGGTCTGGGGTGTTAGATGGGTGCAGTTGCATGATTAAAGTGTCCTGAAAGGTGAGTGTTTCTGGGGGTGCGTACTCATCACTGGCTGACTCCAGCATCACCAAACCCTGACTCTCTCTCCCTATTGGCAGGCAGGCCTGGCTTTGCGTATCACAAACAAGGTGCCACTGTCCTATGACACATATATTTTAAAAGTTTCTGTTTTTTTTCTAACAATTTTAGTTGTACTCGGTGTAAGCTGGCAGGATTCAGAATATCCTTTGATAGTTACGGGACTAGTGTGTGCCCCATCCCCACACCAGTAGGTCACTGAAGGTCATTAAAGGCCAACTTCTTTGTTTCGTACCTCAAGTTGAACATCTGCTCATTTTTCTGCTCTCACTGGCCAAACCAGTCTCTCTCTGTCCTGGTCCTCAGCTTCTGTGCTCATTAGTTCTGAAAGAATCTTCCTCCCCCTTGGTTGGATTTTCTACCCTAAACTCCTTTTCAGTTTCCAGTCCTACCCTGTATGGAAACCTTGCTATTATCTCTTAAACTTTAATGCTTTTTCAGCCTGCTATTATCATAGCTGTTCAGCTGAGCTTAATGATATGACATATTTCATGAAGGGATGTCCTCTTGTTTTATTTGGTCTGAGGCCCCAGAACAATTAAATATGTTATCGTGTTCAGGAAGCAGTGATGATCAATGTGATGATCTGCATAAGGAGAAGCGTGGGGGGTGACCTTGGTGGAGTTTTGGCCAGAAATTCTAACGGTGGACTTTGGGGGGGGGATCTACAGTAGCTCCACCCTTTTGTGTCATGTGATGTTTAACCTTGCCCAAACCCTGGGAAATGTTTGTTTTTCGTGATGGTCCCTTCATGGTTTGGTGTCGGCATCTCTGGCTTTGAGTCATTCGGTCATGGAAGTCCCCGCATTATCACTCCTTTCCGGGTCAGGCCACTGGGGGCTCGTCCCCCCAATATACCCAGCCCAGGTGTGTGAAGGTCCACCGCCATGTGTAGTTACCTGCTGTCTGCGGCATTGGTCTGCACAAACAGGCCCTGCTGCTCTGGGCTTACAAAGATATTGGAAAAGCACAAAAAGCTGGAACTTGATGCATTTTTCTAAGTAGCAGCTCTGCTACTGTGTCCTGGGATGGCAGCACCTCATTTTCCAGTTATTCTGAAGCATGTCATCTACCTAAAAGCAGATTCCGCTGAAAGGCCACGCCCACTGCTTCCAGAACCCGGGCCCCTTCACACCATGTGGGGTCAGAGGGCTGTATAGAGTGAACTCCTCTAATGCAGATTACACTGTTCTTTTCCTCGTTCCCCATGATTCACTAACACTGCTCAATCCCTGTCTGATACCCCCTCCCCCCCACTTGTGTCTGTCCTTGTAGCGCTGAAGTCGCCTCCATCCCCCTTGATAAGCTGACTGTTGATGACGGACCCCCAGAGCCCACGGAGGGCCCCGAAAGGACAGATCCCACTGGCATCCAATGGGACGGCACCGTGACTGACCTCACTGTGACGGACAAGAGGTGAGTCGTCTTTCTTTTCCCGCCCAGGATGGATGCCACCAGCGCTGTGGTCAGGGTCCATGCCTGGGCTCCTTACAAGGTAATCCACACAGGTCCAGGGTAAAAATGTAGCTGCCTTCTGCTGGGACAGCCAGACAACACATCTGGAGGGCAAACAGCACAGAGTCCAGCCTGAATCCACCTTAACTTCATCCAGTCTTTATAAAAGCAGCGTTTGAGGTTTCCGTTACGCTTGTGACTTAGAAGCATGTTTTTCCTGTGAAAATGCGGAATATTATGCAGGGATCTTGCATGTGATGATTCTCCTCCCATCATGCTCCTCACCCTGCTGGTGGCTGACTGTCTCCCTACCTCCTTCCGTCTTGTAGAGAGGAGGTTCCACCATCAACAGAAGCTGCTGTCAACGGGCCAGCTTGATGGGGCTGAACCAGGAAACGGACAGGCCACACCCATTTCTGTGATGCAACTTTTTTTAATTTATTTTTTTAAATTTTCATTCTTTTTTCACACTGATAAATGCTGCAGTTTGTTACAGGAAGTGGCCAATCAGAATTTGAGATAGAGACGGGGGGGTCAGGGGGTTAGCTAGGGGAAAAGATACAGAAAATCCACAGATGCGGGGGGCATCTTAGCTGATGCTGAGTTTGTGCCCTTATCATGTAGCAGTGACTTGTCCTTCGTTTCCTGGGAGACGAGGCCCTGACTGTCTCTGCCCACACAACCTCCCTTCCTCCTGTGACACTATTGCTCACAAGAGACCAAGGCCGCCAGGCCAAAGTGGCCTCATGGTTGCCCCCTGGTGGTGGTGGGATTTAAGGCACTATGCCTCTGTGGCAACTGACTGTGGTTCTTTTTCAAGACGCAAGTCAGATCTTTTCCCTGCTGGAACAGCAACACATTTCCAGAATCTATTGAGAGGGCAACCCAGAAACAAGGCCCAGACCTACCGAGCTGAGCCAAACCACTTGCTGTTTGTTGTGCTGTGCTCGGGGGCCCCGCCCCATTCATTTATGGTGAGGTGAACTTGTCACAGTCTCCCTCATGAGTAATGATGCCACGTGGCTCTTAAATGTTGAAAATGGCCCTGATTGGCTGTCGGGAATGGCGGTGGACAGTCTTAGCTGGTGGTTCCGCATCCTGGTTTGCAGAACTTGTACAAACCCTTCCCCCATTACTGCGGCCAATCAGATGCCATGTCGCTTATCCTTTGAGCTCTGACATCCTGCCAACCATCTTCACTTATTACATCACATGATGGAAACAAGAATTATATGTTTAAATTTGTAAAGTCCAGTAACTATACCAAAGCTGAGCAGTGTTTAATAGAGGGTTCATAAGTGAAAAATATTCATCTCCAGAATAAATAAAATATGCACACACGCACATACATACATATACATATATATGCATACTGCTGTGCATACATTTACATATGCAATCAGCAGCCTGGTGATCTTTCATTTTTTAATCTTTTGTTCAAGCGGGGTGCTCTTTGAACACCGTTGTCCATGCTGTGTATTTCTTGTACAGATTTTGCAATATCCACTTGAGTGTTAATGTCATAATCAAAATAAGTTTGTGAAAAATGTTAACGAACCCTATAAAAAAACAACTTTATATCCATCCCAGTTCAGCATAGTTGTCATTTCAAGATGGAGGCCACGTTAATTCCCCCTTTTGAACTTCCTACTCGGGAGTGGGGTGTAAATCTCCCCCTGGCAATATTATATTTGGACCCCGTTGTCCACTTTTTCTGTCTGCTTCCTGAGGGACTGTCTGCTCGGTGTATAAATAAGGTCTGTACTTGCCAAACATACTCCCCTAGCCCCCATCTTAACCAAGGCTCTAAGGTTTCTGGGAATTGTAGTCTCCTGGCCTCACATCCTTCAGAAAACCCTTTACTGGGGTTAGGGTTTCCTGGGCATAGTCCTACGAATATCCGTTCATGTCATGGGGCGTTGATTAAACATTTTGCTCTGTCCATTTCTCTGATTTCTTGATCTGTATTGTAACCTTTATTTTTGTTTTCTTGTCAGGAGGGTATGAGTTCTTGAAGGGTCTTTTTTTCTAACAGACAAACATATTCTTACTGCCTTTCTTTTAAATTTTAGCAAAATGCAGTTTTTTACCTGTCAGTTTTAAGTCCAATTTCCACTCATACCTCATACCATATACCCCTCTAAAAACCCTTGAACCTCCATTTTCCACCCCCTGTGACAAACGTTAAAATAAAAAACAATCTCGCACACACCCACACACCCTCTGCTCCCTATTTTAAGGTCAGGGCTTCTTCGTCCTTCTTAAATGTCGCCCATGTGCTGGGGTAGCATTTCAGAATGAGCAATAGTTGAAGACGAAACACTATTTTTAGCCCCTGAATTGCCTCACTATGGAACTGATGCAAAAAACACGGCAGCTCTTTCTTAACAGGAGTACAGGGAAATCCATCCCCCAGCAGCGCCTGCATTTGAAGGCCAGTGGGGGGTGTAGCGGTTGAGGACTTTGCCTTGTTATCTTGGAGGTAGCCCCATTGACGTCTCAGGAAAGAGGACATCTCTGCAAGTTTCTGAACCTGCAGTAAAAGCGGGTGTCTCAATGGGGGTGGGGGCGGAGGGGGGTTTGAAATCTGAATGACACAGAGTGGCAGTGACTGACCGCTCTCCAAACACAACATGAACCTCCCCAGCCCACCTCCTAACTTAACCCAACCTCCCCCCCCGACACACTGTGGTCATAGTCTTTATCATTCAGGATCTGGAGATGTTTTTGGCTGTGGATTTTCTTTGTAGTAAAATGTAAACGTGAGATATATATATATATATAAATATATTTTTTTGATCAAAACCAAATTTATGCACAAATTATATTTCCTAGTAGCAACGTGACATTTCAATCAAATGCAATAATGTTTTTGTTGTTTAGGGTCACTCAGCATCAGTTTCCTGTCAGCCGTTTATTTCTGGTTTGTTCATCTCCTGAGGCGCGATACCATTTCCCATAATGCCCCTCTCATGCCACCCAACCAGCAAGGGTGCGAGTGCATCGGGGGAGCATGTTTGAATGCTTGCTTTCCCATGTCGAGCATCCTCCCCCCTGTTTCGTTTGTCGCTCCCAAAGCCTCGTATCCCTTTGTTTATCAGAAAAAAGTCCCTGACGGCGTGGCCAGTGGGTGGAGCTTGCTAGGTGGCTCCTGGTTCGGTTTTGAATCCTTTTTATCGTGACTGGCCCAGAGAGTTTAAATCTCACGACTGATTTATGGGTTTTTTGTTTCCCGCATTAAAATAACAATCCGGTATCAAGTCTCAAACAAGGCTCCAGACACGCTGACTGTGAACCCGATCTCTAAACCCGGCCACTTTAAAACCTCCAGGCAACAGCAGGAAAAAAA
Organism: Brevimyrus niger; assembly: GCA_015164015.2. NCBI lineage: Eukaryota > Metazoa > Chordata > Actinopteri > Osteoglossiformes > Mormyridae > Brevimyrus > Brevimyrus niger. Next base: position 6,851,087 of record JAABNY020000001.1, read on the forward strand.
AATAGAAAAACACCCCCTGTTGGTGAGAATCTGATGGGGGTTGAAGTCTCAAGCAGCTCAGTCCTATTGGGACGGTGACAGATGTTGGCGGCCTCTTCATATTACTGAAATAAGGTGGCAGTAAAGCTGTTTAGGTTCCCGATTGGCCAGTTCCTCGGCCGGGGCGAAATCGGATCCTGAACATTATCCTCGTCGCCTGCAGCATCCCACGTTTGATGCCTTTTTTTCCTCAGACGAGCATGTTTGAGGAATTAGGAAGCAGAGGTGTTGGGTTTTGCCTGCTCAAACCTCCCAACTCCCCCCCCCCCCCATGGATAAACAGCAGCGGGCAGACTAGCGAGCAGGTTTCTGCTAGCCGAGCCGGTTGCAGAAAGCACTTCTGAGCGCCACAGAAATCGTTGTGCCCCTTTCTTACGGACTCGCTGGTTCTGCGCGGTTGCCATTGCAGCATCGTTAGCTGTTGCATCCTTAAATGAAGCGGCCTGTGCCCTTCTTTTTTTCCCCTGACCACATAAGCCACGGGTTATTTAAAGATCCGAGACTGGATGCCTTTCCCCGCGGCCTCCGCTCTGAGAGCCTTTACCCCACTGCCAGACCACAGAGGCGGCCTGCGAGAGGCTCCGCCTGTGGATGCCCTGGCCAATCGGCTGTCAGCTCCCCTGTCGCTGTGTGGTCTCTGTTAGCTCCAGCCGGTAGTCGTCACGGTAACAATCGTGCCCATGTGCTTTGGCCATCCGGAGCCCATGCCTGGGTTCCTCAGAGTACTGAACTGTACGTATGTAGGTGAGAGGTACACAGATGAAACACAAGAACGTGTACACTGCCTTCAGACACATACGCACGTGCACACACACATACACACACACACACACGCGTGTGCAGTCTCACGTGAAGCCTTTTTGTATCGTTAAAAACTGATGCTGGCTGGTTTCTGTTTTTGTATACAATGCTGTACATGTTATTTGTTGTCAGACAGGCTGTAAATTCAAATAAAACACATAAATAAATATTTCAAACAGTAAAGGCTGTGTGTGGAGTTCATGTCATTGAAGTGGTCATTGCAAAGGATTCTCACAAGCAGCTCTGGGTCCTGAACATCCATCTGCATTTAGGGAACCAGCTGAATCAAACACAAGCGTCACTTGTCTTATTACTGTTCTGTTTCTGTTGTACTTTCACCTGCTTTTGTAGGAAAACGGAACAGAGCCGATGTGAGGTTTGTTTAATAAACGGTTCCTGGTTATAGGTCTCTGTTTGTTTTGACGGTGACTTCTGAACATTTTTCCCAGTAGCGGCTTTGGAAAAAGCTGTTACCAAAACACATTAAAGGGATTTGTTATATGCGCAGTCTGTAGCTTTGTGTTTGAAAAACATCCCTGGCCTGTCTGTTCACGGTCGGCAGTCATGCGCATCTGACGGCGTGGCAAAAGTGGGGAAAGCGCTCGACTTGAAGCCTACCTTGTATAAAGCGCCCCCACTGTGTTGTCCGCTGAAAGCCGAAGGCCGGCCAACCCCCCCCCCCCCCCCCTCCCATTGTCTTACTCTCTTTCACCTGCCGCAGCCTGTTTGCACTGCAGCCTTCAGTGGATCAGCCGACACTCTGTGCCGTGTTACTCCACTGGAGAAACGACGAGTACTCTGTTCCACAGGAAGCCGCCAAATACCAAACGTTACCACCCTTTGGCAGCCCCCCCCCCCCACACACACAGAGATTCCATTCGTAGCAGTACTACAGCGAAGCCCCAAGCCTTCAGCCCACACAGTTGAGCAGAGCAAACCCAGCCTCCTGCTCTGCCCTCTACACCTGGCCCCTGAGCGTGTGCAGAGCTGTGTGTGTGCGTGTGTGCGTGTGCACGCGTTCGTGCGGAGGCGGGGGTGGGGCTCACCAAGGCAAATATTTTCCAGGCTCAGCCTACTGGTCTGACCTGCTTTTCCCTTTGCCTGCCTGTGTGTGGAGAAGCCGCACACTGCAGCGGGGTCCCGGACAGGAGCAAGCTTTCAGCTTTCAGCTTCCGCTTTGAGACATCAACACACGGGAAGATACGTGGGCCAGCTTCTTGGAGGGGGGGGACTTTCTTTGGGGGGGGGGGCTTTGAAGCGGGGACAGTGGTGCACTCTAAACAAAACTAAACTAAACAGAGGACGTGCCCCACACCCCCACGAGGACCCCCCCCATGGGGGCAGCAGTCACGGACTGCCATCGCCACGGTCCTCGCAGACATGGGAGGCTGCCACAGCTACACAAGCACCACCGACGCCAAGAGCGCTCCCCCCCCCACCGGCCAGGCCAACTTCTCCGACATCAGCGGACACAAGCTGTGAGTACGGCTCCTTCCCCCCCCCCTCGCCGCGTCTCCCTGCTCTCCGCCGTGCCCGTATCCAATGCTCGCGGTGAGTCTTCATTCCGCACGCCAGCAAGGCGCCCGTGTGTATTTCAGCGCTGCTTGTCTGGCTCCAGGAGGGGGGGGGGACTCCCTGTCTTATTTCCATAGTCCAAATTGTTTAGTGTAGTAGCAATTAGCAGCATAGGTCTCAGCGGTAGAGAGTCTGAGCTCAGCTCATTCCCTGGCACAGCAGACCAAGAGCATGGCTCCTGTGCAGATCCTAACGGGTTAAAAAGCCCAAGCGCAAGTTCAAACGGTTATGCAGTGAGAGTATAAACACAACGAATGCACATAGCAGCCCAATGAAAGGCTCCACGCCAGAACCGGCCACCCTCGGCGCTCAGGAAACAGCAGAGAGCACATGCTTATCTGAGGACGTCAGCTCTGGAAACTTTCCCTTATTTTGGATGAAAGTGGGTAGGAGCTTTGGCCAGTTTGTGTGTCTGTACAAGGGAGCGAAAACGAGGGCCGTCCGTGGCTCCCCGAGGACCGAGTTGAGAAACATTGGTCAGCATGCCCAAAAAATCCGCTTGATTTTTTTCTCCATTCATTTTCTGAAGCCACTTATCCTATTCAGGGTTATGGGGAGTCCAGGGCCAAAGGGCACAAGGCAGAGAACAACCCAGGAGGGGGAACCAACCCATTCCAGGGCATCACACGCCTATAGTCATGTGGTGACCACCCAGAGGAAACCCACAACAACTTGGGGAGAACACACAAGCTCCACACACTCGAACCCTGGTTCCAGGGGTGTGAAGCAGTTGGGCTAACTACTATGCCCCCATGCCCCCCACTGATCTTTTCAGATCGTTTTCTTGTTTATGGTTCCTAACTTCTCCCCCAATACAGTTAGGCAGGCTGCATACAAGCATTCCTGTTTTCAGAATACCTTTTTTTCCCTTCCAGTTCCTCTCAGTGTTTGTCTTTATATTCCTGGGTTTACATGTATTCTGGGGAGACTGCCGGGGAGTGTGTCCTCTAGAGGCCAAAGGAAGCACCTCCGGGAACCCCTCATTTGGCCAGACTCCTAGTGGAGAAGCATGGTGTTAGCAGCACACGATGTCGTCGTCGTCCTCGTCGTCTTCAGGGTCCTTTAGTTCACATGCAGGTTCATTAAACTCGAAGGGCAACTTTCCCTGGTAGTGAGCTGTCAGTGGGTGAAACAGTCGCACCGTGAGCAGAAGATCGTTTACTATACCCAAAGCAGGCACCTTTCACTACTTTGTATAAAGGCAAATCTACCCCAGTGCATTAAATATGCAAACGAGGTCCTTTCTTTGACAGTGGCTTCAGCGAAAGTGCTCCGTGACTGAGCTTACAGGCCAAAGCCTGCACTGCGTATGACTGACTGCCCCAGGGGCACATCAGAGAGCAACGTCTGAAAACTGTTGTGGAAACATCTCAGTAACAAAGGATATTTTGAAGTGGCATTAGTCCAACTCTGTTTTATTTTGGCCTTCAGTGTTCAGTATCAAACCTGTATGTGTATATGAAGTTATATTACACTCTCAGGAAAAAGGGGAAAATTGTACCTTTGCTTGTCACTGGGGCTATACCCTCAAGGGTCTGCCATTTGTACCCTTAGCTGTAGCTAACTACCTTTTAACAGAAATGAAGTCTATGGAGCATTTTGGTACTATTCATGGTACATTAATGTTCTTTGTGCCTTCATGATGTTCCTCAGAGTCCATTTCTGTACCTTAAAAGGTACCTTTACCTCCAGCTAGGGTGCAACTGGCCGACCATTGAGGGTACAGATCCTGTGACAATGGTACAAATTTTTACTCTTTTTTTCATATAACACAGAGACTTGCATACTAATTGAGTGTTAGTCTTATTTGGGTCTTGCTTTATGTAGAAGATCTGATGTAGGTCCTGCTCCTATAGAATTGAATGGTGATGGAATAGCAGTGAAACAGTCATTGGAGGCTCCGCCTAGCCACACTATACTTTGACGGTCATATGTTTCTATTGCGCTTATCTGCTTCATTTGTACATCACAGACAAAAGCGTCTGCCAAATAAAACAATGCAGAGTGGCTCGTGAGGGAACAGACTTGTGTGGGAATGAGTGCCGTATGGTAGGTTAAGTAACTATAAGCATGACACATGCCAGGCTTCTCTCAAGACGGGAATGGGCCGTTTTTTTTTTTGCGAGGACGAGTCCGGAAACAAAACGTTTTTTTCTCACACTGAGCTCAAGTTCAAACAGCCTGCTGGGCCTTAGGCAATCCAGTGAGCCCTGAAATTTGACTCAAACACTGCACACGTGATGGAATTGTGGGAAAATTGGCTTATACATTGTTGACCAGCAATTAGACATGCAGAATTGACATCTAATCTATTATAATCCAATGCATTTTGACTGATTTACCTCTTTTTCTCATTTTCAGTTGCAAATAAATTCATGTTAAATGCTGTTTTTGTAAGTCAATAGCTATATCCAGGTTGTATATTTGGAAGAATTCCAACACCAGTGGCTGAGTGAGACAGATTAGTATTGAACATTTTTATACAATATTTTATTCCTCTTGAAATAAAATTGTTGATGCATGATTTTGAGTAAAATTAGTAAAATGTTGGGGAAAAAGACCGCTGCAGTTCATCACTTTCCTTCAATCCATTTGTGCAAAGATGAGAGGAATTATAATTAATGAAAATAAATGACGCTGACTGAATACCAGCATCACCATCAACGCCAGATGGTTGAATTTAACGAATTAACCGCATTCTCTAATTACGCCCCGGCGTATTAAAGTGAAGTCCTTGTGTATGAAGTGGCCGTATGCGCGGAGCAGCTGGCGGCGTGCAATAAACATGCTTCCAGATGCTGCAACCACGTGTGTGAAAGAGACGTCTCCTCTGGTCATTTATATTTCATTCTGCTTAAATTTAAAGTGCAGTATTAAGGCTGCAAAAAGTAAGATCTGTCATATTTGCAAAGGTGGAAAGTTCAGGTCCAGAAAGTACAAATCCAGACGCACCCAACCCGTTGAATATAGAGTCACAGTCATAGTCGCAGTCACAGAGGACTCAGCTGGTTGGTTGAAACAAAAACTTGGTCTGGATTTGTACTTTCTATACCTGAACTTGCCACCTCTGCATATTTGTTCCGATCAGTTACCGGTGTAAACTGACCAGTAAACACTGTATCGGAGTTCAGGTTGCCGTCGTATCATGACCTTACAAATCAGTACCATCCCCCTCCAGAAAAAACAACAACTCCAAAGTGGCCCCGTCCCTGGAGGAAAAGCCCTACCTGCTGAGTGACTACGTGTCGGAGCACGTCGGTCACATGGACATGAGGACGCTATCGGCGCTACCTAAGGGGCTCGACAGGGCTGAATGGATCGCCAGCAACAGTGAGTGTCCTGGGGGTGATCAGCAGGGGTCCTGGGGGCAATCACCTGGCAGCAGGCAGCTTTACTTCTGTTAAAATATATGATATCTGTGGCTGATTAAAATGTGCTCCTTAAAAATATCCAGGCTTGTCCTCTCTAATTGTGCACAAGTACTCATAGTTTCCATTCAGTTCTCACCATTTATATTTATGCAATTCACAAAAAATACAGTAATTACAGGATATTCGCAATCGAACAAAGAAGTCATATATAGCTGTTACTCTTTTTAAAATATCCTTTGATTGGATGACTGGGATAATTATGTGGATTTCACTGGAGCAGAGGCCTGCATAAACATGACCTTCGGCGGACTTTCTCTGGCTCTGTGGCTTGCGCAAACTGTTTGGCACAGCGGATCAAAGTGACCAAGCTTTGGGTCCAGCGTTTCTCCTCTAGCCAAAACGGCAGAAGTCCACAGTTCTCTTGGGCTGAAGGTCCCTCTGAATCAGCGGTTTGTGTCTGAGCTCTGCAGGAGCTCAAGGCTGCCTCTGCAGATTCAAACAAATTAGTCAGCTAAAGGTTATGAAGTCAAAGGGCCCTTGGCACACAAAGTGCTAGGTTGTAGATAATCACAAATACCAGACAGCCATAGGCAGATATTTCACTTTCGCTTCAGGTCTCCGCGATTCCTTTCTTCAACCTGTATTATGGGGGTTTATGCATTTTCCATTCTCCCGCATTTTCTCTCCCTTCCAGCCGTGGCTTTCTTCAAGAACATCAGTCTGCTCTGCGGTGCTCTCTCAGACTACTGCACCAGCAAAACCTGCCCCACTATCAACGGCCCGGGCAACATGTAAGTGGACCCCCACCTACCACCCAGGCTGGGGTGCCATCTGCTCTCCATCCAACAATTCTTTCGTTCCCTGTCTTCCGAGGGTTTACTCCTGGATGGACGACCACGGCAGGAAGGTTAAGTGCTCGGCCCCCTTGTACACGGACTATGCCCTGTCCTACATCCAGGAGCTGCTCACTGACGAGGCCGTTTTCCCGACGAGGGCAGGTCGGGCCACTTCCTCTGAAGTTTATTTCAGATTTGTATTAGTGTATCTACCTGAAGGCAATTTGTAATTTAATTCAGCTTTTAAGCTGCTGTAATCCCATAATAGAGAAACTCATCTAGCAAATAAGATTCACATACATGCGAAAGGAGGCCTTGTCTGAGCTAACTGCTCTAACAATGGCGTCATGATTATAGTTGAGCGGTGGTTTCTCCTTCAATGTCTCCAGGCAACCCTTTCCCAAATGGCTACATCTTCATGGTACAGAAGGTGTTCCTCTTCCTCTTCCGGACACTGGCGCACCTGTACTGGGTGCACTTCCGGGATGTGGTGCGCCTGGACATGCATCCACACCTGAACACGCTAATGATTCACCTAGTGACCTTCAGCCGAGAGTTCGGGTTACTGGAGCCTGCAGAGATGGCACCCCTGGACGACCTCATCTCAGCGCTGATGGAGTTCAATGGTGCTTGAGTCCGAGGGGGGAGCTAGGTGGTGGGGGGCTTGCCCCTGGTGAGGACGGAGATTTAAGGGACAGAGAAATCGGCAAGACTGTCTCCTGTTAGGATAGGGGTGGAGGATGGGAATCCTAATTCTTCACCCTGTGAGGACAGCTGGATGCGGTGGCTGGTCTGACACACAGGGTGGCTCTACAGTGATGGGTTTGACCTCTGAGGCAAACTGTGAACCAATGGCTACATAAACAGTGTCTAAAGCTACGGTAGATAACTAAGGGGAAAATTTACATATATCATATACATATATTTACATTTCCTATGTGCAGGTATATGTAATATGACACAGTTGGCCGAGTCCCCTGCTCGACACAAGAGGTAGCGATAAGGAGTTAAAAATGAATTTGAATAGTAGAACCTGTTTTTTTTTTTTACCCAAATATCATGCTGCAAACTCGTCTGATGGCCTGTTTTATCAACACGTTCTTTCTAGGTTACATCAAGGCAACGAATAGTCGGTTGTTAAATTCCTGAATCGTTACATAATGACGGTGCCAGTTTCTAAAACCTTTTCTTTTTTTAACCAGTGTTTTAACATGTTTTTCATGTACTCTTTTTGAGAGCTTCATATCTGCCTTTTCTTTTAAATGTACTTTTGATAAATAAATAAAAAGGCTCCTGTGAAATGTGCCAGCGTGTTCATCTGCCCGCGTTTCACGTCGCTCACTCTGCCTTGAAGTCGATACGTCTCTTTGCCGAGTCTAGTGCCTAATCATTATACCTTAGCTGTCAGGGGTTCAGCCCACACACACACCTTCCTTTAAAACAAGATGACATGAATGCGTTTGAAGCATTGCTTCTCCCATTCAGATTCACACTCTGCAGTTTACTATATCAGAATTTTATTGTTGCAAGGAAACTAAGATAGCACTCACCGTTTTATAAAAAAGTTCTGCTTCAATGATGTGATCACTACGCTCCTCCCTTCGGCCGGTCTATCCTGAATTTTCACTACTGGTTGTAGTTGGGTTCACACAGGCCAATCAACAGCGCACCGTCTTTCATCGCTACTTGAAACAGCTGTAATGTGCTTCAACAACGGGTTTAAATTACAAAGTTAAAAAAATTTAAAAATCCTGCTCTGGTCAAAGCCTGACCCCACCCATTGCTGTAGGAGCCAGAGAAAACACTGCATCCTGCAAATGGTTGAGAAGGAAGGGAACAGAATCCGGCCAACTGCTCTATAGTGACACCTGCAGGACAGCAGGTAAAAGCACAAAAAGTCTTCCTTTCCAAATGACAAACTCTTTCTTGTTCCCACTAAACACTTGTTGCCTAAATTCTTTTGGTGACAAAAGATGCATAGGACAATGGCTTCCCATTTTAAAACCCTGCACCTCCATACAGGAACCTGGATATATCCAAAATAAAAAAATTGTATTACCGTCTCCCAGTTTAGTTCCCTGTGGGAACTAGAAGAACCCATTCCTGCTGGTGGGCCCCAAGACCTTCTCCATAAACCCAAATGATCTTGGATGAGCTCCCTTCTCAACCACAACTGGAGTCAGACTGCCACCTTAGGCTGGTCTCACGCCTCCCAAAGAATAACCAGCAGTTTAGCTAGTATAACAAGTAGCAGTTTATTGTAAACCATAACAAATTATGCCATACATACAATTCCATATGTAACTTATACATATGTATATAATGCATGTATATACAAACACACACACAAAGATTGGTTAGTTTGCTTCCGCCTACCCTATTCGAGGTGGGTGGGCAAAAAAAAAAAAAGTTTCATTTTCTACATAATGAAACATTTTTCCTCCAAAACATCCTCTGCAAAAACAAATCTGACTCACGCACAAACTGAGGTAAGCACACAATCCATTTTAGTTTTTGAAAACCAGCCTAAATTATTCTTTATAACTACTGGTTTGACTGGAGCAGCATCTTTTCAGTGGTAAATGAAGACCAGCAGTACCCCAAAAGATCACCTCCATACCACTACCCCCCCCTCACTCATTGTAGCGGGACAGCTTGAGACGCGGCACGATGTTCATGGATTGCAGCTCCTGGAAGAGCAGCTTGCAGGCGTATGGGATGTGCAGCGAGGAGACGTGACACGAAGAGCGGCAGTAGTGACACCTGTGGCCCAGAGATATGTTAGAGTGGGCGGAGCCATGTGTGTTTGTCACATGGGCTGGGGCAGTACATACTACCAAAGTCTACCTTTGTCATTCAGAAAGACTAAACCTCTTCTTATGACCAATCCCCCAGTATCCCAGCATCCCTCCCACGATACTCGCCACGATACAGTATCCTTCACCACCTCCCAGGACACTCACCAGCCCGAATATCCCAGCAGGCCGCACTGTCCACAGACGTCTACCTCGAACGCGTCACTGGAGATCATGAGCCGCTCCAGCAACAACATGCTGGCCCCATAACCAATCAGACAGTCCCTCTCCATCTCCCCCAGACGGAGGCCACCATCCCTAGAGCGCCCCTCAGTGGGCTGCCTGCACATGGCAGAGCGGAAGGTGAGGTCGCACATACACATTCCACCGCTTTCCAGCTTCTGAATTAACAAAACATCAAGCAAAATGAAGATGCCAGATGCACGCATTCGTGGGCACTCCATTTCCCAGAAGCCACTGCTCCTCACCTGGTGAGAACAGCCCTGGGTCCACGGGCCCTGGCGTGCATTTTGTCCAGAACCATGTGCTTAAGCTTCTGGTAATAAACTGGCCCGAAGTAGATGTAGGCCTCCAGTGGCTCCCTGAGAAGGAGAAGGTGAGAGTCCACAGAGAGCAGCGATCCCACACTCTTTACTGCCCTCTACAGGGGACTGCCTGACTCACCCGGTGATGCCCGAAGTGACATAGTCCTTCCCCTGGTAGTTATAGCCGTAACGGATGAGGTCCTCACAGACGTCTTTCACCTTGCTGCCGCCGAAGGCTGTACCGTAGTGGAACCGGCCGTCTAGGACCCCCGCCTTGCCAGCGAGCAGCTCGATCAGTTTCCCCACCTCAAACAAAGGCACGTGTGTGTAAAAATCAAGCGCATCAGCAGGGTCACGAGTGTGTGACGTAGCCAAGGAATCCACAGTCAAAACTGGCTGGAGATGTTAAGAGTCAAAAGCACCACCTAGTGGACATACCGTCATACGGGAGGGATAGCCATGGGGGTTCATGATGATATCTGGGCAGATTCCAGAGTCACAGAAGGGCATGTCCTCTTGTGGGACAATTAACCCACAAACACCTGTAAAAGAAAGGAACTCAAGTTTCACATAACCTAGTGTTTCACAACTTGGTCCTCAGAGACCCCCAGATGATCAACATTTTTGCTCCCTCCCAGCTGCCCAGTTGCAAAAGCGTGGACTGTCTGTGGGACTCCAAGGACAAGTTAGACAAATAAAACTCACATAACCCACTCTTACATGTCCATGACATACTGTGGATCCGGCTACACCATGATCACAGACAAGAGAAAATTGGTCTAAACACCTTCCAGGAGACGCTGACCAACCTTTCTGCCCATGTCTGCTGCTGAACTTGTCGCCGATTTCCGGACGCCTGGTCTGTCTCAGCAAGATCTTAATGAGGAATGCGTCTTCTGCGTTGGAGGAGATCATCACTTTCTCAATGTAGGAGTCCGTCGAACCTTTGTACCTGTAGGATAAGGAGCACATTGCTGCTGGTGCCAGGAAGAGACCACTTTTACTTTCTGCAAGACTCTCATCCACCCCAAGGGAACAGGATCAAGCAGAGAACACTTACGTGACAGGGACCTCTCTGTACTGCGGCTGTCCCGGCAGGGCACCACCCTCTAAGGGCGTCTGTGTGACAGTGGGCATGGACTTATTCACCAGAACCTGCTTGTTCTCCACCTTCTCACCTGGACACGTGGAACAAGGGGAATCAGACAGGGCTTCAGACCTTCCAGCCATAGATATTATTGCAGACTACAATCAGATGGGTTATAGCAGGGGTGTCAAACTTCAGTCCTGGGGGGCTGGAACCCTGTGTAACTTAATTCTTTCCCTATTCCACCACAAATGATTCAGCTCAAGAGCTGTATGGAAATTTGCACCAGGAGTTAACCCTCAGGGGTCTAGGGGTAGGAAACAAACACACTTTCACTGACTGGGGCATGATCACACATTTCTTTAAATATCAAACTTAATTCATGGCAAATAAATTATTTGTTATATATTTGTTTTGCCATTATACTCATCTTTATTTTAATGTATATAGTAAATATGTGGGATTTTTGTTAAGTTTGTTTTATTTGTTTTGTTATATTTGATCAATGTATAGACATTGAAAATGCAGTTTGGAACACTTGCAGAAACATTATAATAAGTACATAGTAAGCAAAAGTGGCAGTTTGTGTTGATCCCAGATATCTGATCAAAGTCTTGGCTACATGAAGATGACTAAATGGTGTAGTTGCAACATTTATTTGGTTAAATAAATAAGAAAAACCTCATGCCACTATTTCCGGTTCCTTTCATTGAATATGTGGCAACTTTCACGTGTTTGAATGAACCATTGTCACCTGGCCACTAACCCTACCCACCTTTTAAGGTGCTGACGGGGATGTATTTAGATTGCGTTTCGCTGTTGCGCTGTTAATCAAATTACCATGCGAATGCAATCTGAATGTGCGCTAATGCGGCTATTTATAATTTGAATAGTGATGTTCAGGTGACAGCAGTACTACACGCCCCTGATGCAGGTAAATCAAAGTAAGATGACATGGTTTACTTTTTTGCCGATTTAATCAAATTAAAAAAACTTTAATACTTCCAACAATAGACGTTTTGAAAAGAAGACAGATTATGGATTTAGTCAGCCATTAAGATTTCAGTGAGATATAAACTGAAATGGACGCAAAAAGTCACAGACGATGCACTCGACCCCAGAGGGTTAAATGAGGGTGAATCAAAAACTGTGCAGTGCTCCGCCCCCCCCCCCCCCCCCCCCCCCCCCGACCCCCCCCCCCCCCCCCACGAAAACCGGCCCCAGGCGATGCAGGGGGTGCGGAGGGGCCCCGCACCCCCCCCACCCGCCGC
>JAABNY020000001.1:6897451-6920699 GCA_015164015.2 Brevimyrus niger
ATGGGAAGGGTGTGAGAACATAGATAGGTGGTGGGGGGTGGGGGGGTGGGGTGGGGTGGGGGTGGGGGTTGTGGGGGGTGAGTGGTGGGGGGGTGGTTCAAGCCACAGCAGCTGTGCAAACACACAGTAATTAAGCCTGAGAACTGCAGGGCGGGGTGAGGGGGAGGGTGGATACTATGGTTTCCGAGCTCGTTTACAGGAGAAGCACCAGGAGCGTGGAATGCAACTCCATTATGAAACGTGCAAAATAGATAGCGGGCCTCGGATTTATAAATGCAGCACTAATACACAAAGTGCTAACTAGCTGACCATTAGCAAGTGAAACAGCAAGTTAAATAGATCCTAACAAGCAGCTTCCGAATGATTTTAATACATGTCCCTCCAGCCATTAAGTGGGGTGCTTCATTAAGATGTGGATTTCTTTGGAGGGACTCATAATGTTCACCCCCTGAGCTGACAGTCCTGTCCTGGTGCAAATGGTATAGCGCCTGACTATTTCATGTCGTGCTAAAGGCAGATTAGTTAAGCTGTTACTGTTTTTTTTTTTTTAAAGCTGGTTAATGACAGCATATCGCACAAAGCTTTCTGCTTCTACTGGGGATAAACAAAGAGAACTGATAGAAATGTCACTAATGATGTAAGCAAGGGAGGGACAAGAGAATCTCATGCTAATTAAAATTAATAACAGGTTATTACAGCTTAATGGTCAGACATGTTGAAATCCGGCACAGTTATCAAACACAAATCACATATTTAGGTACGCAACGAGGATGGTAAACAGCATGAAAGCTCATTTTTTGTTTTACTTCACATCATTTCACAATTAATGCCTAAAATCTATAATACAGGTCATCATTTTGAGAGCGATGACTTGCAGTTGGGCCAGTATGACTAGTGGTGTTCCACAGGGTTCAGATCTAAACTGCATGAATTAAGTATATTATAGGACAATTAAATAGTAACTGACACATAATTAAGTGGTTATTATACAGTGACAACTGGCCATCTGTAGACAAATACTTAATCAGAAATAATGACAATTCAGCAATGCAAATAAATGCAAGCTTCCTACGGGAGGCAGGAAAATACCCTACATTTATAGTAAGATGGTGATGCAACAGCGGCCACTTTTGAGAAAAGCTTTGGTTTTTACAGAGATCTCTCCGTGTCTGTGTGGCACCATGATGACATCGCAGTCAGAAAGACAGGTGTGAGGCCTGGGAAGGTCTGTGCAGGCACATCATTCCTGAGCAAAGCCATTATGCTGAGACTATACATTGTACTGGTAAAAATCTCACTGGCAACAATGTTCTTGAAGAGCTGCTGTTCGGGGGCAGGTTATAAACACTACATGACTTTAGATCAAAGCAAAGTAGATGAATAGACGTAGAATTCAGAATGACTATTGTATCATCCACCCATCTATAAATGCTTATCCAGTGAGAGGTCTCAGTGATCCAGGAAGGATGGGGCACAGAGCAGGGGACATCCTGGATGCTGTGGACTGGGTCTCCTGTGGACTGTGGTACCATTAGTATAAATTGCCCCATTAATGAGTCACACTCTACAAAACACCACATTTTTATGCAAATGGTTTCCCACCCCAATTACCGGTGATCTCTGGAGAAATCCACAACTTTATCACCTACAGTAAATTGTCAAAGGTCTGTAGATTTCAGTTAATATTTGTGTCACTATATTTGGCATAACATGCAAATATTACTGATTTTGAATTAAAGTAGAACAGCCATAGCTATAAGTCAGCTATAGGAGTAATTTGCTGTGGGTGTCGTGGCCTTGGCGGGGGGGGTTAGGCCGACTATGTACAGGGCAGTCATAGGATCACCGTGGTAAGGGTGGGGGCGCACAACCCACCATGGTCCAAGACACAAGAGTGAGTCAGCGTCTAAAAGTGAGTCAGTGAGTGGCGGAGACTCAGAATCACGCTGATTCTCTGGAGAAACCTGTGGAATCGTGTTGAAGAGAGAAGTCGCCAGAAGAGATGCGAATAACATCGACGAGGACAGCGGGATGCAGAGGATATCAGCCTTGTATGTCCCGGTGATATTTACACACGCGTGGTGTACATGGGGGTAGCAATGATGCCACAAAGCGGAGGGGGACTGAGTCAGTGTTTGTGTTCCCATTACCGGTGTCACTGTGGGTTCCCTCTGCATGGTTCAGGATGGTTCTAGTAAAATGACGTCTCTGGTAGATGTGTGGTGCTTTGGATAGTCTGGTGTCCCATCTGACTCCAAGGATTCCTGCAGATCTGTGTGGGGAAGCGATTAAGTCCTCTGTCACTCACGTAAATTAGAAACTTATTTCATAGTTATCCAATGCAATAAATTACACTATCCAGTTAAGGACGTTCCTGTTTCAAACACATCGTGCTCAGTTCTCGGGAGCCACCTTTGACTTTCAGGCCTGTGCAAAATAAACAATCACTTTTTTAAAACTCCCATTGTTCTTGTGATTTATTCAATGAAGTTCAGTAAACAAGAATATAGCTGGTGTTTTCTTAATGGAGTTATGGCTCCTCAGTGGAAAAATTAAAAACTTACATTTTGGTGATAATTATTCCGTGAATATAAATAAAGATTCGCCGATGGCTGAGAAGCATCTCTCATGTTCTGCAGCGGTAGAACTTTCTGTCCTGCTTGCTCTGGGTTGGACTTTCTGCCTTCTGACTTCTCCAGACCACTGTAAAAACACCTTGTTGTTTTCAGCAGTACCTCTGCTTCCTTTTCTGTGACTCACATTATGTTAATAATCATTATCGGTAATTTTTTCTTAATGGGTAGTATTATTGTCTATTTTATCACGTCAGAATTTCAGCATCTCTGACTCAGATGTGCTGCCTTAATCTGATCCTAAATGAGGGAGCAGATCCATATGATGAGTTTGATGTTTACGCTTGGGGAGCAAAACAACTGCATCTTGCTGCCTTATGTGTTAATGTACACAGTTTATGCACACATGACCTATTATTTTGTCCACCTATAGGGTACCAACAAACTGCTTATGCAAAGGTGCAAAGTGGGAGTGCAGAACATGTGCGATAGTGGTCTTGCTAATTAATTGCAGTTTAGACTCAGGTGACTGGGGGTGCCCCCCACCCCCACAAAACCCCACCCATGATCAAATCATTCAGAAATCATATTAATAATGAGATATTCGGGCCCATTCTGTGATAACAGACCCAGGCGTTGCGTATAGTGTAACACAGAAGCTTAGGGAGGCTTAGAGAAGTCACTGTTCGGTTAGACAACAGAGTAACGATATCCCATTTAGGCACAGAGTCAACAGCAGCCAGTGACTAATGTGTTTTTGGGGCAGCAGTGCATTCCAAAGGGAACATTTATTAGTGGGATGTCAATTTGTGAGCACGGTGGGGGCGAGGCTGCGGGAATGACAGGGACGGGCGTGTCATCAGCTGGCCTGGCCTGGATGATCAGCTGGGAATCTGTAACACTGACGGTGCCTTTGCGACCCTCCTGACAAGCAGCAGCCTGAAATGTCACCGCGATAATGGTCTCCCAAGTTTCCTTTTCCGTGCTGCTCACTTTATGCTGCCTGGTGCCAGGCTGTGTAGATGATATCAGAATGGCGATAGCATCTGAAGCTTGATTAGCCGTCCTGGTTCAGGCCAGGTCAATGTGAGCTCCAAGCTGGCTTCTTCCATTCAGTACAGATAGCCCAGGCATCCTATTACAGATCCTCACTGAGACGGACAGACCCAATTTGTATAAGGATGTTTTGACTTTATCTACAGTTGATTTGGGATTAGTTTGAGGCCGGGCAGCTGGGGTTTTCTGGTAGAATCTGATTCACTTGTGTCATGTGTGAACTTGCCAAGGAACGTACGATTCAGGCCTCAACCGAGAATCATCAGAACAAACACGCCTGTCTCTTCTACAAATGTCATTTTAATGCATGGATAATCCCCATTTCTCATTAAAATGAGGCATCAGATTTCATGCAGTATCTAAAACCATTGCAGAAAATCAGGGAACAAAGTGAAGAGACATGCATTTTGTTGTCAAGCCCAAGCTCTGAGGAGCTGCGGGTTGTTCAGGAAAAGAATCTGCGATCTGGTCTATCCATGTTATATGTATAATTAGTGCTGTGGTTTTTCTTTAAATGAAAAACAATTAAAGTTTTATGAGAGGCGTTTCTTATCTAGGAAAATGTATCTGTAGACTATATAAATGCAACCAGGATCAGAACTCATTATACTACAACCTTAGCCCTTGTCCATATTATTCTGAAAAAACAGGTAATACTTATGATTGTTTACTGAGATTGGACAGATGTGATGTGGAAAGTAGGGGACTCATTTTCATTTCATTGTCATTTTATCTGTTTCTTAGTTGTGGATAAAGCCACACAATCAATAAACGGAAAACTCATTACTTCTCTGAAAAACATGCTACTTATTTCTTAGTTATTTGGGCATTAAATGGTGGCTCGAAGCAAATTTGAGCGATTTTGTTTCACACAGATGAACGAATGTCAGATTTTATTGCACAGAGGTAACTCCTCAGAGAGCCAGAAGATGCAGGAGAATCAATATTGCATATTTATCAGTTTGGAAGTATCTGGCGTATTTTTTTCATTGTTTCTCTGGTGATCACTATAACCATCAAACAAAAATGACTTGATTAAATCTATGAAACATCAATAACCCACAATGGTGTCGTCTTTTTGCCTAATAACACACTTCAAAGCTGGTAAATATCACTGAGATTTGCTTATGGCAATTCTAGGATGTTTTTAAGGTGGGGGGGGGGGAGTTAGAGGGGCCGTAATTCATACAGAGGGCTCAGTCTTGTTTTTAGCCCATGATATGTTTTAAATTCGGGGAGTGACAGGACAGAGGTACTCAAGGGGCCAATCAGCTTTCAGCTGCAGCCCTCTGGCCCCATCCCTGTATATACTCCTGGCAAAGAGCCAATATTCAAACATGCTTACCACATTCCTCTTAATTACAGTGAAATATGTAACTAGTGTTTTGCTTACGATAGGGTGAGCCCCCCCTTGCCCCCTCCCCAGGGCAGGTCACCTTGCATAAGAGCTCTCAGCATCACAAAGTGTTTCTCAGTACAGTGAGCTGGTACAGCTTAACCAGCCAGGGGCGAGCTGACTGTCGGCTCTTTGGCCAACATTGCAAATATCATAATCTTTATCAGAAAAAAGTCAGCAGCATCTCGCTCTGAGAAACAGAGTTCAGACGAGTGCAGACAAAAACAGCGGAAATTAATTAATCTGTCAGCATGCTATGGTCTGTCTGTCTTTCTTAAGTGCGCTTTCTGTCACAGTGACGCCTGCCACAGCAGAACACTGCAGCGTGTGCCAAGGATGCCGACGTCTGCTCGTGTAGAAGGCGACTGGCTTTTGAAGCAGTGCAGAAGCTGTCATTTATGCTGACATTTACTATTGCCAAGTAAGACGGTAATGGAACACAAGTTAAAGATAATTTCCCTTACACAAGGCCATACATCTATTTGTATGAGTTCTGACCTGCAAAAGCACTCATCAAGACATGAAATATCACTACACACATATTTATTGAAGGACCATACATTATACACAACTCTACATGGTGTATCAGACATTATGTGCTAAACCCTGAGGGAGATGCATATTGCCCTATTTCATAAGGTTACACTGCAACGTAGACAGATTCGGAGAAAGCAGGGACAGCCAGTCCCTAGTAAAATTGGAGGTTGAAACCCACGTTCAAGATCATAATGGCGCATTCACTCTGCCAAATGGGGATTTGAACCAGCAACCTTCCAACCAAATGCACAATGTCTTAACCTGCAGATTGACCCAACTCCCATTTCTTCCAGGAGTTACAGCTCCCAGGTGACTGCTAGATAAGGACATTTCCTCCCCAGCTTGCTCAAAGCAATTCATACCGCGGTCCGCTGAGTGGCTACAGCTTCGGCAGCATTGCAGGGGTGGCGTCGCTGCAGAGTCCTAGACGCCCACACAATGGCTTCCTCTTGATGCCCGGATCAGAAGGTCCACCGTCTGCCTCATCACAGAGCTCAAGAATTGATCGCTGTCTGAAAAAGAGTCCTCAGAAGACAGGCCTTCATTGGATTCTTCCATGTTCACTAACATCAGAACACTTCTGTCTACCACCTTTTAGAGATTGGTTATTAAATATGCCGTTTTAAAATGTTTATAAAAATCTTATTCTTAAAATCATTATAGAATCCATCATTCTGATATACTGGGGGAAGTTTGCAGCTCAGTTATGGGTCTGTGTGTCCAGAAGGTTGTGGGTTCAAACTTGTGGCTGACAGTGTGATCATATCAGAAATGGGCTCCTCAGCAAGTCCTTTAACCCCAGCTACTGCAGGGAAAGGATGCTGGCTGATTCTTATCTCTGATCCACTTTGGGCAAAAGTTCATGTTAAATGGATAAATGTCAGCATGTAATATCAATGTTTAGCAGACTGGAGTTGCTATTTGCTAATAAAACAAGCCAATTATTTCTATATTTTCCACAATGGCATAAAGCGATGGTGATAATGTTTTTAAAATTGTGCATGGATTATGTTTATCCCTGGAGAACTCAGACCACCTTATCATTATAGGAAAAATATGTGAATTGGCTAAAATGATCATACAGATTTGTTAATTTCACCTACGAAATACGGACAGAAAAGGAGGAAAAACCAAATCTTCGCAACATTCTCATTTTCAAAATGCATTTATTGCGTTTTCCTTTTCATCCTTCACCATGTGCTGGCAACACAACACATGCTTCAAACATGCCAACCCATCAAAAAACAGGTAAAGTGGTAAACAGACCTGCAAAAAGGTGAACTACACACAGAAAGTCTACTTGTGGTGGGTTGTAAGGTCTGGTGCACCACCTGTATTCCCTCTGTTTTTGTCTGAGGCTGATATTGAGCACATGGAACATGATCATCTCAGTTGCCAGAAAAGCTAGAAAACCTAGTTGTACATGTTCTATAACATCTAAACATTATAACAGACAATCCAAAATTTCTGCCACTTACCTATTCACAGCTTGACAGGTGAATCTTTGCAGTATGTACAGCAACAACCTCAAAAAGCTTGGGGGGCATATTTATTGTGGGGAAAAATCTGGTTAATTCAGTCAGTAATCACTAAATGTCACTGTTACTGTGGTATATGGACTTTAAAGCAATAAAAAAATCTTAACTGTGGGTTAAATGTAAGGCAGAAATAAAATGGAGGGTTGTATACTGTATGACCCCATGGCTTCCCCAGGGTTAAATTACATTGTAGGGGCCAAATGTCCCCACAATGTAATAAATACCTGTTATTTTGATGTTGTGGGGACCATTTTTCAGGTCCTCAGAAAGATCTCTGAATGCAGTCAAAAAGCTAAAAATGCCAGAAGTCTTGTGTTTTGTTTGGTTACTTATGGTTAGGGTTAGGGCTGGGTAGGGGTAAGCTCGTCATGTTGGGATTAGAGTTTTTCCGAAATAAATGAATGGAGAATCCCCACAAAGATATAATTACAAACCTATGTGTGTGTGTGTGTGTGTGTGTGTGTGTGTGTGTGTGTGTGTGTGTGTTTTAAGTGAGCCAAACCTCTCAGCACATCCACTTCAGATATAATAACTTCAGCAGATGAATGCACCCTTCAATGGCCTGTTTCCTTTTTTATTTCTAAACACCTGGGCTCAGTATTCTTCCAATTCCTTTGTCACTTTCCAGCACTTTCCAGCCTGATTCCCTTCACACAGCTGTGACGTACAGTGTGAACATTCAAAGAATTTCAAACAAAGACATTTCCTTATATTTTCCTCCACATTGTTCTTCCGTTTCAGCACAAAACAAGTAACACAGAATAGCCACCTGTGTACATTTTGTGTACAGTTGGGTGGCTACGTCTCTCATCATAAATTGCTTTTCTAGTAGCGCAGAGACTTTCTATTTCAAAAGCAGTAGATGGAAATTCATAATTAAAGTGCACGGCTTCATAAAAAGGGTAAGCCAGTAACTGCATATAGGGGCATCTAGAATGAAAGATGTTACATGTTCTTTTTAACAACTGAAATTTCAAACTTTAAAATGTGGGATATTTGTATTCAAGGACAAAGCAGGTATTTGAGTGTTGGAAATGCGTTTTTCAAAATGATAAAAACCACTGGCAGTTGCATTGTGCAAACCAGTTTTCATTGCACGGGTTGCGGTTACGCCACTGCGCCCTTACACCGATTGCAGCGCTCGTTTTCATTTGCATTTAATTACAGCCCTCGGGTCGGAAGACTGGGTTCCGCCATTCGCCGCTGATATTGACCAGCCGGTTGCCGTGACGACGGCGCAATCAAACAGCAGACTGATGAATCAAGTGTCTGACTCCGGTAAACACGCGAACGCCACGGCGCTGGAAATGCTGACGGTGGATGTGGTGACCCGCCATACCCTCCGCACCCCACCGGCGCCGGTCCAGCAGAACCTGCATGCTTAAATCGAGCACTTATGTTATGTCCAGTGCTAGTTTAAATTATTAGATAATAATAGAACAGAATAAATAAGTACGAGGACAGGTGAACTCCATATTTTTTCCCAAATGCCTGTCATCAGGCTCAAATTCAGCTGAGTGACCTGCATTTGCACAATGCGGGGGGGCGGGGGGGGGGGGTGTCACAGTTTGAAGTGTGGTTTTTAGTAGGGGGTGCATGTCCATGTCATGGGGAGGAGCAGCTCCTCATTTAGGGAGGAGGACTGCTGTTTTGATTAGAAAGGGGGGAGAAGGCGAGGACAGGATGGCCCTCACTCTTCAAGGGGGCAGGTTGTTCACTTTAAGGGGTCCTTGAAACTCACTTGACTTGGAGGTGTCTCTTATTTGAGGAGAATGGTCCCAGGACTCCTTTTACTGGTGGTGGTGGAGGCCCTGAAGTGCAGGGGGGGGGGGGGGGTGCGAGATGGGCTTTACTTTTAATTATGACTGGAATAGAGGTGCTGCACTGCAAACAGGAGGGCGACAAATGCAGCTTTCACAGCAAACTCCCATCTCAAATATGTTAAAGGGTTATGACTGCTATAAAGCGTTTTACAGAATCATCTATTTTTAAAAGGTGCTGCAGAGAGGTCCAGTGACAGTAGCGTGACCAAGGGATGTGACTTTCAAAACTAGTTTAGAGGATGATGTCCTCCGAGTCCATGTCGCAGATGTTGACGTGAGGGGCCCTCGAAATGTTCCAAGCATGTTGCTGTGGTTGGGATCACCTGCTTTCCAGTGGCATCCAGTGAAGAACAGGGAGGTGGACACAGTCTGACAATTAGGCTGTTAGGCTCTGAGGACCTGTGGATGAGCCCTTTATTAACTGATCTGTTTTTGCATTTATTGATCTGTTGATGGATGTACCAAGACTTTTACCAGGTGCAGTTAGACTCATTACAGCTCCTGTTTCATAAAACTGAAACACTGCATGGAGACCACCGCTAACTTATTGGGTCTAATCTCATTCAAATTGTGAGATTCGCTCAGCCAAAAGGTTAACTAATTTTGCAGTTCAGCTGGAAAGACCCCTGCGGACTGCGAGGATATTAGGGGGATGTGTGAAGGGCAAATATGCGGGAGAGCTGTGTTTTGTAAGTGAGGGATAGAGAGGAGGTGGTTAGACTGCAGGACAGGAGGCAAAGGAGGACAGAGTTTCGGGTGTGAGAAGCCAGACTGCAGGAGAGAGAGAGCAGGTGATCAAGAGCAGTGGCAGAGCTGAGAGAATAGACAGCAGCGTTATCCTCATCGTCAATGAAACTGCAATGTTCACACCGAAGCCACACAAGATAACATAAAATAAATATGAAAATAAAATAGAAAAAATATGTACAGTATAGATGTGCAATATCAAGCTGAATCAATGTGCAGTCCCGTATACTGTTAGCAACATCATTCAGTGTATGTGTTTTTAATTAGCAGCACTGTAAATAGTTGACGGTGATAGGGGGGGTAGGTTGGCAGTTATGTGCATACGGACTGTTCAGGGGGGTGTGGGGGGTTATTTGAGTTTGTTTCTCCTTGCTTGGTTAGGATGATTGATGGCTTTTTGGTAGAAAGAACCAGGCAGTTAAATTTCATTTTATATGGCGAAACTGGGGAGATTTAGTGAGGGCTATGTTAGAGATTTTTTTTTAAACAGATTGTCCTACAATCA
The DNA here is from genome assembly GCA_015164015.2 of Brevimyrus niger. NCBI lineage: Eukaryota > Metazoa > Chordata > Actinopteri > Osteoglossiformes > Mormyridae > Brevimyrus > Brevimyrus niger. Next base: position 6,907,627 of record JAABNY020000001.1, read on the forward strand.
TTTTCTATTTGTGTGTGTGTCGCTCCTTGCAATCTCAGGTATGTGTTTGTAATAAAGGCCTCCCGTGTGAAGGACACATTTAATGGCCGAGGTGCCGCTGCGTGTTCTGGTCCTGCCGGCAGCCACGCGGTGATCAAGCTGAGCCAGGAGCAGAAGACGATGACCCGGTTATGCGGACTCAGCGCCACGCTGCCCGGCTGCAGGGAAACTCGCGGCCTGGCTTTTCAGGACACGCTCTCAGGACTGTTTTCAAATCAGCCGACTCTAAGACGCAAAGCGGCGTTTCCCCCAGCGGGAGCTCCGCAGTGTTCGCAGATCCCGCCCCCCCCCCCCCCGCCTAACGTACCGTGTCTGAAAGGTCTTCTCCGACTGCAAAGGTCAGGCATGGGCCGCTGCGCTAATGTGGAGGCCTCCTCTTTCCTGCAGCAAACCTGTAGCTTCAATACAACATGCTGCCTATAGTGGCATGACAGCCAGAGATAAGCCAGCTCTGAATCTATAGCTTATATATGGAATATATGGAAAGTTCAGGTCCAGAAAGTAAAAATCCAAACCAGGATTTAGTTTCAACCCATAGTTGTAACTATGACTCTTTATACTCAGCTGGTGGGTTGAAACAAAATATTGGTCTGGAGTTTTACATTATGGACCTGAACTATCCACTACTGGATAAAGGTGTCACCCAAGTGCTTTGTGATACAAACAATTAGTGACAATCAGCAAATAATATCATACTCTACCGTCATACTGAAACCTGATTCAAATCTAAGTCACATAACCCATATAATGATCACGTGATTGATGCACACAGGGGTGGACAATTACGGTTCAAAGGTGGTCTCCCAGTGGGACCCCAGCAGCTCTTTCTGTGGTCACCCACATATGGCCCGGGAGACCTCCAGAGGTCATCCAGAGAATCTGGTCGCCCACCTTACGAAATCACTACATAATAAATCCACAAAATGTTGAATATACATGTACACGAAATGTACACAGTCCACACACGACATATCAACTGTCATGACTGTCACCTCCATCGGTTCTCGCAAACAATCTACAATCTACTGACGATACGTGAATAATCCACAATTTGTTAATTTGTTAAAAAAAATAGTGGAAACTTCTGTACTCACGGCACAGGGGCTTGGGAAATCAGACGAAGTCTTGCCCAGGTACATGAATCAGACCTACAGTGGCATGACAGCCAAAGATAGTACATGACTTTGCACAAGTGCACAAGTTTCATCACTAGTGCGAGATTCAGCAGTCCGATCAGCATTGCTTGGGAATCTCCGTTCATCTTCGGGGGGCATCATGTAGACTAACGATAATACTTTCTCAAATCATCAATCACAATCAGCCATCATGGTACATAATCTGCTGAAATTGTTTGAAATTATTTTCCGTAGATTTATTTAGTACACACAGGGCGACGAAAACCTTTGAAGAAAATTAATTTGGTCACCCGCACATCGATATTTTTGGGTCGTCCAGCGGTTACCCTACGTGACCATGAGCAGTCACCCACAGTTGAAAACCGGTCATCCCAGGTGGGCGGGAGACCGAATTGTCCACCCCTGGAACACAATAAGCTTCATATACCCACCGTGAGCAATGATTGCCCTAATGTCACTAAACGATGTCATCCTGTATGAAGGGCATCACGTGGGCCGCAGACCAGAATGCTGCACCCCCCCCTACGAGGTCTTCTTACAGGAAACTGGAAATGCTATTAGCTAAATGACACATCCAAAGAAGAAGGAGACACTTAGTAATAACGGTTAGGGCCATGAGAGGGTAGAGGATCATTAATCAGCTGGCACTGGCGATGATGATGCGCAGAGGAAAAAAGCACAATTACATTCAGTTCAATAATGTTTCTACCTCAAATGGCTTATAATTACTACCCAGCTCCACAGATGTATGCTCTACTCTATGCCTTTAACCACTGTGCCACCTGCTGCCAAACTTGGTGTCACTTTTAAGTAATAAATAAAAATAAAGAATATATCACCTCTGATTTCTAGAGTCACCGATACACCCTGCTGCAAATATACAGAATGTAGACCTAGAAGAAGCCAGAAGAACAGGGAGAAGCTGCAAATTGCAAAGACATGGGGAGCAGGATTTCACCCCCCCCCCCCCAACCATAATGGTGCAGAAAAGCAGTGTTACCCACTGAGCCAGTAATCCACTATCCTGATATTACGGCATCCTTAATACAGGACACTGACGCTATCAAAAGAGTGCTACCACAAGATAAGAAGATCCCAGGCTTTGAATTTAAAGGTTATATATGAAACCAGATCCCAATACAAAGCACAGTGAACAGGAAGAACTCATCGGTGAGTGACTGAGGCCAGCTTTGCTGAGGCTCCATCACAGAGGGAGACAGGTTATATAGCATCACACAGTTCTGTGTCATTTCTGTAAATTAACATGGAAGCTGCTCAACTAAACCAACTCAACATGTACAGCTAGCATCAGAATGGGTATTTGTTGATTAGAGAATAATGCAATGCAACCATTATTATTTAGGAAATATATGTAATAGAGGCTATTAAATAATCGGGACAGAATATAGACATATACACAGCTCACTGAAAACTGCATTCCGTGTCTCTGTCCTGTATAATTTGCAGTTTAGCTTGTGTTGACTTCAAGAGCCGTTTAAGCCACATCTTCACAGGCAAAGATTGTGAAAATGTCTTGGGATGGTTTTGGGTTTAACGTCCCTGCATGGTTACGAAACAGGATATGAAAAAATATGAGGATGCACACTAAGACAGCACAGCATTAAGTCTGTTTGGGAATGACACAGTAACCAGAATGAGAGCCCAAAAATTAGAGCTTGTTCAACATGCTCCTGAATATAAAGAGGGATTTACGAGGACAGGAGAAAATAAGGTAGTTTGGTTTGTTTCTAACACTGAAATGATGGTTTTAAATTCTAATATTTCAAGACAATGAATGAATAAATAATGCTTATAATGACCTAAACAGACACTCATTACAGTAAATGCATTTTTGATTGGTAGTTCAGCTACTATCTAAGTTTCATCATGAATGCACACTAAAGACTAATTGCAACATATATATTTCCTGGGTCTAATTAATGTACATGCATTTAATAAATAAGATCATTTCAAATCCATATTACTTGCATGCCTCTGTCATAAATTTGTCAGTTAAAATGTTAATTGATTTGCATTATTTAAAATGTAAAATCCCATCTCAGTTACATTTAAAGCAATGGTGGAGAGAAATCCAGCCATTCCCTGAAACTGCTGAATCCAAACTGGGGCTGCTGGGGGGACCAGAGCCTTTCCTGGGAATGATGGGTGCAGGAAGGAACCAACCCTGGGCAGGTGCCAACACACACACACATATGCCCGTACTAAAGTGACCTTTACAGGGGAGATGCAAATGGATGAGCAGCACTGATTGGTGAACATGGTCCCTGAGCCTCATTCTTCACCTTTGCACAATCAGCTGTCCTTCTGTCACACCCTGAACAAACAGACAGAAGCTCACGCAAACACCTGCACGCTCTGTCGGACCCAGCAGCCTTACGCAATGCTACACCAGGCCTGTAGTCCATACCTGGGGGAGGGGAAAAGTAAGGGAGTTTTGGAACACTGATGTGCCTAAAATGCATGTTGTTAGGCTGTGGTATGGGATGAGAAAAGGTGGAAGTACCAAGCGCTAATGTGGAAGAGAAATTCCAGTAGGGCCAGGGAGAGGGCTGTGTTACCTAGTGAGGCAGTAAACAAGCCTTCTGAGGGGCGTGAGGTCACTGCACCTTTCTGTTCTGAGTCACCAGTATCCCGTAACAGTCAGGTCCAGGAAGGATAGGCAAGGCTTCTGGGAATTAAAATAATAATAAATAAGGATTAAAAAAAAAAAAACCTGCCCAGATTCAAAAGGGGGCCTGTGTTTGTGTGGGACTATGTTTGTACTGTGTAACCCTTTATATTAATTGCATAATGTGTTTATTATACATAGAATATTCACTGCACCTTCATAGTGCATTTATATTGCATTCATAGAACATTTATAAGCATCATGCAAGTACAGTGTTACCTCAGAACTCAAACTTAATCTGTTCAGAACTTGGGTTCGATTCCTAAAAAGTTTGTGTTCTGATTAAATTTTCCCCCAAAATATGTTTTTTTAAAACATTTAAACACAAAAGGAACAGGATAAAATGAGAAGAGCATATACTGTACTAAACACATCTAAACACTTTTATCAAAACAGTCATTTGTAAAGTAAGAAAATAAATGTATCCAAACAATGTGTAAAAAAACCAAAACAATGTGTCCTGCTCCTATCATCCGCTCCTTCCGCGTGCCACGCCCCCTCGTCAGCCGCGTGTACAGGGGCGCTGTAAAGGGGGGTAAACGATGACGATTCTCGGGGCCCATGACTAAGAGGGGGCCCAGAGAAGCCCCCAATAAAATTGACTCAGCTGTGTTGGGGGTCCTGTCAAGATTCTTTTCATGGGGCACAAAATTCTTAGCAGCGCCCCTGTCCCTGTGTGATCAGCTGTTTCTGATTATTGTCATTAGTCCTGTGTATTTAGTCCACGTTTCAGTTTGTTTCCTCGGTCCAGTCATTGCATTGTCCGTCTGTGTCTTGCCTACCTTACCTGTAATTAAACCCTGTATTGCCGATACCCTGATTTCTGCATCTTCGTCTCCGTTCTGTCCCCACTAAGCAGAACAATATTATTATAATTAAATGTATGAACGATTTATTAATAATTATATTAAAATAATTAAAAATCTTAATTTTTTAAATGTATTTTATTATATAATAATTACTGGTACTATCATTGTCTAAATTTATTTTTACTGTCTAAATATATGTATTCAGCTAGTGTAAACATGCAAGATGCTATAACAGCGAAGGCAAGGCTGAGACTGAAGCAGTACCCTTTGTTTCTGCTGAGAGACATGCCACATGACTCATTTCCCCACCTGTACAAGTTATCTTACGTCGGCGTTCACCGTTCGACTTCTGAGATTCAGATCAAGTTCTAGGTCATTTTCTTCCCAAACTGGATGGTTCCAGTTTTAAGAAATTTGAGTTCTAATGAGTTCGAGTACTGAGGTACCACTGTATATCTTAACATGTCTTAAAGCATTGCATTCCTTCTGCTTTCAATGAACAGGACATGACTGCTGTAATATACCTTAATTAGAAACATTATAATTATATCATCATATAATTCTTTGTATTAATGTGTATTAAAGCTGCCATATCTTGTGCCATGTGCTGTATATTTTAAATTGCATGCATTGTGTTTTGTAATGTAGTCTTTTGCTTACCCTCTTCTGTTTGCTGTTTTGTTTACAGTGTTCTGTTTGTTTTATTTACTGTTTTGTTTACCATCTCTGGCTCACTGTGTTTTGTCGACTGTGTTTTGTTTATCGTCTCCTATTTACTGTGTACTGTGTTCTCTTTACTACACACTGCAAGCTGACTGTCATTAACTGTGTTCTGTGTGCTGTGATTTCTTTCCAGCTGTATGGGGATTTAGTAAACAGCATCCCAATAATTATGAGCAAATATCCTACCACTGATGAGCAGCTTTATGCTTGCACTGGTTCCCAATATACAATAAGATGGACGACATAAATATTTACGTTGGGACAAATAACAGCTACAGGGAAGAAACAAAAGGTTGTTTCTTTTTTAAACTAAAGTATTATGTCCGGAAAGTAGAACAATACTAATCTCAAAGCTGGATCTACTAAAGGTCACACAAAATGCTCAGTCAAAACCAATTAAATTGTTTGTCAAGGAGAGTGTGGTGCATCTGTCATGTAGTTTAAATGGAGGATGTTCCCACATCTTCTCATGTTTGGCAGTAAGTCAGATGTTCCTCTGGTTACAGCTCTGCACGCATTTACCTGCCATTTCAATTTGACGTGGGGATGCCATTAAGATTAAGCAGGATGCTCTACAAACGTTGGTCTATATGAGCAACCGTAACTCTTGGGCTTCCTTATTTTTCTCTCTCCTGTAACCTGGTCACTTGGCTCATCTGAAATCAGAGGCTTCAGCATTTTTGTTAATTATGACTAATGTAATTATATCTATTGTCTACAGCGAACAGAATTGTCTCATTATGTATCATGGTATCATTATATTATGGAGATATTGGTTACTTCATAACTAAATTCAGACAAACGTTTTATTTCCTTGGACTTTTATAATCTGTCAAGAATAGAAGCAAGCTCATGATAGATTACAAATTGCATCTTACTTTGCTTTGAGAAAAGATCACCCCCTCCCCCCTAATTTTTATAGCACAGGAGTTTTAAGGGTGTTGTATTGATGAGGCGGTTATTGTCAGCTTGACGCCCTACATTAATCCTTCTGTTAACTCAGGCCAGTCAGAAGAACACCAGGGCTGGAACACCCGTAGCTCATTTTGCAGCTTCCATTTGGCTTGTTTTCCTTTCAGTGTTAGTAAAATGTTTTACACAACATCACATGCATGGACACATTCCTCAGCAACAAAGTGGCTCAACTGTTGATGTGCACAAAAAATGTTGTGTTACTTGTCTATCGATCCTCCAGCTGCTTATACAGTATATGCGGGTCGAGGCAGGGGCTGGCAGTCACATATCTGCGGGAAATCAGGCAGTTCATTCAGACGACTTAAAGTATAATACGGATTTTTGGAATAAAATGTTCTATTTGAAGATGCCTTCCAGGTAAAATGACAGCCAATGGATAAACAAGTCTCAAGTCTCCACAGCAGTGCTTTTTTCTCACAGTTGAAGGACATGCACTTGGGTATGTCTGTGCTTTGTGCCCCCTGCTACTGGAGCTATTTTTGCCCACTTACCCTGCACTGGATAAAAAATTTGGAAATGGATGGATAAATATGCTTCCCACTCATTTATAAAAATGCTAAGAAATTGCAGGATTCAGTATTAGCTCTAGACCATTTAATCTAGGGGAGGGCAGACTGGGGTCAGTCATTCTGTTAGTGGGGTCTGATGCATTTGACCTGAATGTCCTCCAAGTACTACTTACACTAGATTGCCAGCATTAAGAAGCAAAAGATAATTTTGATAACCAATGTTATTTATGCAATGTTTACAGTTACATTTTATAGTTTAAAAAAAAAACACCCTGATTTCTTGTTTAGTCTTGCTTTCTCAAGCTTGACTATTTCTTTTCTGTCGTCATTTTTTTGACTGTGCATAGCACCAAAAAAAGCCAATAGTTTTAAGAAAAAGAATGAAATAAATTATGTGAATTATTTTAATTGTCTACAAAATCTTCAAACTTTATTTCTGAACCTCTTAACCACAAAGCAGATTTGCATGGATGAAGGTCCACAGGAACATCTGTAACTGACATGACAGAACTGATGAATCATTATTTGCCACTCTGTCACCCTTCAGTAGAGGAGTAATTTTCATGTTAAATAAGAAGTGCTGGTGTTTCATGTGGTAACAAAAGATACTTAACACTGATCCCACAAATGTTACCTACTCACTGGGCACAGCTTTCTCATACATAACAAAACATAAAACATAAAGTGAATCCCTTTTTTCTAATAAACAATATGATTCTGATGAGCTGCGATAGGCTGGCCCCCTGTCCAGGGTTGTTCCCTGCCTTGTGCCCGTTGCTTCCGGGATAAGCTCCGGACCCCCCGCGACCCAGTAGGATAAGCGGGTTGGACAATGGATGGATGGATGGATTTTGATGAGCTTTGTTTAGTCTTAAACTCACATTAACATGTAATTACTCGTTTCACAAACTGTTTAATTGTCAGGCTCCGTGGACTAAGCTTTGCTTTGATCTCACAACGCAGCGCATGACCAAACATGACAGAACCACATGTGTCCACCTTGGATGGCAGAAAGAGGCTTTGACCGCAGCCAGGCTACAAGAAAAGGAGCGACTAGTTACAGGGGGGTCAACGGTGTACAGTTACGAGAATCAATCTGTGTAGGGATTAATTTCTCAAACTTTAAAGGTCAGCTGAAAGTAACTGAACCTGTGTGACTGGGCAACCACAAACAAAAACCCAGCCTTATAATTATTCTGGCCTGAGAGTAATGTTAATGCCTCAAATAATCACACATGGCCAGCTGTTTTGCAAAAAGGCAAAGTGTGTTATCTAGCCATCCATCCATCCATCTTCCAGTTGCCAAACTTCCATAGGCAGCACGGAATCCCAGACAGCATAGGGCATAAGACAGAGGTAACACGCTGGGTCGGACAGACTGACTTCTTCACCAAAATTACAAGCCAGAGAATCTGCCAACTTCAATGAGTGCTTAAATGGATAATAAGAACACAAGGACTGTATATATAACTTATCTACAATAATTACTAAGGTGATCACTCATAAAGACATATATAGTTTACTTGGCGCGCACTTAGAATACTATTAGGTTGCCAAGGAGACCACCTGCCCGCGTGTCTGGGTTTCTCTGCACATCACTGAGGTGAGTGTCCTTCGCTCCCACAAATACTGTGCGATTCATGTGGAAGTCAGCGGGAGGAGATCACATTTATTACATCGACGTGTGCTTGTTGTTTCCGCAGAGGACAAACTGTTTAGTAAGGCACAGCTCAGGAACATGACGAGTAGACAAGAAAACACACGTGGGGACAGTTTTACGCTACCTTATTGGGTATTTTAAACCACTAATGATAAACTTGATGAGGAACCATCTGGCATACTGTAGTGCTCATTTTATCCCAGAAATACTAAACTAGTTAATTCAGCGGTTTGTATATTTCACTTTGATTTTAAAAGTGTGTCCGCAGAACGACAAACACAAGTAAGAAGTGAGATAATTAACAAGGACGGTCGGTCAGCAGGAAAGACGATGACGTCATACGAATAACGCCGCCCCCCCACGTGAAAAATATCTGCATCTGAGGCATTAACTAAATCGTGCTTTTTCCATGCTCTCACCTTTTAGATATCTTTATTTAGAAGAAATCTAAACCGCAAGATCATTCAAACTTAGCTTATTAAAAACAGTCAGTTTGGATTAATAAATAATAAAAATACGAATAAACCCAAAATATTGTAGTTTCTCAGACAAACTGTTTGATCTTTAATTTATTACTTGCTTTGATTATGCTAACCCTTACGTAACAAAGAGCATAAAATGTTGCTTCAAACGTTTAAAATAACTCCTGTCAATAGCCTGATTTTAATCCTAAACAAGAATTCATGTCTGATAAAATACTTTAAATATACGTAATAATAAATTATTATTTGTTTAATATCCATTTTGAAGTACCAAGAACTTTAGTCTCTTTTGGTGCATTTACTTTTAATTCTGAAATTATGGGCTGGTCAATAACAGCATTATGCTTAAATCCTCATTTTTAACAGGGGGCGCTTTATTTAATTGGACGTGCTCTCCAGACGTCTCTCGCTCAAAAAAGACCGACTTCTTATTGGACAAATAAAGGTATGAAAGCAGAAGAAGAAGCAAAACGGTCTTGCAGAAAGGCGGCAGATAACGGGACTGGATGGGGCGCCCGTGTGTTCCCACTGCCTGACGGATGTGAGTGAGTTCATTGCGTACCCGGTGCGGCCACGGTTGGATAAGAGCATTGCACCAGCAAGTCAGCACCTCAAGCAATCGGACAAAAAGCCATGACTTAACGGAGGAAATATGAGTATCCAGACGGAGGACAGTATTAGCCTGTGCAAAAAGGCTCTTCAAATAGTGACAGAACTCTGTCTTGGAGGACATGTAGATCGCCAGAGGTGCTCCGACATCTTTCCCCTGGAGAGCTCCATACCAGGTAAAGGCGGCGCAGGTAAATTGGACTCTTATTGTCTTTGCACTTCTGACTCCTAATTCCGTTGTTTTCTAATAAACTTAACTACACGTGGTTTTCTGCAAGAGTGCGAAATAACAACTTTGGATGTGTCTTTTTGCGAATTACCGGTGGGAGATTTCAACTTCTGCTGGGTACCATCTGCTTAAGACAGATGTTTAAGCGAATGATACAGGTTACTACCACCTGAATACGTGTTCAGTCTGATGCATTTTAACATTTAAACATGCTAGCGGGTTTTATTTCAGTTAGCGTAACGCAAGAATTTTTTTGAATGAAGTGATCCATTAGTTTACATAAATGTAAATTATTTAATACATTATATAAACCACTTGCTACAGTAAAAAAAAATCTGACGAGTCATCTGTAACTTCAGCGCAAGCAACAGGTCTCCTGTCTGAAGACATGTTTTATAAGTGCAGAAATGTCGACTGGAAATCAGAGTCGCTTATACAGCAGACCCTTGATGTGTCTGGTTGAATTTGAAATTCAACATCACACTCTGCTTTCTTACGTTTCGTTGCAGCGTTCTTGCTGCTCCGATTGCGCCAAAATCGTCCGTGGGTCTGCATTAATATTTTATTGAGTTTTTAGACTCCGGTCCTTCTTTACCGCTTACGAAGGCGCATCACGGCTGCTTAACCGCCGCATTAAATCTTTCGGCGATAAAAAGCGTCTCGTATCAACTTTGATTAAAAAGTGGTATCGAAATAATGAAACAAGGCACTAAAAATTGAAAAAATGACTAATGATGTTATGGCATTTTCAGTGATTAAGGAAATCGTTAAACGGTTTTGACACAGATCAGCCAAATGTCTCCGATAAGAGCAGATGGAAACAAGAACAGCAGAATGATAAATGAAATTACACAGGGGTAGAAACAGATCAGTGCTTTTTTTGGTGGGAGCGAGTAGACACCCACTCTGGACAACAGTACTGAAGGCTGGAGATTCGGATGGCTTGGCGCAACTATGTCTGTTTGACCTACAAATCCGTCAATTTCAGCCAGCTAAGATTTCAGCAGCGCTGCAAAGATTTCCAGCCCTGCGGCATTAGTACTCTGCACAGTACAGACATCCTGCCCAGGGGCAGTCAACAGTGTCGCACAATGGGGATGAAATTGTGATGACAGTTAAAGAAGATGTCCTCTGGGGGTGAAATCTAAGAGAAAATTAGCCATTCTCAACATCATCAGGGAGATTTCTAACATGACTGTTATATGTGGAATAGTGGCAGTGTTAGATGTATTAAGCAGCAGGCGTAAAATCACTGCTTTAGAACAGGTTGGATTTTAGACATGGGGGGGGGGGCGGCTAATGACTCAGTGTTTCTACTGTACACTGTGTAACCACATCCAGTGGCAGGTTTGAACTGGTTTTCCTCTACATGGACATTCTCCAGTGGTGGTGGAGTTTGTGTATCACAGAGTATACAATTTATTTCAAGGAAGTTAACTATCTTAATACATTGTCCTGTATAATTGTCTCTATTCAACTGGTTGGTAATGCAATTGGAAAATAAATTAAGAATGTAATTTAAGAATTGCAGGGGCAGGGATGCAGGGAAAGAGGTATAAATGAAAACCATATGCAAGCATTGGATGTGGATAAATAAAATAAAACCCAAACATTTATCCAGAAAAGCAATGATAATGATAAATGTATAGCTTATGCACCAGACGAAGCTCGTTTAATTAGAAGTTCCTCAATCTATTTTTCTCTCTCCTTCTCTTTCTCTTTTATGTTTGTCTGTCATGCTTGACCATACTGCTTGTTCTCCTCGGTTACTGTCTGTCTGTCTGTCTTTCTCTGCCCCGGACTCCTGTTCGTAGACATCTCTGTCAGCCTCCTTGCCGTGGTCGTCAGTTTCTGTGGTCTTGCCCTGTTGGTAGTCTCTCTCTTTGTGTTCTGGAAGCTGTGTTGGCCAGTTTGGAGGAACAAAGCTCTCACATCTCATGCCGATAACGCCCCTCAGAGCCTCCCCAGCCCGCCACCCGAGGCCACACAGCAGGAAGACAAAAAGGTCCCCGAGGTCAAGGTAAACGGGAAGAACTCGGAGCGTCTCCAGGAGGCCGCCATGAAGATCAGCCAGACCTCGCCTGACATCCCGGCGGAAGTCCAGACGGCTCTGAAGGAGCACCTCATTAAGCATGCCAAAGTCCAGAGGCAGACCACCGAGCCCACATCCTCTTCCAGGTACCGCCCTCTGACATGGCTGGCTCATGTTTGCCCGGCTGGGAGGAGCAGTTAAGGTGACAACATTTTACCAGAAAATAAACATGAGGGCCCTTCAAGCTGATTTCTCTTTCTTGAGACCTTGAGGTACACACTCAGAAAAAAAGGGTACAAATGTCCCCAAGGTACAAACGACATTAATGTACCCCCAATGTTACAAAGATGTTCCTTAGAGTCCATTTCTGTACCTTAAAAGGTATAACTGCCTACAGCTAAGGGTACAGTAGGCAGGGCCTAGAGTAGTAACCAGTTGGCAGATTCCGATAAAATTATAGTTGAATCTGAACCATGAACTCCCCACTTGCCAAATTTTACTGTTGGGGAACTCCCCAGTCCTGATTGGCAAATTTTATCATTGGGACCCCCCTCCCCCTGGTCGACAATTTTGCTAGTACCTGCCTGTACTAGCATGTAAGGGCAAAACACAGAGCAAAGTGATGGAATTAACCAGCAAAAGGGGGATTTGAATCCAATGTTATGTGCTGCAAATTGATCTGTAAATGATACAATGTGGGGTCAAAGCAAGACTTCTGTTGCTCCAGGTGACACAAGTGAAAATGTCTGCAAGAAAGGAGGCGGCACGATTACGTCCGTGATGGGAAAGTTTTATTTGTCCCTCAGTGGCAGGCAGATGAAACCTTTACAGCAGCACGGTCCCTATAATCAGAGAGAGAGACCCATCTTCTATTTAAAGTAAATGAGTCACAATAGCACAGCAACAGTAGTAAACAATCCTAGTAATTAAGCGATCAATTCCTTGTCGTTCTAGCACCACGTGCATGGTTTTTGTGGAGCACAGTGTAATTAGCCGAGCGCCGAACTGGAACTGACAAAGGGCACGTCCGATTCCGGAAGGATCCAACATACAGCCGCATTGGGGGGGGGGGGGGGGGGGGGGGTGTGTTTTCTGGGTTTTGGGGAGGGCCTTTTCTGTTCCAGTTTTTTGTTTGTTTTTTGCCCTTTTAAGACCCCGAGCCACCTGCCGGTAACCAACTT
>JAABNY020000001.1:6938441-6956376 GCA_015164015.2 Brevimyrus niger
GCCGGAACCCCACCCTCCCCCCCCCCCCCCCCACTGCCCCCAATTCACACTTACTCTCTGCTTCATTACATAAAGATGTATCAGTCTCACCAATCCTCACTCTCTAACATATTTCCAAAAGAAAAACCTAATATCATAAGACTGACAAAAGATATTGATGGACAGGAAAGGAAATATGTATTGAATAGATCATTTGATTTTCAAGGTATATTAGAATCCCAAAGGGGTCACTGAAGTGATTCAGGTTTCTCACAATTTCACATTAATCATGGTACTTCTGAAAAGCTCACTGTCCAGACGTCATCTGTCTACTGCCTGATGCATTTTAATACCCCCCCTCCCCAACACCTCCCCCTGCTATTACCCTTGTCTCCGTCTTGCAGTTCAACAGCCATTTATTGCTGGGTCCTAGTTGAGCTGACTCAGTTCTCCAGTATTTCGCTGTCTGTCGAGAAGTAATCCTTATGAAGCCATTACTTTTGGCCAGACCTGTTGCTAAACTCAGGTCATCGTCAATATATTCCTCACCAGCTCTGTTGTTCTAGCATATATTCAGTTAATATTATACACAAACGAGAAAACAGGCACAGGTAAAATAAATATTCACAAGTCAAAAAGGTACAACTTTCACAACATAAAAAGGTACAGGTGTAGTAGTATTAATGACATTTAAATAGTGAGTGAAATTTCATTAACTAACATCACCCTTTAAGACACAAACAGGAATTTGACAGCAGATAAATTATGCTAATAACAAAATGCCCCCATATCCTTATGGGAAAGTGGTACAGCTCACACCCACAAATACACTTCAGCTCTGGAAGTGCAAGGTAACAGAATAGTTAGAAACATTGGAGTTGAAGCCTACAGACTCTCTTCCCAGCCTTGTTATTGACATGGTGCAGTTCCTGGGCGTCACTGAGACCCAACTGCAGCAAGCTCAGTCATCAGAATGCGTCACAGCTGCTGGAGTTGACATCAAAGTACGTCAGCAGCCCTGGCTTTAATCTGGGCCGCTCGTGCCTGTCTCGCTCAGCCATGTGAGAGCGGGTATCCATGAGGCCTGTGAAGTTCCTGAGGCAAGCATTCGCCAGCAAACTTTAATCTCCACTGTGATTCGCGGATGGAAAACTTGTCAATGGTGCAACTTATACACAGTGTACAGACTGTTCTGGTCAGGACAGAGAGCAGAATCACAAGACCCAGGGAAGGCAGAAAGGAAATGGTTGTTTACATGGAGACAGGACTGGAGAGGGACATAACCCAAGTGGTGGGGAGGAGAATGAAGCAAAAGCTGTTTTGGTGCCAGACGGAACAGAGTTGGGCATCAGGGTCTGACAATAAAGCACAGCTGAACTGAATGAGGCTTATGTGACTCTTCTTAACACAAAGTCGTTCAGACCCCACTCAAGGTCATACAGACCCTGCCCCCATCTTACACACAGCAGTATGCATATGGCAAAAAATAAAAGTCAAAGACAGTCCACCACAAGTCCACGTGCATCAGCGTCACAGATGGCCATCTCCAAAACCTCCCAGACAGACAGCATACTTTGAGCCACATCAACACACTACACTTCACTACTACATGAAATGAAACCCTCAATACATTTATTTGGCTACAATGACACGACACATTATGTTTTGGGATGGCTCTGTACCTCATGTAGGATTTCTAATCCTCTTGAAAAAGAAAAAAATTATTAGTGTTGATGTTTATATTCGCAACACCACAGCCAATTTTGAAGGAGGTCAAAACTTATTGGCATCAAATTAAGCGATGAATGAGCCCTTATTCTAATACGAATATACATATTGCAGATCAGAAGAAATGATGCTACGACGCTTTGATGCGATGGAAAACCCCGCATGACATTATGGGAATCCCCTTCAGTGAGACCTGGGGTACACACACACATGCAACTCCACCTCCATGACAAACGCAACCTCTGCAGCCACCCTGCTAAGGCGGTGTAAACCTCTAGGGATGTGTGGAAAATGCCTGGCCAGAAGAAGCCGTTGGGCATTACAGGAATTAATTACGGACAGGCGTGAACAAGTTGGGGATGCCTACAGGCTCCTGTGCTCACGTGATTCCTGGATGCTCCTGCTGTGATGATATCTGACATGACAGCCTGACCTCTCATTCCATCCAGCATATACCCTCACTACCCGGGACAGACTCCAAGAGACCCTGCATGAAATATGTACATGGAAGATGGTTAGAAATTAATGATTACTTTAGGACATATTCAAACTGGTCAATGTATGTATTTACTTAGATGCGAGTCTGATGATTAGCTGACCTGGTTGAAGACCCATGTGTCCAAATGTGAAATGACACTAAACACAAAATGGCTATTTTCAGCCCCGGCATCTGTGAAGCAGAAACAGATGATGCCGTGTGTCCAGGAGGAATGTAAGTAATGAAGGGTGATATGGGGGTACATGTCCAGCAGGGACGTGGTTATTTTCAGCTACAAGTATATATCAATATATTTTAATATATTTCCCCCAGCATTACTCTGACGAGCTGTTTTGCAAAAGAAGCCTCACGGGTTGATCCAGGGAACATTCGCTGACAGCGGGTCACATCATGCTATTAAGAGAAAATTCTTAAATGGCACCTTCAACCGCTCTCAGTCTGCCTGTCATGTCTACTGCCACCCCCTGAACAGCCTGACAATAAAGGACATGTTTTTGTATCTACAAAGGAGAATCCTAGTCTTATACTGCTTTACATTTTAAAGGGGCTATAATTTAAGGAAAGGCAAAACAAAAGCAAAATTATTCTGTTTAATTTTGCTATTCCATTTTCCCCCCCATCATCCAAGTACAGGCAAGTTTGGTCAGATGGGTTTTTAAATAGCCCTTGGATTGGTTGCTGTGCATGCACAGGTCTTGTGCTGGGCTGGCATCCTTTCCAGAATGTTCCCCAGCCTTGTGTTCTCTACCTCCCAGCATAGACTCCAGGCTCTGTGGCACTATATTGGATAAGTGGTTTTGGGAAATTTCATTAACGAATGGATATGTTAAATATATAGCATTAGACTGTCAGAGGGGATTTAAAAATCTGGCAAAATGGTGCATTGTATTAGGATAATTAAATACAGCCTACAGTTCTCTTTACAAAACACAGACAAGTAGGTCATCACTGTGAACTACAAGAGGGCAGAGCGTGATGTGAGCATGAATGTCAAGACATGCTTTCAGGGAACACGTCAATGCAGGCATACATTCAGGGAACACATCAATGCGAGCATGCATTAAGGGAACATGCCAATGTAGACATGCATTAAGGGAACACGCCAATGTAGACATGCATTCAGGGAACACGCCAATGTAGACATGCATTAAGGGAACACGCCAATGTAGACATGCATTAAGAGAACACGCCAATGTAGACATGCATTTAGGAAACACGCCAATGTAGACATGCATTCAGGAAACACGCCAATGCAGACATGCATTCAGGGATCACGTCAATACAGACATGCATTCAGGGAACACACCAACGTAGACATGCACTCAGGGAACACACCAATGTGGGTATGCATTCAGAGAAGACACCAATGCGGGCATGATTTCAAGGGACAAACATAACAGGGCAAGTGTCCAGGGAACACACCAAGGCATGCATGTGTCACAATCCAATGAGCAATATTATCAACCCAAGATTTTCACTATAATGCTCTACGTGCAAACATACAACAGCAACTTACCATTATGGCGTGTATCAGCAGAGCCAACCAATGGATCAACAGAACCGATTCCAACACGCATCAACAGAACCAGTCAATAGACATCAATGCCACACACAACATACGCAAACAACTAGTAGTTCAACCAAGGAGACCTTAATAGATGGTTGACATGAGTGTTTATTTGGATAAACATTTTAAATGAGTATGAGAAGAGTAATTTGGCAAAGCCCGTCTCTTGGTCGTTGGTTTCATGAACTCTGAAACCGACAGATCTGGCTGGGCGACCAGGCAGGAGGCGAAGAAGCCAACCCTGAAGCAGTACAGGGAGCTGAAGGTGGTAGAGGGGAGGAGGTGGGAGAACCAAATAGTTGTAACGGCAAAGAAGTGGGTTAGACTTATTCTTTATATAGAACTTGGACCGCTGTGATTGGACATGATGGCGTTCATAAGGTCTTCTTGTTTGAACTTTCGTATTCGCTTTCATTTACCATAGATAAATGGTTTCCCTGTGAATTCCCGGTACTGTGAAACTGAACCATTTTTAAGCAGGCTGGGCTCCAAGGCTGGCCCACACAGTGCTCATTGCACTGCGGCCTTAGCTATCAATGCACAGACAGCCATTGAGCTTCTGCTGCCTTCTGCCTGCTGGTCCTGTACTAATGAGACATCCGATGCAAATCAGAGAACCACAGCCCCCCTAACTGGCAGTATCTCACCAATGTCCTTCATCGTGCAACCGTATGCTGCTTATAATGCAGCCATACGCCAATTCTCAGTAGTCCTATTTTGACTTCATTGTAATAATCACACCATCCGGACATTCATTTTATGCCAGCTGCTGATATACATAACCAACCTCCATACTTGTCCTCTCTCCCAAGACATCATACCACTGACTGCAGTGCCGTTTCTCTACCATCCTGACAATCGTCATGACAACCAAGAACGGTCCTGGGGCGGCGATACCATTTAATACCACTTTATTGCATCCAGGCCACTCCAAGCAACTCAGGAAAACTTCCACTATGCAGGCTGGAGGTGTGGCACATCCCAGGTTAGCATCTCAAGCTGAATCACTTGCTGCTATAACCCAGAATCCCGCTGGAGCAGACCGACGGGGATATGAATCAGAAGAGCAAACACCAGCCAGGCTGAGAAAGTGCAGAGCTGGTGGCACGTAACGCTTTTAGAAAAAGAGTAACAATATGTGCGAACAGCCACCCAAAATACAAGTGCAATTTCACTGCAGTGTCTTTACTGCATTTGATGTACAAACTGCGTGCAAATGTACATGTGTAAATCGATTCTTGACAATTACCACAGAACCCATAAACAGACTTTCCCGGTGTCAGGAGAGTGCCTCAAAATAGCCCCAGCGGTACAAACCCTTCAAACAGCCAGTAGTTCAGCTATGAAGATGGTTCAAAGGGTCATGGCACGGACTTCAGCAACACCTGTAAAAACACAATAAATCTGAGTGAATGCATCCATCTGGAGCTGCTTTTTTATCACTGTATGAGGGCAGTAACACTGACATCAAAATGACATTATTTACTAGGCTTCTGGGAGTTTTCCCACACGATTCCCAAGGATGTCATGCTTGCAAACGGATTAGTGTCACGCTCCGCCCAGTAAATCCTGCTTATACTGCAGATTGGAAGCCGGTCCAAGCTCAATTTGATGGGGAACGCCGGCGGACTGACGGCTGGATCATTTGTTCCCAAATGTACTGGATTCTTCTGCTGGTTCATCCCGTGCAGCAAAACATCTCCCAGCGTTGTGATGTTATGTATCGAGAGGTACCCCGGTGTAAGCGCATCACACAAAAAACACATGGCAGCAAATAACAGTGACTCAAAGTCGACTGAGTGAGTCAATTGCTGTAATAAGAGTAGCCTCACCCTGAACTTCATTTGAAGGCTGTTTGGCAGTTGGGTTTGCATACCCATGGAGCACAGAACAGTTGAACAATTACTTTTAAATGTTCTGATTTTGACAGTGGGTAAGCTTCCCCATTCCACAGACGATACCTGACAATCTCATCATACTTCTATTCTTGGCTGGAGAAACTAACAAAACCAAATTTCTAACTAACTCAATTTAAGTGCTGTTGGTGTGACCATATCTTATTTTATTGCTTTTGGAGTTTGCCTGTTATTTGTTCTGGAATGCCTTTATAATGGCGTACTGACAGCAATTATGACATCGGTTTCAGTTTTTCATTCTGACTTCAAAAGATACATAACCTAAGGCATAGGCATACCAGTATCAGTCATAAGGAGGGGTGACTTGGCTTGGTTACACATTTTACAGGGAAATCCTTCCACCAATAAGGTGTTTATTCAAATGAAGTCTATACATTGTCCGGGCAGCCATTTAAAGTGCCTCACCCCTAAAAGTGACAGGAAAAAGTAACATACTCATGTAAAGCAGGATCTTGCTCTATTAGCTATTCAAAGGCTCCGGATAAGTGTCTGCCAATTGACGAAGGAACTCATTCAGACGTACTCTTTTCAGACTATCAGTCTGATGGCAAATACTGTATACTGCAGACACTCTGGGAAGGTTTACATTGCAAAATACTATCAATATCTACAATTCAGTCTTCCATCCACCTTCCAAACACTTGGTCCTGGAAGGAAGGGGCATGCATTGGGGCATGTGTCTGATGATAAAGAACACCAGGCAGGGGTACACTCCGACTGAGATGCCAGTCCATTGCAGTCACCAATTCACTGGGAACATCATACCCTCTACAAGCTGACATATACCTGCTAACACTCTTTACAGGCTAACATCATGTCGATGTTAGCCACCTGAGCAACCTAAAAGGTTACCACTGTGAAGGACAGCATTTTATAAAGGTTAACAGCTTGTGAAAGCTAATACTTTCTAAAGGCTAATGGTACATACAGACTACCATCTGCAGGTTGACACTCTATAGGACTGTTTGTGAGTTGTGAGCAAATTCCCATTATTTTCAGTTCCTCCAAGATGTCTTTGCTGAAATCACTTTGTGTGACGCACAGTATGAATGCAGCTGATAATTGCAAGTTTAAAGCTCAGGACAGCAGCAAAGCCTTCCCAGAATTGCGACCGACAAATTCTCATCGCAAGGCCGACACCTTAACCACGATGCACCCTGCAGCTTCTAATATTACCTTAAAGCTGCTTTGATGGAGGAGACAATTAGGTATAGCCAAGTGAAAATACTTATTTCACGCACCAGTGTTCATCACTCATATGCTAATGAGAAAGGATTAGGAGCCATAAGTGTCACCATAAAAGATAGTGTGCAGGCAGGACTCTGCAGTACCTCCTAATGATTTTGCAGGTACACTAGAGTTTAAGATGTTTCCCTTTACCTACTCTATGTCCATAGACATGATCTGGATTCTTCTTCCTCCAGCTCTTCAGTAGGCCATGATACGTGTTCTTTCCCCAAAATGATAATCACCCACACCTGCTCTTTTAGTAAGGACGGCAACTGTTGAAAATCACCTCCATAAAAAGCTGCATTATTTATTTATACTGTATCACAGTTAAGACCTGCTGAACCAGCAATATTCTGAAGAATATTCGTCTTTCAGTGCTCATACATCACGTTTACTTTGACAAATAAAAACAGTGACATCTCCACCTGAGTCTTCTTCCACACCTCTTACACCCGACTGTCATACATGACAGCGTGGGGCAAAGCAGTAAACTGTTCAGTGGAGGCAGGACTTAGGGAGATCCAAACCTCCAACAGGCAAGAACGCCCTCACAAGTATTAACTTGAGATGCTTGAATTGAACTATTTATGCAGTGTGCTACGCTGGGTCCTAAGATTCATTCAGTCCCATCTAATGCAGTAACAGGATGCTTTGTTTTGTGGTTAAAATTCAGTTGTTAATTATCCTGATGCATGGTTTCCTGTTTATACCCAAGCTTTTGTTTATAGGATTGCACACAATAAAGATCTTGTTCGCTGTTTGACGGTAGTCCCCTTAAACTGTACCGTTTGGGTACCTCAGGCTCCGTGAGCACCCAGCAAATGCACAACCCTACCAGCAAAATCTACTTAAGGTGCTGGCTCTGTTTCTTTTCCAGACGCTAGCTAGTATCGATTGATAGCTCATTTCGGAAGAAATCCTCTGTCTGGAAGAAAGGCTGTATACCTTTCAACAATGAAGTACCAGCGGCTATCGACAAACAGCAGCCCATGAGGAATCTGTTGCAATAAGCATGATTGCCTGCAAATGAACTTTAATTCCGCTCGCTCACCCAGCCTATACATTTAACCCTTAAGATACAACTAAAACACAAACATGTAACCTGCAGCCTTACACTTCAATTCCATATTAAATATTTTGCCTAGGATATAATTTTTGCAGGATGATTAACCATTGCATTTCTGCCTGATAAGTGGCATTTTAGTGTCATTACTACAGCACTAGCTAAATGCATTAGGCAGCAGCTGCAGGGAGCAGTTGCATTTCACATAATGCGATCAGAGAGGCTCCTTCATCCACAGAGCGGACCTGATACCTCCTCAACTCGCTTTAGTGCTTCATCAGTCAGGAGTCCGTGTTGTGATGCCCAGGTAACTATATCAAGCCACCTAATTAGGTCTTAAAGCAGCTCACCAATTTGCTTTTCCCTTCTTGATTTATTTGCAGTTTTCAGTGACTAATTTGTGATTTTTCTGACGAGACAGGAACAGCAAGCAAAATTTCCCCCCTTTTTCATTAGCTGCACTTCTTGCTTTTTAATTAGCGCAACTATTAATAATCTTAAGTAACTTTCTTACATTCTCACTGCTGTTTGGCTGCCCGTGTGGTCCCATCCATAATAAATATGACTGATTCTGCTATCCTCTGAAACAGAGGAAATTGCAACATACAGGGGAAAGATCACAACACACATCATTAATACACCACAGATCCTCAGCAGCATTTATCATGTTACTTCATGGGAATACCAATCAAAAGACAGCAGAAATGGATACTGTTTTTGTCCAGTAATTTTATTTCTCAGTATGATTCATGACAGCACTTAGGCAGTAATTTTTAACAAAATTTACTAAGAAGTGACTCTTAAAACTCATGCCACTATTTAATTTCCAAACATTTTAAATGTCACAGTGGTGGTTTTCGGCCGCATATTTGCAGATTCTCTCTCCATTGAGATGAAAAATGCAGTCACATGGTAGACTAAAGCAGTTCTTGCCAGTTGCTTACATATTGCTGGCAGTAAAAAAAGGACAGTAAATTTAATCTGGCTTGAAGTAGCTAAAGAATTCTCAATTGAATAAGCCTCCACAAATGAATGACATATCCCATAATGATTCATGACTCGTATAGACACACAGACCTGAGCTTCTGTTGAAAACATGATGCAAAATCCCAGTACTAAACCTTTTAAAATCATTAAGAAACATGTCACCAAACAAAGGTTGGAATGTACCAGATCACCAGTTGGAAAATAAGCCTGCTCACAATATCATGTGCTCAGCTAAGCTGAACGACACAAAACCTTTTATCATTAGTAAGCTGACTAGAGTTTAGTTAGAACTTTGTGGGACTGTCAAGCCCCACTGGAAGGCAGAGATGGGTGGGGTGCCACGGTGGGCTGTAGGATAAATGGCCCTCAAAAGGAACCAACAAGCCATTTGTCCAACAGGCACTGAGAGTACCGTGTAAAGAGAACAGACCGTCAGATGGGGGTGCAATGGCACCAACAAACAGGCACAAACGACACGCAGAGGCGTGCAGGCCTTAGGGTGAGTCAGCGGAGGAGCACCCCCCCAGGCTGACTGAGGCAAGCAGACTTGGCTGCCTAACATTTTGAGAGAAACTGCCTCATTTGTTTCTATGGAAACATGCCTGCAAACAGTTCCACTCCCCTCAGGTCCAACCTGACCTACCACTCACCGCCCCACACCCTGCATCACACAAGAAGATCTACAGTACACGCACTACCGAAGTTGCTTTGACAACACAATCAACTGCACATTTGTTCTATTTTTCGATATCTATAATTCTGTAGGTCAACATAACCCCGATAATTCTCTATGAGCTTGTCATAAAGACCTTGTTTGATATATTGGTTAAAATATATCAAGGAAGGCTAAGACTGCATTCCATTTGAACTAGGAAGTCTGAACTTCCGAGTTACTAGTGAGAACTTTCAACTGGGACGCTGGAGGAAGCTCTGCAATCCCAACCTCAGGATTCAAGAAGGCTGCTCCCTTCATCAACAGAAGTGAAAGCTGTAGTTACATACTGTTTATCACTTATGTCTTATTTGTGGCTTACTAAACTGGTTGTACACAGAGTACAGTCTAACCACTGTCTGTGGGCATGATGCTATGGTATATGAATGAGCAAAATACCATGAAATGCATTATACAGGCTGGAGTTTAAAAAAAAAAAGAGAAATTAGAAAAATAAATGAGAAATGAGTGAAACTGAGCATTTTGCCACGGTCTCTTAATTTTATCCAGAGCTCTATAAGATTAGTCTGGGTTTGGGGTGCTATATGATATTCTTTCATGGGGTACAAAATCTGTACTGGCACCCCAGTAACAGTTTGAGGGAAAAAGCCACAGTTACCTGACTTCAGCATGAGAAAAATTTCAGCATGAAAAATTTTAAAATCTCACAACAAAACGCAGAAACACTGAGCTGAAGAGATGAGCCTTATCAAGGCTGCAATAATGTTAACAGAGACTTCTACAGCACTTCTACAGAAGGAGATCAAGGGCCTCTGTTTATCACGTGGTTGATGATTTGACAAGTTGGGCAGCCAGCAAAAAACAGCAGGAAAATTCAATAAATTAAAAAAAGAGGAGCTGTTTCCTGTGTTTCGGCCCAGGTACAGAATATTCTCCTAGTTAAACCTTTTTTCCGGTTCAGCATTACCCTGAACAAGGCGGCTATTGTTAACGGTCAGAAAATGATCAGATTTCACATGGAGAAACCATATCCTTCTGAGGACAGGGCGTGGAGCTGTGCAGGTCATGCATGTGGTGCACCAACGTGTTTCTGTGCATGTTGGAGGCTGAATGACAAAGGTGCAGGCAGAAGTCGGTTGGGGGGTAGGATATCTGAGGTTCCCGAAAAACACTGAGCAGGATTGAGCATGCTCATAACATCAGTGCCATAAGGACCATCATCCATGTGTTCAGCCAAAACTCTTCAGAGATCTTGAGCTCCCTGTCCTCTGTCTAACTTTAACTTTTTAATAATGATTCCCAAAAACATTATGCACCAAAAGTGACACAGTGGGTTGTGTTTTAATCTTATACTGAGTCCCACCATTCAGCAAGTTGGCACTACATAATTAATTCCTTATTATTTTGTCAGGTCTACCCCATTTTTGGGAGTGAAATTACATTTTTTAATTTAACATACTAAATTAAATCAGCATCACAGTAAAACAAAACCCACAAAATGTGCAGATTGTAAGTTTCAATAAATGCCACTATTACCTGATTTTAGTGGTAGAGCAAATCCAGCATACACTATGAATACCGGAATGGAATACATCAGCAGGTGATTGAACACACTGCGCTAATCAACACTGCAATAATGATAAACGAAACATTTGATTCTCCGAACATCATTGTTGCAATATTATGCACAACTTGTAAGCTGAGTTGCATGCGGTCAAAAGGTACATTGGTAAATAAAATCACCAGGTTTGATATAATTCCGTGGATTGAATGTCCTGTGAAACACAGATTACGTGTTGGGTGCCAGGGTTGTTATGGAAAAAAATAAGACAGCAAATGTTCACGTAAAAGCTTAACAACCCAAACCACTATCCAGGGGGCTGTACAAGGAAGCCAGATTTCTTGGGTTCGCCGGGTTTTTGTCGGATTTAAGGTAAACTACCTGAAAGCCGACAGGTTGTCCAAAAGCAAGAAACCCTGCTTCGTGATACCGGCCCCAGGTTCCATATTTATCCGTCCTATTCATGGCGCGTTTTCTCGATGACGTGTTCTGCCTCAGCATTCGCGAGATAAACGCCCCCCGTGCGATACTGATCGGCATACCTCTGGAATGCGAGAAACCCGTCTTCTGCCGCCACCCAGTGAACAGAAACCAGTACGGCATTTGTTCGCGTCTGACTCGCAAACTTTTCTTTCTAGGGACAGTTACGGATCGGGGTTGCTCATCTGGTGCGTGGAAAAACAGAAAAATACAAGTTCACGCTTCAGAGTTCATCTTCATTTATGTGCAGTGCAGTTGAGATTTCACAGGAATCTTCAGGAAGCTAGTTCACAACAGCGCGTTAAATGCTGCACTTTTTAAAAATTTTGTTTAAATTATTTTAAAAAAACTTTGCCAATGTAATTTAAATAAGGAGGCATGTTTTTAAAATAAGAACATTAACTCCAGGATAACGACTATAGCTTATATAACCGTTGTTCCAAACACCTGTTGAATACTTACCCTTTTGGGCAATATTAAAACAACAGAAACTGTAGACTATTTTAATGATGGTGTCAGTATAAAACCCTGTGGTTTGAGTCCGTGTGAAACCTAACGAGCGAGGACTCGGAGTAGCAGTTAGTACGTGCGCCTCTGCCCTATACTCAAGCGCGCACTGCGTGAGAGCTTAGCGCCTTAATGGAGATATTTAGGACAAGGATTTATTTATAGGGACTTGCACCTAAACCGCCAGAACTCGGAGTTCCTACTTTGTTCACAGTGATAAAAAAAATTGAGGCGTTTTCATTTTATGCCGATAACTTACACTTTCAGTCTGGGAAAATCACTACACGGGTGCCTTTTTTATTTAAAACAGAATGATGTAATTATTCGTCGGAAATATATATAATTCTGTGTTAAATAAACTTTTACCATTGGAAATGATAAAAAGGTTGAGCTGTTCAAACCACACCCACTCGATAAGACTCGGCGCAGCTCACTGCTCGGCACAACAAAAGGCTTGACGGGAAAAGTCCAATTGATCTCCGTGTAGTAAACGGTCTGGGCTTTACATTTTATTCTAATCCTTAATTATCGGACGGTCGTCTAGGTTGAATAGAGCGCCAGGGAGCCCAAAGCATGTCGGACACGCGCTCCTTCAAGTCCGCACAGATCAGCGCGCGCCGGCCGGAGACCCGCGATACGAGCCTGGCGCTGCCGGCGGAGGAAAACATGGCTGTGCTGCACGAGAAGGCGTTCGACAGGAACGCGCGAGTCCAGGAACAGGTGCGACTGACTCTCGCACGGAAGAAAAAGGACGCGATTTCAAACGGTAGAGTGTGGCCGCCCTATCGAGAGCTGTCAACTTTCGGGGCAAATATTTTTTTTAAAAAAAGTTTAAGAAACAGTTCGCTCTAAAGCAGGAGTGGTAAACGTCAGGTAAACCTTTCAAAAAGGTAGTTTTCAGGTTTGTAAGTTTCTCACTTTATGTACTCTGACAAAGTAGGTATGTGACGATTATTTAAAATGATCTAGGAAATAATATACGGACGTGGGATAGGTTCGTCTTGACATATACAAAGAGCGTATGTCTATAAAATACATGTATCATCCATTCATCTTTTTAATGGCCTTTACCGGAGTCTCTTTAAGTAACGTTCAAATAGTCCCCGTCAGTACCTGTTTCCCCTGTCATTGCAGTACACAAGTAACAGTACAGACCAAAAACATGAGTGTTGATCTCCTGCGGTTTCTGAGAATTAGAAAGCAAAATTTGTTGGCAAAACTTATTATGTGTAGAAAGCTGTTTTAAAAATAGTTGGATTTTTGGGGAAAAAAACACCCCAGCTCTGGCCTAGAGTAACGATGATGTTTACATAATTGATTTAATCTAGCGCAAAACAAGTTAATACAGTATTATCAAGTGGAAGTTAAAGTTATTTCTGAATAATTACGTTTTTGGTATGAGATACATTTCTTTGATAATGTTAATAGACATTGCAGCAGTTCTACAGCTGGCAACTCAGTGTAGAACAAGCCTGGTGTGTGACTCCAGTTGTCTAAAGTGGATGTGATAGCTGCTGTATCCTCTTGGCTGGGTGTACCATTAACAACCCATACATGCATACAGCTATATAGTTTCATGCCACTGCCAGGAACTAAATATACACAGATAGTAAGCTCCAGAATTTGAAAAGCTTGTCTGTTATGTACCACACACATGTATATGGATAATTAATTTACTGTCAAGAGATTTAGGCTGGTTTTCGTTCTAGAATTGAATGTAAATAAGAAATCACAATTTAAGTGTGTGAGAAATGTTACACTTTAAGTATCAGCCGTGGGAACAGTGATATTCAAATAACATGAATGTGGATTTTAGTAACAAAAGTTAATAATATTACATCTTTGATTTAAGTAAAGGTACACTTTTATTTTGTGACCTGTCCTGTAGCTTTCTGGGAGCTCTGTTACATGTCTGTCACTTGCATCTCACTTGTATTTCACACAACATGAGAAATTATTTGTCTTCACATAGAGCTGTCTGTTTTCTTAGGCAACATCTACTCCCAGGATTCTACATTTGAATTGGGAAAGGGACTTCAGTACTCAGTGATGGTAAACTGCATTCATTACTGCTTATGTGTGTTTGTGGTGGGCAGGGTGAGACAGGGTGGAGTAGGGTGGGGTGGGGCAAGTACTATAGCCAAAGTATTATGGCCAACATATTGCTAGTGACTCACAATTGCTATTTGTATGTAACAGTGTGTGTCTGAATTACCTTGCAGTGTACAGGCATCATGTGTAAGGTGTATCTAGTACCTTTCCAAATGACCACCAGTCTCTAGGTGGTTGTTGAAAATCAATGTCCCATACATGATAGTGAGGGTCACATTAGTGTGCTTCCAGATAACAGGTTTCATTGTTCTGTGCATGGCATGGGTATGTGTGCATCAGCTGGTTCCTGAGTATATATAACAGGAAATAATATTTTAGTGCAAAAAGAAAAAGCTGAGTTGCGAGATATTCAGGATGGAATTTGGAGCTCGGAGATTTACGATGATGTTCCAGAAGCAGGTGACATGATGTCACACTTCGTGAGTGGCGAGCAAGCAGGGGAGGCAAGAGCAGCCAGGTTTCGGGAAATAACGGGGTTTATTTAGGAAAACGGACAGGGTACT
The DNA here is from genome assembly GCA_015164015.2 of Brevimyrus niger. Taxonomy (NCBI): domain Eukaryota; kingdom Metazoa; phylum Chordata; class Actinopteri; order Osteoglossiformes; family Mormyridae; genus Brevimyrus; species Brevimyrus niger. Next base: position 6,953,247 of record JAABNY020000001.1, read on the forward strand.
CACGAACATAGAGACTTCAATGACAGATCAACTATATTTGAATAAATGTACACACAGTAGATTTTTGTTCATGAATAAATGTACCGATAGATTGTATACTTGAAAAGATATGGTTAGAAGATGTGTCTGCAAATAAGTGATGTCTGTATTTGGATAAATGTGGATTTTTGTTCATGAATACCGGTAAATGTACTGTAGTTTGTTGTATATGGGAAAATAAGACATCTCCTGAAAATAAGCCCTAAAGTGTCTTTTGGAGCAAAAATTAATATAAGACCCTGTTTTTATTTTCGGGGAAACACAGTAATAGCATGTTTGTCACTTCAACATAGTACTTGGAAAATGGCCTTAGTAAAGGCATGCGCATTGGGGTTGGGGTAGCATTTTAACAAGTCAGACATCTCTGATGATGGCCATAAACTGCTGGACACCAGGCATACAAATTAATGTCCAATTTTATTGCTTATTGGAAACTGTGATTTTATTTTTTGTAATAGGCTATTGACGAGAGTGACAAGCTTTGCAATGTAGAAGTTGTGTAACTGTCGAATAATAACGTTGTTATATGTTCACTGTTAAGGTAAAAAAAAAAATTTAATACACCAGAACGAGCTGGAAGTTAAAAGGTTAAATCCATTTTAGCAAACTATTGTTTTCCTTTTTGCTACCAAGTATCCTGGTTTCATTTTGTACCCCAGCAATTTGATAACATTTAATAAAGACATTGTGAAGCACCTAAAAAAAACTTGATTTAGAAAAATTTCCTATTCATGATGAACTTAAGTCACACACTGAACTAAAGAGTTCCTGTCCTAGTGTGCTAATGATGGGTTGCATGCTTTTGGAGTACGTTCATCTGTCTCAACACAGTCACATAGTTAGACATTAAATTTAGAGCACTTAACCAAGTTTTCAGAAAAAAATTTTAAGGCAGAAGAATGACAAATATAGAGACAATTTAAAAACTCTGATTTGACAACCTGTAAGTTGGCCTATTAAATGGGAAGACCAACTCTTAAACAGTAAAAATAATCAACCAATCAACCCATCTGCCCACAGAGAGCATGAAAGTAAGTGTTTCGTAAGTCAACAATGTCTATATATATATACACACACACTACTCACAATAAGTTAGGGATATTGTTGTTTACATGAGTGCTTTTCCTATTTGCTCTGAATTTTAATGAGATAAGTAAAAATTTGATATTACTAATAATGTATGAGAAGACTGACGACAATCATTTCTGTGCAAGGTGACCCGACACTCATCAGTGAACAGGATGGTAGACCACTGCTGCATTGTCCAGGTCACATGGTCTTGTGCCCACTGCAAACGTTCACTGCGGTGTCTTGGTGTCAGTGGAGTCACCTGCAATGGTCGTCTGGCATTCAAGCCAAAGCAGTGGAGTCGGCTGCGAATAGTTTTTCTGGAAACCCTAGTACCCCTCGCATCTTGGAAACGGGCCTGCAGCTGTGTGGCAGTTGCATGACGATGTCTGAGTACATAGGTCCTTAGGTACTGGTCATCATTGCAGTCTGTCACTTGTGGGGCTCCACTCCTGGGTCTGTCATGAACTCTACCAGTAGTTCTATGTCTTGATGCAAGTCTGCTGATGACACTTTGAGATACACCAAGTTCACGAGCAACATCTGACTGCCTGCCACCAACCCGTAGGCGTGCCATGGCCAGGTGGCGCTGCTCGTCCGTTAACTGACGTTGTGTGTTTATGGCTGTTTGAATGATGAACTTGGAATGACTTACTGACAATACCAGCTTTTTATACCCACAGAATGTTGAAATTGATGCCACATTGAAAAGGGTTGTCTTTTGGTATTGGCCCCAATTTAAGGCACACCTGTACACAATGAGACCATTACATGGAAAACACAAAACGAGGTGTGTTTATCACCCCAATACAATTGCCTCCCTATCCCAAAAATGTCTGAAGTGCAACAAACACCGTATGTATGACATCCACTAAGTCTCTCACAATATCCCTAACTTATTGTGAGTAGATATATAAAATATCCTACTGGAAATATGACATCCGGAACATGAGAAGAGGCATCAACCGGGGAGAGTGTCAGCATCCTCCTTACTGTGGGGCATGGTGATAGAAAATGATGTTATGGGGACTTGGGAACGCTACGAATGAAGAGGAAGCTTGTCATAGAACCAGCTTCCCCATTCAGCTGCATTTTTAAGAACTAGAGTGATTATGGATGATTTCTGCATAATGACCATTCATATTGACCTTGTCTGACATTACTTAAGGAGATAAAAATTACCACCTATGGATGTGTGAACCACTGGAGCTATTTTTACAGTCTTAATTTGTTCGCATTTATTTTCCTGCCTGATCATTTTGACTCTGTCTACCTGGTGTTTTGTTGTGCTGGATGAACCATGTTTTTCCTAAACTCTCCCATGTGATTAATTATGCTCTCAGTAAAATCCCAAATACTATTCTGCAAGCTCACTTCACCCGTTCTGCTTACTGCAAATAATTCTTTTTCTGTATCATGTTCTTGAAAAATACAGCATGTACCTATACTTGTTGCAGAAATTCAGTTACTGCTCCTTACTAAATCAATAATGTTTGCTAAGTCAGTTGTTACTGTAGCTATAAGTATCATGGCAGATGCAGTTTTTTATTTCAGATGTTAGTGAAGGTACTGGTAACTGGTGTGATCCTGAATTCTTGTTTTCCTGATAAATCAGAGTTTATATATTGTAAATTAATTTGTTTGGTTATTATGAGTGCTAGGAAATGGATTAGGCAACTCGTAGACAGGAGAGTGCTTCACTCAGATGGACGTGGAAGTTCACAAACTACACTTCCCCCTTACTTACATTTAAGATACTTCAGACCTTGGTGAAATTCAGCACTTATTCATATGTCACATAGCCTTCAAAATGGAACAGTAGATAACCTCTCATTTTGTATTGCTTTTTTCCCAACAGCTATATTAAAAGGTAGTCAAGGCCAGATTGCGTTCCAGCAGAGAGACTTCAGCGGGATCTGGATTTAATTAGTGACTGGGCCAATACTTGGCAGATGAAATTTAACATAGATAAATGTAAGGTAGTCCATGCAGGGAGCAGAAATATAAAGTACAGATATTTTAT
>JAABNY020000001.1:6956476-6976861 GCA_015164015.2 Brevimyrus niger
TAGTTAAGTTCTCCCCAAACGAGCTTGATGGGCCGAATGGCCTCCTCTCGTTTGTAAATTTCTTATGTTCTTATATAAAAAAGTGAAACTGAGGTACTGTACACTACCCCTTCCTCCATATTTCCAATGTAGAACTCGTGGGACAGGTACAATAAAAGTAGGTGCTTTCCAGCACAGATAGCAGGGATTCCAACGGCATGCCGGGCCTACAGATTATGGCAGGATCTGTACAAGAAGGCAGCAAGTCTGCACCTTTGCCAAGCTTCTTGTTATGAAAGAAGAGCTGATGCCAGTAATGTGAGGATTCTGACTGTACTCTAAGGACAAACAATTGGATTCTTAACACTGATATGTCGCATTTTCTTGAGGTTCTCAGTTTTGCTGGTTTTCAAAATGTTACTTTTTGTGTTTTTTTTTTTTTTTATTGCTTCTCTGAAGATACATTTTTAAAAACATGTAATGGTCTGACCTGACATGCTGAAGTGTTTGTACACGTGATTCTTTTAAAGGCGCAGTCACCTTCGCATCTAGGATCCGCGGGGATGTACAGCCTGAAGAGGCTGACACACAGAGGAGAAACGTCCCCCAAGTCAAGCCCTCTCCTGTCCCACGGCACGCTTTTTGGATCACAGAACTCCGGAAGAGGCTATCAGGGGGCCTACACTCTACCTGCATCCAGAAGTTTCAAGCATCACACTCACTCAGAAATCCACACAGAAATACCACTCAGCCAGAGAGTACAGGCCCCTCCTCAGTTTAACCAGAACAAGGGCAGCCTGCACAGATCTTACAGGAAACAGAGATCCCTCCTTGGTCAGCAACAGGCAGGCAGCCTGTCCCTCCTGACTGCAGGCCAAGGGAAAGGCAGGGACCAAGGCAACAGGCAGCACTCCTGTACAGCTTCATTTGCTAGCATGGAGCTGGACAGTCGGGTGGGGCAGACAGACAGTATGAACGCTGCTGCCAAGCTGGAGAACCAGAATGGTCAGCAACATGCAGGCAGCCTGTCCTTTCTGACCACAGTCCGAGGGAAAGGCAGGGACCAAGGCAACAGGCAGGACTCCTATACAACTTCGTTTACTAGCGTGGACAGTTGGATGGGACAGACATGCAGTATGAAGGCTGCTGCCCAGCTGGAGAACCAGAATGGTGTTTGTGTAATGAATGGGCGGTAAGGGCTTCATAAAAAGTACATTTTCTTGTTGCTCTCTGAGGTGATGGCTTCAAGAGTGTGTCCCTTACCCTACTAACATGCAATTGGCTCTTCCGCAGGAAGGAATCAGCGCTTACATTGGAGAGGGCCGTGAACCAGCTCTCCCATACCGACACAGACTTGCAGGTTTCTGCTGCATATTTCATCCAGCACCAATGCTTCATCAGTGGATGGTGTAAGAAGAGGGTAAGTCAAGCACCAGGATAACCAGCAAAGGGTCTCTCAACCAGCATGACACAGAGCTCCCACAGTGTTGACACTGGGCCCGTCAGTGTTAACTTTGACAATCTATCCACAGTAATGCTGTAGTGCAAACTTGTGGCTCAGGTCATCCTAACAATGTAGTCTCAGTTGGAGGCCTGTTCAGACAGGAGGCGGATTCCTTTGCTGTGCCTGGTGAAAAGCCACTTATTTGACTGGCTTTCAGGCAGAAGACCTAGAGATGATTCCATGTAAACAAGGCACAAAACATAAGACACAAAAGTTGACCCAACTTCAGAATTATTGTTCTATGAGCAAGTTGGCCCTTGTGGACACGTAAATTGACATAGGCCCCAACTTTGCTGATATTCTTCAGGATCTCATTTCTTTCACTGTTGTTGATCTACTGCTGCTGCTACATGGAGATCTTCACCATATAAATGTGCCCCTCATTTTTGCCTCTGATTGTACTCCTGTGTCTTCATTAAATAAAGCCACATGACTTGGCAATTCTGTCATCTTATACAGCAGAAACTGTGCTCATAGTCATTCATTTCATCATGGAGATTGACAACTTTAAGGTTTACCCTAGTTCTGAACTCTGAGTATCATCTGGCTTATCTTTAAAACTCCCCCAAAGATGGACGTGAAGACCCAGATCCTTGCTGACAATGCTGTTAAGCCTACACATAGCCTGTTTTGCCCTCTGTAATATATATGAACTGCATCCTTCATCTCTCTGCGTGACTCCAGCTACTCCACTTCGGTGGCATTCCCAAGCTGCTCCAAGTACTTCAAAGTGACAATGAAGAGCTGCAGAAGGCTAGCATCGGCGCGCTGCGCAATGCTGTTTATGCGGACGATAAAAACAAGGAGGAAGTGAGGGATCAGAATGGCATTATAGCCCTGGCTAGCCTGCTACACACCATCAGAGACATAGAAACAAGGGTGCAGCTCACAGGTCAGTGGGCTGAGACAGGTGGCCAATGGGAGTGAGCCATTGGTGTGGGGTGGAAGCCAATGGGAATGAACCATTGGTGTGGGGTGGAAGCCAATGAAACGCCTTAAATTCTAGATCCAGGTAGTTCATCATAATGCTGCTTTCAGTCATTGTTTTTTCACTACAGAAATAGTTGCATAATTTATTTGTGGTGTTAGTATCAGCAAAACCATGTTTGTGGGTCAAGCTGAGGATGTTCCCTGAAAAGCTACACTCTTCTAACCCAGGTTTGCTATGGAACCTATCATCCCACGACTGTCTGAAGGAGCAAATCTCCAAAGAGGGCCTAAAGATCCTTACGGACACCGTCATTATACCCTGTTCGGGTATTGCTGAGGGGGAAAATCCTAAAGACGACCTCCTGGCCCACCCAGAAATTTTCTATAATGCTACGGGCTGTCTGCGGTAGGTAGTCTGCACTGGGACCTCATCCTCAAAGGGTGATTTGTCCTTCTAAAGCTGGTATCTCCTGCTGATCATGATAGTAGCCTGTGAGCAGGAGTCTCTGTGTCATCGTCACCCCACTGCGGTGACGATGGAGAAAGAATAATTTAGTCAGATTTGAGCATTCCACAGATAAGTCACTGGATTCTGTCAGTCCTTCCTTAGGGCAAGACTTTGGTAGAGAACAAAGCAAAGTGTTTTAGGCCATAGGTGTGGGCTCTTTCTGCCCTGGGCAGAGCAAGGTACAGGCTGTGAAGCACAGATAATGGGGTACAGACAGTATGAGGCACAGATAATGGGGTGCACGCAGTATGAGGCACAGATAATGGGGTACACACAGTATAAGGCACAGATAATGGGGTACACACAGTATGAGGCACAGATAATGGGGTACAGACAGTATGAGCCTCAGATAATGCGGTACAGACAGACAGGGGTAGCAAGGTACAGACAGGATGAAGCACAGAAAATGGAGCACAAATAATGGCACAAAGACAGCATAAAACACAACTGATTCCTGTGGCTGCAGAGCTTCTAGCACATCATCCATTTTGACTGTCTTGTCTGGCCTTTAGCTTAGGAGTTTATCAGCTGGCTGGAACGCAGAGCCAGTATCAAAAGTATGGGTGTCTGCCAACCCCAAAATAACAGCAAGGCACTGTGACACAGCACTGTGATTTCTCACAAAGTCACACCGGGTTGCTGCGTCTCCAAGCGCACTCTGAACTGCAGAGAACGTGACTGAGGGTAATTTGTGGTCTGTTGGGCATTGGTAGGTTTGACTGTTTCTGCTTTTCTGTTGGGTGTGAGCCAAGGATTTTTGTTGCATAGAGCTTACTGCATTTCCTTGTGTCTCATGGGTAACAGGAACCTGACTCCATCCTTTAAAGCACCTGTGCTTCCACGGGTTACGGTTGCTGAGCAACCTTTCTGATCAGCGACCTGCTCTAACTACATAATTCATTAATTGTGTTTATTGGTGAGAGACAAAGTGTACTATTCAGAATAAGGGGCGGGGGGTACCAGTCAGATTGTATGTGTGTCTAATTATATATTTGTTAGCTTTTAAATAACGCAGTCTGAATGCACATACTGAGAATTTTTGGTAACACTTTACATTAAGTGCATCTTCATAATGCATTCATAGAACATTCATAAGCAGCATGCAAGTACATCTTAACATCCTAACAACAGCTAAATATTATATTACAAACATTACATGATTATATAATTATAATGCTTGTTATTATTAAATAATGTTTTTTAAATTTACTGTATGAATGCTTCATGAATACTTAATGAATACATTATGAAGGTGCACTGAACATTTTATGAATGCAATATAAAGGCATTATGAAAGTACAGTTAATGTAAAGCGTTACCAATTTTTTTTTTTTATAAAGTCATGATGATTACAAAATTAGCTGTCAAGTGGGTATTTTATCTTTTAACATCTTTTAACAGAGTTGTAGTTTACCAGCAAGCATGACTTGTAATACTTGAGCTCCTGGCTGTTGGCTTTGGTTTAATGCCTGAGTGTAAAGGATATTGTCTTTTGTGCCAAAGTGTTGTGTGCTTAATTTCTCTGCCCACCTAGATCATTCACAACTCAGCTGAAACCTACAACCCTCGGAGGTGGGGCTGCTTTTATTGTCAGTCCAAGGGTCGGTGTTTTGAATGAGTTTTCCCTCAAGTGTATTTGCATCTGTTTCACCTGCAGCAACCTCAGCTCAGCTGGGCCTCACACCCGCACAGAAATGCGAGACTGCTACAACCTCATTGATGCACTGGTCCATTACGTGCAAATGACCATTGCGGATCACAAAGCCGACGACAAGGTAACACCATACTGAAACTGCTACAGCACAAGCATGGTGGCTCGGCAAGTGGCTCGGCAGGATCAAAGCGTGCACATGGGCGGGATTGCATAGGTGCGGCAAATAGAACCATCCATACTGAAAGCTGACATGCAAATAATCTGAAATGTGACATGCTCAAACAAATTCCATGTTGGTAGCCAGTGCATCAGACTGGCACTGTGATGGTGGGAAATATTGAAGTAGAATTAGGGTAGATGGGATGACGATGTCCTCAGGAGTGTACATTTCAGTTCCATTCACATGCAGGTTATGACGCTGTTGTGCTTATATATTAAAGCAGAGCTTGCCCTGTCGTCTAGTAAATGGGTCAAACCTTTGGCCTAATACATCGTATTTTATTAGTGCAGTAAAATAAGGGAATTGGCAGTGTGACTTACTGCTCCCTGCTGGAGGCAGCAGGAGTGACTCCTCGTGCACATTAATGGGCTGTTAAAACCCTCAATGTCACTTCAACATAACAAGCCAAGAGCAGATCAATTCAGGCTGGATTTATCTGTTTATCAGACTTTATCCAGATATAATCTGGATCCAAGATTGTAAGTTAAAAAAAAAAAACAGTGGTCGCAGGGCAGATCTGATGTGTGTATGTTTGTGTGTGTTAAGCTTTAATTAATATCTTGCTGTACCATCAAAGTATTTTTAGGAAAATACAGCAATAATGAATAGAATAAACCTAAATTTAGTTATATTAAAAAAAAATGTAATAAAAAATAATCAGACGTTCATCCCACAAAAGAAAAGTACAGAATTTTAAGTTAATTGACAATTAAGGGATGTAGACAGCAAAGACCAAACTCTTCCTTTCAGGCCATTGATGGACTCTGTCCCACTAGGCATGACTCTGCCAAAATACATGAATCATGCCTAACACCATCATTCCACTCTCAGAGCGTCTACAGAAAACTACTGTTTTCAGTAAGACAATTTGTAAATACCCCATATATTTATCTTCCCAGAGCCATTTGGAATCTGTCCCAAGAAAAACAGGGCACACCCTGGATGGGATGCCAGTCCATCACAGGACATGCACATGCAAGCACTGGCACACACCATTGTAATCAATGCATTGCAAGACTTTTTTTTTTATTTAACCCCTTGTTGCATACCTGAAGAAAAATCACAGAAGGGAATGTGGCTATTTTCTGCTAGTAGGAAGAACAACCTGTTATAATATGTTTTGTTACAGCTTGACAGTGGGGGAAACAGCATGATTCAGTACTCCTCAGCTGTGAAAACGGCTTCTTACACCCACATTTCTGCTCCCAGTCCACAGAGAACTGTGTCTGCATCCTGCACAACCTGTCATACCAGATGGATGCGGAAAAACCCCAAAGCCCGCCCGCTCTGCAGCAGCACCTGGCCCCTATTGTTAAGGTGCCGGGCTGCTTTGGATCACGCAGCAAAGAGATTGCGAAGGCCACACCGGTAGGGGCTGCGACCCTGCTCCCCGACAATGCCGTTCAAGGGTGTTGGATAGATGACACACAGTGGTCTGAGTGGCAGTTTACTCATAGCTTTCATGTGTATTTTAAGTTGAAAGCTAGGCTGGTTGTACTGTGTGAGGATGCTGGTGAGCAGTTCCACACAGGACTAAGATTAGATAACCAATATTCCTTTGAACCGAAGTAATGCTGATGCATATCTGAGGATTTTCTGACTCACTTATTTCCCTGGTATCCAAACATTTAAATTGTTTTTACCCATGGCAACAAATTAGGCTATACAGGAAGCCATGCCACCATTGTAAAATGGAATAAAGCCAGTAGACAAGCTGACAGATATTGAGAAATTCTTGTGTGTTTTGTAAAATATACGGGGCATTTTTCTTTTTAACTGGCTGATCTTCTGGCAAGCCAGTGACTAAGTCTGGTGTTCCAACAGCTCCCCCTGCTGGAGGAGAAGAAAGAAGTGACTAACCCCCAGGGCAAGGAGTGGCTGTCAAGTTGCAACGCAGTGCGCTTGTACCTGTCGCTTGTAGCCCGCAGCAATCGCAAATGCACACTTGAGGCGGCCACCGGGGCATTGCTGAATGCCACTGTTGGCATCGGGACGGTAACCATAACAACAGCATTCTACATAAATACTAGCTGACCTAGGAGTATTCCCAGAGTTCTCATGTTCACATAACAGTCAAAAGTATGAGGACACCCCATTTAGAGGAATTTCCTATTTAATTCACACCCACTACTAATAGATGTTTAATTAAGCACACGGTTATGCAATCTCCTGCAACAGACATTATCAGCAGAATAGGTGTGGTTAGTGATGTTATACTTGGCACCATCATAGGATGTTGTATTTAAAAGAAGTTGGTTGTCCACATTTCAGACCCTGTCCTGATAAAACACAAGTGAAGAGATTGTGAAGGACAAAATGTCTGGGAACAAGTTCATTTGTGAAGTAGTCAGCCACACTAACTTACAGAAAGGGACCTGTTCACTCGACATCAATATCCAGCCTGAATGGCACCAAATCTAGCCATGTTCCAGCATCTAATGGACAGCTTTCCCAGAATACTAGAGGCTATTAAAGCAACAATGAATTGACCAACGTAATATTAATACCCTTGGTTTCATAGTGAGATGTTGGACAAGCTGTTGTCTGCAAACTTTGGGCCATAGTGTACCACCCATAGGCTGACGGTTGACCTATAACCATGATGAACACAACAAAACTTCTGTTAGTGTAATATAAATAAAAACAAAACAATACGATGATAGCTTGAATATTAATATTATAACATTTAGTATGGGCTATATTATGGGACTGAAAAATGAATGGAGCACTTTAAATAGTTTGGCAGGTGTCATGCTAACACAGCAAAGGCATCAGTTAACAGTCCTTACAAATTCACTGCGGCCTTGTGTGTAAGCAGTCAACTTATGATGGGTGTCTCTGGCAGATGCAGCAAATCATGGCCCACACCATCGTGAAGACGGAGAAGGGCCTAGATAATCTGAAGAAGGTGCTGTTAAACCCAGAGCACAGCATGAGGAGAGTGGCGCTGTCGTTGTTGAACAACATCTCTCGCTACCAAGAGCTGCACGATGAATTGGGTGAGTTTCCCAGCCTGATGGACAGCCCCACATTGCTTGCATATTAACATCATGGGATTTTACAGGTACAGTGCCCTCCACAATTATTGACACCCCTTGTGAAAATTTGTAAAAAGGGTTAGAAAAAAATCCAACTTTTTTCGAAGCAGCTTCATCTTACATTGAAAAAATGCGAAAAATCCAATGTTTAATTGAAATTCATTTATTCAATGAAAAGCAAATCCTTCATCAAGAATTTTTTTTTTTTTACAAAAACATATGCGCCACGATTATTGGCACCCCCACAAATTATAGTGAACACGATGTAACTGAAGCATGTTTGCATGTAAATTATACATCTGTGAGTTGATTGGAATGAATAGGAACCTTCAAGCTGTAATCCAGGACTTCCTGATTAAGTGGGGTACAAACATGAGGAGACACAGAGGCCAAATTCCCTTAGTCATCCATCAACATGGGAAAGAGAACACACAGACCAAATAAGGGAGAAGTGTGCTGATAATTAAAAAGTGGACATCAACTGGAACTGTTAGAAACCTGCCAGGAAGAGGACCCAAGTTTACTTTGCCGCCACATACAGTGAGGAGGATAAAAAAATTCCCAAGGATGACTGTTGATGAATTACAAGACCAAGTAAAATCTTGGCGTTACCACGTCTCTGAAAAAACCATCAGACTAACTTCATGCTAACAGATTATTTGAAAGGTATGACAGAAAAAAAGTCTTTTCTGTCAGTTACTTACAATGTAAGTGCCAGGAGTTTGCAAAACATTACTACAACTTTGACTGGAATCAAATTCAATGGTTTGATGAAAGAAAAACTGAGCTTTTCAGCAATAAACATTCAAGGTGGGCTTGGCGTAATCAGAAGGATGGATATAATGAATTAAACCTCATCCCAACTGTAAAATATGGTGGAGGTTCTGTGATGTTGTGGGGCTGTTTTTCCTCCAAAGGCCCTGAAAATCTCATTAGGGTACATGGCACTATGGACTCCATGAAATACAGGACAAATAGAGGTCATTTTATATCAGAATTTGGGTGTTTTTGCCAGGAAACTAAAACTGGGCTATCACTGGATCTTCCAGCAGGACGATGATCCTAAGCACATGTCCAAATCAACATAAAAATGGTTAGCTGACTGCAGAATCAAGCTTCTGCCATGGCCATCTCAGTCTCCTGACCTAAACCCCATTGAAAACCTGTGGGCTGAGCTGAAGAGGAGTGCACAAGAGAGGGCCTCGGACCCTGGGTGATCTGGAGAGATTCTGTAAAGAGGAATGGTCTCAGATGTCCTGCTCTGTATTCTCCAACCTTATGTTATAGGAGAAAACTCAGTGCTGTTATACTGGCAAAGGGAGGCTGTACAAAGTATTAAAAGGAGGTGTGCCAATAATGCACACCTTGGAAATAATCATTTCTTGATGAAGGATTTGTTTTTCTTTGAATACATTTATTTCAATGAAAGGTTGGATTTTTCTAATTTTTTCAGTGTGAGATGAAGCTGCTTCACCAAAAGATGGATTTTTTTTTTTTACCCTTTTGACAAATTTTTAGAAGGGGTGCCAATAATTGTGGAGGGCACTGTATTTATCAGATGATTTTGTCCAAGAAAGCTCAGCGTCATAGAGCCAGGCCAGCATTTGGGGTTAAGGGCTTCAAAGGCCTAAGTTTCATGTTGACAGTCAAAATATAAGCAGATGTGTTTAACACTTGTATGGATTTTGGTATTTTCATCCATGTAGGGTGTCTGAGGTTATATATAACCTCTGGCAATAGGGTTCACGACCTACGAATCACAAGCCACATGCAGCTCTTCTCATAACGATGGACGCATTCACATTTTCATGTCTTAACATATGATACTATCGTAACGATAAATCTTTTATTTATAGGTTAATATTATTTTTTGTTTACATATTTATTTAGCTACATGTGAATGAGGCAGTCCGTCGCACACTTCTGTTATGTCTTAACTGAATAATTTACATCTTCCTCAAAGTCATTTGCTAAAACGAGATTACCTCTCTGGTTAAATGGTACAGTATGCTTTCTTAAGCACCTGAGATTGGAGGTACGCTTTATTGGGATTCCTAGTTCTTTCATATACTTTTTGTAGTAAATCATCACCAACCCTTCCCAGGCCTTCATAAAATTATATTTTCTGCGATTTAATAATTTGGCATGGAATGGAGAAATATAATTTACAGGAACAAAATATAATTGTGAAAGAGTGAGGTAGGCCATCCCTGGGAGAGAGATGATATTTTTGCATGTTTGAAAACTCTTTATACTAATGAAGTGTACCTCAATCCCCCTTCTTTACCCATTGTGACTCTTTGTAAATCTTGGGTCAGACATTTAGAGAAAATGGCTCTTTGCATTGAAAAGGTTGATGACCTCAGCCCTAACACATCAGGAAAGCCTGAAATATGTTACCTTATTTCAGCATTAAGAACTGATATTTAAAAAATTTGAATACCTTTTTGACCATAGAATCGATATCAGCGCACTTTCACCTCTATCTTACCCATGTGTCACTGGAATAGATGAAAATAGCTATTTTCACCCAACTAAAAATTATTTTATGCCTAAAATGTGATGAATTGTGCTTTTTAATAATTTTTGATCTCTTTAAGGCAATTTGTCACATTTTGTTCATGATTGATTAAGTTCAAGGGTGTCTTCATGGATGAAGAGCACAAGCTCCAACCTAATTCATGCAAATCCCATTCAAATAAATTGGGGATCATGTTTAAACACTGATAAAAAGTATTCCTGCCACTGTGACTGTGTCTGCACCTGCGTTGTGTTTTGTAAGAGAGAATTAGAGCAGTAGGATAACCAGTGACCAATAACCAAACAGCTTTTTCGGCTCTGCAGTGATACAGGTCTTACCTGACCTGATCACCATGCTGCCAGGCCCAGGGTCCAGTACAGAAGTGCCCATGGAGATCCCCGTGCTACTGTGTCGCATCCTTACCAACCTGAGCCAGTACAAAAGTGAGCATGTGCGAGCTATCGTCAATCATGGCGGCCTGGTGAAGATCATGGACATCAGCTCCGTGAAGAATGGGTACAAGCCGTCTTTCTGCAGGCCCCGTGCCCCCAGCGTGATCACCATGTGCTAATCAGCAGTCAGTGCTAATGCTAACCCTTCCACCATTGCCTGTATTTCAGGCACAGCCCTTCCAAGGCCTGCGAGGCTGCTTCAGCCCTGCTCCAAACCATGTGGCAACACAAAGACCTACGTCCTGCATACATCCAAGTAAGGAGAATCAGGGAAACGGGATAGCAGCTAGCCACAGCCCTTCTGAACTGGAAATTAAGTGGTGGTGCTATTAAGTGTTAACAAAAATGCTAATTATGTGCTAGTATCCAGTTCATGTAAGTAAGAAATGACCAATGCAGAAGTTATAGTTTTTTATGTCTGGAATTAATTATTAGCTAATGTTATGAATAAAAATACTGTCACTCTGTCTCAGTGGATAGAGGGGTCTGTCTGAAAAAGGTTAAAGACGCATTGCCGGTAATGAACAGGCTGGTGTTAAGTGTGGAAATCTGTTCTTGCTAACCCCTGTAACCGCTGACCCATTCCTGATTTGCTGTATGACTGCCTGAGAAACTCTAAAACCGTTGATGATGGTGAATGGGATGTTTTTACACAATGAAACCCTCAAAGGTTATATCCTTTCCCTTGTGGGTATAACACAAGCCTATCACTGCCACCATCAGCACCGTTCAGGCTTCCTGTGCTGTCGGTTTTTTGTCATCAGTGGATTTTGTGGGCAGGTTGTTTAAATTCCAACTATTTACTTTACCTCCTGGCATTACTACTTTTGTGTCAGTATTATCCAATTCTGGCTATCCAATCATGTCAATATCTTGTTTAAACCAGAACCTTGTAGATTACATTTCAATTAATTTGGTTTGGCTTCAAAGGTGATAAGGTAACATAGCACTTCATATTGTCCACATTTTGGGTGGATATCTTGCAGCTCTCCATGGGCCAGTTCTTTACCTTGTCTTAGTGCTGCCCCCTGTGTTGTGGATGCCGAACCTCATGTAAGCTGCCATTCATACTGTTTCAACTGTTTTAACCACTGTATAGGTTGGATACAAGAAAGCAGATTTCATCAACAGCGGGACATAGAAAGCCACCAATTTGGCATGGAATGGAGAAATATAATTTACAGGAACAAAATATAATTGTGAAAGAGTGAGGTAGGCCATCCCTGGGAGAGAGATGATATTTTTGCATGTTTGAAAACTCTTTATATTAATGAAGTCTACAGCTGAACAGCTTTAACTGTCAGTTTGATGATAAATTGCACATGTAAATATTGTATATCCGGGACTGTTCCCTGTATCAGATTGTACCAGGCCAAATATCAGGCACCTGCAGCCACCACAAACATACATTGTGGCAATAAAACTTACCCAATCATAATTCACAGCCCACAGAGACAGCTATACAGCCTGAGCAGATGGACCACTCACTTTACACAAACCCACAATATGAGCTTCCCAATAAAGAGAGTGTTTAAGTTGGTGGCAGTGACAGGAGTGTGACCTCCTGACCTTGGTATGAATGCTCCTGAGCTGGGAGGGGTGTGGGCCAGAAAAGTAGCTCTGATTTGTGATGCGATAGGTAACTCAGTGGAATAGGGATCTGTTATGTCTTGAAGGACCTGGGTTTGAAACTAGTGTCCAGCAGAGTGCCCATGTTGCTGTTAGGCCCTGGAGTGAGACCCTTAAAACTAAAGACTTCTTCTGTTGTCGCTTATGTAAATAAATTAATAAACTAAATGTTTCAATGAATAAAGTGTCTTATCCTGAGTTATGATGCAATGGGCTCATCTTACTGTGCACATAGCTTTTACCATTTCAGAATGTGCCCCACCCCCCATTTTTAATGTAAATCAATACTACAGCTGCATGGAAATTATTGTTGGATCGCATAGCTTTCTCACACAATACCCTCCACTTATCTGTAATGGGCAGGAACAAGTATGAGAAATGTGATGTTCTGAAATTCGGCCTGAGTCACCTTTTCATTTAAAATCCAAATAACTGTCCCATTCCTTAAGGAGTGGGGTTCCTGGCTCCATCATGTGAAATAATTATGTACTGCTTTGCCCTGAACTTGATGGGTGTGCATCAGGGAAGAATTGTAGGGTACATGTGTCTGAGAATGTGCTTTAACAGTAATTGTGCTGTAACCATTGTATGGGACACCGTGGAGCTTTAGGGGACACTAATCTTTATTTGAAATGTTCCTACAGGCCGGCCCACCAGGCGTGTGCCTCTTAACAGCAGCAGTTAGGTCACGGTCAGCTGATGAGCATCTTCATCCAGGAGAGCGTAACAGACACCCAGGGCTCTCATTGCGGTCCACCCCCCTGCCACTCTCAGCATTTGCCGACTACCATCGCCCCACACGTGGAGCAAGGCATTGTGGGATAGCAGGAATAGAGCATAATGGACAGGAAGGGCGTATGTCTCGTTCACATCATCCATTAAGGCAAACACACACAGCTTTTCCCCATAAAACTAACATAAGTAGAAAATAAAATGGTACAAAAAGAACTGCATGCAAAATATTCAAAGGGGACAAATTTCTACTACTACAAAAAAATCTTTCCACTTCATATTTCAAGTCTAAGATAGAAGTTGCAATATTTAATTTCAGACTGGATTAGTAAAGTGGGTGCTCTGCTGATTAGCGTGTAATGGTGCACCACACGCCTTTGGTGTCCTGGGCACCCCACCCAAGCACACACATACAGTACTTTAACTTAGAAATGTCTTCGAAGCCCTACCCCAGTGCAGCACGTACCATCATTATGGCACATTCTGGTATCTTGACTGCCTGGTTTGGAAAAGGCTTTTGGAGTTAAGCACTTACTCACATACTCCAAAGGGGAGCTATCGGACACTATACTTTAAGCCTCGAGTATCCTCGGATGGCTGTTAAACAACCAGTGTCTGCCTATTGCTAGTACTTAAATGGCTTCTGACAGTTTGTTCCAACACGGTGTTGCTAACAGTGAAAAACCTTTCAGGGATGAACTCCTGACTGCCAGGGTCACCAGCCACGTGCTGTGAGGGAAAAGGTTTTGGTTCCTGCAGCGCAAGTCAATCTGTGTGCAGTGCGGGGCAGAAAGTTTGCAAGGCACGTCTGAGCAAGGCAGGGCCTTGGTCCTTTTCTTATGCAGCCATCTTGATGCCAGGGCTGAGAAACCCACGGCCAACTCCTCTGCACCAGTTCCAAAAAGGCCCACCTACAGTAAGGTGTACTGGCACAAATACAATTTTAAATCCTCAGACGGAACAGAAATAGGAGGTAGACTTGGACACGGAGCAGCAAACGGAACATAAAATGCAACTTTCTTGAGGTTCTGGTATCAAGTGAAAGATCCTCCCACAGATATCTGTATAGCAGTAGACTCCACACCCAGAATATTAAGCCAGATTCCCCCTCAGTGTCTTTCTACTGCTAGAAGATCCAAATTGGTCACACCCCATGTTAATCCTCTATTTTCCCTAGATCGCTTTTACCAATGTCCATTATTAAACTGCATACTACCCCCACTTTTAGAGCAATCCATCAAAATACAAACACAAACAAAATATATACAGGAAATCCTACAGCCGCCACATAACAGATGCTGGAAGCCATGTTCATCAGACCACACTCATGGTAAATGTAGTTACCATGCCCATGTCGATATGCCCATGGCATCATGATGTGTATCCGTTTCATTTGGCCCTAGCCATTCATAGAGGGGAGAATAACCAGTATGGAAAGTAAGCACAGTTAAACACTGGACCTTTTGTTCACGTTACCGCTCTGGACATCGTATGTGAAGCCATAAGCCAAATCAACCGTTGTGAATCATGGGCGAAAGCCAGACTCGCAGAAGAAGAGGTACGGTAAGATACGTGGAGAACTCACATCAGGACCAGGTTCATGCTCATGCGAATAGCCACCAGCGGGACATGGCCCAAGGTTTACAATACGAAACGCTAGCAGTAAACAGACTTGCGTGATAGGCAGGTAGCCACCGCCTTCCTGCTGCTCCCTGAGTTAGACACCGGCCACGTGAATGCAGTGCCATTCGCATTGTGACGAGTGCAATGTCCTGCTTCCATGCAACTCCGCAAGCTCTGCACCCCAACACCGTCCTCCTGCTGCTGGCTGTGGATCAAAAGCCAAGGTAGATGGGAAGCCGGTGGTTTGCTGGTGGTGTGGGTTTCTGCTGGATTCACGTGGCTCATTGGGTGTAAAGCTAAAAGGTAGAGTGGGGTTGTTGAGGAGCTGCCTTTTCTTACTGAACACTCACCGCCCCTGAAGTCATGTGACACCCACTCCACCCATGTGACACCCACTCCAGTGGGCCTCCAGGGGCTGCCCTATACCCACCTCAGTGCCCTCCTGTATCCTCCCGTACTTGTGCTTTGCTACATATATCCTTATTTGAAGAGGGGAACCAAGAAAGGGGGGTTCGTCCAGGGTCCTTTGTGTTTAACACAAGGGTCCGTCATCATGAAGGAGGCAGCAGAGGCCCAAAAGTTTACGGTGTGAGAATGAACGTAGACAAGTGGCGCATTCCAAAGTGAGGGGCTTGATATTCTCACCTGAGGCACAGCTGTACAATGCAATCAGGCTGGGAGAGGGCTATCGTGAGCGCTTTGCTGCTTCTCATATAACGCTGTAGTCATACCCTGCCCTTCTTTGGAATAATAACCCCCCCCCCCTCAAAAACAAATAAATACAAATTTTTAAATGGCAAAAAAAAAACACTGGTCGCTGCATAGTGAAGACTGCCGAGTACTAAAATAGTGTGTAAGAAACCAACAGCAGAGCAGGAGGTTGAGCTCTAGAGGGACCAGTGCATCTCGTCGAAGTCCACGGCTTCACCCAGGTTGGCATCAGTCTCCAGCAGGCTCATGATCACAGCCATGGCTGCCTCATCGTTGTTCAGTGTCCCGAGGGTGGGCCCCACCATGTTGTCCAAGTCCAGCTGGGTGTGATCACCTGAGGAGGGAAAGCATTGGTGAGGCCATGTGCGCAAGTTGAACATGATGAACAAAGCAGAGTTTCATGTGTCTTTATTAAACCTACCCATGACGGCTTCTGATGCAGGAAACTGCTGCCCACGATGCTCCCCATCTGGACCAGACTTGCCAGGGTGCTCCATGTCTGTAAGCTCTCCATTTGGCACCTGGAGGATCAGAGGGAGCAGAATTACAGTAGATGGAGAGAGCCTGGCTCCTGGTAGATTCTGTACTTCAGGAGAAACAGTCTGAGAACAGGGCCACTCACATTAGCACTGGTAGCTGCAAGGACCTGGTGGCTCTTATCCTGCATCCTAAAAGGGCTGGTGTTGCCACTTAATGGCGATGAGTTCATTCTGAGGGTCATAGGGAGGACAAAGTGAACAAACCCCTCACATATTTTTGGGCATCCAAGGACAGAGCACACAAAGCTGAATCAGGCCGTTCATCCCCCGTATGAACAGCTCACAGGGCTGGTGCAGAGACATGCAAGACTCACCTGTTAAAGTCCAGCAGTTCGTTGGCAATTTGGGTGCCAATGCTGCCAGCGTAGACCATGGAGCCAGATCCGCAGGAGATGCCCGGAATGATGGGAAACACCTTTTTGGCATCATCTAAAACAGTTGAGCACTGTGTAATTAACTTGGTTGATTTTGGGTGGGGCATCTGATGCAAGATTTACCTGTGGATCTACAACTGGGAATGCCTGTCAGCTACTCTTGGACCTGGGTCTCCACTTGGAGTCAAACTAGTCTTTTTCCATATTGAAATCAAAGAATGGTTACTCACTCCATGGAAAAGGATAGCCAGTAGAAAAAAATTCATAGATCTTTAAGTTATTCAACAAAACAGTAGGGTGCTGGTTAACAGAACCAAAACACACATATTGTGATGTATTGGTTCCTTCATAGTCCTTACGCCACAGAACCACCACCTACATATTACCTTCGGAAGCCTTAGGCTGAGCTGGCTGGTCCGATTTCTCCCCAGCTGCTCCTGAGTGACCCCTGCAGGATGAATCTACATCAGCAATGCGCGGACCATAAGCATGGTGATGTTACAATTATGAAGGGTCATCGTGTCATTTAAATGACATCTGTTTGATTGAAAGACAAAGAGATGATACTTACGATATGACAGTATTGGTTGATACTATATATTCCACTTCTTTGGTCCAGGGGTTTATAAAACTAAACCACTGACTTTGCAGAGTGACAAAAGAGCCGTATTTTGTTTTGAACTTATAGCAGTTTGTATCAATCTTCTCTTTACTCCTCAGTACTGTAGGGAGGAAGAGAAACAACAGCCTGAAGATAACCAGATAAAGGCTTCATCATAATCAAACTGCTCAACAGAATGGCGCCGAGGACCACACTAGGGAATGCTGACTGCAATGTGCGAGAGGGGCTGCAGTGTATTTGTTTATTCCGGCATCACCCAAGCTGTCTTATGAATTTAGAGAGAGTTATAGCAGTACGGGAAATGGGGAGGGGTACCTCTGGAGCGAGACGTGTTCATCTGCAAAGCAAGCAGACAGAGTTCAGTATGCAAGGACACTCCCAAGCCTCACTTACCCTATGGACTCACCTTTCCTATGTCTTTCTGCCAAATGCGCCAAATCATCCTGGTGGAAGTACTCATAGCAGGACGTGCCAAGCAGCTCCTGGGGCAGGTAGCCCAGGACAGTGGTCACTCTGCAGAGAGAATGTAATTTATAACTGAACTGTCATTTATATTATTATCCAAACAACAATAATTTTAAATGATCTATCAAAGTCACCCATCAATCTCCTCGGGCGGGCGCTAAACAAAACAAAACATCTGATTGGTTACACTGCAAACTAAGTCATGACAGATCGATCTCACCTAGTTGATTGAATTCTCATTGAAATGACTGTTTAAATAATTCAAATAATATTTTAAATGACATTTATTTGCTGAATATTGTCACAAAAACAAGCACTGCATAATCGTTCTTTTTTCGGTTTGTTTTTTTTTGGTTCCTGTTAGTTGTCCCCGTCTTGTCTTGATTGCCAAACCCCTCTACCCACAGAACAATGTATTTCAGAACTGACTGATATTTTCATGGCTCCCTGAAACACTGAAAGTGCAGCTCCTTTGTGTACTTTCTATGCTTTCTAAGGTTCCTCCAAGACTTTATTCTGTTAACTTTATCCATATGTGCCAGTCTCAGCGATCATAAACCAGAGGAGATCAATTACCCTTTGCTGCTGTTCTTCACGGTCAGTCACTATGTGCAGTACAAGAACTCAGAGTCCTCGACTCAAACACAATTCCTGTAGTGTATTAACTATGACTTGCTGTTCTGCACCATTTCATCTCTAGCCTGCCACACACCTGTCTTTTTCTGTCTGTGCCTGACAGGGGAGTCTTCTGTAATATTATAAGTCTTGGTACCGTTTCCCTCAAACAATACACCTAAAACAATAAGTAATCTGCATCAAATGAAAAATTGACAAAATGGTCACTACCAAAATGTGAAAATACTTCATTAAACAGATTGCAGGAGTACAGTGCTGAGAGTAACACCCAAATAACAACGCAGGGAGGAGATGTTTTTACCGTTGATCCACAAAGGTAAATTTGCCGTCCATGGCACAGCGGGTGATGAACACGTTGGGCTGGACCCTGACCTCTCCATTGGCCTGCAGCGCCATGGAGGCATGTACCCTGCCCACCGCCACCAGGCAGCTGAAGTGCGAGCTATCTTTGTCCACGTCGCCCTCCACTTCCGCCTCCAGCTGGCTGGCCGGCCAGCTGCGCATGTAGCCTGTACAGTGCACGGTGCAGTACCGCTGGGACTCTGCAGGGGGAGACAAAGCACAGGGCTTACAAAGATGCAGCCAACATTCATTCATTCATTCATTCATTCATTCATTCAAGGCAACTAATGGATCATAATCTAAATAGTTATTTTTATCTAACAGGAGTGTCCTCAGCGTACATTAAAAAAAATAATTACAAAGACTGTAACCAACATACACAGCCTACAGCATGCAGATGAAACCAGTAACTTGCCTTTCTTCTTCGAGCTGCCGGCTTGGAAGCCCTTCTCCTCCAACTTGACCACCACGCGGTTGTACTTCATGCGGCAGAAGAAGGATCTGCGAGCCCCAGAGCAGAGGCGGGCCGCCCCAACTGGGACGTCGGCCTGGACCTGGAAACCCGCTGTGGGCAGAAATGGCATCATCACCAGGAAGCCCCAGCAGACCAGGGGCCTCATGACATAAGAGCATATGGAGCGTAAATATGGAAGCACCCAAAATCCACACAACATTCTCATATACTAATATTTATCTCATATACTAATATTTATGTGAGATGTTGTGACATTTATACAAACCCTAAAGCACCATAAATCAGTGAGGCTGCATGGTAGGGCTTCCCCTGCCTTTACTAAGTGTAAAACAGACACAGTATCTACACAATAGCACCAACGATAATCAGACTGATTGTTTAAACAGACTCCATCCATAAATATAACGCATTTACAAACATGGGTGTTGGTGGTCTAGTGGTTAGGATGCTTGCCTCTGGACCAAGAGATCGTGGGTTTGAGTCCCACTTCTGGCACTACCATCATTGGGTCCCTGAGCAAGACCCTTAACCCCAACTTGCTTCAGGGGGACTGTCCCTGAATTTAGAAAAAATGGAAGTCGCTCTGGATAAGCCTATCTGCTAAATGCTGTAAATGTAAACATCATTGCCCCGTCTTAAAGGAGTTAAGCTCGTTTATACAGGTGTTAAAATCCTTCATGTATTGATTACCTATTGATTTTTTTCCTACAAAGTGAATACTGATGTCACCACAAATGGTTAGAGAAATTGAAATACTTGCATATTTTACAGCACTCATCTCAGCATGAAATACAGTGTCGGTAGAGGAACTGTATCGATTTCACATCGGAATAAGCTAATGATGTCATAGAAAGGGGGCTTGACGGATTGCCTGCGGGACATACTTTTGGTATCTACAAGACGATCTCGGGGGTGGAGGTCGCAAGCTGACAGCTGCTCCTTGACCTTGCCCATGTCCTTGGGGTGAACATAGTCGAAGAAGCTCTGACCAATCCAGTCAGTCTGCCAGAATATGCACAGTTCAGCCGCAATTGAAAAGCACTGATGTTAACTTGAGGGTTCAGCAGAGCCTGACCTGGACAGGACATAAAATCTACTTCCCCATAAGTATGCTGTGATGGCTTTATGGTGTCCCATGTGGATCATCAAACATCAGCAGTAGAAGCTGTAATATTACCAATGAATCATAACATAATAGACTGGCTGGGTCACTCACCCGGCTGTAGTTCAGTATCTTTGAGACCGTCTCAGACACAAAGAGGATTTTTCCCCGGTCACAGCTCACGACAAATAGGAATCCGTCTGCAGCCTGGACGGAAGCAACCGCAGGAGGGCAAGGCCGGAGCAGAGAGGTCAGGGGTCAGATCACAGCAGGGTTGGGGCCATTCCGGAATGCATTCATCAATTCCAATCCAAATCAGGAAATGGAAC
>JAABNY020000001.1:7011290-7027178 GCA_015164015.2 Brevimyrus niger
AAAGAACACACCTTTCAATCTATTCCCCCCCCTTTAAAAAGACATTCCCCCCCCCCCCAGGTGCAACCAATTAACAATCACACAGAATACTCTCCACAACACACCACAATATTTATTGGGATAATCGCTCTTTTCAATTCTGAATTCTATTAATTATTCCAAAAATCTGCATTAAGAAATGCCCCTAAATAGCCGTAAACGAAAGGTGATCGCTTTACATAGGGCCATTGCTGGAAAACGTGACAGCATGCAGGCTGCATCTTCCTTCCATTAACAAATCCGATTAAAAGTTGGTGCTGATACATTTTACGTGTCCTGGGCGGAGGATTTTCAGCTTTTATACGCGGTTAGAGCGCGGATCAGTCGAGCAGCGTGAGCGCGCAGGGCGGTATTTGCTGGTGAGTCCCGTGGTCTGGGCAGCACGGCAGAGAAAGGCTGGCTTGTGACTAACTCATGGCACTTGAGTGCCTTCTTTAAGGCTAAGATATGTACGTGCCTCGGAGTCTGCTAGGTGCGCATCTGTTGCTCTTAAACGTAACTATATTGCAGTATACGAGCTGGCCGTAGTAATGTAAGGAGGGCCAATGAAGTGGCGCCTGAAAATGCCTCAACTCTGGAAAGCATTTAGTTTTCTTCTTTTTGTGTGCAACGGAGTCGTAGCGCAAACGGCAAGTACGTGTTAAATGCTATTATTGTTAGGCTGAGTTATTGATTTAAGGGTGAAAAAAAAAATCATTGTTGGGCAGGTAATCTATAGAGGCGTTAATGCGTACAATGCAGCCACGGGACTCGGTTTAGTCATGTGTCCCCTTTAATTCTTCGTAGATTTAATTCTTCGTTTAATTCTTCGTATAATTGCAAATGCATTATTGCCCAAATGTGGCCAGTATCTTGTCTTCCCAGTGCAATAAACAACGAAAATGCTTAATTGCATAATCTGGTGTGTTATCAAATCACTGGAGTTATTAATTACTCTAGTACTTGACATTTCTAGTAAAAATTATTAAATGCGTGGTGAATTTCAGTAATTACTATTGCGAAAGGACCAATTAAAGGTATAGCAGGCAATTTCTGCTAATTTTATTTTCACGTGTGAAATTCACGTGCGTTCTAAAATCTTCATAACAGTATATTAAGTTATATTAGGTTTGTCTGTTAGATTCTCTGAATTAAGGCATAACATTAATTCGGTTGAGTATAAATTATAGTTAATCGATGTAATCGTGTCCACTTCTGGTTTCTGGGCACCTTTACGCAGGCTGAGTAAAAACGTCGCAAAACCTTATTTGTGTAAACATGCTCTAGTCAGGGTGAATGAGTGACATAACAGGATATACCCACATTTATTTCGCTACTAGTATAACGTTGTTGGAGCTTCTGATGAGAGTTAATTCGGTAGATGCGGCCAGTGCCTCGATATTCTAGTTATAAGAAACAACTGCATCTGTTGTTTGCCAATAAGCGCAGGTATGCGTGAGTTGACGCAAATCGCCGACATTTGTCAAATTAAGTTTTAAATTTGGGGATAACAATGCAGCTTCTAAAAACCGCCCTGGAAAGTACTGTAACGATGGTTGCTGTTGTGAGAAGCAAAAACATAGTTTTAGTTATATAGTGAACAGCATAAAACCACGAGGCAACGTACTTAACCATGAACAACATTTGCAAAAATAATTTCCAGAGTGTTTCAAAATAACATAATGAATAAAAATTGTGTATCACTTTGATCGCATGATGTGGAGTGATGCTTCATTTCAGGGCATTAAGTGTACGTGTATGTTATATATGCTCTCAGGAAGTGTTATGTGCACTCAGGAACATTTCTATACCATTAATGACACATACATGCTGTTGGTACAATGGGATCTTCCTGAGAGTCCATTTCTGTATCTAAAAAGGTAAAATAACAGGGGTACAACCCCAGTGACAAGAAATGGTACAATGTACACACGTAGATAAAATAAATATTTACATACCCATAGCCCTATATACACAATGACTTATGATGCTTTCGTTATATGAGAAGTGATTTAGCTGCTTGAGATGAAGAATATCATGGCAACACAGTATATTTAGAGATTGCATGGCAAGTCTCCAGCCTTGTGATTGGATTTAGGACATTGTGGAAGTGCTCGCAGGCACTGTAATCTTAGGGCTGCTTGCAGTTAATCACAAAAATCCCATCATAAGTAAACTGGAAGAAATTATATAATCGCATTGTCAGGTCTAGGAATTAATTTAGAGACTTCAGGGATTTCCCTATAATGTATTGGGTCATCCACCATCTTCAGATCTTCACAGCACGCCTGACAGAAACTGCAACCAAAGCTCATCGCAGTGGCCTGTACTATGAAGCGAGGTTATTGGCTTATCGGGGTAACTTGTCAGATTTAAGGTACCACAGCTTAAATGGACTAAATATTCGTTCACTTACAAACATCCCTTTGTTTACTTGTGTTCCCTTTTCTCGTTCCCTGTTTGTCTCGTCCTCCCCTAACCCTGACTCTAACCCTAACTCTAACCCTTTCCTTCCTGTCGGGCTCCAACCCTAGACTGGAGCTCGTGACACTGGGCAAAATGTAAGTGAAAGAATATGAAGTCCATTTAAACTTTGGTTCCTTAAATCTGACAAGTTACCCCCATGAGCCAGTAGCGGGAGTTCCGTACAAAGAACTATTTCCTACATTAAACTGCTTACTACAAATTATGTGGATTAACTTTAATAACCGGGTGGGATTTCTGGTAAGTGACATTGCTGTTGAATTTTTCTAATGTTTTTCTTTAATCACCACAGAAGGATTTCCATTCACTCGCATTACATTCAAAAGAAACCTGACATTTTTACAGCCAATATCTCCAAAACTAAGCAACTCTCAGCAGAACAACCTAGATGGATTGACAGCACAAATACTTGTGATGCCACTGATTCGATTAAAGTGTTCTGGTTGAAGCCAGTAGGGGGCAGGTCGTTGCCGCAGAGGCTCCAACACTCTGTCCACACAGATAGCTAATGGTTCCGTCAGATGGGTAAGTTTGCCTGATTCTGAGGAGTTCTTCTGGTTTTTCAGATCGGGTCGTCTTTTCCCTGGGAACCTTCCAGAATGTAACTGTACCTGGAAACACCACAGTGGAGGTGCAGGTCTCTGGCATCCCAGTGGAGGTCACCTACCTCACGTTCCAGTTCCACACCTGGCACCACAACATAACTCTGTCCTACACGGAGGTAAAAGCTTCACTCATTGGGACTTCACCACGGTACTGATGTGTAGGCCACACCCACCAATCCTCAAATTGTCTAATAGCGAGCTGCCAAAGGGACTGCCACGCCCACTCACTCCTAGCTGAAAGCCAAACCCACACACTTTTTTTTCCCCAGGTTCCAGCACTGGGCTTGTCTCACACAGCCACTGATACTGGACTGCAGTCACCCATGCTGAAGTCACAGACCTCACTGACCTTGTATCTGCTGGCTTCTGACAGTCCACCGCTTACTGCCATGGGCGTGGTCCTGCCTTACCACGGTGGCGGTATGTACTGTTTACCAGTGTCGAAAAGACTCTAATGTCATTAATAAAACAAGTTCATATTGGAAATGCATGCAAAATTTTAATCCAAGGTAGGTTATAAATGCATCGTTACTGAATTATGCAATTAACTCTATTTAATTGAAACAGAAAAAATGTATATACAGTGGTACCTCGGTTCTCAAACTCACTAGAACTCGAATTTTTTGAAAGTCTAACAAACCACTTTGACCTAGAACTCGATCTGAATATCAGAAGTCGAACTGTGAATGCTGAACTAATATAAATTGTACGCGCCAGGAAATGAGTCACACTACAATACAATTCTTACTTGAATGTCTTTTACACAGACTAGACAATTAACCAAATAAAGCAGTGCAACATTACAGTAACTAACAATAAATAAACCACTAACTTACGTGTACTATTAATGCGATTTTTTTTTTTACTTTATTTTACCAGATAAATTAACTGAAAACCAGTTCTCACTGCTTTACTGTAGCGAATCTCAATAGAGACACGGACCCAGGAATGCGAGGAAGAGGGATTTTAATGAAAAGCCGCAAAGGTGAGGCAAAGGTATCCAAAGGAGCAAACAGTAATCGGGGTCGTAGTCCAGGCAAGAAGGTCGAGATCCAGGTAGTCAGTCCGAGACGAGGAGACGGGGAAGGAAGGTCGGGGAAAGACGACGGGCTGGATACAGGACGGGACTGGGCGAGGGGTTCAGCAATGGGAACGAGGCTGGGAAAAGGAGATCGAGACAAAAGGCGCTGGAACGAAGGTAGGTAAGCAAACACGGGACGTGAGGGAAGACAAATGCTCGGTATGGCTCAAAGGGTACATTGGCTCAATACTTCTTATAGCTCGTGCGCTGATTACACCTCGTTACACCTGTGAGGCCCCGCCCCTCGGGGCCGCTGATGTCACATTTACGTGATATTCTGGAGAAATAGCAGATTACAAATCGAAACTGCCTGGGATACAAACGTCATGTGTGTAACTAAACTCATCAGCCAATAAGGGCAAAGGTGTGTCATCACGGAGGCATTTCCAGTTTGTGCAGCTGGGTGAGAGGTCGCAATGCATCTAACCATAATGCATTGCGTCAGGATCAGAATGCGTTGCTTTAAGCCAGCGCTGTAAGCAAGTCGAACGCACCCAATGACCGGACTGGGGAAACAAACTTAAACGCTGACTTAATATAGAGGACTAATGACAACAACCACAAACAGCTGATTACATGGTGATCCCACATGAGGTTAACGAGGAGGCGTGGCACACAAAAGGAGCAGACGATCGGGTTAGGACTAGGGTAATTTTGGGATAAGATCTTTATCGTTTTGGAAGCCATTAAGAAAAAAAATGCTCTTTTATCCTGTTCATTTTGTGTTTAAATGCTAAAAAAAAAACATATTTAGCTGTAATTTTGAGGGGGCGGGAACCAATTAATTGGTTTCCTATTATTTCTTATGTGAAAAATTCGATCAGAACTCAAACTTTTTAGGATTCGATCTGGAGTCCGGAACGGATTAAGTTCGAGAACCGAGGTACCACTGTAAATATATGCTCAACACAAGGACTTCAGATGACCAATATCAGTTGCACAAATAATTTTCTGTTTGACTCCTAAGATCCAGTGCCAGGGGGCTGTAACCTGGAGAATGGTATGGACTTTGACCCCAGCGTCCACTTGCGATACACTGTGTTTGAGACTACTATCACTGTGGCCGCTGCCAACGTTGGGTATGCCAGGTAAGGATCAGTCTGAGAAAATAAAAGCCGCATTCAGTCATACATTCGTCTTTAAGTCAGCCGTGTCCCATGACCTAGATTAGCGAATCACAGAACACTTTGCAAATGGCCTTGTGGAAGGCGGGCACATCTGAATCAGCAGGACCAATCACACAAGGGAACACAATGGCCAATCTGGATCTGGGTCAGGACACTAGTGGATTTTTTTTGGAGCTCTTTAAGTTGTTATTAGTATGTTGAGGTAGACTGGCATCCCATGGGGGGTGTACCCCAGGACTGTGTAGGTTGGTTGAGGTTTTGGTCTTTACAGAGGCTTCCATGGAGAGGTTTTTCGTGAGGAGTGCGCAGTCTGTGACCTCTGGATGGGGGGGTCACTTCTTTTTGTTTCTTTGCATTAGGGGGGCCTCACCTCCATCGTGCAATGCCACTGGGGCCCCCCAAACTCGCCTGGAGTATGACGTCTACCAGTACTTCCTGCGGGAGGGCGACCTTTCGGAGGAGACCCTCCTCAGCCAAATCCAGAAGGTGGCCGAAGTAGGAGGTGTGACAGCCCATGGGACCAAGGTGGGAGTAACATGGGAGGAGGGCCGGGATGGTCACAGTTCACGGCAGCCGGGCGGCTTGGACGCAGCCACAAACATAAGCACTTCCTGTCTGGGGCTCAAACAATGCTGCTTAGTTGGAAGAAAACAAACTTTTCACAATTAGGATAATTCTTCTTCCCATTCCCATTGATACAGCAAAAAGCATAATTCCTCTCCAGGAATACAGATGTGGAGTGTAGATGCAAAATTCAACATATAACAACTCTATAACGTATAACAACTCTATAAAGTCATTATTTAGTTTGTCCCCGCCCCCTGTCCCTGTTTTATTAACTGTCTGTTCTTCTTAGGTGAAGATGTGGGTCTCTGGCGATGAACTGACCGCATCGTTTGGCTCCGCCCCTGGACAGGGTGTCATATACTCGGTCTTGGTCAGGGACCCTGTGTTGAACACTTCTGCCCTCTATGTCCCAGTCCACAGCTACGCCTGCAGCTTTTCCTCTGCCCTGGATGGCTGCATGACTCTGGGTGGGTGACTTCACTATGTCATTCTCCCATCATTGTCCTCTGTAAGTCACCTCTCTAACTACAGCTCCTATCATGCACCAGCAATTACTCTAGGCTTTGTTCCCATCCTGCACCCTGGTGATCACTCAGTTCCCATCGTTCTTATCGGAAACATTAAAAACATTTGTTCTTTTTTATTTCAGGAAAGATTTCTACCAAGGTGTTTTTTACTGTTGTTGGTTTAGCTGGCCTTTGCGTTTGCTTCTTTGGACACAGATTCTTCAAATGCGGTAAATGTCATTTCTGTCTTCATTTTCCGATATGTATTTTATTGCAAAAATCGTCCCCAGTAGGCTATTGATTTACCTGACCTAAACTATTGGTGTTACAACTTTATAATAATGTTCATCTGGAGCTCATTAGAAAACCTTAATACATATAGAGACTGTGATCTGTTTCTGGTGCCTTTGTCTGTGGTTTTAAACGGCAGTGGAATGCCGTCATTAACCAGAGGTGCAGATTTCAGGTCCAGAGAGTATAAATCCAGACTAAGATTTTGTTTCAACCAACCAGTTGAGTATAAAGAGTCACGGTCACAGAGTATTCAGCTGGTTGGTTGAAACAGAATCTTGGTCTGGATTTGTACACTCTGGACCTGAAATGTACACCTCTGTCATTAACTTTTGGAAAACTGTAATAATGATGATTACATTTTCCCTCATAGAATGCAGTTAAACAGTTCATGTGAGACACAGCTGATTGACCAGTGAATCCATTGAAAAAGAGAGTCATTAAAGTGATGTTTTCCCCATGCTGGTGTGATCCTGTGGTCCTGTCGGCTCAGAGCTCTTCTGGATGGGACTCTGCTTTGCTGCCTCCATCTTCTACGTCATCATCACAGAGACCACGACCCTCAACTATGACCGTGAGCGAAGCTTCATACTGTATGTAGCAGTTGGGGTCATAAACATCTAATGATGGGTCATTGAAGAGTCTGCAAATGGGCTCTGGTAGCTGCAGTGTCCAGTTTAAAATGTTGCAGAATAGACTGATGCGGTGATTTTCCATACCCTCCTGACCCTCTGGCAGTATTGTTGCACGCAGTCTCGTGGTTTTCCCAAATGAAGATTCCACTGTAATTTTACTGTCGGATCACTTTAAGGATGAAGGACATGAACATCACTTGGGGCTCCAAGGCTTCTATGGAAACTTATGATGCTTTTTCCATTGCCACCAAGAACCGAGCCGTACCCGCGCAGTAGCCGAGCCGTACCCGACCAAACTGAGCTTGTTGCATCACCGCCATCTGATTGGTCAAAATGCATGAAGATACCAGTGTTCTGCACATGGATTTTGTGAAGAAAAAATTCTATAATTTCTATATATTAATTATTAGTAGAACAGCTGAACGGAATGGATTCACACCGCAAATTTACACAGGTGAATGCTAACTCAACTAGTATTTCATACTTGCATCACACGACATTTCTCCACAGGCGTGCTAGCAGAAATTAGCCCACAGTAAAAAGAAAAGTGTCAGTGAGGGTGTAGTGTTTGTTGTTTAGAGTGCTATGGAAGGTTCCGCTCTCTCCCCCGGCAGTCCGGCTGGCCCTGACCTCTCTCATGGGACTGGTGGGAGGCGTCCTGCTGGTAATGAGCTGGTGGCGTTGCGGCTCCATCCTGTGCTGCATGGGGGTGGTGGGACTCCTCTTTGGGTTCCTGCTGGCTGCCTCCGTCTTCTTCACACCCGTCGGTGAGGTTCTGGGCAGCTGCAGGTGGTTGCAGACATTTCATGTGACCACTAGGCTACTGCGGTCTGCAGGAACATGAGGACCATCACCGGAGAATCATGTTCGATAATTCCGTAGAGTTATTTTGTCCATGATGTTTAAGGACCTAAGACAAAGCATATTTAATTATTTGTATCAGGAGGACACTTCTATTACCGCACTGACTGCCATCCACGTCACCGTTGATCAGCAGCTGTTTCCCTCTATAGGCAGCCTGTCCATCTTCCAGTCGGACGCTGCTTTCTGGGTCACTTTTGGCGCCATCGTTCTGGCCGTTCCTCTTGTCTTCCTCCGATGGCCTAGAGAGGTATGTCGGACATTCTCAAACAGAAAGCTGCCAGTAGTCTCAGTATTTCCCTTCAAAGATCGGCCGCCGTTGTGTGATCTGACCCTCTGTGAGCAACTCTCGAGGTGTTGGAGTGCTATGGAATTTTCTGTAAACTAGCTAGCTAGCGACGACCTCCTGACTCTGCTAGCTAGCTGTTTATTTAGTTTAGTTATTTAGTATTTGAAACTTCTAGGGGGCGGTGAAGGGGAGTGGGGCTGCAGAAGCGGCAGACCTGCCCCTGGACACTCGCCCACTGGGGCCCGTTACCACGTGACCAAACCCACTGCATGTCTTGCAGGGCAGCATCGTCTGCTGCGGTGTCGTCGGCTCCTACTCCGTCCTCCTGGCGGTGAGCACTTACATCTCCACCAGCCTGTCCTACCTCACCCTGGACGTCCTCAAGCGGCTCGTGGATGGCAGCTTCACCTGGACCTCCACCGCCGTGGCCTTCTGGAGCATCGGTGCGTGCGACTGTGCCTCCACCTGCCACAGTGTCAGTCAGAGTCCATGTAGTCACTGCCCAGTTTCACTTCGTCTCTGACAGTGGAGGGGGGGGGGCACCAGAGGTGAATCTTGCTTGGGGGTATTGACCAGTTCTGACCAGCTTTCTTCTGTAGGTGATGGTTCCACTGAATCTGGTTTTGACATGAGTCTCCCTCCCATAGATTACATCCTGCTGACGGTGTGGGTGGTGCTGGCAGGGGGCGGCACCGCCCTGCAGCTGCATCGCGAGCGGGAACGCCCCTTCTTCCCGCCCAGCCCCTACCTCATGTGGTGGCAGGAACGTGAGCGGCGCAAGACCAATGTGCTGGACCCCAGTCACCACGTGCCCCCACTGCCCTCTCGACTCCAAGGCCGCCTGCTGGGCCTGATTCGCCGCAAGGAGCCTGCGGAAGAGCGGACGCCCCTACTGCTGTAAGCCCTGTCCCTCCCCATGTGGGCCACGCCCTTCCCGGTGTGAGTCCTGCCCCCGCTAACAAGCTAGCGCCGTAGCCCTGGGACCTCACCCAAGGTTCTATGGGGGACTGGATATCTGGGATACCCAGCCATGCTGGAGTGGCCTGTGACCTGGCTCGGTGACAGTTCTCGCCTTTAACATACCAGTCAGCCACATCAAGACATCTGCCTACTGACCAATCACCATGCCGGCAGTTCAGCCTCCTGGCCAATCACACATGGGCATGTGTGGCACGTTCTGTGGGGCATGTATGATGTTCCTGTGGTGCATACAGAGTAAATGTGCATAACGCCTGTGATCTGACTGCGTTTTGAAGCTGGTGCAGTGCCTTATCCGAGAGGAAAATGCCAATATGACAAAATATTGCAAAATATTATGCCCAAAAATGACCCTTTCTTCATATCTTCCTTGGACCTGTTTTTTTGCAGGACCACACCCACTATTATATAATACACTTGGGATAAAATGCCAAGAATGGGCTGTTGTAATTTTCCAGTTTTTAACACACCACTAAATGCTTTTTTTGTTGTTTATACTTTGCTGATTCATTTTGAAGGGCCTCTTAATATTCTATGGACACTGGATGTGTGTAACCATGTGACCTTACTTGACCACAGCCAGTGGGAGGAGTCACCACTTAACCAATCCGAGATGGTGCTCGGTTCATTTTTATTGAATCTTTTGTCTTTATTTTAATGACATGATTTGCCCCCCCCCCCACCACCACCGCCGTTGTTTTTAAGCTGTTTCATTAATAAAGTTTGTGTTTTTACTAGCACATGTGATGAACATGTTATTTTCTTAAATATCGTCTTGTCTTGATAAAGCACATTTCACAGAATCTGACCAGTGAGGACTCCAACAAGAAGAGTTTCTGATTCTTTTTTTAATTATACTGTGTAATCTACAAACTATGTTATGGTTTAAAGCAAATATATAAATACATGTATATTTAGAAGTAGCCAATCATAATCTGCCCCTCTTTGCCCACCTTGAGTGGAGCTGCATGTCCCATTGCTTTGGGCAATCTTTCCCTGGAAATCCGTAGAAGGGATTCATGATCGCCAGGCTGCAGGAGGGCCTCCTGAACCGCTTCCTTTACAAATAGCTAGCTTTGTGGTGATGGTGTCCAGGCTGGCCAAATATCAGCCATTTTCCACCTAATGCACCTGCCACCAGGTCGGTTTATGAGTGACTGCTGTACCGAACGTCCATCCAATAATCCGTGTCGTTTCTTCAGAAAACCACTAGATGGTGCTATCAACAGTAAAAATTCGTTATGGATGCGTACGTTCAACAGGATTTTCACATGCAAAGCTGTCAGCTCGTTGTTCCACTACTGAGCTTTAAGGGATGCGGTGAAATGCGGCATAAAATACTAAAATTTATGTTGTAAATCAACCCGATCCTGTCAAAAGGTGTTAGGATGCAGATTGATTAGATGAGCAAATGGTGTTTTAACTGAGACTTGTGTGTCAATTGTTTTATTTTCAGCCACAGGTAGGTAAACTTATTATAATTGGACAAAAAACTATTCATTTGTGTACTGGGAATAAAATGTAACAACAATATTGAGTTAATATAGCCTTTGTAGTGGTATAAATTTTAGTTATAAATCTTATCACAATGTCTACTGTTAACAGCACTCTCAAAATGAAAGTCTTTGTGAAAAAATGTACTAAAATTCCTTCCAGACGACAGACTGGTGACTAAAGATGCTGTAACTAGGTAATTAGTTAATCACCCTGCTGGTTAGTGTGGCCAGCGTCACTAACTTTCCCTGTCCTGGGTGGGGTCTAGCTGGATAGAAGCCCACCTGTTTACGGTGTCTGAAGCCCAGCAGAGAGCAGCCAGAAAGCCTGTATGGCTCTTAGTCTTTAAACTTTGACAAGGGCAAAGTGCTGGGAGCAGACAGCAGACGCCTGCCATTGGCTCCTCCCAACCACTGCGGCCCCCCCGCTCGCGTGCAGCATGTCCCCCGGCCAGCACACGCACATGCCGCCTGTCGGGGTTTCACGTTCACTCCGCACATCTTGGGAGGTAAAGAGAGCTTGTCCTGTCAATATTTAAAGAGGGGCCGCGCGGCACTTCTGGGCATGTGGTGGGTGGGGCTGGGAGCAGGGGGTGGGCACAGGGGAAAAGGGGGCGGAGAGAGAAGAAAGGAGGTGGGTACCAGACGTGGTCCAGTTTGCCGGAGAGGGAAGGCAGTGGTCAGGGCTGGGTCTGTCGTCACGGTGCGGAGGAGCTGTGGGAACTGACCCTGGGTCTCTCATCTTGGCGCTAAAATAGAGACCCCCCCAGCCCAGACCCTGAGGATACCCCCCTCCCCAACCTCCTCCATAGCAACTGGAAGCTGTGTTTCCCTGCTCAGGGCTGAGTGGCAGAGCGAGAAGGATGTGCCTGGTAGTGTGACACTCAGTGAGGCTCAAGCCGACAGAGGCTCCAGCCCAGAGAAGCTCCAGGTCAGAGAGTCTCCAGCCCAGAGGGGCTCAAACTCAGAGGAACACCAACAGAACCAGGATCCGGCACCAAGCAGGACACAAAGGCAGACATGCCGTTCGGGGGGCTGTCGGCGCTGAAGGAGCGGGTGCTCAATCCAGGCAAGGAGGAGGCGAAGAACATCATGAGCGACTCGCTGGGACACCTGCAAAGGTAGGGGGGGATGCAGGGGGCTCCCAGCACATCCCAGCTCAATCCGCTAACTGGGAACACTGGGTACATTGGAAACCTGAGCTGGCTGGGTGCTCAAGTATTTCACAGGAAATGGAAGTGTTGTGTTTTCGATCAAATTTCAGCTCTAGCCGCATCTTCTACGTGTCATAGTGAGAATCCAGCTGTTTTAAAAAGTAACTTCAACTGGATTGGATCTTTGCGGTTATTATGAGGCCACTGATAAGGCATCATGAAATGCCTTTTATTATTAAGCCCGGATATAGAATGCAGAGTCCTTTCCAAATACATACGCATCACATCCAGAGCAGGTTGAGTTACAGGTGATGTAATCTAATGTTTTATGGAAACATGCTTTCTGGTGCATATTTCATAAGGAGCAGATAAATATAGAAGGACGAGATCTTGGTTTCAGAGATGGATAGCAGAACCTTGTACATCCCCTGGACTGTAAACACAGGGGCTCACAGGACAGACAAGAAACACCTGAACCGGTTCCTCATCTTAAGGAGAATATCAGAGTATAAATAGTTCCGTGTATTTCTGATCATACACATTTAACACCTAAACACATACATTTTCAAATAAAATGTAAGGAACATTTTATGATTTGTGACATTAAAAGCAAAGAAAAACTGATGTAGGACAATGAATATGTTAAAAATGTAAAGGTGTGAAAAAAGCTGGAATCTTGTGAGCATTTTATTACTGCGCTAGAGAACAATAATGTTCATGAAAACTGTATGACTATTTTATGGGCATTAGTGCTATAAAAACACATAAATATTTAGTGCATCTTTGTACTGATTGGAGTGTGCATTCAGAAGTCCTGGTCCTACCTGCTGTTCACCCTCTTTCTGCTGGGTCTCAAACCAATAGTCATTCATTTCATCCCACTCTAAGCTCCCATATTTTGCTCATTGTGTTCCTTTTTTAATTTGTGACTTGCGCAAGTTAGTAGTTTTTAATGTTTTTTTTATCACCCTCACAATGTAAACAGATTTCATCCAGTTTTGTGCATTAATCACACCATCTTCCACCCATCTTCACAAAAAAAACTTAATGAGTTATCAGCTTCATACCAAAATAACCTGTTCCATCCAGCTTATCAGCGTATCACCTTCATTAAGGTCTACAGCACAAATTACTCGGCCTCAGCTATCTTCACAAACTCCTCAGCTTCCTCCAGCTTCACGGCACAAACACGTCAGCTCCCTTCAGCTTCATGGCATGAATACCTCAGCTTCATGGAACCTCAAACCATGAAGCTCTCACTTTCCTTTCAGGTTCACACTAGGAACACCTCCCCTTCACCCAGCTTCCCTGCAAAAACCCCTCAGTATCACTCAACTGCACAAACCCTGAGCTTCACTGAGACTCAAACCACAAAGCCCTCAGCTTCGTTTCAGCTTCACAGCACAAACATCTCAGCTTCATTCAAGTTTCACGTCCCCATTATTCCACTGGCGCAAACCGGCCACTCCCAACAGTGCAATGCCACCGCCAGCGTGCGTCACTGACACCTCATTTAAATGTATCCCCTAGTTTATCTGCAAAGATCAGCTCTTTTAGATGAGTGATTAAAATTGTATGAATACGTTTATGAATAAGCTTACCGCTCTAGATCAGATCAGTTTAATGTCAGGCTCTAAGAGGACGTGTTAATTTGTCTGCAACTCTGAATAGCAACGCCGCCCTATTCGGGAATTACCGTGAAATGAAGCCCATCGGGGTGAGCAGAACAGCAGCCAGTGTGTCAGCCCAGTACCGAATTAGAGCAGGTAGCACCACCTGTGTAAAGCACTGCAAGACCCAGATGTGTTTTCCTTGGTGTCGTTGATCGCCAGCCACGTCTAAGCATTAACCAGCAAACATACCGCAAATCGCAAAACGTCTGTGTGCATGCCCAGTACTGTGCAGAAGTCTTGGACAGTAAAAGAAAACGTTTAGGGGTATTTATCTGGACAATAAGTGCAGTTTGCTCGGGGGAAAACTGTTTAACATTAGAACATACGCAAATTAAGAATAGCACAATAAAAACAACAGGAATTTCTTCAATAACTTTCAGATATCTGGTTGGACGGCTAGATGAACATGAATTCGATTCCCAAACCCCTCCTCAGGGGCACCCCAGCCAACTCAATTAATTAATTTACTTAATCAGTTAAATAACTCACAGGTACTAAGTACTCAAACATGGTGGGGTACTTGATGAAAATACTGGGCTGATTTTAGGAGAGGTTTTGAGAGGGCTAAGCGGGCGCCCACTGACAGGCATTTATACCGACATGAATATTATTTAAGCATTACTTTCCATGACTGCCTAAGACTTTTGCACAGTACTGTATGTATGGGATGTGTGTGTGCAGCGGTGTGTGTGATAGAGAGACGGGGAGCTGGCTAATGGCTCTCTTGTTTGATGTTAGTTGCACAGCTGTCAGGCAAGTCGGAGTCCTGCATTCATCCGACATTAAAGAGACTGGTGTGGAGCCGTGGTGAACATCGCCAGGGAGCGCAGGTGTAGACAAACAGCGCAAAGACACATCGTGTGCAACAAAAGCGCTCCGAGTCGAAGCGAAGTGCGCCGGCTCCCCACCGCATTGTTTACGGAATGACGTTAATGGACTGCTGTAGTCTGGAGATATGGTGCTCTTAAGTGCTGTAACTTCCTGATCTGCGACACTGTCACAGAACACCGGGGGGTAACAGGACGCCGTGACATAGGCCCCTAACGACCTAACGACGGGGCGACATGCGGCGGATACTCGCGGTAAACTGTCAGCGCGGGAGAATAGAGGCGGCTGTAAATACTCTATGACAGCGAAAAGCTCATTTATTTTTAATTGGAGACACGCAGTCCCTGGCAGTGCCCGTGTTCCAAACTTTTCTCCGAAGCTGCTTCACATGTCTGAAGCGTTTTTCTTTCTTCTCTATCTGGTTGTGGGTCTTAATGCATTGTCTTAATGACTTTGCTAGTCGTTTTTTTACATGCTGGAGCAGCGCAGTGCGAAAGGCTGGGATACCCCACGGGCTCGGATGCCATTTTATTTATTTATTTTGCTAATCTTACTAATTTCATATAAAATTAGTAAAGGTAAACCTTCCCAACAATGCAAGCTATGCTATTTTGCATATATCCAAAGTGGGCACTTTATTAAATACACTGGTTTTCCTCCAAAAATCCAGTCTTGCAGCTGCAAAATAAATGCACACAAAATGCACTGGAGAGGCTCATTTAGCATTGGACTAATCCATGCCGCACATGGCCATTCCAGAACCTCACAAGCAGCCACCTTCCTGGGATTTTCACATGCTGCTGTCTCGAAAGTTTACCGAGAACAGGGCGATTAACAAAAGCATGCAGTCAGCATCATTTCTGTAGGGGGATACCCTTTCAGCCATGTTGGTCCTCAGCACCGATACAGGGAGTGGTTCAGTGGGTTGACCCGACGAGGTCAAGACAAGACCACACCTTCTCTGCCATTCCAGCCTTGTGTTGTCACTCTGCAGCTGTACCTCGTCTGTCCTGAGCAGGGTGAGACTCGCAGGCCCCCGTGTCCAGCATTAATACATAGACTATCCTAGTCTATATCCAAAGGCCCTGGCTTGGACAGTCAGACTTATTAAATCTGGTTAATTGATCAGCCAGCATCTAATTACTGATGTGTTGTTTTTCATCTTTTTGCTTTTGGCCTAAAAAATAGCATAAGTGACAGGCTGGGGGGGGGCTCGTATCCATCTCTGCCAAGACCCCGAAGCACTAACCAGAACAGAACACGAGACTTTGCTAGGCATATACATTTCAAATCAAACC
>JAABNY020000001.1:7027826-7043625 GCA_015164015.2 Brevimyrus niger
CCCTTTTTTATCCTCCATTTTGTACAGCTCACTCTGGGTGCCCCCAAGACCTGTTTCATTCTAGCAGAAAGTTGGGGTGCAGCCTGCACTGATGTTCGTTTGACTCCATCCCCAGCCAGCACAGTTCAACTGGGACCCGGAGACGGTGGGACTGATCCACGGTTCCTTCTTCTGGGGCTACATCGTCACACAGATCCCTGGGGGCTTCATCTCCAACAAGCTGGCGGCTAATCGGTGAGCGCCGAGCCACGTCGCCGCGGTGACGCGGCCAGCGGCTTCCGAGGGCACCAGGCGGGTGCCTGATCTCGCACTCGAGCTCTCAGCCGTGTTGCCAGCGAAACGTCGTCCGTCGCATTCCCAAACGGGAGGAAGGATGAAACGCTCTGGCCAGAGAAAGCGGAAATATCTCTGTGTTCGTCAATGAG
Organism: Brevimyrus niger; assembly: GCA_015164015.2. Lineage (NCBI taxonomy): Eukaryota > Metazoa > Chordata > Actinopteri > Osteoglossiformes > Mormyridae > Brevimyrus > Brevimyrus niger. The sequence goes on from JAABNY020000001.1 coordinate 7,028,252, forward strand.
CTTGTGGCTCCAGTATAGTTGACAGTTAATGTTTAATTTGTTTAGCAAACGCTTTTATCCAAATTGACATACATTTACTGAGAAAGCAGGGTCAGCCAGTGCCTGAAGTGCCTGGGGTTAAGGACCTTATTAAAAAGCCCCAACAATGAAATCACACCGCCGATTCCGGGATTTGAAACGACAACCTTCCGATTACAGCCAACACATCCTAACTTGCCGAGTTTAAAGACATGAGTTAAGGGGGCCACCATGTGAGGAGGGTAATGAGCCCAAGGGGGCATCGGCTTGCGAGCCCGACATGGGCTTGTAATAAAAGCTTCACAGGAGAGCGAGCCTCTGACAGAGTTAATAATTAAAGATCCAGACTCTGATTTCTCTCTTGGAAACTCCATGCCCTGGAATATTACAAGTGTCACTTACAGCTGGCACAACCGGGGAGCTGAAGGCGGGAAAAAGGAGGAGAACCCAGCCATGGTGGCTCAGTGGGTTAGGGTGCTATGAGCAGAAAGGTGCTGGTTCAAATCCCCTGGCTAACAGAGGGATTTTACTATTGAAGCCCTTAACCCTCAGTTGCTCCTGAGACTGCTTTATCAAAAAATGTAGATCACTTTGTATAAAAGCGTTTGCTAAATAAATGAAATGTAAAACCCAGGCTGATGCAATTTGAGTGTGACAAGAACTCCAATTAGTGCTTAGTCATTTGCATATACATTTATTTGTTTATTTGGGAGGTCTTTGATTGAAGTCACTGACTGGTCAGTACAGATAATCACTTGTTAAAGGACGAGCAAAGATCGTCAACAAGAGTATATAGTCGGTAACTGAGTAGCGAAGTAAAAATATTTATCTTTAACATGGAAGAGCTTTGAGATTTAATAACAATAGCTTTAGATCTAAGTAAGGAGGGATATTAAAATAAAAAAACAACTTATTACAACACGGACATTCAAACTGTCTGGGGATTTCAGGATGAAATGAAAAATTCAGGACTGGAATGCTGACTCAGCTGTTTTGACAGGACTCCCTGTGCGGCAGTGACTCTGTGTAACAAGACTTTGAAGTGACTCATGATTCATAAGTCTGTGTGTGTCCTCCACATAACTGATGAAGGCAGGATTCACTGTGTTAGAGAGACGCAATGTATGACCTCCTCTGTCACTCCCATCTGCAGGGTGTTCGGGGCAGCCATTGTCCTGACTTCCATGCTCAACATGTTAATCCCATCTGCAGCAAGGGTCCACGTTGGTTGTGTCATGTGCGTGCGCATCTTGCAGGGCTTGGTGGAGGTCAGTGCTGCCTCGCTGCTTCGCCCCCTAGTGGCCCAGCTCTGAAACTGCATACTGGACCCAGATCCTAGAGTTGCAGCAATAATAGCCTCACATCTGCCTGACAGGGAGTGACCTACCCAGCATGCCACGGGATGTGGAGTAAGTGGGCACCACCGCTGGAGCGAAGCAGGCTGGCGACTACTTCCTTCTGTGGTGAGTTTCCATTTAGGTTTCGCCTCCCCCTATTGGTTGGAGGTTGCTATTGCAATGCCAGTGGTAGATTATGAATGTTAATACGATAATAAGAGTATGAATGATAATTGGTATAAAGGGAACACTAACTGCTTTTTTCAGCTCTATTGATCCTCTTTTTAAAGAAGGGTTCGTTTTTTTTCTACAAAGACACCCAGGAAATTTTCCCTCCAAGAAAGATTTTGCACACCGCAAGTAAATTAACACATCACAGAACCTACTGAACTTTTAGCCAAATGTTTCAGTGCAGAATTGTTCCATAATAATAGCAATGCAATATTAATAGCAATAGTTTTTCACATATAACTGCATCCCAATAAAATCTTATTGATTTGGAGCATTTTAAGCCCAAAATAGGGCCCAAAATAGACAGAGTATAAGGTAAAGACTGACCGGTGCCCTGAAATCCCCTCTCACTAACAGTCGCTTGTCTGTGTCCATCAAGTCCTTTTATTCGGTGAGCGATCCTGCTTTTCCAGGCAAAGCCCCAGTTGTTAGCTAAATGACTCACTAGCTTAGTGGCTGCTAGCCACTGTTTCTACAGCTCACGTTTGAAACAGGCGGGTTTTTAACATTAAATAAGCACCATGGCAACCTGGACTGTAGACGCCTCACTGCATGGATTCTGAATGACGACGACTGCTACGCTATTCAGTGGCCGGGCGGCTCGTGCATATGCGGTCGCAGACAGAGCGCCACGTTACCCCCCCCCCACACATACACACACAGTGCCCCCAACCTGTGGCCTAATTTACATAATAGGGGCAATGACATTACTAAAAGCCCCCTACTTGCTGATGTCTCCATGTTACTCTTTGCGCTCGTACTACCAGCCAAGATTATAAATTGGCATTAGGATAAATGTTATTTTTAATTTCTGTCATGTGACCCAGACTACTCTGACTTCCCAGGATCCTATGCAGGTGCTGTGATTGCCATGCCCCTTGCGGGTGTCCTGGTGCAATATGTGGGCTGGTCGTCCGTCTTTTACATCTATGGTAAGGTTCAGGCTATCTGGGGCTTGACATTTAGCAGCTCTGAGCACCTGTCTGAGAAGAGCAGAGGTCCCTTTTGTCTGGTGTTTTCACCCTCTTATTTAGTAATTCTCAAGGGTCAAAGGTCCCTCAAATGCCCTGCAGACCCAAAGATCTCGGGAAGCTGTACCATGCAGTGTCAGTGTCACACAGGAAGCGGCGCCTTTAACGCAGGCGAGAAGCGTGGAGGTTCTCCCTACCCTGCCGTGATGAGCCACTTGGCAGCTGAATGAAATTAGAGGGCTGGCAAATTGAGATGCACAGATAAACCTGACGGCTGAGAATAATGGCGATATACAGGGTCTCGCTGAAAAGGAAATTATCACAGATAAGGCTTTTTATTAACCTGAGGAGGGGACACCTGCAGCGGGATGGGTGGGGGGGGGGGTACACTACAAACATGGCTGCATTTTCCCAACATGCAGTTTGCAGTTTTGCTACGACGATCTCTTACCAGCTGCGCTGTGGGATTGGCGTAATTATTTTAAACAATGCTCCGCATTAAAGGCCAACTGCTTTAGAGGAGATCTGCTCCACTAATGTGTCATACTCCATTTAGCACGGCTGTCTTGCTATTGCCGAAAAACAGTGACCTGAAACGGTGACCACGTGGCTTGGATGTGCCTTCTACAGCTGTCTGCAGCCTTAACTTTCACTTCCTGCCTGCAGGTGTTTTTGGGATGATATGGTACATCTTCTGGCTCCTGCTGGCCTACAGAAGTCCAGCCGACCATCCCACCATTACTGAGGAGGAGAGGATCTACATCGAGACCAGCATTGGTGAGGGGGCCAAACTGCTCAGTGCCACTGAGGTGCGTGAGAGCCCCTCCCCACCCTGCCGTTCGCCCCCCAACGCCGTGCTCCTCCTCAGCCGTTCTCCCTTTACAGAAGTTTAAGACGCCGTGGAGACGCTTCTTCACTTCCATGCCCGTCTACGCTATCATCGTGGCCAATTTCTGCCGGAGCTGGACATTCTACCTGCTGCTGATCAGCCAGCCTGCATATTTCGAGGAGGTGTTTGGCTTCCCCATCAGCAAGGTGGGTGAGCAGAGGAGGGAAGATGCATAGTAGTGAGGGACACATTGCTGCCCTTCTGAAAGGCAGGGAGAGCCAAGCAACTGACAGGCAGACAGGGTTGCAACACTGACAGACAGGCAGAGCAAAGCAACTGACAGGCAGACTGGGCTGCACCACTGACAGCCAGACGGAGAGCCAAACAACTGACATGGCAGCAGAAAGCCAAAAAACTGACAGATAGACAGGGTTGCTCCACTGACAGACAGCGACAGTCAAACAACCGACAAGCAGACGAGGCAGTAACACTGGCAAACAAGGAGACCCAATCAACTTACAGGCAGACAGGGCTACAACACAGATAGACAGGGAAATCAAACAATAACAGGCAGACAGGGCTGCACCGATGACAGACAGATACAGCCAGATGACTGACAGATAAATATGGATGCTGCACCTATGTTCAGGTATAGACAAACTGACAAACACATAGGGCTACACCACTGACAGACCATTGGAGAGCACTACTCTGCAGGTCTCAGATAAAAGGTTCAACTGGGTTATATTCCTCTCAAGCAGCTGTATTACATGGCGGTGAAATTGACTCCTGCATAAATATGTGTTAAGTGTGTATCAGCCTGGACAGGTATCTGAGGTGCTCTGTTAGTGGACAGTGGTCCCATCCCTGTGCTGCTGTATTTGAGTAGCCTGCCAGTTTGCCTACTGTTGTCTTTGCACAGGTAGGTGTCCTGTCAGCCCTTCCCCACATGGTGATGACCATCATCGTGCCCATTGGCGGGCAGCTGGCTGACTTCCTGAGGAGTCGCAAGATCCTTTCCACGACAACCGTGCGAAAAATCATGAACTGTGGCGGTACGGGCTGATGTGCATGGAGCGTTCTCCCATGAGGGTCATGTGGCGAGGCCCTCCATTCTTCCCTCCCTCCCTCTCTTGACATGCCTGTGTTTGCAGGCTTCGGCATGGAGGCCACACTGCTGCTGGTGGTGGGCTTCTCCCACACGCGGGGCGTCGCCATCTCCTTCCTGGTGCTGGCTGTGGGCTTCAGTGGCTTCGCCATCTCAGGTGAGATTGCAAGTGCATCGTGAGGCAACATTGTTTGTTACGGATCAGCGCTGGCTGCCAAGCCAATCAGAAATGCATAACCAGCCATCAGATGCATCAGCTACTGTTGAACACATCACCTTCAGTCAGACACATATCACCTTCAATCAAACTCATCACCATCAATCCAACTCGCCATAACTCATAAAACTCACCACCACTCAACAAACCAATCCCAGGCGCCAAACTCATAACCTACCATCAAACTCATCTCCAAATATCAATGAGTAATGAATGGAGGTTCAGGATGGTGAGAAAGGTCTTGCATTAGGTTATTTTTGTCTTGAGCACAGGGTTCAACGTCAACCACCTTGACATCGCCCCGCGCTATGCCAGCATCCTCATGGGCATCAGCAATGGCGTGGGCACCTTGTCAGGCATGGTGTGCCCACTCATAGTTGGTGCTCTGACCAAACACAAGGTGGGGCTCGCTTTCTTTAACAGCTTGTTTTCCCCAATGAGCGTGTATAGGATATAATGTCAAAAGATGGATGATTGGACACAGCATATTTTATTTGGTTAATTCCCCATCAGTAGCCATCAACAGCATATGCTGAAAATGCTAAACACAGGGTGTAACTTCATATTATGGCACGTTAGCATAGCTGTGAAACAAGACAAGCTCTGGATAGATCTCATTGGCAGTAGAAGGTGTAAACTCCTGTCTCCACCCCTCTGTTCCTGGTTGGCCCACAGACCCGGCAGGAGTGGCAGAACGTTTTTGTGATCGCTGCCGTCGTCCACTACACCGGCGTCGTCTTCTACGCCATCTTTGCCTCCGGGGAGAAACAGGACTGGGCGGATCCCGAGGACACAAGTGATGATAAGTGTGGCATCCTCGACGAGGACGAGCTGGCTGAGGAGACGGAGCTCACCAGCGAAACCAACCTCAGCCAGAGTAAGAAGATGTCGTACGGTGCCACCACTGACAGCTGCTCGCACAAGCAGAGCTGGCGGAACGATGGCAGTGAGTCGTACCACCAGGAGAATGGAACCTACTAAGTCGACGCCCAGTGAGGCTACCCCCTCAGCCCGGACCCCCCTGTGCTCTTGAGGGACACTTCTGCAGGACTGGTTCCCCATAAACTTGGACCGGAAGTCGTCTTACACTGTGGGTGAACGAGGGAAAAATGGCCAAAACCTTCCCGGGACCATTAGCTTCTCTTGTTCCCTCCCAACGTGGGTCCATAACCACAGACTGGACATCGGCATGGCCCAGGGGAGGCTGAACAAGAGCATCATCATTTAGTATATTTACGTTTGGTGGGAAACAAACTTTGAAGACCACTAGTGCAAAATCAGAGAAAGGATAGCTTTCGGTAAAACAGAGAAAATTAATGTTGTTCAGCAAATCTAAATAACTTACATATTCCCACCCTAATTTAGTATAAAACAGCTGAAATTATGTGGCATTATTAGATATCAGTAGTACGTATCTGTTAAGAGTGGTCAAGGAGTCACTGTATGTCATGTGATATCTATTTGTTGAGTATGGTTGCAAAGGCATGGATGACTTGACTAAAAACATACTTCATGCAAGAACAACATGTAATGAATACTGTGACTCTCATACCTGATCTACTAGACTATAGAATTAGTTCTGCTGATTCCCCCAGCTTATAGAAACAGGCCTTCTGAATCTGCAGCCTATAGAAGTAGCTCTGCTGATTCCCCCAGCTTATAGAAACAGGCCTACTGATTCTGCAGCCTATAGAAGTAGTTCCGCTGATTCCCCAGCCTATACAATAGCCTACAGTAATTCCTAGCATAGAAAAGTAATTTGTCTCCCTGCGCTGTTTGTTTCGTTATAGCAGTTGCTTCTTCCAGTTTGTGGGACGTTCAGCAGTAAAATTTTATAGAACAGTATGAAACATTCCACAGTATTTTTTCTCATGTTAAAAAACAAAATCATTCTCAAGAGGAGCCATTTAAAAATACTTATTTTTGTTCATTATTTAAAAAATAGTGGTTCAAGCAATGAATTCTGAGACATATAACAACTGAGATTATTTTGAACAGATCACTGAAAATCAGATGTACAGGAAATATTTAAATGTTTAGTGCCCTGTCGGTTAATGAGTTTATTTGATGTGATTTACTGTTTGCCAACTTTTTGCCTTTATTTTTTCTGACAGTGTTTGTGGTAGAGGAGAGGACATCCAAGTATTTGGTGAATTTGCAATGCTATTTGACCTCAAACGCCCTCTGTTTTCACATCATTATTGCCCTTAAACTGTCCTCTCATCAGAAATCTTTACCATGAAGAGTGAAATCTGTCATTTGTGGTTCTTGATTAAATGGGAAAATAAACACACAGTATCGGTGTCACTGTTACGGGAATCTAACCCGGGTGCTGCTGTTCCAGGATCAGTTGTGTCGCATAGATAAATGGTACAGAACCAGAGCTCACTTGATGCTTCAGTTGTGCTGCAAACAAAACATTTTTATTTATATAAATATATAGAAATCCTGTGGAGTGAGATAAACTCTGGATGTTCTGGAGCAAACGGGATCTGCAGAACCTCACAGTCACACAACAGAACAATGCGACAATGCATCTTCTGCGTCTGGTTGCATCTACTGCGATCTGGTTCCCTGCGGCACTCTTCCCATGACCCCTCCAGCGGGGTCAACAGACACCCATATATGGAAGGCAGCAGCCTGTTGGGGTTCAGGAGAAAAGATAAGGGAGATCAACATGGATGGCTGACAATATAATAAGGCAGAAACCATTTACCGACAGAAGCGCAGATCAGTGCAGATGTACAGATCATCACTTACACACAAATGATACGAAAACCTAGTGGTGAACAACAAGGCCGATAAACTGGATTTGGCTGGGGCTGTCCACAGGTCCAAAACACCTCTTTGTTCCGTAACCTTGATAACCTTGCATCCTCATGACACAACTTAATTGCACATACCATAAGGTGTTCAGGGTACATGTTGGTGGCAGCAAACACCTGGACACGGCTACAGTTGTGCTGGCAATAGAAATGTAGGGCATCAGATGTTTCATGTCCATTGAGATGGCAGGAAGTTGAAGAAAAGCTGAAAGAGAAGGTGCAAGGTGGGCCCTTTCTTGTTCATATCTACTGGTCTTTAATTTGTCCTGTAGGAATTGCTCCCTGGTACAGCAAATGGGGACTGGAGTACAAGTCATATCAACCCTCTGATTGGCTGATTGACAGTGACATCACTACTTCAATCAGTGCTCAGCTCACCCACAGGCCAAACAGTGTGATGCTCCTAGAGATAAGAACAGGGCTGCAATTTGAGGGCAAACCTTCCTGCCCCTTTTCATACATCAATCATTGCATGTTTTTTTGGGCCAGAGAAGCGAATACGCCTGGAATGTTGCCCCTGATTTTTGTGGCACATCAGAAATGTAGAGCGCACCCTGCTGGCACCTCCTAGAGGAACCTACTCCCTTTTATCCCGCTAACCTGGCACCTGTTTTGCTGGCGGCTTCTCGCTGGCTTGACGGCCGTGCAGTGCATTGAGCAGAGAGCCTGTCAGTTCCCACCCCATATGTACTCCCATCTCCCATTACAAAATAATTCTATTATTTCACAAACGCTGCCAATCTGCCTGCTGCACATTAGGTGTCTGACTCTCGTCCGTTCCTATTAGATTTCTGGCCCACACATACCATCTCATCTGCAGGATAAATCAGCTCCAAGATTCCTCAGCCATCTAATAACTCTTGAGCTGAGTGTGTATTTAGACTGTGTTTATTTCGAATGAGGCCGTTCACTGGAATTTAACTCTTCTAGTGAAGTTCTCCCACAGCATCAGATGCAGCAGGTTATGCCACTGACAGGGGTTGTGACCCAAATACTGGAGAGAGATACTGGCTAGTCCTGCTTCTAGTAGGCGTGGTTGGGGTGGGGGGTTCACACATGCTACACGCATGACGGATTATATTCCCCCCCCCCCCCCCGATGCCTGGCTGAACTCCATGCCCGGTTCGTCCTGGCTGAGACGCTGATCTGGGTCGCACAGTAATTCCACTCCTCTTGCGGGCCAGTCGTGACGGAGTGTGGCTCCGTCCGGCGCTCGTTAGTGCCCCCCTCCCCAACCTTCCCGCCCCATCAGCTCAGGTTCCCTCTCATCTTACCGCCAAATTAGGCCAAGGGAACCAAATCTGGCCACACCATGCATTGTTAATGGCCGTTATTGTAACAAAGCCCCAGTGGAAGAATGTGTAATTACCTGTCCTTCAGGTAGCAGGACCCAATGGAGGGCTGTCCTGCCTGTGCCTGCGAGGCCTTCATCCCTCTGCTTCAGGATCACCTGCTTCTTATTAGCATTATTATTATATTATATTATGTATTATTATTATTATTATTTTTGTTGTTTTTATATAATAATAATATCAACAACAATAAGAAAAATAACACAGGAATATCAGTAATATGGTGTGTGTGTATATATATATAGATATATAAACATATGTATATGTTTGTGTGCATTATCTTTAATAAAAATATATTTATAATTACTGATATTATTATGTGTATTTATATGGAAGACACCATTTAGTAACCATGTACTTTTCCTGCAATTTTTAATTCTTTAGATTATTTGTTATTTACAGTACAGAGCATTTGGTATACTTACATTAAGGAATTAAAAAAACATAATTAAAAAGATTCTTCCTGCAGTAATGTTACCCAGGATGATTTGTCGCCCCTCAGGTTGGCCCTTACCCAGAATGCCCTGCTCACGCACCTGCACCAGCGCGTTGGCCAAAGGGGGCAGCGAGGAGCAGGTGCTGGCCGGTCTGAGTGTGGGGAGTGACACCGACATGCCTGATCTTATGCATTAATGATGTGTCACTCATTAACCACCAGTTAATAATATTTATCAATACCGTGGAATAATCTTTTATTTGATTTTACAGGTGTTCGTGGCAGACTGGGCCATTTTTTGGACACTTTCGGCACCATACTTATCTCAGAATACCACTGTGTGAATAACAAGGTCTAGGTTAGGGTCCAAGTCACAGATAAGTTTAAGCTTCAGATCAAGGTCACATTTACGGTTAAAGTTAAGATTAATGTAAGGCTTGTTAAAATTTTTAAATCTCACAGATCATTTCCGGATCACATGATGGGTGGCATGAACACATCCTGAAATGTTCATCTTGAAAGGCAGAACAATTTCTAAGTTTGTCCTCTCTGTCATTTCTCTAGCGTACGAGTCCCTTGTGTAGTTTTCCATACCTACTTTTCTTCTATTATTGTTTGCGATCATTATACAAAGAAGCTTTCAAGAAATAGCATTTTCCGCACTATAACAGTTCAATACATTCAGCCAGTTACTACAGCATATTATATTTAAAAAATGAAAAGATTGTAGCACTGAATTTATTTTCATTTATACAACAGGACACAAACATCCTCAACTGTGGAAATATTTGTGAAGCATGCAGACACATTTCTGTATTACTCTCTCTAATTATGTGTAATGAATTACAACACATCCATGTAAGGCATCTTGGGACAACTCTGTTGTGAAAGGCACTATATAAAAATAAATTAAATTGAATTGATTTGACACATTAGGTGATGGCCTCACTGTTTAGGTTTTACAGAATGGTGATTAGGGGACTGAGGGTTTGAACTTGTAGTTCATCCATGACCTTCCATTGTCACTACAGTACAGAGACTCAGAGAGCCCGGATTTTACACCGTGGACAGGATGCAAGCGCTTCACAGTGTGCCCAGGACAGGAAAACACCCAAACTCTGGACAATGTCCAAACTCTACACAGACACAGCAGGGACGGGATTAAAACCTGCTTAGCCAGAGAAGTGATGCCACTGTGCCACCCTGCCGATGGCTGAAGCGGGCAGTGCGGGCAGGGCGGAAGCCAGCAAGCATCGGGAAATTAACCCGGAAACGTCGGCAGATGCAGAGCTGCCTTTCAAGCCCACAAACAAGGTTCTGATTCCATGTTACACCATCCATGTAGATATATATATTCTGCCATTATGGACTAGCCCACACTTTTATATGTATAGATATTCTGCCTTTATAGATTAGCACATATGTATAGACATGTAAAAGTATGTGCTGTTCTATAAGACTAGAATATCTATATACATATAAAACTATTCTGTTCTTCTAGCTTTATAGATACTTTTGTAGCATATGTATACAGATATTCTAATGTTATAGATTCACACACAATTTTAGATAGATAGATAGATAGATAGATAGATAGATAGATAGATAGATAGATAGATAGATAGATAGATAGATCGATATTCTGCCCTTGTAGATTAACACACATTTACACAATGTGCAAGCAGAATGTGTTGCTAAATAAAGAGTTATTTTGGAAATGACCAGTGAGATGTTTAAATTTACACAGCACACCCCCTGCAGAAAAGCACTTGTTTTTGATACTCATACTGAAGAGCGATCACCTGGCTGGGGTGGGGGGGGGGTGCAGAGGGGAGGCCCCTTCACGCACGCCCCCCCCCCCCCAAGGGAGCTGAGTGAATGTGCTGCTGTCTCTGTCAGAGGCCCTGCCTTTGTTGTTTGGAATGAAAGCAGAGCATTGTTGGGAGACAGGAGACTGCCTCTGTGCGTGTGTGTGTGTGTGTGTGTGTGTATGTGTGTGTGTGTATTATGTTTATATTACATTGTAGGGACTAAATGGACCCCATAATATGATACAATGCTGTTATTTTGATGTTGTGGAGAACCAGTTTCAAGTCCCCACAAAGATCTCTGAATGCAATCAAAAATGCCAAAAGTCTCACATTTTGTTTGATTACTTATGGTTAAGGTTGGGGCTGGGTAGGGGTTAAGGTTATCATCTTGGGACTACAGCTTTCCCCATAAGAATGAATGGAGAGTCCCCACAAAGATATAATTACAAATCTGTGTCTGTGTTTTGTAATTATTACATTGTACGTATTACATTGTGTACTTATTACAATGTGACAAAAACCTTGTAAAACCTTGTGCACCAAGATAACCTCAAGTTTATAAAATTCTGTGACTGCAATCTTAGACCACAAAAACTAAAAATACCAAAAGACTGTGTTGTTTGATGACTTGTGGTTAAGGTTAGGGTTGGGTTAAGGTTTCTCATAGCTGGGTTTTGGGGAGCCCCAGAAAGATATCAATATATGGGTAGGTGTGTAGATTGGATGTGTATGTCAAGTGATAACGGTGTGTGTGTGTTTGAGTGAAACAAAGACACAGAGACAGTTGAGCTGAGTGTGGATGCGCGTCTGAGTGTGTGTGTATGTGTGTTTGTGAAGAGGGCATCCTGGAAGCCCAGACTCTGGGAGGTCGTGTTGCTTATGAATTCTGCATTAGGGACCCATTAATATTGCACACGGAGCACGTTTACACCACAGCGCCGCGAGTTTCCCGCTGCCTCCTCATGCAGCATAGCGGCGCTCGGGGCGCGATCAAGACGGGAAGTAAAGTTTCAGGGAATCTGCGTTACGTACAATAACTGTGCAAAAGCGACTCCTAAGTGGGATGGAATCCACAGGCTCTAGAGCATAACCAACTTTACGAAGTAGTGTAAAAGTCTGAGGCATGCAGGTACCGGCTACTTAAATAATAGTAAGTATGTAGATTTATGAATAAACAGGGTAACAACAAACAAAGACAGTTACAAAACAGTAACTTACATAACATGTGCTACATGGCCTTGAAACTGACATATTCCATGTTGTATTTTGAACTTCAAACATCAGCCCAATTTTACAGCCAGGGGGGTGATCAGCAAAGCAAGATTTCTTGTTTAAGGGGATAAGTTGTCAGATTAAGGTAGTCTGAGCTAAATGTAAACTAAGGAAGATAAAGTCCATTTTGAAATTATGTTTAGTGGAACACCCCTTGATCTGCACTGAATTGCCTTCACATTAAAAAAATGTCCTTTGTGAGCTGAAGGATCTACAAAGGCCAGGGCCCTAAGGTAACCTGGCGGTATGTAAGAGCTAAGCCTCAGCAAAGTCATTGTTTATATCTGTAACATGTGATCTCTCTGGCAAATGAAGCTCAGCTGTACTTACCTGTGGTAAGATAAATATGCTCATTTGCACTTAGGTTGCCTCATATACTAGAGCATACCTGTGTTTACCTAGGATAAAAATGACCCAAAATTTAGGAACATTAAAAAATTAAACAACCCTTTACGTTATGTACTTTTGTCCGAAAAAAGAGTAAATAATTAAAGAAGTTACTGAACCAGGCTGAGGGTGGGGTATTAATGGTAAATGCCCCCATTTGCTTGGATCAGTGGGGCATGGACAACAGGCTGGCCCTGCTGCCAGTGGAGATACAGTTACCCTCCCAGGAAGAGTATTTGGCTGATCTGTGTGTTTCATTGGGTCTGTCTGGAAAGCCCCCCCACACCCCAAGTTGGGTTTGTGGTGTCTCCCTTCACACACCACTCAATGGCCATCATCAGCAACTGCAGGGTATACTATTCTATATAGTGAGGCCATGCTGTACAGGATTAACCCTTCAGTGAGGCAGTGCGGATCAGGGCTAACCCTCCAGTGAGGCCATGCTATACAGGATTAACCCTGCAGTGAGGCAGTGCGGAACAGGATGAACTCTGCAGTGAGGACGTGCCGTACAAGATTAACACTGCAGTGAGGCCGTGCGGAAGGGGATTAACCCTGCAGTGAGGCTGTGCAGAATAGGATTACCCTGCAGAGAGGCCATGCTGTACAAGATTAACCCTGCAGTGAGGCTGCACTGTGTTGTTTAATATTAGCATTTAGTGACATGAAATGTTTTCCTGGAGAAATGCTCTGCAGAGCTGGGGAGCTCTTTGTCACTAATCGCAGAATTATAGGCACCCCCTCCCTTGGGGACAGCTGACATTTTTGTGTTGGGATTCTGCCACGCAGCCCCCCCCCCCGTTGTGGCCGGCAGCTGTCACTCAGGGTTATCCCCTTATCCCTTCATCTGCGCGCAAGCAGGTCTGCCGGAGACCTCTCTGATGATGATGGTGATCCCTCCTTTCTCATGCTGATGGGGCTTCTTCTGCATCCCCATGGGGGGGGGGGGGGGGGGGTACTGTCTGCCCCGGGGGACCCTTATCACCATGCAGTTCTCAGTACTTTACATAAACCAATTCAGTAGGTGTGGTTAGTATAGGTACTGCTGACAGGGAGGGCGCTTAATGGCATTTAGAATACTTGACTTTTTAAACATGCAAGGCAAAAAGCATTTAACCCTCATGAAACCTTATCAAAGAAAAGTACCTCAGGTGCAAATAGTCAATGGCATTGTGTTCATTCAACAAATATTCAAGTAAAAAAAGTTGCAATTCAACCGCAATAATATACCACATTCTCCAAAATAAAAAGACATAAAAAATTCAAAAGGGACTAAAACAACCTCTAAATGAGATTTTTCACACTTGCGTGTCCCAGAGAAGGAGAAAGAAACCAAGAGACCTTGCATCCTGGTCAGGACTGTCCCAGCCAAGGCCACGAGTATCTCAACTACATGTTGTGTCGCTAAGCATTGTGGGTAATAATTTGGATAACTGCAAATGGTATATACACTTCAAAACAATACCTGTGTATGGACTTTAGCTTCATCCTGTTCGAGCTGAGACAACACTGCCACCTAGTGGCAAGATTTAGCAATTTTCCACTAGGGAAATTCTGACTCGACTAATTGGGCTCAGTTCAAAGGTATTTTTTTCCTGCTTATTTTTCCTCTTTCTCCTATACGTGGCTTTTTACTGTGGATCTAACTGTATGTGAATTGTTTCAGTCAATAATGCAATTTGAAGCATTGATATTGTATTGCATTGGTATTGAGTAATGAGTAAAATCTAACTTAGAAATGTGTTTTATGACAAGTATTTACGGAACAAAATTTTGTGAGTCTTTATTCAAAGGTTCAGAGAAGGGCGTCAGCCAATAAAGAATAGAAAACAGCATTTTTTTTAATTTAAGTTGAGTTTAAGTAGGTATTTTAGTCAATAACAGCATGGTCAATGCTTACATAACCATGATCAGCAGTTACATGCTTGTCATCAACAACGTCATAATCATAATAATCTACCTACCCATGATTAACACCTACACAGCTACGGTCATATGATGAATGTTCCCACAATGTGATAAATTCAACTTAATTTTATAACAATCTGTGACTGCCATCAAAAAACTAAAAATGTCAAAAGTCTTGTTTGGTTACCTATGGTTATGGTTAGGTCTGGGGGCTGGGTAGGGGGTAAGGTTGACATTGTTGTGATTAGTGTTAAGATAGTCCCCACAAAGATATGAATACAAGCATTTGTGTTTGTGTGCGTGCGTGCGTGTTTAAGAATGAGAATGACTAGTGTGTGTGTGTGTGTGTGTGGTGTGTGTGTGTGTGTCTTGCAGTGGGTTGGCGCCCCATCCTGGGCTGTTCCCTGTTTTGCTCCTGCAGCCTCGGGGACAGGCTCCAGGCCCCCTGTGACCCTCAATAGGACAAGTGATTACATGGATGATAATTAATAGCAGAGACTATTCAAGGGACTCTGGGGGTCTTAAACAAAAAAACTCACCCACCCATGACATTAAAATTCATTACCAGTATTTTAGCATGAAGTCTGAATTAAAAATATGACGATATCAGGATTATGAGTAATAAAAATGATGTGGTGGTTATGGGTGATTTTAATTTACCTGGGATACAGT
>JAABNY020000001.1:7043950-7055258 GCA_015164015.2 Brevimyrus niger
TCTCCCCAAACGAGCTTGATGGGCCGAATGGCCTCCTCTCGTTTGTAAATTTCTTATGTTCTTATGTTCTTATGTATATCAGGAAAGAGAATTTATTAAACACAAGTCATGTATTTTCACTTTTGTGAACAACAGAACACACAAGTAATGCAGATTTGTCATTGCAAAGCGCTACATAATTGGCCGCCCGCGGGGGCCTCCTCCCAGATCGAGGGCCCCAGGCAATTGGCTGCCTTGCCTGTGCCTGTCCTGTCGCTGCACCTCTGGTGATGAGCTTTCAGTTCAGTCCTGTTCCTTTTGATTTACAGTGCCCTTCCAAAGTGTTTAATAAGGGGGCAACAAGAACAGTGGCATGGTAACGTGATGTAACAACAGCTAATGATATAAAGTCATAAAAACATGAATGGACGGAGGAAAAGGAGAGAACCACACTCCAATGACATGAAAACACTCCTCACGGAGCTCCAAGGCTAAGCTCCTTCCCCAGCCGTGTTAATTTTCTGGGATAATAAACAGACATGTATGTGTGATGTAAACAGTGATCATCTGTTCAATGCCCTGTAAGCACCAGCATGGTCGGCTCGCCCTGTAACCACATCGGTGGTGTGAGTCGCGTTTGCAGATCCTGCACCTCACACTCAGCTACTGCTTGCTTTGGCACGGGGGGGGAGTGGGAGGGAAAAACGGAGGGTAATCACCATGGTTCCTTCCCCTCCCCCTCTCCCCTCAGGGCCCAGGTGCTGTAACATGTCTTTTATTGTGACAAAAAGAACCATCATCTTATGCCAGAAAGTTCTGGTCTTTGTGTGGAGTTTCCGAAACTCCTGAATGGGGTGTAACCAGCAGGCCAAAGCTACTGGGCTCACGATCAGTGGGCTAATCTTCAGCTCCAAGATATCTGCAGGGTGAGTCCTCTGTGAGGGTCATGTTTGAGCATTCCCTAGTCCATGTGGCAAATCTCCATGTACTAGATCCAGATCTGCATAGTAAGAGTTCTTGTAAATATTCCCGATCTTCATTGTGATTAACCCTGTGATCTTCATGGTTTCTGTCACTTCTTAAATCGAGATGGAGGCAAATTTGTCAGGGAGGCTAGTTTTCCTGCAAGCACCCCAGCTTTCTGCACTGAACATGCTGTTCAATAGCCAAGAATAGATTTCATTTTAAAATACATTGACTATATTATCAGTATTATACATTTTGATAAGCAATAAACATATGGCAGTGGTAGCTCAGTGACAAATCTTAACGCAGCACAGATTTAAGGTCATAGGTTTGGTTGCTGTTATTGGAGTTTGCATATTCGTCTTTGGTCCCTACGTGTGTGTTTAATGATGGCTTGGAATCACATCTAAAATATGCCCGCTAAAACTCTTTCTGGAATTGGCTTCAGGCTTGTAGTTCCAGAACATAAATTTTGGGAATATCTTTTAACACGCCTAGTAGGCGGGGTATGTAAAGTTTGCCATCGTTCGTTCCCTTACTCCACTAATAACTGAAGCGCTTAAAATAGATTAAAAGGGACTGAAAGGGCCGAAGCAAGTTTTTTGAACTACCCTATTCAGCGCTTGCCTGGAAAAAACCCTGTAACTGTTAGAAGAGTTTAAATATCCACGCTGTAATCCCACGAGGGGGACTGGCTGGTCACGCCCCCTCGCTGCCGGGATACACCCAGGCTCCCCTCTCTCTCGCTCCAAGCGGCATTCCGGCCGATGTGATTGGCTGTTTCGAACGGCGCTCCCGAGCCAGCGAGCGCGTGCCGATGCGCTGGCGGAGTTGCGGCTGTAGGCGGACGGCAGTAACTGCCAGTCGGTACGTAACAGCCTGTGCCTTCGGGATCAGGACTTCAGATGCTGGTGTTGGTACGAATCTCCCACAGGTATTTCACAGCGTGCGCTTTCCGTCCTTCTTCTGTTGGAATGAATGCAACAAATATCTCCGCCGTCGGAGTCAGCGTCACTTCCCCGCTTAAGGATGTGCGTTCCTCTACTGTTCTGGAAATTAAGAGGAGGCTCATAAAACATTGAGCTGGAGTACTATCGACTTTGGGACGTAGGTGCTTTTTAAATTATATTTAATTAAATTAATAGTTGTATCGGAATGAGTTCGTCCTTTGATGCTGGACCGAACTGCAGGGTGTTGTTGCGTGAGTGATTGACTCGGTTCGGCCCGGCTGGGTTCCGATCAGCTCGCTTAGCCGGGCTGCTAACAGAACCAGCGTGATTTCACTGTCCGTGAAACGAGGGGGGTGAGGGGAAATGACATGATTCTGTTAGTTTTTGGTGTTGTGTGACCTCTCTCCGTGTCTGAAATCTGTTGCTTTGATTTAGAAAATTATGTAACGTAGTTAAAATATCTTAAAATCGCCCAGCTCTTGCCGTTAATGTTTCATTAAAGCCCCCCTCCACATATGTAGAGTTTGGACTCTGGTTCTAGCGTCGAGTCTTTTCTTGCAAGCGGGTCATTGTGAGAAATAAACACTGGGTTGCCAACTTTGGTCAGCTGGCTATAGAGAGATTTTCGAGACAAGTCTGCACACCCATTCATGTAAGAGTTTTATTACGCTGTAAATAGTCCGTAGGGTTTGCAAACTGCCCCAACGCTTTTGATATAGCCAATTTTGGGTTTGTCATTGAATGATATAGATTTGCCGTAAGATTTTTTGGCTGAGTCTGAAACCGTGATTGTCACGCCGGATGTGTGAGAGTTGGCAACCCTGTAAACATTTGTATGTTTTATTGAAATATGTCTCTGCGATCAATTTCTATAATGTACCGTAATACTGTATCCATTTATGCACGGTCCAACTGCTTACCCAGTTCCACCTTGTGGGACACAGTGCTGTTTCATAGTACCCATTCACAGTTTGTGGTTGTCATATTTGAATGCTGGTTATTTCCAAGAAGGGTATGGATTTTACTAGAGTCAAATGAGCATTGTTACAATGGTTAGTTTTCCTGTTATGCCCCGGGAGAGAAGTGTGATAGGAAAGGAGGGCAGGTGCTTCCTAAAGAGGTATTGAGTGTTCGCACCTGGAGGGGGGCTATTCTCAGACTGTCAATAGGAACAATGCCTAGTTTCACCTGCCCTGACTTCCTTACCCGAGATCTTCCTGATGGGGGATTGTATACCTGAGTCACGTCTCACAGGGACGTGGTGGTGACTCCACATGGTAACTGGATGTAAGGTGGATGTTAGCAGCTTGCTGTGTGCGCTGGCCAATGCTAACAAGGAGTCAGAATGATCGTTTGAGAAGGCAACAGCCCTGGTCCATAGAGGCTGGGTGGGACCCAGCCTTTTGAAGTTTACATAACCCGGATTAACTCTGGTTTATAGGGCTTCCACTGTAGTTGGGGATTAGCTCAAGCTTTGGGGCGACTCTTCCGTTCCCCAAGGCTTTTAAACCCCCTTTACCAAATGGTGCTTTCTGCAGTGCATTTTAAACTTCATTACAGAAGGTTCATAAGCATGCTTTTTATATAGGAGCTTCTTTATTCTGCCTTTACTGAATTTCTCAAAATGAATGCAAATTACAAAACTACAGTATCCCAGGATACAACTGAAAAAAGATTAGGCTAAAATTGTAGGCATTGATATCAAAGATGAAAAATAAAGCCAATACCAATTCAAGAAATACATCCTGGGCAGGTTAAAGAATATTATTGGGCAAATCCATAGTTTCTCCAATGTGAGTAATGAGTTTGGTTGGCAAGGTGTGATATTGATGGGTGATGAATGATGACATATGTTTTGGTGGGTGTGGTCCGGGAGTGGTGTTTGGGCAGAATTGAAGAAAACAAATGGTAAACAGGAGTAAACATGCGCACACACACACACACAAACACAAACGGGCATGTTCCCTGTCAGCTGCAGGCTGACACTGTCCTGTTTGAGGCAGTTGGGCGTACACCTGATCCTCTCAAGTGATTGTTGTGTGCAGCTTAAGATGGGCTGGAACAAGGAAATTTGTGAGTTTTAATTTATTTTTAATTGGTAGTGTAATTTAAGCTATGTGTGAAGTACAAATAAACAATGATTCAGAAAGTATTAACGTCATAAATCTCACACCCATATTGCATGAGCATCCACAGTACTGGGACCAGTTTGGTTTAGCTGAAGCATTTGAGGTTCCTGCAGTTCTCTCTCCTGCGGCTTTGGCATCTACAAGGTCAGGGCTGATATCCTTATAGTTTGTCCTGTCTGCTCTGTGACGCCTAAAGTTCAGATCTGTGTTGAGCTGAAGCTTTCGGCCATGTCTGTTCTGTGGCACAGCAGTGTCCCGTACTGGGCGGGACACTGAACACACTCGCTCCTTTGTGGCACTGCTTTGCCTTGCTGTGCTTTGACCTTCAGCTGAGATCAGGGTCCTTCTCCAGTACAGTGGCTGCCTCTGCCAGCCCATGGACCCAGTGGATGCTGAGCATTCCTCTGGCGGGTGACCCTGTGTGCTGCATTGTTCTTTCAACTGTATGTGGCCGTTTGCCCTTCGCCTTCATCTTGGCATTTTGTGGCCAAGCCCTTGTATCTCTGTATTTTGGGTTCTCTTGTGGGTGGAATGGGCAGCGGGCACTGACTTTTTATGGGTGGGGGGAAGGAGAGGCTGAAAGGTCTTGTTCCTTTGGGTGCTGGCCTATGTTAGGGACAATGGCAACATTGTGCCCCTCCCACACGCACACTTGGACCTGGACCCGTAGGCACGTTGAGAGTAACAGGCGTCTCTTTTGCAGAAGGAAGTGGTGCATTTTTTCACATTGCAGTGATGGCCGTTCAGGCTGGACTTCAGGTATGTAATCATTGCTTCTTTATTAGTAGTACTGCTGCTTATCATTGTCATTTTAACAAGCACCTCACTCAGCACAGCCTGGATGTTAATCTTGTGTTGAACATCTCCAGAGTTCCTAAACCTAACTGTTTCCTCTAGGGATACACTGATTCCACTTTTTCTGTCTCAGTACCGACCCCTGGGCTTTGGGTATTGGTAGATACTGAGTCTTCTGCCTCACTGTGTGGAAGAGATTTATTTACCTTACTTGAAACCTGAGTTTTAAACTCAACCATTTAGGCCATTATTCTCAGCTGGAAAGCTCTTTGCAGAGAAATAAAACATTGACTGTAAAGCCTGGTCCATACATCTGCGTCGAATCGACACTGTAGGTACGGTGTAGTCGTGGACCCCACGCCATAGCTTGACACGCACCTCCCCTGAAGTGTAGGTACGTGTCTCGCTGGCGCAGACTCCAAGAACTGTGATTGGTGGCTTCACTTATTTTATTGATCTGTCGTTCAGCTAATTAAAAATAAAGTTGTCCTCCAAAGAGAGGGGTGATGGTTGCGTATTTAAAAAGAAAACTGTGATTGGTCTGCTTGGCAGCATTCATGTTTATTTATTTATTTATTTATTTAATTGAAGCGAAGAAAGCGTACACCCAGGTGTACTTGTATTGGTGATTAAACCTGTAGCAATATTTAACATTAAATACATAGTTGCGGTCTCTCTTTGGGAGGAGCTCTCTACTGGTTGCCGTATCGGTGAGGATGCAGAGGGCCATTTGGCACATTCCCAGCTGGATGCTATTGCCAGCCTCAGCTGGGATGTGCTCCTGACTGTGAGCAAGCACTGTTAGACCAGCCTTCAATGTGCATGGCAGGTTAATCTTTCTAATTGAATTTCTTTTTGCTAATTTCAAGTTTAGGTGAAGGAGGCAAGATAGCCAAAGACAGACGAGGATGTGGTTTATATTACATGTGGCTTTGTTTTGGGAAGCTTGTTACGGTGCAGATTGGTGGACGTGAGCGTGGGGTCCTGTTTCACGCTAGCTGTGAGGCCCATTCAGTACCAACAGGCGCGCCTTTGAGTCTGTGGAATTTAGAACGGCCCTGCTTGAGGTTGCGGCTGAATGCAGATCTGTCCCGTCTGGCGTTCCCAGGGCCGGCCATCAGTCAGCCCCGCTTTTCCTGTTTTGTGAAGGTTATGGATAGCAGCACGTTCCTGAGAATGAGCAAGGCGGGGGTGTCTTCGCTTGCAAATGCAGGCACATCAGCAACACTGAGACAAGTGCACACCTCCCCAGCTGTCCTTTCATTATTATTTATTTTTATAATTATTTTAGCAGGACACAGTAAATCATGGTGGGGGTCTTTCTGTCTGTCACTCCATTCCGATGCGCCTCCTCCTTCCCTCTCCAGATGTGCCTCGGGGCTCAGCTCACAGCCCAGCTGCAGAACCCTCAGTCCCCCCTGACTTCACGTCATGGCCCCGGCCTCGCCGATGTTTCTCAGTATGACCAGTGGCTGCTGGTGAGGCATGAAGCCACACTGCTCCCCATGCAGGAAGATCTGGCCCTCTGGCTCTCTGGCATGCTCGGTAGGTCAGCTCCCAATGTCCGGGGGGAGGGATGGGCTCAGTGGGACCCGGTGATGAGTCTCTCACCTCCTGCTTCCGGTCCTTTCCCCGGCAGGAGAGGAGGTGAGAACTGAGCACTTCATGGAGGACCTGGACAATGGCGTCCGGCTCTGCCGGCTAGTGTCAGTGCTGCAGGACAAGATCCGTGAGAGCTGCCGCTCAGACAAGTGGCAGGTGTGTGTGTGTGTGTGTGTGTGTGTGTGTGTATGCGCGCGAGCGTGCGTGCACGTGCTCACAGCTGTGTATCTCCTCAGCACGTACCCATGCAGAAGCTTGTGTGCAAGAAGGACGCCTCACCAGGTTCCTTCTTTGCCCGAGACAACACCGCCAACTTCCTGCGCTGGTGCCGGGCCATCGGGGTGGAGGACACCTACCTGTTTGAGTCGGAAGGCTTGGGTGAGTGAATTGTCTGCCGTGTGGCTGCCCGTATGATCGTACACGGTCAAACTCTGGTCTTACGCGCCGGTCTGTTTTCCAGTTCTGCACAAGGACCCTCGGCAGGTCTGCCTCTGCCTGCTGGAGATCGGCAGGATCGTGTCTACGTGAGTTGGCCGGATCACAGGCTGTCGATGCCGCCGGGTTGGCTTTTTCCATCTTGCCGCATCGCCCCGCTCTCTGTGCTCAGGTACGGCGTGGAGCCCCCAGTCCTGGTGAAGCTCGAGAAGGAGATCGAACTGGAGGAGTCTCTCCTTTTGGCGAGCGATCCAGCTCCCGCGGTGAAAACCTTCACCGTGTGCTGCCGGCACGGAGGGCTGTACCGAGCGGTAAGCCCGGCCCGGTGTCACCCAGGATCAGCAGTGCAGTAGAACTAGACGGCTGACCCATTTTCAGGTTTAAAAACACACAGGGATGCTGATAAAATGCTTCTGCTGAAGCGGTATCTCACAGCCGGCTGGATGTCCACAGCCTCTCTCCCCGCACCGTTTGTGGGAAGCGAGGGAGCTCTGTGGGGTTCCCCTTGGCCTCTGGCATCCTCAGCCCGGGCTGCTCAGGGTGGAGGCAAGTCTGGCTTCCTGGGAAACACTATCCCCTGTGAGGAGGCGTGGGAATGGCGACTCTGTCGTGTCTGGGAACTCTCGGCAATAAAGGCCAGGTGTAGGGTTACGCTCCGAAAGGCAGCCTTAGTCCTGAGCCACTGAATGGACTTTTATATGGTGATGTTTCTGGTTTCTAAGTAAGACCTGTTGGGCTTGCTGGTAAATTGCAGGCCACTTTTAGCTAAGATGTTAACATCTGACATAGTAACTGTGATGTAACAGAACATGTGTGGAACATGTATGATATTTGCTAAAAATGTACTTAAGCGTTCTCGGTTCTGTTGTACCAAACGTGGTAATCGGGACATGGGTCATCCTGCAGGTCCAGGACATATCAGATGACCCTCCCTGCGACTGCGCCAATCGGGTCTCCATCGAGTACCTGTCAGAGGGTCGCTACCGCCTGGGCGACAAGATCCTGTTCATCAGGGTGAGTCCTGTTGTGTGAGACCGGCGACCTGCATCTGGGTCCCGTTCCTAACTCGCTCTGTCCTGCAGATGCTGCATGGGAAGCATGTGATGGTCCGTGTGGGGGGTGGCTGGGACACGCTGCAGGGCTTCCTGCTCAAGTATGACCCACTCAGAGTACTGCAGTTCACCACGCTGGAGCAGAAAATCCAAGCTTTCCAGAAGAATCCGTCAGGCATGCCCCTCGCTGTCCCTCCTGCCAGCAAGACCCCCCTGCTGCCCAGCATGAATCCTATAACAGCAGTCAGTCTCACTGAGTCGTCAGCAAAGCCTGGGACCCATATGACTGCAGCTTCCTCAACCCTGTTCCAGAGGGCAGCAACCCCACAACCTGCCACCACTCAATCCTTGTCAAAAAGAACTGTAACCCCATCCCCTGCCACAACTCAAACCCTCTCCAAAAGGGCCATAACCCCACAACCTGCCACCACTCAATCCTTGTCAAAAAGAACTGTAACCCGATCGCCTGCCATGACTCAAACCCTCTCCAAAAGGGCCGTAACCCCATCTCTTGCCACGACTCAAACCCTCTCCAAAAGGGCCATTACCCCATGCCCTGCCACGACTCAAACCCTTTCAAAGAGGACCATAACCCCATCCTCTGCTACCACCCAAACCCTGTCAAAAAGGACTGGAACCCCATCTTCTGCCATCACCCAAACCCTGTCAAAAAGGACTGGAACCCCATCTTCTGCCATCACCCAAACCCTGTCAAAAAGGACTGTAAATCCGTCCCCTGCCACTACTCAAGCCTTGACAAAACGCACCGTAACCCCCTCCCCTTCCGCCTCCCAAAGCCTGTCCAAAAGGGCCGCAACTCCATCGTCTGCTACCGGCCAAATCCCATCCAGGAAGGCGGCTCCACTTTGTTCTGCCAGCACCCCAGTCTTGCCTAGGAAGCTTTTTGCCCCTAAGAAGACTTTGCAGCTAGTCTTTCCAGCCCCTCCTCAACCACAAAATGGAACCTCCAGTGACGGCAGCCAGCCCAGCCAGTCTTCCTCCTGGGCACCTCCACCCAGTCCTGGAGGTTCAAGCTACAGTGTCCCATCCCAGCTGCAGAGCCCGGTCGGCTCTGAGCCCGCATGTAAATACCCCTGCCTGCCGACTGTGGCCCCGCCCCCTGCCGCTCGCGTGAGACACCCACCTTTCACACTGGCGGAGGAAGGCCAGCGGAACATGAGAGCTGCGACCAGGCAGCGGGGAGAACACCGCCAGTTAGTCCCCACAAAAAGGCCCACTACTTCTCAGTGTCGTGTGAACACCCATTTGGTTAGAGGAGTATGCCAGGTCCCTCCCCCACTGTCCACTCGGGGGGCTTGTCAAACCGGCCCCTCCACTCTGAAGGTGCCATCCCACCCAGGCCATGCCCCAACTTGTGCAGCTAAGGCTATGCAGCGCAGCACAAGGACACAGGCCTTTAAGAGCCAGACGGGACTCAAATCGTCTGCACCATCTAAAGGCTGCAGCCACCCTACCAAAACCCAGCCGTCTGTCAGAACCATTTCGGAAAATGCTTTACTCGTCACGTCTGGGCTGGTCCCAGATGTCACCCACAGCACAGTGTCTGCTGTGAAGAGGACAGCCACACACGTTGATAAGGCCGGGCCAAAACATGCCCAGGCTAATCAAAACGGGCCTCAAGACCTGTACATAAACCACGTTTCCTTGGTTACAGCCCTTCCCTCCACCAAAAAAGTGCTGCTTCCTTCCAACAGGGCTGGTTCGGTCTCCAGGAGAGGACTTGAGCCTAAGAACAAAAAAGAGGACCTTTACTTTGTAATGAATTGTAAAAGGACACAGGAATTATGCTGAGACGGATGATGCTGCTGCCAGGTGCTGTGGGATTGAACAAGCACTTACTAATTCATCTGGCGCCCTCAAGTGGCGGGCAGCTAGTTTAATTTTATTATGGTATACAGGTCTGAATTTTGTTTTTTTTCTTTTGGTTAGAATGTTACTTTGTTTCACAGTGCAGTGACATTTGTTTAAACATTTTTCACTTGGTCCTGAAGAAGTACATCCAACAATGTCAATAACTTGCTGCTTTGGTGTGCTGGACGGGATGTGCTTTTTTCTTTTTCTTTTTAATGATCAAATGAGATTTCATTTGTTTTAAGGTCATCTTTACCATGGTTCCATTTCACCTTTAAACACAGAAGTTCAGCAGCTAAGCTTTGTTTTGTGTCAGTGTGTCTCTGTGTATTTTCAATGTGTTCCTGACCAGGGTTAGCATTATGCTACTCTTGCTGAAGTCTTCAATCTGGTTCTTTGTAAAAGACTTGTACCTTCTCACCAAAGCTGGTTAACATTAGAGAATGGATCTCTGCATTAAGTATGGTTAATGTTGCAAACTACTGAAAAATAAGCAAATATGGATTGATCCAAATATGTATATTTGTCGGCTGTTTGTGTGTTGACACACAGGTATTGAGTGTGTGCCCTGGTACTGAGGGTTTTTATTACGTCATGCTTTTTGCTCAGTGCATCTGTGAGAAGCAGGAATCACACAGCTGTTAATTTTTATGTCTGTGCAATATATGGACTTTATGATATTTAAAGAGTGCTATTTGGTCCAACTCTCGGCATCACAAATGAGTTTTTTTAAGTTTTGGCCTCCTTTTTTAAACCATATTTCATGAACCTGTGGATATTTTGTGCCTTAATATTGAACAAAAACTGTATGATGAACTTTTAATATAATTGTACCAGCCTTTTATTTGCACCTGGAATTTCAGCTCACACAATCATGGTCCTTTTATTTTTTTTTCATGAATAAAGGTGTATTGCCTTAAATAAAGCAGAATATAAACAACTATTATGTTGATTCTTTAATATTGTTGAGTTTATGAATTAAGGTAATATTTATAGAGTAAAATTAACTTGATTTTTGAAAGGCTGTCCAGCCCTCCATTTGTCTGTGTTTTTGTTTTTCGAAAGCACTTTGAAATTCCTGTCATTCTTTTACGTGTGGATATTTTCATACTCATGAATGCCTACAGTATTCCTGATCTTGGAAAATAAATTTTCTAAAATTGTGTGTCCATTAAAGTCCATTACTGTTGTGTCTGAAATTGGGCTCGTATGTGGTTCTGTTGGTTGATGCATTTTGGAAGTTGAGCAAGCAAACTGGGAGTTGGTCCTCTTCCTGCTGCTGGGGGCAAATGAAGGTTCTGCAAAATTTGCTTCCACAATACGTACTGGAAGGATATGTGTATATTAAAGGTGTACATGAACTTAAATGCTTTAAGTGACCAAAGCCTTGTTCAATTTTTGGTGTGTGTTTACTTTGCCACCATTGTAATTCACAAAATATGGTTCAGTTAGGACCAGCTTTATACCCTCACAAGGGTACTGGAGGGGGCCTGGGAGTTTGCCTATCCAGTCTACATGTGTTTTGTGG
>JAABNY020000001.1:7067226-7108988 GCA_015164015.2 Brevimyrus niger
TAAAGTTATTTCTGTGACCATTGTGAGTTTTTCTTTCATTGACTGAAGGGTACCAACAATTTTGTCCACGTGTGTATATGGTAGTTTGTCAAAGACTTATAGGAGTCACACAGAAATGTTCAGCTCCTGTTTATGCCTCTAAGAGGCTGGTCTCGCATGCCATTTGGGAATTCAGGAGATGAGATGGTTACTATGATTCGTTTGGTACAGGAAGTACTGTGGAGAGAAGATTGGCATTTACTTCGCCTGGTTGGGCTTCTACACATACATGCTGGCAATAGCTGCAGTAGTGGGAGTTTGCTGCTTTATCTATGGTTACCACACTCAGGAGACCAGCACCTGGAGGTAGGGTGTGTATGCCTTATTGAGTATTGATGTCAGGTCTGCATTTTTTTGTTGTGTTGGACAGCAGGGGTAGTTATGTAATCATTTTAGTGTTGTGTATTGCATAGCAAGGAGGTGTGTGACCCGGAGATTGGAGGAAACATTGTGATGTGCCCCCAGTGCGATAAAGAATGCACCTACTGGAAACTTAACAACACCTGCGAATCATCAAAGGTGACCTCCGTACAGCAGAAGATGAGGCTCTAGGTTGCAATGTAGTCTTGCGGTCTTTAATGCATTAAAAGATCTTTGTTTACCACAGTGAAAAATAATAATACTGTAAACCAATATAACAATAATTAAATGTTTAAGAAACACAGAAAAGTATTTTCTTAAATTATATTGAGCTATGGAATTTTGCATTTAATGGGGCGTTTTTTCTCCCCACAGAAATTGTGCATATTTGACAATTTTGGGACACTGGTGTTTGCGATTTTTATGGCAGTCTGGGGTGAGTGGGTCTGGACAGATATTAGTGCTCACAGCCATTGTTGGTTATGTATTACTTTGATGGTCCATTTGAGGCAATGTTGTCATGCAAACCTTTGACTGAATGATCATGAACAGATCTACAGGTATTTTTTTGACTGGACTGAGACACACAACATCTCCTGGCTTTGTCCCCTAAGTCACGTTGTTCCTGGAATTCTGGAAGCGGTACCAGGCCAGGCTGGAGTATGAGTGGGATACTGTGGAGTTCCTGGAGCAAGAGGAACAACCTCGGGCCGAGTATGAGGCCAAGTGCGTCTATGAGCAGATTAATCCCATCACCAAGGTAGGAGCAACATGTCCTAGGTAGAAACAACTTGTAAATACTGCATTATTTATTCTGCAGTTATGCTTGATTATATAGATGCATGCTACTATATTTTTCCAGTGTAAAATACAGAACCTGTCAAACAAAATTGTGGTGGTGTGATGTTTCATTTTAGGCCAATGAGATGGTGCCCTTCACAAGATGCGGAAAGTATATGCGAGTGTCTTGTGGATTTGGGACAGTTTTATTCTGGGTATGGGATGATCTTTTACATTTTGTATCTTTATTTGCATGTGCTATTGTGAATGTAAACGAGGTCTCCTCTTTTGTAGATCATGCTGATAATTGCCTCCGTGGTCGCCATCATAGTGTACCGGCTGGCCGTCTTTTTTACCTTCTCTGCCAATCTGAAGATTGACTTGAAGGAACTGGAGCCGATTAAGGGCTATTTGACCCCACAGATGGCAACCTCAGTCACAGCCTCCATCATCAGCTTCGTGATCATCATGATACTCAACATCGTGTACGAGAAATTTGCCATTTGGATCACAGATTTCGGTGAGGTTCCCACTGGTGAAATTCATGCTGATGCACTGATTCTTTAATAAGGGATTTCAAAGAGCCAGTGTTCCTTAAGTGTCCTAAGCAGCATTTTCACTGTGTACTTCAATTCTTAAAATATTCTCTTAAATGTCAGATATTGAGAAATACATTTTTGCCATATCCTTCATTCTCCTCTCTCTAATAAAATTCCAAGAGTTGCCAAGAACCAGGACTGACTACGAGAACAGCTTAACCCTGAAGATGTTCCTCTTCCAGTTTGTGAACTACTACTCCTCATGCTTCTACATTGCCTTCTTCAAGGGAAAAATAGTAGGATACCCTGGGGCTCCCGTCTACTGGTTGGGCAAGTATCGCAATGAGGAGGTGAGTCAGGCAAGACAATCCCGCCACAGACGCTCATCTCATCCATTTCCAGGCTCAACTTTTTGCCGCTGAACCACATACCAAACGGCTATATTGTAACTATTTTTTCCAAAGCACAGAGTGACACTCTTCCCCTCTCCTTGTTCCAAGTGTGACCCCGGAGGTTGTTTGGTTGAGCTGACCACTCAGCTAACAATTATCATGGGTGGAAAAGCCATTTGGAACCAAATACAGGAGGTGCTCCTGCCGTAAGTGTCCTCCCTGGTGAGCTCGTCGATCGCATGACCGCGCAGGCAGCCCAGGAACAAGCTGTCGCTACAGCAGCCAACCAGAATGAAAGAATAGCTATATGTTTAGGGACTAGAACAATGGTGACTCAATGATTGACCAACTCATTGTCAAGGGCCTTTTAACCAGTGTGACACACTTGCCCTCACAATTGCCTTCCTGTCCTCCTTAGATGGATGAAAAACCTGATGTTTCGCTACTGCATGAAGGTGCGCTCTGATATGGTGCTTCCCCGCTGGGAGCAGGACTACCAGCTCCAGCCCCTGGGCACTTTGGGCATGTTTTATGAATATCTGGAGATGGGTAAGGCTGAGATAAGAGGCTAGATCGCAGTACAGATGGACATTTCAGGTCCAGAAAGTAAAAATCCCAACCAGGATTTTGTTTCAACCAACTGTGTATGAAGGGTCACTGTCAGAGTACTCAGCTGGTTGGTTGAAACAAAATCATGGTCTGGATTTATACTGTCTGGACCTGAAATTTCCACCTCTGGATCGCAGTGATGCATTTTGGCTTTATGGAAGTGTGGACTCCTTTTTCAGTGATGCGGTTCAGCTTTGTGACAATGTGTGCTCCTGTTCGATGTGATTTGGTGTGGCTGTGAAACAGTGTGGGTTTCTGTTTGCAGTGATCCAGTATGGCTTTGTGAAAGAGTGGATTCCTGTTTGCAGTGATCCAGTCTGGCTTTGTGAAAGAATGACTTCCTGTTTGCAGTGATCTAGTTTGTCTTTGTGACAGTGTAGGCTTCTGGTGGCAGTGATCCAGCTTGGTTTTGTGACACTGTGGGCTCCTGTTTGTAGTGATCCAGTTTGGCTTCATGAGAGTTTGGACTCCTGTCAACCAGGGATGTCACAATATCGACTTTTTGAGGCTACAGTTATGACATTTAAAAACTGATTACAAATACACCTTTTTGGAGTGTTCCTTGTCAACACATGTTCATTGTGGTGCAGCTGCTGAATCACAGCTCTCTACCATTTTGAAATTTTGTTTTTCTCATCTGGTGTCAGACATGCATTTGCAACACACAGTGGCTGCTCAGATTCTTAAATCACAAACTAGCTGGAGTGTTAAATTAATTAATTT
This sequence comes from Brevimyrus niger, assembly GCA_015164015.2. Classification (NCBI taxonomy): domain Eukaryota; kingdom Metazoa; phylum Chordata; class Actinopteri; order Osteoglossiformes; family Mormyridae; genus Brevimyrus; species Brevimyrus niger. The sequence continues at coordinate 7,070,669 of JAABNY020000001.1, forward strand.
TAAAATCAGCAATTATGCACAGAACAACATGAAACTTGCATTATGTCGTGTTTTTTTTGCATCCTGGAATCTAGTGCAGTGACACTCTACCACTGATACTGGGGAAAAACTGGTATTGTTATGTTTTCTGAGGTTTTTCTATCAATTTGGTACCAAAAATGTCTTTTTGTAGTATTGTGCGGATTCCTGTTTCCAGTTATCCAGTATGGCTCTATGACCATGCAGGCTTCTGATTTCAGTGATCCAGTCTGGTTTTGTAACAGCATGGATTCACGTTTGCAGTGATCCAGTTTGTCTTCATGGCAATGTTGACTCCTACTGGTAGTGGTCCATTTTGGCATTGACAGTATAGGTTCTTGTTTGCAGCGATCCAGTTTGGCTTCGTGACACTCTTCGTGGCCTCCTTTCCTCTGGCTCCCCTCCTGGCATTTGTGAACAACATTTTTGAGATCCGGGTGGACGCTTGGAAGTTCATCACACAGTTCCAGCGCATGGTGCCCGAGAAAGCACAGGGCATTGGTACCTGGCAACCCATCCTGCAGGGTATCACCATCTTGGCAGTGGTGACCAATGTACGTAAGATCCGCATTCATCTGAGTCATGCTACCAAATACAAGCCTGACTTCCTACTTTTGCTAGCAACCACAGAAAAGTGACTGAATAATGTTTATTATAGCTAATGTGCCTTAGATCAAATGGGTGGGGGAAGGGGAGAGCCCCCATCCTGATGAAACCGAAACATGAAGCAGTCCTAGCTTTTTATCTTGTTTTTTATGAAAAAATTCTACTTACACATTGTCTCTCTGCTCCTAGGCCATGATAGTCGCCTTCACGTCCGACATGATCCCTCGACTGGTGTACTACTGGTCATTCTCAGTCTTTCCATACGGGAATCATGCGGGAAACACAATGGAGGGTTACATCAACAGCAGCCTCTCAGTCTTCAACATCTCCGACTTCTCCGGCATAAGCCGACCTAATGAGCTTCCCTACTGGTTTAATAACAACATCACAACATGCAGGTGCTCATCCCTTGCAGAAGTACCCTGTATATCTGTATATTTATCAGAAAGGCTTATTTTGGTAGGGCATCATAACATTCAATCTGACCCTGAATCTAGTTGGTACAATATACCAGTGATGCAATGGGCAAGACTGTAACCTCCTACCTCTAGGATTGTTGGTTTAAATTCCTGTCCCGGAATCTGTGTGTTGGGTTTAAACATTTTCCTTGTGTTTCCATGGGATTCTTCCAGAAGTTCATAAATATGCTGTTCGGTGAACTGACATGTCTAGCCTTCAGTGCATGAGTGTGTGCCCTGTGATAGACTGGCATCCCTCTACTTCTTGAGATAGGCTTCAGGCTCTTCAAGACCCTAAACTGGATGAGTACTGGAATACAGCTAAAATAACACAGGATCCAGGATCAGGCAGTACTGTTGCAAGTTCTGTGCAATAACCAGTGGCTTTTTTCATGCCGCAGGTATCGAGACTTCAGGTACCCACCTGGACACCCAAGACAATATGAGTACAACATTTTCTACTGGCACGTGATAGCAGCCAAGCTGGGTTTCATTATAGCAGTAGAGGTAAGAACTCCGGTTAATACAGTAGATGCAGCGAAAAAGCTAGACATTCTGGGCCTCCTGAAAAAGTGTCACCTTTGAGTCCCCCTTACATTATATAATTTTATCATTTTACATATCCAAGGGCCAAAGTACTGTCAGGGTATCCATGCCCCTCTGACGCTCATGAGTAGATGTAAGGTCCATCATCACAACGTGGTTTGGTATATATGTGTAAAATATGCTGAGGAGCAGGTGGCTCAGTCAAACTGGGTGAGTTGTTACACCGTACTTATGGTGCCGTTTTCCAGCATGTCGTCTACCTGACGAAGTTCATCCTGGGCTACGCGATCCCAGATGTTCCACAATCAGTGAAGGAGAAGATCAAGAGGGAGAATTACCTGAGGCAGAAGATCATGCACGAGGCCGACCTGAGCATGGTGTCCAGACGCTGGAAACCAGTCACTGACAACCTCATTAAGAACATTGATCAGAGCTCAGAATTAGACCTCGACTTTTGACATGTGAACCTTCTGAGGAGATTCAAGTCACATGAGTTTCTGTGGTTTGCTGTTTATGTGTATGGGAGGGTTTTTTAGGAAGGGGGTGTCTTGCAGGTTTGGGGAGGTTTTTGTAACCTGTATGTTTGGCGGGATTGTATTTATATGTAGAATGTTTGCATACAGGAGCAGAGTAATGCTTTAGCATCAGGCCTCCACTCACCTTAGGAAAATGAATATGCTTAATCTATCTGAATCTGGTATCCCACACATCGGTAAGCTTTACTGTGGGTACTCACTCACTAATTAGTGAATTATTGACATTTTTAATTCTTTCAACTGAAAAAATAGCTCAAGTGGCACGTTTGTGAGAAGTGGTTGCTAGCCACTAGCCACTAGATGGATTCAGTTTGAGACTCCTTGGTTAGTTAAATCAGTAACGCTTTAGTTTCCATGCTGATGTCAGCCTAGGCGCCGCAGATAAGTTAATCCACCCCTGTTTGCATGGGAGGGATAAGTATTTGCATGCCCTGTGCGTGTGTTGTGTGTACGAGACAGAGACTCAGTGGGTGTGCTGTATGGGATGGCTTTACCAAGAAGCTTCAAGAAAAAGCAACATTACTGTAGGTGAAGTCGTAATCTTTTAGGTAATATGGTTTAATGACGAGCAAGTCACACAATGTATGAATAAGAAGAAGAGGCACCGCCCTATTGAATCATGTTCTGTCTTGTATGGTTGTGCACCCTTTACGGGCATGTTTTTACCTGGGCTGTCCACTGGAACCAGTTGGTTGACTTAACCAGCTAACAAAACAAGACAGACAGCAGAATCAAAAAGAGTTACCCAAAAGGCCATTATTTAAATTTTTTTTAAAGTTCGTGATCATTGCTGTGCTACATCGTCCGGCGTGAAGTACAAAATCACATATGAATTAATATAAAAAACATATTTGTCATGTCGAAGGTTTTACATCACTATTATTGAACTAATTTACTATATTGGTAAAGTATATTTAATACTCACTTCATATATTGTGAATACTTTCATTACAATTACTTTGTAGCCAGGCAGGACCAAACTAACTCACCTGTGTTTTTAAACCTTTTGCAACTATTAAATATGTCACCCTACTCTTTGATCCTCTCAAACAAAATGCCTCTTCATAAAATCAGGTTGTGTGCGAGTCATTTTCTTTTTTCAGATAACTCTCAGAAGATTCTGCTAACATCCTAGTGAAATGAACAAGCATTTACTTTGCTAAGACGCTGAGGCCGTTCAACCAAACAGAAGCTGCAGGAGATAACTGGTTGTGTTCCTCTGTCACTAGGTTCCTGGTTCTTCCTTCTCTTGTGATGGTTTCCCTCCCTAATTGCCCAGAATGCATAGACAATGATGGACCAGCACCCCATCCAATGTTCTCCCTATTACTTGTGCCTAATTCGATCCAGATCCAACATGATACTATGCCGGCTTACTACTTACCCAAGATCAATGGGGGGGGATGTTTCATGCCACTATCAAAATCCACTTTAAAATCACTCCTGCCATGCCTGTATAACATATGACCACTGAAAGTCACAACGCTAATGTTCCGTGAATTAACCATTTGTAAAGGAGCTTGTAAATGTATATACAACAAATTATTAAATTTGCTTCAAAAATATATGTATTATGTAGAGTTTGTACGGATACTGTGAAATGTAGTGATTTTTGTATTCACTATGTAAAACCTTTTAAAAAAATATATCAAATGTTTTAAAAGTTGTGAGTCTGGCCTTTTTTTTTTTTTTTAAGTTGTCTTTGGCAGACCGATTCTTCTGCCTAAGTCATCAGCATTAGAAATCTTCGGAATAAAAAATGGATGGTCTTGTGGAAACCACTAATTTGCGCTAGAAAAAAAAACTCTTTTAGTTTAATAGGAATTTCTGCTGTTAGGGATAATTCGGATATGAAATAGCCAGATGGTGACATGAACTGTTGAACAAGAAGTGTAAAAGCACCATATTCCTGTAAGTAGTTGTATTACTGGTATCAATTTTAATAATTTATAAGCGTTAATTAGACTTAGCATCGAAGAAGTTATATGTTTTAGTAGTTAGGGAAACAACTAAATGAAACATTGCTCGATGAAACGTATGACACGATGGAAAAAATTGATCAGTACTAACGGTTTGCTTCCTCGGTTCCGAATATAAAACTTTAATAACCAAAATATTTTTATGCATTTTAATATAACTGTCGACAGATTAACAAAAACCAGCGGTCAGTTTTATTTATTTGTTTAAAACACAACACTTAGGCTGATGTTTAGCCACCTACTCTGCGTCATCAAATGGTGATTCACAAACGAAGGACCCACACGCCACATGCTGTTTACATGAGACATAGCTGTGCTACTAGCACCTACTTGGCGAGTTAAGCTTTCCTACCGCGATTTTGGCGTTTTCCATGAAACCTTGACGTTCTTATGAAGCTGTTCTTGTCCCCACAGTGGCGCTTTTAAATATGAGTTGTCAGATAACTTGTGTGGGTTGGGTCAGGCGGGGAGTTTCTAAAGAAACACCTGATAAGGTAGGTAGTACTGTGAAAGTTTAGGTTCACTTTTGAAATTTTCATTTACTGTCCAGTACGAAAACCTAACCAAGTCATTCAACGGTGTGGACTAAAGTCACTTGATAGTAGTAGCTTGTTTCAAAATATCAAAAATTGTGTGTTTTCATGTGTTGCTGGTTGACGAACCTTAAAATCTTGTTCTTCAGTTATAAGCTGCGTTCACGAGTGTCACGTAGTCATGATTATATTACAGGTGGAGTTGAGTAAAGAGGAGTTGCAGCGCATTATATCTGAAGCTAAAGACCAGTTACAGTAAGCGTGTCATTGCATATTTGTACCACAGTGAGCAGTTATGAAGGTAGTAATGGGCATGGGTGCATAGTCCAGCTGCCTGTAGTTTATTACTGCTCATCTGCACTTTCTGAAAGGTTCCACAGTCGATGAACATCATGTCGATGTGTGTGTACTTAGAGAGCAGGATGAAGATGCTGAGGAGGAGGAGGGGATGGCCAGCAGGCAGGAGCAGGGTGACGTCACTGAGGCTCAGGTGCACCTAACAGAAACCAACGAAAACCCAGCGGGGCAAGAGGATGATGACGAGCTGGCAGAGTATGGCCTGGACAGATATGATGAAGAGGACATAGGTTCGGTATTAGTTATGGAGTTACTATGGCACTTTCTTCTAACTAGGAACATAAGTATGTCCCTGTGAAATTTTGTAAATTCACTTATTGCCACTTGTTTCCAAATAGCTGTATGGAAGATAAGCTATATGGATTATGTCGTTCCTTGCTGTAGCTTATTTTGATTCTTCCTTGTTCGGACCAGTGTTTGATTTTGATTTATTGATTTGTATGTTTGTTTATTTGTTTATAATTTATCTTGTTGCTCATTAGCCACTGCAAATCTTGGTGACAGCTTGGCTGGTCTCACGGTGTTTGGCACAAATGAGGAAGATCCATACATCACCATCAAAGACACGGTGAGCACAGCAGTGATCCAGGAATTCTTTAAGGGCTTTTTCCTTAATCAATTCTGAACACTAGCCATGTCACAATAGCTGTTTTGATATTTTGGTCTTTTGTGTACAGAAGTGCCTTGTAGACAGGATTTCCTGGCTGCCAGATGACCTTTTCTGTTCCCTCTGCAGGACCAATATGAAAGGGAAGATTTTCATATAAAGCCTAGTGACAATCTAATTGTTGCAGGCAGGGCAGAGAAAGACTGCTGTAACCTGGAAATCTATGGTGAGAGTCTGTCAGTCAGCTGATAAAATAAAAGCTGGTATTTGACCACTTTTCTGTCAGTGTTCTCAGAACCACAACAACTGACTGCTTGCTTGGACTGTACTGTACATATTAACCAGAGTTGTTGCTTATTAAATAGAATCCAAATGCCAATTTATTTTTACAGAAGAGACCACACACAAATAAACACAAGTTGGTCGATGTTAAAATGTTAGAATAAATTTGACTTGAATATCGATTGGATGTCTGGGTAAGATTTCTGATGTCACTCTGTCACAGTATACAACGCCGAAGAGCAGTCCCTGTATGTCCACCATGACATCCTGCTGCCCGCGTACCCACTTTGTGTCGAGTGGCTGAACTTTGACCCCAGCCCCGAGGAAAGGACCGGTGAGTCCTCAATGGGAGGCAGCCCTTTTACCTAAGAATGTAGATGCTTAGCGCTTTAGCTGCTTGGCTAAATGAGCAGCGTGTTAGCTAAGCCGTTCGGTGGTCCCATTAAAATATAGATGAGGGCTCAGGAGGCAACTTTCAACAAGCATCTTCACCCTGGGGGAGGTGTGCAGCTCATTGGCTTGGTGCCTGTCGTCGGTTCAAACCGCAGAACTGGCAGGATGGTGCCACTGTTGGGCCCCTGATCAAGGCCCTTAACCCCCTGTACCAGTGGTGCTCCATACTGTCTGACCTTGTGCTGTGACCATAAACTTGCTCTCATCCATGTGTGTGTCTGATTAGCTCATGGAGAGCAAGACGGGGTAGATAAAAAGCGAATTTTCCCATGGGGATCAGTGAAGTATTTGTGTTCTATTAATGGGATATTTTTTTGAGTGAATTAAAACACATTTTAAGCTATTTTGGGAGATTTTTTTGTTATGAAACAAGCTCCTTGGTGATAATGCAGTTGTGGTACACCCAGTCCGTCATTAACATGAATAATTAATCGTCAGGGAATTGCGTGGCTGTTGGTACCATGACGCCCATCATTGACATCTGGGACCTGGACGTGGTGGACTGCCTCGAACCCGTCTTCTCCCTGGGGAGTAAGAAACATGCCAAGAGGAAGAAGAAAACCAAGAAGGTCCTGCTTAAACACTTAACCAATGACACAACACACTTCGTCTCTGCTTGCCAGGCTGGTGGCAGTGCTGGTGTTTGTGAGAAGTACTTTAAAATGGATCCTGTAGTTTTTTTCCCAGGATAAGAATGAGTTTGTATTATTAGGAGCTATGTTGTATACCCTTTGTGAGAGCAGTGGTTTTGGCAGTGCATTATGGGATTTTTTACTTATAGGCTGCTGCAGCTGAACCAGTGGATGGTCATACTGATGCAGTCCTAGACTTGTCCTGGAACAGGCTCATCCGGTAGGTCCTGGTTGTTCATGCCAAGTTTTTTTTTTTGCGTATGAGAGAAAAGGCCTGCTGAAGCTGAAGCTAGCTTGCTGCCCTCTACAGGAATGTTCTGGCCAGTGGCTCTGCAGACAATACCGTGATTCTGTGGGACATGGTAGAAGGCAAACCAGCCTCCACGTTAACTCGGCACAAAGACAAGGTGTGCTAAGCTCACTAACGCAGTAATGCTGACACACAGTTTACAAGTAGTTTTTGGGAGTAAAGCACATGATTTAAATTTTGTAACATTATTACAATAATTACAGCACTTTAATTTTGGGGGTATTATTTAGTATTTATTACTAAATTTATTATTTAAATTTGCAAATTATATAATAAATAATATTTATTATAATAATTACACATTATTTATTTAGTATTGTTATTTTGTATTATTTATCTGAATGGATGGTGACCGATGTAGGTTTCTGTTGGAATTTTTAAGGTACTTTCACGTAATGTCCACAGGGAGGCACTCACCAAACATTTTTCCTAATAGGTTCAGACTCTGAAATTCCACCCATTTGAGGCACAGACGCTGATTTCTGGATCATATGATAAGTGAGTTGGAGTCTCTGCCTTTGCCTTAAAGCGCATTCACTTTCCATTTATCTGTAAAATATTCATGAGGTTCAGACATGAAGCCCTGTCCTGGTTCTGCTACAGGTCAGTCGTCTTGTACGACTGCCGAAGCCCACAGGAAAACCACCGGACCTGGAGGTTCAGCGGCCAGGTGGAGAGGGTCTTGTGGAATCACTTCTCACCCTGCAACTTCTTGGTAATGCTCATTAAGCTCCACCTCCCCCCGTGGCTCGTGTCACCAGCAACTGACAGTGGTTTCTGTGGATGTGTGTTGCAGGCGAGCACGGAGGATGGCTTTGTCTACTGCCTGGATGCACGGGCCGACAAGCCGGTTTTCACTCTCCGAGCTCATGATGGAGAGGTGTCAGGTGAGGACGTGGGAGGGGTCACCTTACAGGGGCTGGCAGTCTGCAGCAGAGTGCTTTTGGCTGCCGTGTCTGGGCTGACAAAAAAAACACAGAGAACAGTGTGTCAAAGTTAATGGAATTAAATCAAGCTTTCAAAACTGCACAATGGGACTTCTACAAGGTTCCATCTTAGGATTTGAGTCTTACATCAGGAAAGTGTGCAGAACCATTAAGACCAACCTCAACTGCTTCCGTCTGATAAGACCATATCTATTGCTAAAAGCTGCCCAATTATACCTGCATGTCATGATTCTTTCTCACCTCTCATACTGTGTAATTTTATGGAGCCAAGCAACTCAATCTGCTTTAAAACCTGTGATGTGTTTTTACAAACAAGCCCTAAAAGTCTTGGACCAAAAACTAATAAAATGACACCACTGTAAAATACAACAGAAGTACAATCTCATAAGTTTTGAAATTTTTATAAACTTCTTTTTTATAAAACAGACATTTAAATGCCTCAATGGCCTTGTCACAGAGTTGGTGAGCAGAATGATTGTAAAAGCCAGCAGCACAGGAGCCCCAACGAGAGGAGCAGCAAATGGAGACTGTAAACCAGCAAAATACAAAACATCATTTGATCAATCCTCGTTCTCATTTAGAGGACCTCAGATTTGGAATAATTTACCATCAGCAATAAAACTGTTAACAACGGTTAGGGTATTTAACTCCCAGGTGAAAAAATGACTGAAACAAAAACAAATCTGTGAACACTGATGTTTTATATAAGTTATAAATGTTTTATATTGGTTATATTACTTCATTTGAGAGAGACTTGTTAATTGCTGTTATTGTCTGTTCTTAAAAGTCCAACCAAGGACTAGGTTTGCAAATTAGCCTTTGGCTAGAAAACCTTTGTACAAAACAATGGTTGCATTGTTTTCACATGTAACATTGTCTTTTGTGCTGTCCTTGCTAAATAAATAAAAATATCGCCCCCTACAGGTCTCGAGCTGAGCAGCCAGGTGAGAGGCTGCTTGGTCACCTCCTCAGCTGACAGGCACGTGAAAATCTGGGACATTCTGGGAAATAAACCCTCCCTAATCCACACACGGGACATGAAGATGGTAAGTGGACCTGGCAGAGACTGATAAGCTCTGGCCTGTACATCACGGGGCCAAGAGAAGTTCAACTAACCTGCAGGGGCCGTGGTGTTAGTGGGCTTATAAATTGGTGTTTTGTTCCTGTGGCCCCACTCAGGAAGTCATTTTAACCCCCCCCCCCCGATGTCTCCAATACTAAATAAATAGCTAATGCTTAGAATATGGAGATAACAACAAGTTAGCTGGTTAGCAGGATTTGCAGCCTTAACATCTAAATAGGGAACGCATTAATTGAAGTATAGTAACTGTTTTATGACAGCAGGGGGGGGGCCTGGAATAAGCCGATGCTTGGTTTGAGTATTGGTAAACACTGGTACTGTCTAAACTGGCTTCAAACTCCCATCAGCCATTGCATGAATCACTTTCTTTGCTTGAAGATGAGCTTCAGCAGTATATGTGGTCATGGGGTCGGCACATGTGTGAGGAGTCATATTCTGCTTCTGTTTCCACAGGGAGTGATGTTCTGTGCGAGCTGCTCCCCCGACCTGCCCTTCATCTACGCTTTTGGGGGACAGAAGGAAGGCCTCCGTGTGTGGGACATCAGCGATGCCACCGCAGGTATGAGCGAGAGGGCATACCTGTGTACTCTTAAAGGGAGGGAGAGTTGTTTGTACGTGGCCAACTAGACATACTCCCCCGGTCTCCATAGTGGCTGAAACTTTTGGTAGTCGGGAGCGACTGGTGGTGAAGACGGAGGCGGAGACTGCAGGAGAGCCCAGCAACACGTCGAACATGGATCTCTCCTAGTGCCCCCCACCCCCATCCCCGACACACAGCGCCATTCTGAAGATGTGGAACATGCTTGGTGTCAACAAAAGGACATAGCTGCCACCTTTCAGGATGAAATGGGTTCTAATATTCATCTTGCTTTATCTATTTTATCAAATAGATGATTCTGTTGCATCTTTTCAATTGTAATATGGATGAAGAAGACAAATCAATTAAATAGGTTTTTTCCCTCTGTGTGTGTGTGTATTTTCATGTCCCCTAATTCCAAGGACTGATAAAGGGCCATGTTAAATAAATAGGAACACTAAAAATGTACTTGGACATGGTAAACTGCTGTTGAAAAATTAAACCAGACAAGCAGACTAAGGTCTCATGGCTATTCATGGTGGGTGCCCCCACTAAACACTTCGAAGGAACACGAAAGCCCTAGGTACTGATGGCAGAGGTGTGGATGAATGCAGGTAGAGTATTAGGCTTCTTTCTTGGTCTTATTTTAATTTATATGGTAGTCCAGTTCTCCAATCCAGTAGGTGATCAGAAACATGTGATTAGATGAAGAAACTTAATTATTGTGTCATCAAACAGTAAAGCGTCACAGTTAAGTTGTTTAAAGTGGTATTTGCAGCCTATCTAAGCTCCATCGTGACCATGTCCATCACGGTTCTCCCAGAGCAGTCACCTTGCGGATCGCCGTGTTTCACACGGACCTTTTTCGCTGCTGCACGTTTCCGCCTGGCGCAGCGGGGGGGAGTAGCATGGCCGGAGGTCAAGGAGTCAGACTGTTTGGTCTCGTCAGAAAGCTTTTAAATGTGACCAAACGGACACATTTAACGGGTATGTCTACTAAATAGGCTTTGCTCGCTGCATAACCGTAAGTAAAACGGGTAATGAACGCAATGAGAAAGATCCAGCGATCAGTAGGAAGCTAGAACTGTTTCCTTTGCATGATATGCGACAGGATGATATTATATGTAACTCTTAGTTCTAAAATGCTGTTAAACGTATACATTCACGCCAACAATTTTCTTTTGGTTGGATATTTAAGATATCTAGTTACGTTGTTAATTAGCAAGCTGACCGATGCCGAAGCGCAGAAAGAGGTTCGGTTTTTTAAAAAATATTGGTATTTCCTTCAGAGCAATTGCTTTAATGTCTGGCCGGATGTGTCTGATGAAATGCATAGTACATGTCTCCGTAAACATTAAAATCGCTCCCGTTGGATAACTGCCTCCCCCAGTTGGAAGTTTGGCTTCAGCTCATCCCATGTCCACCGCCACTGGGTCCTCATATGAGGATGTGAATTGGTAAATACCCCGAGTCGTGCAATGAAGAAAAAAAGAATTATCTCTGAGAAAATCATAGATTAGTTCGTACCATAGCACAAGTGAATTAACGTCAAATTACATCAGGATTACTACATTTTGAAGATACTTTTTTTTTTCTTTACAGTGTTTTTTAGAATTTGGAGTTGTATCTGAAGCATTTTAACTTTCAGCATTCAAAACTTTTATATGTCATTCTAATAATGTTAGGTTAAATAGGTTTAATTTGACTTACGAATATATCCAAACCGGTGCATTTACGGGTACCTTAGTGTGCTTTAGAGAGGGTAAGTGTAAATGCTTGGATTGGAAAGCTGGTGTTCGGTATCTAACTTGCAGTGCCCTCTTCTGCAGTTAAATGATGTAATATTGTCCTAAAACTGGTTTCCCAATTCTTTTTTACAGCAAAGTTGAAATCGGATTGACGGCAGATGGTAAAACTATAGTCTGTTACCACCCAGCTGTTGAATTCCCATACGAGCTGTCCCAGGTGAGAATGGACGGTATGGTTGGGTGTTTTTTTTTGTGAAATATATTACAGCATAAGGATTGTAACATAACACTAGTTCTTAAATGTGAAAAAATAATTAGATCTTTTGATAAGCTATTTGTTAATCTACACTGCAGCCCATTCCGCGACCTGACCCCCTGTCAAACCCAGCGGAAACACATGACCAGGTTCTGAAGGCTCATTTGAGTATGGAAGTCTCACAGGACAAGGCAGGTCCCACCATTGAGGAGCTCAGTAAAATGTTCTTCACAACAAAACATCGTTGGTACCCATATGGGCAGTAAGTGGACATTCTTTCCTTTTGCATGTTGTATTTGTGCATCAAGGCTCCACCATTAATATATTTAACGAAATAATTTTGTATCTTGTTGTCTAGGATTAAAATGATAAAAATGCAGACAGATTTTAGATTTGAATGTTTCGGAAAACCTAAGCTTATACAGTGGTACCTCAGAACTCAGATTTTATTCCGTTCAGAACTCTAGATTGAATTAGAGCTGCCACTTTCGACTATTTTTATTTCGATTAATCTATCAACTAATTTATCGATTAATTGATCAGTCTAAAAGATTGTTGTTTTTTCTCCAAAAATAAAAAACATCAACGTTGTATTTAAATTGTATTGTATTTAAATTTTCTTTATTTTATCAAATGCACTGTGCACTCCAGTATCACACAAAATACAGAAGTCTTAACTTCCACAGTATTGTGCAGGTTTTAAGAAAGTTTCTGTAAAAGCCCTTAAAAATAATTTTTGAAAGTCTTCAGGTCTATATTCAGCATATTTTGAACATCGATAACTGCAAACAGAGAGGGCTCATTTCAGCAAGGAGTGCATCTCTAACTGGAAAAATGTTTCTTTTATATCCCTTTTCAAAGTATAACTCTTGGGTTTTCACATTAAACAGGGCAGCATGTTTAGAGTGTACTGTGGTTAAGTACTGGAATTTAAGTTCTCAAAGAAAAACAGACAGACAACTGTTTGTCTGTTTGTAAAATGTACAACTCCAGCAAGAAATACAAACAACAAATAAAAAATAAGAGCACTTATTTAACATCATTTAACAGCGCAACTCCAACTAACATCCAAAATTCCTCAAAACTCTTTTTCAAAGCAAAAAAGTTAAAGTGCAGCACATTTACAGTGCAAGAGACAACCGTATCCATCTGATAGTCAAACTTCTGTGTTATATACTGTGGTACCTCAGTTTTCAAACTCATTAGAACTCGAATTTCTTGAAAGTCGAACAAACCAGTTTGACCTAGAACTTGATCTGAATATCATAAGTCAAATCGTGAACGCTGACCTAATACAAATTGTATGCGCCAGGAAATGATTCTCTGATACTACAGTGCAATTCTTACTTGAATGCCTTCTCCACAGACTGGACGATTAACCAAATAAAGCAGCGCAACATTACAGTAATTAAGAATAAATAATCCACTAACTTACGTGTACTATTGGAGCATTTATGTAATTTATTTACATTTTATTTTACCAGGTAAATTAACTGAAAACCAGTTCTCACTGCTTTACGTGTTATTCAGGAGAAATAGCAGTTTGTGCATTGGAACTACCTGGGATACAAAAGTCATGCGACTAAACTCTTCAGCCAACAAGGGCAAAGGTGTGTCGTCATGGAGGCGGTTGTGCATTGTGTGGATTGTGCAGCCGGGTGAAAGGTCGCAATGCATCTAACCATAATGCATTGCATCAGGATCAGAATGCGTTTCTTTAAGCCAGCAAGTCTAACGCACCCAATGACTGGACTGGGGAAACAAACTAAAATGCGGACTTAATACAGAGGGCTAATGACAACAACCACTAGAAACTGCTAATAACATAGGGATCCCACAAGAGGTTAACGAGGGGGCGTGGCACATGGAAGGAGCGGGCGACCAGGGAAGACACTCTGAGCTAGGACAGGAATTGTAAATTACTATTTCAATTAAAAGGAGCTGGATTTAACTTGAACATTGGTTTTCCATTATTTCTTATGGGAAAAAATCAATCAGAACTCAAACTTTTTAGGATTCGATCCGGAGTCTGGAATGGATTAAATTTGAGAACTGAGGTACCACTGTATAGCGTAAGAATGTCAAAATGTCCACGTGTTCTAGCTCTTTCCTTAGCGACTATGTTTCCCGGTAAGCGAGTGTCTGCCTCAGTCCGCTCGACACCACAGTATTAAACTCTTGTGGCTACTTATTGTAGCATACATAAATGAGAAGTAGCTTCCTCAATAAACATTATCCACTGGTACTCACACTCCCTGATTATAAAACCCAAAACCGTAAAATCTGGCAACACTCAAATTGGATGGAGCCGAAATACAGTTGGCGCGTTTTGAGAAATTAAAACAACCTAATGTTAAAAAATAAGCGATGCGTCGATTAAAGATATTGATGTTAACATTTTTGTGTTGACTACGTCGACTAGTTACTGCAGCTCTAGATTGAATCCTAAAAAGTTTGAGTTGTGATCGAATTTTCCCCAAAAGAATTAATGGAAAACCAATTATTTGGTTACCGACCCCATAAAATTACACCTAAATATGTTTTTTAGCATTTAAACACAAAATAAACCAGATAAAACAAGAATAGCATATACTGTACTAAAAACATCTAAACACATTTATTAAAACGGTAATTTTGTAAAGTAAGAAAATAAATGTATCCAAACAGTGTGTCCTGCCCTGATCGTCTGCTCCTTCCATATGCCATGCCCCCTCATTACCCCATGTGGAATCCCCGTTTGATCAGCTGTTTCCGGTTGTTGTCATTAGTCCTCTATTTAGTCCGCATTTCAGTTTGTTTTCCCAGTCCGATCATTGTATTGTCCATCTGCGTTTTGCCCTGTATTCCCCAATACCCTGACGTCTGCACCTTTCTTTCTTCATCTTTATTTTTACCGTCTAAATATATGTATTCAGCTAGTGTAAACATGCACGATGTTATCACAGCAAATGCGAGGCTGAGACTGAAGCGTTACCCTATGTTTCAGCTAAGAGACATGCCGCGTGGCTCATTTCCCAGCGTGTACAAGTTATCTTTTCACGGTTTAACTTCTGAGATTCAGATCGAACTCTAGGTGTTTTTTCCCCAAACTGGTTAGTTTGACTTTAAAGAAGTTCGAGTTCTAATGAGTTTGAGAACTGAGGTACCACTGTATTTCACAATATTTGAACCTACACATTGTCCCACACTTTGCCTGAGATTGGATAGAGTGCAGACTCTCAGAAGCCAGACTTCTGTGGTTATATTTCTGTGGTTGTGAGGGAAGTTATTTAGCAACAAAGGTTCAGCTTCTAGTAGGTAACATTCTGCTCACCCTTCGACAACAGTGCAACCGTATGAATGTTTAGATATCATAAGGTCTTGCAAGCTGAAGATAAAATGAACTCATTGGAAACGCGTTATGTAGTCAAAAATAGTCTGTTGAGTAGAATCATGCTAAATTTTTATCACCCTTTTTTCCCCAGGTATCACAGAAGACGCAAGAACCTGAATCCTCCCAAAGACCGATAGTCCAAGACTCACCTGTAATATGTAATATAAACTATGAAGACCACATGACATTTTCTTAAATAAACAGTTAAGTTGTGCAGTTAATAAGTAAATGAGGCTGATGTGTTTAAAGGTTTTTTACACTTGCCAGATGAACCTGGCACAAGGTGCATTATGGGGACTGGAGAGTAACCATGAACACAGTATATTTTAAGAATTTTAAACTCTAAATGTGGCATGTTTCTTACTGAACTTTACAACAACATTTCATATGACAGTGCCATAATACCCTTGAACAAAAACACATGGGTCCATATTCATTCTCTTTTACTAAGCTAACCTGTAACCACGTGAATAATTGTTCCAATTTCTTGATCCTTGTTCCAAGCATGAGGTCAAACTATGTGAAAATGTGAATAATCAGAGAGAATTCCTGTGAATAAAAGTACAGTTACAGAATTCATGAACTGCAAGCACTCAAATATTGGCAATTATGCCATAGATTTGAATAGTCTGTTTCCTCTTGTGATGCATAATATGATGTATATTTGGAATAGCCACGTTCTTTACGTTCACTGTTAGGTGTAAGACAAAATACTATAAACAATTCACTTTTAAGATGTTTGGGTATAATCTCCACCAGCCCAGGATAAGCGGTTAGAAGATAAATGTATTAGTAACTTCCACTACACCGCCTCTGTAATTAATTACATACACGGTCTGTTATGTATTTGGAGTTGATTTTAATTTTCAGATTAAGTAGAACCGCTATGTGATATCCAGCAATAATTCTCCGCAGCGCGCTAATGACGCAAACCCTTGCAGAACCATCCGCTCCTGCGCAATGGTGATGACCCGCCAGAAAGACATTTGCGCCTGCGCACTCTTCAAACCGTTGGAAGCCATTCACGTCTGCGCACTCGCTGCGAACCGCTAGGAGACATCTGCGCCTGCGCAGTCGTAACAAGCGAACCGAGACGCACCGAAGGAGTCACAGCTAAAAAAAAACCCGCATTCAGACAAGATGGCAGGACTGCCCCGCAGGATCATTAAGGTAACTGAAACGCGTCTCATGCGGCCAGCTGTGCCGGTAGCGGGAAGCGCCGGGGCCGTGTTGCTGGGCGCGATTCACTGCGGCGAAACGCGGACTCGCACACATTCTCCCGTCTGTCACTTGAGCTCGCGACTTCCGTCCAGCTCGAGCTACAGACCCGAATAAGGCTGGATTTAAAAATACAGCCCTGTCGCTAAAGATGGCGGAACACCGTGCCCCTTATCCGTCCGTGTGGTGGGGAACGTAGCTGGCACTGTCTTTGGAGCGTAATCGGAGCGGCCTGACTCTCCCGGGCCGTGGCTGCTTCTTGCCGGCCTGGTACTGATCTTAGCGCCGCAAGTACTGGGGCGAGCGCACCCAGCCGACTGGGGCTCTTCTAACGGCCAGTCCCGAAAGTTTAATAAAACCTCCTCATTGGGAGCCTTGGGGGCGTCGGCAGCGCCGGGCTGGAGATGCGTGACTTCGGGCCGGTGCGAAGCGGCATTTCTGTATACCGGGCCTTGTTGGCAGGTTGAAATGAATGAGCCGCCGGGGTGTCACTCCCCGCCTTACGGCGCCTTCGTCTCCCCCAAGGCCGCATAAACAAGTACGGAAAGTCTCGTGTAATGTCCCTTTCTCAGCGGTGCGTCCCGGGTTTCGGTCTTGCATTTGGTCCGGGTCACACCCAGGCGCCGGTCGTCAGATGATGCGGAGATCCTTTAACGTTTAAGACGTGCGTTTCGTGGGTGAGCAATCAGCAGGGTGGATGATACACTACCGTCACCTGCACACGCTTCTAAATGCGATTTTCTACATAGAACGTCAGTTCGTGTAAGGTAAACCTTTTATGCTGTTTTACTGACCTAACCCAGATATCTAGAAGGATGGTTAACTGGATTTGGTTTAATCTACGAAGTACATTTAAATTAACCCGAAACATAACCAGCTAAATCCAGTCTAAATCCAGGCCGGTCTCAATAAATGACATTTGAAACATTTAATTGGATTATACATTCACAAATCTGTTCAAATTTACAGTATTTGTCTATCTAATTGCATTCATGAGGGTGAGTGTTAATTTTGTTGAATGATAGTTACAGATGTGTTGTCGTTGGCTTTGCAATGAAGTCAAGGAAAATAATCCACACGGGGCGTCTGTAATCCAGTCTGAATGCTGTGTTGATTATTGCACATCTTGTGCTGCACGTGTAAAATTCCCGGGCAGTGGTGGCTTGATGGTTAGGGAAGTGCACTTGTAATTGAAAGATTGCAGGTTCGAATCCCCAACCAGCAAGGCACCACTGAGGTACCCTGAGCGAGGTACTGTCCCCAAGTACTACTCCCCATGCACTGAATGAGCTGCCCCCTGCTGTCACAAAAGTCACATATGGGTTAAATACAGAGGACGCATTTCGTTGTTGCGCACTGTGTGTTGTGTTGGGGTGTGTTAACAATGACCACTGATCACCAAATTCAATTTAATTCAGTTTATACTGATACAGACCCCTGAATGTTGTGGATATTCACCAGGGACCTTCCTCTTGTGCACTTCAGGTACTTTTCATAGTGTGTCTGTAAATGTCTGAATACTTGGTCACTAGTTTGCATGTTCATCGCTAAAGCACATTATTTGTTGGCAGATTTGTGTTTCAAAATCTGTCACATAGTTTAAAGGTTACTAATTTTGGCACACATTCTCAGTGCTGTTCAGAATTTTCAAGTATTACCTTTTGGTTAAGCCCGATGCTTTGTTTGAGTGCCATTTAGATTTAGACCCATAGATGAAATGTCAAGATTGTAATGACCTTCGGATATCCTTCTTTGTATCTTGGATAAATATTTTGATTTTGACAGAAATTAGTCATTAGTTGACAGTAACTAAAGAAGCCAAAACACAGTAATATTACTGAAGAATATTTAGAACAGAGTTTAGGGAAGATATCATCTTCTCTTTTTCTGTTGAATAGCCTGCCTGCATTTAGAAATGATACAACTATTTTAATTGATTAAAATTAGTTTTCTTACAGTTGTTATTGACCCTGGGATTTGAAGTAAGCATCAATCAAGATACATTTCTCTACTGGTCTTGGCATTGTAACAGTGTATTTCTAAGCCCTTTGTGGTTTTCTGTTCTTTTTTAATGCAGTATAGAGTTATATTGATATTATTTACCGTATGGTTTCAAATGATCCATATGAAGTATTTCAGCTAGGCGTGTCACTTTTACATGGACAAGGATGGTGAAAGTCAGCAGAGATAGTGAAGCAATTGTGCTGTTTATGTTTTTGTCGGTGTGTCGTTTGCACACAGTTGCACAGATGCTTGTGTGACTTTCTTATCCATGTTCTGCTTAGTTGGCCTTTGTCTGCTCGCTGCTGAGCTGGCAGGAAACTGAGGAACAGACCCTCTCGGTGTCGGCATGTCAGCGTGTTCCTGCCATGCATTTAACATGTTTTACAAAGGTTCACTTGTGCCCACTCTGTATGTCCATAAATATGCATTAGCTGTATGTCAGAACTGAATGAATATCATTGTGTATGTAAATGGAGATGCCTAAAGAATATGCAATAGACATGTCTAAACTGGGAGAGGCTACACATTGGAAAATTGACTCGGTCTGATTTTTGTTTAGTGCCCAGTTTTGAAGAGGGTCTTTATCTTGTTGGTGGAGCTTCAAAGGTTTGCTGATATTTTATCGCTTGGGCGTTTTTTTTTTGGTAAGCATATGTGATTGTTAGAGATTTTTTCGATGTGTGTTTTGTATTCATTTCAAAGGTGCATTGATTACTTTGTGTACACAATTAAATTTTGTGTCAGTGTGTATTTGGACTAATAATATGCTTTTAGACCCAAATGTCAAGGCCCCAAATGAGCAGGGGTTGATAAAGTTCTTATTCTTCTGTTATTCACTGATCTGCGTTGAATTTGTTCTTTGCTGGTGCTAGGTTGTTTGTCCTGGTTCTTGGGGAAGCTGTGTCCTGCAGAATCAAGGCTAGACCAGTATGGTGAGTGGTGGAGATTGTGCCGGTCAGCTGACTTAGTGGGAGGTGAACAGCTACCATGTCAGTTCGTCTCACATTGTCACCTGTTCGGAACATCGATCGCAGGGGGCAGGCTGGAGCCAGGCTGCATTTGACTGGGGCTGTTTTACCGAACAGTCGGTTAAGCACCGCTTCTTATACCTTCTGCTGCCTTATAAATTAGCATATTTAGACCTATTTATAACTCAGCTGGTGTTGCTGTGCACCTTCTGTCCAAGATGTTCAGCCTGCTGGAGAAGCAGCTGACTGCAGTCGGTGTTCTTAGCATTAAAAAACATGAGATGTTTGCAGTCCGTGATTACGTAGTGTGTCACCATCATGAATAATATGGTTCTCTGGTCCATGTCGGTTCATAAGCACAGTCAGTCTTGGTGTGCACAGGTTTCTGGTCGTTCTCCCAGGTAAATCGAAATCATAATTCATTCCGTTGGTCAAGCATGTACCAGGAATTTGTTTTTGGCAGTGTTAGTGTTTACTTTCACAAAAAACATAGAACAACAAGAAGACAAAGAAAAATAGATCAGCAAAAGTATAATAATAGAATAAAGGAATGAAACAGTGCAAGCTGTGCCATATAATTATAAGGATAATAACAGGAACACAGGTATTTGAATACTGAAATATAAAGGTATGAAAATACATGCTGTGGAAATCCTAGACTGGTCAGCTCCAGGGTGGGTTGCTAGAGTTGGTATCTTCCTGGCACATAAATGCTTAAGAGCTCTTTGCTGTTCTTTCTAGACATGCTGGTCTCTCAATCTCAGCAGCTCCCCCCTCTCCTCCAATGGCTCACACGTACTTGCCTGACCCTCCCTTACAGCTGGCATGTGCAGCTGAGGGATCATGGGAGATTTCTCCTGTGTTTCATTTCCTGTTTATCCGATGCCATCGATAACATGTATTCACCGTCGCTGTGTGTGTGTGCGTGCGCGCATGTGTGTGTTCCTCTACCTCCAGGAGACACAGCGCTTGCTAGCTGAACCTGTCCCCGGGATCAAAGCGGAGCCCGATGAAGCGAATGCCCGCTACTTCCACGTGGTCATCGCCGGGCCCCAGGATTCACCCTTTGAAGGAGGGACTTTTAAACTTGAACTTTTTCTACCAGAAGAGTATCCAATGGCAGCTCCTAAAGTACGGTTCATGACCAAAATATACCACCCCAACGTAGACAAGCTGGGTCGGATATGCCTGGACATCCTCAAAGGTGAGGACAAAGGGATCATGGGGGCTTCAGAGTCTCCCTTGGTTGTGTGGAGGGCGCCATTACGAAAGGCAAGGGGGGCTTTGTTGTGTTAGTTACTGCGGAATTCACTATGTGCTTTTACAGAGCTCTGCCATTGGTCTTCCTCCCTCTCTGTGCTCAACTACTTTCCCTTGCAGATAAATGGTCGCCCGCCCTGCAGATCCGCACCGTGCTGCTATCTATCCAGGCATTACTAAGCGCTCCCAACCCCGATGATCCACTAGCTAATGACGTCGCAGAGCAATGGAAAACCAACGAAGCTCAGGCCATAGAGACAGGTGAGCTGAACGAGGGCCATGTGAATCCGAGGGGCACTCGGCTCCGAGGTGTGGCGATCGCTGTGCCGCCCAGGTCCCGTGTGTGGAGTGCGTCATCGTTTGTGGCTGTGCTGAGCTGCAGCCCCGCCTAACGCAGGCTAACTCACCCATGTCGCTTGTCATTGCTCTCTCTGTCTTCCAGCTCGCACGTGGACCAGACTTTACGCAGGAAACAACATTGAAGTTTAAAGTCAAACGTGAACACGACCACCTGTGTTCTGCCAAGACCTCATCCTCTTTCGTTTGCATTTAAAGGACACAGTCTTAGAAACTTAATGAAACAAAGAATATATTAAAGGAAAAAAAAACAGACTTAAGGCCATTTGGTGATTTAAATGCACATTAGCAGACGTCTTTGTCCTGATTCACTGTTCATAAGCCTGAGTGGGGGCCCATCTCTCGTGTGACTGTATGACGGGGTGGCTGTTTGTACCTCTGGCAGCCAAAGTGGCGTTCTGGTCCTGCTTCAGTGTGTGTGTGTGTGCGTGCTTGGGCGGGGTGACCAGTGGCTCGCAGTCCCATTTACCTTTTCTTTTAATGTCACTGTGGTATTCCTGGTGTATGAAACGCAGCTAACTTGCCACCGTCTACATAGTGCTCCTGATTCTGGAGCTGTCCGTACCCGTAGGTGCTGTAGAGAGATCAAAGCTTGCCTTTTAATCACTGCATCCAGCTTGGGCAGAGACAAAGTGTTGAAATGACTAAAATATTCACAATAATAATAATAACAAGGCCGTCCCTTCATCATGTTGTGTTTGCTTTCAATGTAGACTAATATAGGCTTGTTCATTTTGGATAGCTGTCTGGAAAAAGGCGAAAAAAAACTGTAAATCTGATTTTTAGTGATTTTTTTTTGTTGTATTTGGTCTTAGTATTAGTTTCCTTCCTTGCGTTCTGTGGTTCTGGGTGGAGTCCGACGGCCGTGGAGCCGCCAGACCCGCGCCCCCCTCCCCAGTTTGTGACCGCCGCCTCTCTTCTCCCCGTTTTCATGGCACAAAGATGGTGTCCTGCTGTCAGTCTGGCGTCAGGCAGCCGCAAGCTGCCAGTTGTGATTCACGGTTCCTGGAGGAGAGAGAGAGAAAAAAGCTCTGTTAAAAATGAACTGATTGTAAATTCATTCTTTATATTAAAATGGGAACAAAATGGTTTGTGGCTCTGTGGAAATGAAAGCAATCCATACACATCTTTTGTTCTTTATGTAAATAAACTGTTGATTAGTAAGAGTGTTGCTGTTGCCCTGTGTCTGAGCGGCAGCTTGGGAAGCTCACCGTGGACAACCAGCTTCCCGGCTTTCACTTCTGGAAGACCGCCCCCTGGTGGCAAGACAGGAGCCCTGGCCATGGCACCAAAGTCATCCGTAGTGACTGTATTCAGAGCATACATCTGATGCTGCTTTAATAATTCTGCCTAAATGGGACCACAGACGTCACCACCTCGACCTTTTGATGAAAGCTGTGTCGTCTTGTCAGGAGTTAGGTGAGTACTTCAGCAGGTATGTGTGTTTGCCTATTGTAAAGTTCCAGAAGCATCAGACACCCACATGCAGCATTACCACTCATGGCCAGAAGGTGGTGATCAAACTAATGCCAGCAGGAGTACTGTAGCTGGAGGCTACCTTTTTCCATGTTATTTAAAAGTTCTCCCATTCTGACTAGAATGCCAACTGTTACTGAAATCTCAAGCTGGACCACAGAAAGGACATGGGTGCTGATCTCTGTGAATCTTAGTGTAGAAATAAGTGACATACTAGAAGGATTTCCAGCCTCACCACTGACTGCTTGTATATCACAGTGGCTCATTGCTGTGCTCTTGGTGCTTCTTGTGTTGTCTACAGGTAGTCTGGCACTAGCTCCCTTTATCTAACTCCTTATAATAATAACTGTGTTCCACGGTGCAGTTTGGAGACAATCCAGTAGAGGGTGCTGGATGTAAACATTCCATTTGCAAGAAAGGAAAAAGAAAGTTTTCTGCATGGCTGAGTAAATGTATGCCAACAAACATCCAACTACGTATTCTAGTCAGGTTTGTGAGGTCCTGGAGCCTGTTCCAGGCTTTATAGGGCACAAAGCTTCCCCCTGCTGGATGGGACAGGGAAGTGCTGCATTTCAGCCCTTATACCTCAGTGTTGTTCTTTTTTTCTTTAGTGGCTCAGTGTAGCTTGTCATAAGTTAGAGCCTTTACTCACTTCAGATGAATTTCCCTTTTGTGGACCTCTGTGAGTGTAGCAGTTTAAACTCGCAGTTAAGGCTTATAGATTAGTTACAGTTCCATTTATGAAAGCTATGTTCCTCATAAAAAAGGCAGCAAGGGGCTATTTTGTATTAAAATGATGTGTCCTGACATGCTTCCTCACCTGTGACGGATTTTTCATAGAATAGAGACGCTGTTAGACATCAATAACTGTGATGAGTCACGTAGCCTTCTAAAAAGACACTCTTGCCAGCTGGTTTTTCGCGGGCTTTTTAATGCGAACGCAGATAGTTAAAATGTGCCTAACAGGACCGTCTCAACTTCAATCCAGCTAATGCTTGAACAGGCAAGGTAAATCCAGTTAATACCAGCTGAGTGACTGACGGCAGCGCGGGGAGGGTGTGGTTTTGTAGCCACGAACCGCACCTACTTTCTAACAAACATCCTTATTCTGTCAAAACACAGAGATCTCTCGCTCTGTCAGGCCCAGTACTTCATTGACTGGGGGGGTGGTACAGCAATCTAGGGCTTGAAGGTGAGCGGCAGCAGTCGTAGGGTCCGGCCCTGCTGTTGCAGCCTTGAGCAGCAATGCTTAACCAGCGTGAAACGCCTGGTTGTAAAAAGGTCAATTTACTCGCACAAAATACCTACCAAGAAAATATGCAAGTTCTTCAAGACATTCTAGAACAGCGTTCAAAATATAAAGGAAATGTCTTAAATGAGGCGAAGAAGATGATTGCATTTATGGGATGCTGAGCGCACAGCGACTGGCTGCAGATTACCCGTTCGGTGAGGGAGAGGCTCCGTTCCTGCCCTGAGGTGTGCTGATCCGGGTGCCAGTCGCCTCAGGCTTTTCTTCGAAGGCAGCAATGCAGCCATGTAGGAAACGGGCCCCTTGCATCTGGTTTTCTTAGCAAATCCTTTGTTTGTGTCACGCTTTATTTCTACCGGGGAATTCCCCAGTCGCAAAGTATGGCAAAAAAAAAACTCACTCGCCTCTTTCAGCACTTGCCAGCTTTCCAGCCGTGTTTGAGCTGCGGATTAATGTCGTTTTTGCAGCTATGGTTGAATATGCACAGCCGAATTAGCCAGTTTGAAAAGGTCCTGAGTTCGGCCAGGTTCATCAGCGTCATTCACTGACAGAGTTACTGATTGCATGGATTGAATCATAGAAATGATGCAAAATGGAAGGTGTACCTTTGTGGTGAGTCAAGGATCTCTGGATGGGATAATATAAAAATTAGTGAGTAAGGCTATTACTGTATGTTATTGTCCATAATCCTGCTTTCACCCTTGAGCTATGAACTCTAAATGGCTATAGATATTTAATTAAATTTTGTTGTATTCCTAGTAACACAAATAAATTCATTTAAAATAAAAACAAAATTTAAATATTTCCAATGGTAATCTACAAAGATCAAGTTGAGAGAGGTGTAAAGACGATTTCCCCACTGGGATCAATAACGTATCTATAATCTAGTTTTACTTGATGGGGAAATATTGTACCAAATCTGCTCATTCGTCATTTTGCCATTCTGTGAATCAGAGTAGTAAGTTGCTGTACTGAAAGAACTCGGTGCCCCATAAGTATTTGGGAAGGAGTGAGGGGTCAGTAACAAACAGTGACACTTCCTTCTGGTGGGATGGTTTGTAGGGCCACGTGACACAAGTATGGGAGTGGAGACTAGTTTACCAAACCCTCTTAAAAACAAAAGCAGCTGTTTTGGAATCAGAACAAAGGAGAAGATGAGGTGCCAAACCCAGGGTTATGCTGTGAAGAAAGACTGGGGCTGATCTCTAGGCTTGGGCACAGGCCAATTGAACGAATGTGGCCTTGCTCTTAAGCAAAGATTGTGCAGGCTGGATGTTTTTCTGGAGAAATTCTTGTTAGGGATCGTCTCTTGGACCCTTTGGTGACTAAATCATTCCTTGGTTGCCTCTTGGCTGTTATTGTGCCTGTGATCAGGTGGCACTACATCTCACTCTGAAGCACTGGGCTGGTGTTTGAGGGCTGCTAAGCACTAACAGCTAACAGATACGCTTTAGCTTTATTGATGGCTCCATGTCATTCCCCGCCCTCAACCAGCCTGCTGTGGGCCAAAGACAGCTGCAGTACACAGTAAAGTTATGTCTTGCCTCAGCTTTGCTTCAGGAAATGATGGATATTTAGTGCAATTTACCTCGTTCATCTGCCAATTTCCTCCTCGATGTCTTCCCGCAGCCCATGGCACGCCTGGCAGCGTCATGTCGGGATACATGAAGAGAGAGAGAAATGTTTCCTTGTAAAATCAAGCTGTTGTGCAACGCCAGGTGTGCTGCAACAGCCAGCCACTCCTTTGGAGGCTAAGCGGAGAGGAGGCGAGACCAGCCAGCTAAGAGGACTGTTATAAACCTTAGCGATTCATCCTATAGCAACCCAACGCTGATCAATGTAGAGTTGACTGATATGGGCTGGTACACGGCTGTAGTTGCACCATACGAGTAGAGAACTGGACCGGATTGGGTAACCGCTCAGCTGTTCATATCCGGATTAGCGTCTGCTGTAGGATTGCTATGGCAGATAGGTGGAGGGATAGTTCTCTACTAGCTCACGTCATGATTTTCCACGCTTCTCAACTCTGGCCTTTACCGTAAGAAACGCTGTGGCTCAAAGCCAGGTGATGAGTGGGACGCACTGGGAGAAACAGTGCAAAAGCCCGACTGCACTGTCTCGAACCATGGGCCGCTCCATCCAAACAACGTGGCAGTTGCTGCTGCCGGTTACTCATCTGTATTGCCCAGCGCAATTTGATGCTGGCGTTGAAGTTGTCTCACATGGTGTCCGTGTTCAGAAATCTTAGCCCGGGGGGATGCCCACCTCGCCGACGTCA
The DNA here is from genome assembly GCA_015164015.2 of Brevimyrus niger. NCBI lineage: Eukaryota > Metazoa > Chordata > Actinopteri > Osteoglossiformes > Mormyridae > Brevimyrus > Brevimyrus niger. The sequence continues at coordinate 7,096,778 of JAABNY020000001.1, forward strand.
GGGGGGTACATTATTTTGAGAGAGGTCCTTGGGGGCGGAGCTATATGCCTGCAGTCACATGTTTCATCTTCGGTTCGCGTCGGCTTGTCCACACAGATTACCTCCTCTTTCTGGATTGATGGAAGGGTGTGTGAATGAGTCACCAGATTGGACTCATGAGTCATGGGTTCGAGGAAGGAGGAGGTGCCTTTATTAGGTCCATAACAGGGTGGTCCACCTGACCTTTACTCATAGGTGTGAGGTGCACATACAGTTAGTCCTGGGTGGGGGTATGAGGTGTGGAAAAATGTCGTTTTAGCAATGAAAAGCTTACCTAGGCTGCCACATGGGCTTTGAGCAGTACCCGCCGAATGAGCGGTACCTGCCGAATGTGCAGTACTTGATATACTCTCTTATGACCAGGTGTAAAGGGGATTATGAAACGGAGTTCCCCCTCCACCTGCCGGTTCCTTGTTCCCTGGGACAAGTTTGCTGAGCTGGGACTGACCCCGGCCCTTACAGACGGCATTCTCCAGGTTGGGCCTCCCAACCCTGCCAGGGGCCCCCACCCCAGGGCTTCTGCAGCTGAGTCTTGCCAAACATAGCAGGAGCAAAGGAGCAGGGCCCTGGAGAGCAGAACAGGGAGGAATGTAGGAGTAAAGTATTTGCCTGAAGCTTCTCCCCCCTGAACAGAGAGCATAAATTACTATAGCAATCATGGAGGTGATATTCTTATAGGATGATGTCATCAAATACCCAGCACCAAAAAAAAAATACACAATATTACCATTTTTGGGTCAAAAGGTGAAGTCCAGCATGGTGTTGATCCCTCCTGTCTACAACAAACCTTTCGAGATGGATGAGCGTTCTTCATGTCATACCTGCAGCCCAAATGACCCCTGAGATATGTGGCTCTTGGAAGTAGCCGTATTTTGTTTCACATTACAACAGCATGCAAATTATATGGTCTGCCTCCTGTTTATGCCACTCCTGGTGCATTGTGGGTAAGATTATATGTTTCCCCCGTTTGTCGTCTCTTGGGTACAAAGTGACTCTCTCCATTAATTTGTGTGGAACCAGAAAACAAAAAGTCATTACAAAAAATACTTTGCTGTTTTTATCTCATGCAGTCTGTAGAAAAACACAGCTGTTTTGCTTAGGGAAATTGCAGTGTCTACTGCGATGTGGTTTTTCTTGAGATGATTATTGGAACATTGTGTTTCCATCTAAAGCATCAGCTTTGTGGGCGTTCTCTGCTGAGTTTTCAAATAGTGGCTGGCAGATTCTTTGTGCAGGTCCCTTGCTTGATGTTTTTTGCAGTCATTAATCAAATCAATCGAATTGTATCTCCGTTTCATTAGTCTCAGGGCCCCTGTTTTGTGCAGGTTATACACTTTACTGGTACATTTCGTCACCCCAATTAACCAGAGTTACAGACACTCTACATGACATGATTCAGAGTTACAGTACTCTTTCTAAATGATTTTCACGTATGCCTTTTTATTTCCACAATATTGCATCATGGTAAACAAATAAAATTTGGACCAAATCAGTACAAACAATCCCCCTTTTAAACACATTTAGGGACAATTGCTAAGATAAACAATGTTTTCAGACAATCTACCTTTTGACCGTGTTTATCTGTTTGTTTTTCGGAGGCTGCTGTCAATTATTCTGTGTTGAAATGCCGTAACAATAAGTGTATTCTCTACCCCGGTTGTTAACGATCCCCCCCCCCCCCCCAAGCAGATCCAAGCAGAATGAGGTGTGCCCCTTGGCATTTCGTGGGTGCCTGGCATGGCTGGCAAACAGCTTCTGTGATAAACACAAAAAAGCCCTCTGAGTCGGCAAACCTGTGAGACCAACAAAACAGGGACATTGCAGAAAACAATGATTATGCGATAAATATGTGATTATACACAATCAGTGGCCTGAAATCAGCCAGGTCAGCTTTTGGTCTAACGGTTATCTCCCAGCCAGTGCTCACACAGTCATCTGTTTTTACTTGCATAGTTAGCAAGGGAAGGACACATGCTGCATGATAATCCGGGCTAATCAATTTGTCAGTAGCTTGTCCGGCAGCTTGGGTATTCTGCATAATGTACTGTATGGCGCAGAGGCTTAGCTTTAGCATAACTTTGCTATAATTGTAACGGCTCGGGGGGGAATGCGGATGCAGGAAATCCTACCCCCATGTACCAAGAACTGGTCACGGGATCTTGTCTCCGTGTTTGTCTGGGATGCTTGCATCTTGCTTGAGATTTGGCTTCAGTTTGTCAAGAATGGGAGCCCAATAGGATGGAATTGAAAGAGCAAGGCTGCCCTCTCCCCTGCTTGGCAGGACAGATTAAGTCGTCTCTTTCTGATGACATAATAAGAGCCACATCATGATGTCATGGAGACACGCTGGATTACCACAGCGTAAGTCCATGAGCCATCTCTATTAAACAGTTGTCTGACTGAGAAACACCCATATTAACCCAAAGATCAAGATTAGGGTTATGGTTAGGGGCCACAACAGTTGATTTTCCATTCGGCAAATGGGATTCCCTATCTGGTTCCATTGCAGGAAGCCATGTTCTTCATAGGAATTGGGGGTGGGCCTAACAGGAATGCTATATTCAACAGTAACAACAGTAACTCCCAGATTCATCGTGAGGCTATAAACTGAACTGCCAAAGTTCAAGTAGCGCCTGGTATGGGACACGTCTGGCGGATTTCGGTCATGTACAAACAGGACTGATAACGCCTCGCCTGGTATGTTTCGGAATTAACCCACCAAAAGTCGTTATCCCCGAATTTTGTCCTGATCACGACAAAGAAACAAACAGTCCTATTCCCCATAAAGCTCCCATCATAGAATTTCACTGACTTGTTTAAAAATAAGAGATGGGTGACGTCTCTGGCTTTGGGTCAGGGGTATACTTCATAAGAAGAAAAACACAGGCTTGCTAGATAAAAATTTGCTGAAGTCTGTCTGATTACTATCTGGGACCATCCAGACTTGCAGGTTAGTGCCAGGGTTCATCTATGTCCTAATGCACCTAAACGACGACTCTGACACCATTCCGTAGCAGAGACCTTGGGCTATATATGGCTCCTGTCACTGTCACGCTGTAGAGTCCGATAGCCAAAGGCCTGCAGACGTCTGTAGACAGGCCACACCACGACACTTAGGCAGCTCTGGTGGTAATATACCCCTGCGGGTGACTGAATGTACATCACATTGAGGGCCCTGTGAGCTGGATTTCCTGGCCCCAATCTCAACCCTAAATGTGGCCCAGGGTTCTTCGCTCGTTAGTGGTAATGAGTCAGAATTACTGCTCTCCATCTCGGCCATGGTACTACAAACAGACCATCCGGATGAAGGGCCTGCTTGTTTCTGGAAATGGCACTCCAGCGTGCCTCTCTTAGCAGCGTGTGGTTGCCCTGTAGTTACACGGGATGAATCCCGGAGTGTTTCGCGTGGTTTCAGAAAGCCGCAGATGTTTACCTCGGAGGTCTGCTTTGAAATGCAAGGCTGTCTTGACCAGCCCAAGCAGAGACACCATGAATCCTGTGTTCAGCCAAAGAACCAGGTTTCTATCATAGAAGTCAACCAAGAAGGCACCCTTGGAGTTCTGAACCTTCAAGTTTAAATGTCAATGTTGTAAAAACGTTTGAGTCGATTTTGACTGATGTCCAATTTGCTGTAATCATAGGCCATCAACTCAAATCGCAAGTGGGTCTCATCACGCCTGAGTTAGTCTTGCCACTCGGGTTATACCCATCATGACACTTGTCCAACATCAATCCTCCATCTGTGCCCCCAACCCTTTCTCATGACTCTCACTGGGGAACAGAAGCTGCACTCTCAGACTCTTCAGGCCTGTAAGTGTTGACAGGACCAGGCGGACTCCTATATGGTTTGGGGTGAGATTGTCTAGGGAACTTGAGAGTGAGTGGGGTCAAGGTTGGGAATGGAAGGGATCACATGACTCCAGTGAAGTCAACGGCAACAGCTGTTGGTCTAGATGAGCACTGAGGATGACACCCAGTGTTAAACTGGGCAAGAAGTCATCAGCTCTTTCAGGCACCCCACTGGCCTCAGACCCCATACTGATGACCTAACAGTGATATCACCGCCAACATTGATGGGATGGAGTGATACGTTTTACAAGCTGCTTGACTCGGTCAAACCCAGTGTTGTCTAGATGCACGCAGACCACACCCACAGTTATGTTATCAGCCCCATAGTGGCACTTGAATCACTGTCCTCAGAAAGCAGGTTCACATTCAAATAAACCAGCCTACACCGTTGACTGGCCAGCGATGACATGATTCACATTACTATCCAACACTGAATCTCCTAGTTTAACTCTGCTGAGTTTATGGTTTACTGTGGCTCTTCATTTCCAAATACAGGCCTTGTTTTTAGTTCTCTGGGGTAGTTGGTTTAATAATTAATGATTCTGATTGGCCAGAGGCTTCACACCTGGCTCACAGGTAAAGGAAAGGCTGGAAAATCAGCAGTATTCAACCCCTTGAGGGCTGTGATTTGAAGAGCCCTGGGATATACCAAAGCGTGCGCTGGTGATTGTTCATTGTTGTATACAGTCTGATGTCTGCCAGGCTTATGACAACAGCAGTCACAGTTTTCACATCATATATGCTTCTCAGTCAACGACTGTAGCCAAATTAGTCTTTTTGCTGTTCTTTGGTCTCCCAACATTCTCTCATGACTCATGGTAATTGGAACAGGTCGCTATCTGCTTATTTTCAGATAATATCCTTACAGCACTTAATTGTACTTGCTCAGAACAACAATTGTACTTGTTTCTTAAGAATAAGATGACAACAATCTTCTCAGTAATAATACAATAAATACTGTTCTGGTAGAAAAAAAACAAGTTCATATTTGACGAACTGGGCTGGTTTTATATCTAAAGTATTCAAACGTTAGATATATGATGACAGTACGCCGCTCTTCTGGTTAAAATAATTAATCAGGCATTTAAAGCAGCACGAAAAGGTCGAGGTAATTTGAAAGGTTCTCCTTCTCCAAATTCTGTCTTCGATCTGTGCTGTGAAAATGTTTCTGCTATGTCACGCACGCCTGTAGTTTGGAAGGCATTTTGTCGAATCGATCGGTTTAATGTTTCTAAATATTCACCATCTATATCTGAGAAAAACGTGACCTTTATTGATGTCTTCATTGGCGTCTGCCCGCGGTCGCCGACTCCACAGTCTCATATCGATCTGCAGGCGCTGTGCTTCATTCCTCTGCGCAGAGCTGCGCCGCCCTGCGCTGGTTTGCGTCCGGCTGCGCCGAGCTGCGTTGCACTAGTTTACGTTCTGTTGCGGTGAGCTGCAATGCGCTGCGCCGAGCTGATTTGTGTTGAGTTCTGCTGCGCTACTTCTAGCTGCGCTCTGTGCTGTGGAAGCTCACTGGAGCCGACGCTGCGCTCTGAATCGACAGTCGGACTTGCGGCTGCGCATTGGTGGTAAAGGTCGGTGGGAGGATTGTGTTCGGAGTTCACTTAAATACAGGACTGGCATCGGTATCGGGGGCTGAGACACTGACCGAATCTACATGAGCTACAGACAGCATGTGAATGCTAACGTTTGTCGACTGGAAAATATACTCACGGGAAATATCAGAAAGGCATCAAAAAGCATGGACTAATAGGCTGACTAAATGGCACAGATCGCGGGGAGCCTGTCTCTGAAACAGCGCTACGGACCTGGGTGTTAATGCCGGTTGTCTCGTCCAGCCCGGCGCTGGCGGCTCACTTCTTCCAGTTTGCTGTATTTCTGCCTGGCTTTTGGGGGGAATAAAGGTTGGAATACATGATGAAATTCAAGCCAAACCAGACAAGGACGTACGACTGCGAGGGTTTCAAGAAGCGGGCGGCGTGTCTTTGCTTCAAGAATGAACTCGAAGAGGAGGTAAGGCTGGCCAGATTTATGGAGACACCCGCTAGCCGTTATGGCCGAAACACGATTATATGTCAAAACGTTAATAACACCATAAACGTGTCCATTGGCAGGCTGACTGGCGTGCATTAAATTAACCGCACCGTCTTTGCAAACGATACAGCTTTATTTAAGGTTCTCTGACGAGGATCCCCTGAGCCTCGGATCCAAGCTAAATGATTAAACACTTAATACCGAAATAACCCGACAGATGTTTGCATGCTGCGTTAAACAAACTTGGAGGTATTTACGGAAGCGGGCCGACGAGCCTCGTCCCCCAGTCTTTCATCGGAGATCCAGCTCAGTCTAGATTTCTTCTATCTTTTTTTTTTTCTTCTACCGCGCAGTAGAGGGGGAGCCAGGCGCCTCGGAGCAGGTTCCCGACGGGGGTGGGTGTCTCTGGTGGGGGGAGTAGCGGCCATGGTGAAGTCCTCGGACCACATTAATATTTACAACGTAACATTAAATCTCTGCGATTGCAAAGGGGCGACGGAGGGGAGGGGGCTCCATCTGCATGACTTTAAACTGTTATTACGTTATTACGATTATTGTGTTCAATTTCGCAAGTGGACTGGCTCAATTGTCGCATTCACAATTAATACTACGCATGGAAATAGGGATAAATGTGAATGTCGTCTGCGTATTGGTTTGCGGAACGGGACGGGGTTGTTTTTAGCGGTATGAAGAAAGCCGGCGTTGGACGTGGCTCATCTCACGGTGCCGCTCGGCGGGGGTGTCCCCTGCCGCGCTGGCTTGCCTATATACACCCCCTAATTTATTTTGAACTAAAAGATCCATGTTTAGAAACATGTAAAATGCGAAGGATACCAAATAACTGTAACTCTATCCCGGCTGCTGCTCGCAGGCCGTGCCGTTTCATAGGATGGATCCGTTTTAGTTAGCTGGGGCGCTACCTTCCCCTCCCCTCCTATGGCCATCGGGAAACAGCACTTTAACCGGCAGTTTTATAGCTAATATAATATATAGGGAAACGATCTCGGATGAACCCGCGACGCTGACATAAGTAGCGGACGAATTGGCTGGGGCTCCCTTTGAAAGGCTTCGGTTCTGCGTGCAGCCTTGAGGAGTCCGTGCAGTTGTCATTTTCTTCATTGTCTTTGCGGCATGTTTCTCTGCAGCCGTGCGTTTGTAGATGTGCGTAGTAACTTTGCCTAATAAAGGCCCTTTGTCCTGTGAAACTCTTGGCATCAAAATCTTTGTTTTCGTTTCTTTCCCAAACTGGCATTGTGGCTTCCTGACGCCCTAGGGCAATCCCCAGGAATTCTTTAGTGCGGTTAGGTTTTAGGGTTATAGGGCAAAGAACACAGCTTCAAGGTCCCCCTGCAGTATGAACACCATCGAGGTCTCTCACTCCTAAAATAAAGTTCCAATTATTTATAGATTCCCCATTCTTCAGTCAATACTTTTTCCTCCACAATGCAGTTTGTATGTATTTTTGTCTGTTTATTCATTCATCTGTTTGGTGACCTGTTCCTGCCTTGGCTCCAGCCCACATAAACAAATAATGTGAAATTCTATGGATCAAATAACTCCTCTAAGTTTCCCCCCTTTCCAAGCTCTAACTTAAATCCATTGTGCAGGTCTGGTTCAGTTGCCAACAGTGTTGTTGTTTGCTGACCTGCAATTATGGAGATCAGTCAATAGCGAAACCACGGTAATAGCATATAACCCTATTGGCGCCAGAGAGACTAAAAATTCTGGGACATGTTGGCGTTTTTGTGGACAAGAATTGCTTCACCAAAAAGCAGTGATCCTTCTTTCTACTGGCCATCCATTAGAAACTTCCAGCTCGTACCAAGAGTGTTGATGTTACCATGCTAGCTTCTGAAGCAGAACCTTGGCTCTGTCTCTACCTGTGTTTCTGCCCTAAGTCTGATAGATCTGCCCTCAGGTACTACTAGTTTGGCTATTGGAGAAAAGGCCTCAGTCCCAATAGAACCGTTGAGGTCCTTCCAAAGCGTATGGCGTGATCATTCCTAGGACGTTGGCATGCACAGGACCATAACCTGGGCAACAGGGAGCATGACACCCCCCCCCAACGCCTGAGTTTAAATTGCAATTAATCGTCAAGACAAGCATTGCACATGTACAACACGGGCACTTTGCACATTCGCACCCTATTGGCAGACAAAATAACGTCATGTGTGATACATGTGTTAACACTCAAGGTAAGTGAGCCACTCCGGTTCAGCAATGAGGACGTGTAAGCTCTCTGTCTTCTGGAATAGGGTAGCTGGGCCAGTTACAAGGCCCTGGGGCTGTTGCTGTCCATCAGAAGAGGAAGTGTCACATTTGTCAGCTTCCTTCTGATGGGTGAGATCTTTCTGCTAGTTACCAAGGAGACGGCTGGAGAGCCCCACCAAGCCGGGGCTTTGCTTAGGAGTGACCGATCGGCTGTGACGGTGCCGTTTCTTTGGCTGGCCTTAGCAGTAACACACACTACTCTGTGGAATGCATTTTTGTTTTGTTTTGTTCTGTTTTCTGGGCTGTAACGTTGGCGTACTGCGACTGGGGTTTGAGCCAAGCGTCTGGGTCTGCCTCTGTGCACCCAGACGAGTACAGGGGGGGTCCTGAATCCACTCCCCCCAACGGCACTGTTATGCTAAAGCTGCCTGTTCAGATGCCTGCTCTTGGCTAAGCTTTTAGATTAAAAACACTGAGAACTTGGGACATTATAAAAAAAAATAATTAATGGAATGTCTAGCGCCACCCAGGGGGCAAGCATCACGCTAAGAGCTCAGACACTGGCCAAGGATGTGGGCTCCTGCGAGGAGGGGGGGGGAGGGAGGAGAAATCACGGGTTACAAAATGCAGCCTCTGTTACTGGGGCCCCGTTTGTGGGTTTTGGCCAGTTTTCCTTCCCACAATAAAGAATTTGTGTTTTTCTTAAAGGTGTCAATTATAAGATGGTGACAGAATAAGCGTAATCGTATCAGTCACCCTGACATTTACATCATGGCGTTTGATTGTTTACACCGACATGCATAACTAGGCAGGTTCATTCGTTTGAAACTGTAATGGTTGGCAACTAACTATTGTTCCTTGCAGAGACTGTGTTTGGTGCATTAATCTGTGCATCTATCTGTAAATCATTGGCAGGTATATTGCAGTTTGTTGCTGGGTAGGTTGGGACACTGATTTTAACCAGCAGCTTCCCGGTTACTAGTCCCTAGAGGAGACTTGCAGTTTTATTCTTGGGAAAGGTACTTAATCTCAATTGCTGTAGTATAATAGGACTGTATGAATAGCGACGTTGTTAAGGCTCTGGCTGAACCATAAATTATTAATCAGGTTATTTTTAATGTATTGTTTTTATTCCTTATGCCCCAGTCAGGGCTCTGTGGACTGTCTTAATTAACATCAGTATGTTTTATGAATAAATCAATAATGTCAAGACTCCGTTGTCACGTTTGGGGTTAACCTATCCTGGCTGTCACAGCACACTCTTAGAAGGGTAACCTTTAGACCGGTGCTGAACTTCCCAGGTTAGGAGAGCGAGTTGATCTGGCTGAGTTTTCTTGTTTTTGAGCTTTCCAGACCAAACCAATTGATATCGGAAGATACCGCCCTGACCTTGAAGCTTATCTCCCATTACAGTGCAGTAGATGATAAAGGCGTCACATGAACAGCGGATGACTGCTTTCCACCCTGTCCACACAGGTGTCACCGTCATTAAATGAGGTGCCACAGGTGTCCCCCAGTAGTGGAATGTAACCTGGGTGTCACCAGCTTTTCTAGCCTGTGGAGGGGGAGTGGCTTGCTTGTTTGCTACGAGTTTGTGTTGGAATGTACGGTGATGCTGGGAGGGGTTTCTTGGAAATTATGATTTCTTGGAAGTATGTGCAACAAAGTTAGTCAGGGCATGGAGGGATGCTAATTGTGCAAAGAATGTGTTGGCACTAGTCAGAGTACTACAGAGCTGGCTTTTTGTATTGAAGAAAGTTTAAAGTTTTCTTTTAAGTCACTGAAAAATTTACCCCAGGGCCCTTCCTAGTTTAGTGACTGTTTGTGGCCAACAGGGGGCCCCGAAACTTTTGGCCCCCATTGTTAATATGTGGTTTGAGTGGTGGTAAACACCACTGCCTTTTGTGTTATTGATGGCTTTGCAGGCACTATTTTTGACACTAGTCGATGTATGGGCAGTCAGAAAAATGGAATTCGAGGTAGAAGATTGGGCCATCGTGTGAGAATGGCGCCATCGCACTGTCACTGTACAGCTATGTTTGGGATTCCTGCTCTTTGAAGTAGAATGTAGGTAGACAAAGCCATTGATGACAGATGGTTTGAGCAGAGGTAATTTCTTCAGGTGGTGTGATTTAAAAGAATTATTTCTATCTTGGTGTCTCTATATGCAGTGGCACTTGAGCAAAAAGACGCCAGCCAGGTGCCCAGTTTCGCCTCTGCTGATTGGTGCTGGCTGGTGTTTGATGGATGGTTACTATGGTGACACAGAAGGGGGCGTGTTCAGCTGCGTCATTGGGTTTTGAAAAACTGGGCCGGGAGGAGGGGCTTCACAGGTCATGGACCTTGACCTGCCTCCAGAAGCTGAAGTTACTGTACCAGAGTGTCTGTACCCAGCGTCGGCTTGGGTTTATCTCGCCATGCCTCATGCCACATGTGCGGTTTTTGATCTGTTCCTGTTGATCAGATCTGTTCTCCGGGCTGTGCTGACACACCACCTGTCCTGCTATCGGGACGGCTCCCTTGCTGCCCCTGGATGCCCCTTGCCGGGTGGGGATCGCAAATACCTGCCCTCCTAGCCCCCTGCCCCGAAACACCCTTTTACAGATTCGTCACCCTCCGATAAATGTGGCCCTGTACAGGTTCACATAAAACAGCTCCTCCCTCCTTTGGCTGGGATTTGAGCTTTGTGACGTGCCTGAAATTTTCACACCTGCCCAGCATCGGGGAATCTTTTAATATCCCATCCAATCAGATCACCGCATTAAACATTTGGGGGTAACATTGTCAAGCATGTGCAGTTCTATGGCATGTTGTTACAGTGTGCAGCCAGACCCCTTCAGGGGTGACCCTATGGGATGCAAATGGCAGGTTGCTGCTTCAAGCTGATAGAGGCCCAACGGCCGGCGGCTCGCCAACTGGTCTGTGTGGTCGTTGCACCAGACCCCACAGGCACCATTGAGATTAGGAAAAGGGGAGGGGCCGGAGAACCCCGCGGGGCGGCGGGGGGAGAACCGGGCCGGGAAACAGCCCCCTCCTTAGGTCCCCCCCCCCCCCCCCCCCCCATCGTTACGCTGACATGCTGACATTTACAAGGGTTTTTCTGACAGCCTGTTGCGTGCCTCTGTCGTGTCCCGCTTGGAAGAGCAGGTGTTTATATCCTGCCACAAATTCTCACCCTGCTTCGGGGGCTTCTGAGTACTGCTACTCTGCTTTGGGGAAGGGGGGCTTTCACAGCTCCATCCTCCTGCACGGCGCTGTTTGGCACGGGGGACCCTGATTCTCTCCGTACCCGCGAAACGCAGACCAAGCTTAAAATTAAACTGGGCGGCAGCTGTTCCTTCCTGCGTATTCCCTAACGCTGTTTGTCGTTCTCAGAATTTAAGCTGTGGTGACAGCATCCTTGGAGGGGCCAGGGTGGGGGGGGGGGGGGCACTGTCCTCAGGGGGGATAATTAAGAGGAGCTGAACATGGTGCAAAGGTCCTGGTGAGAGGCCATCTGCAGGCATGATCTGACGGAAATCTCTCCTTCTCGGTCTTTTCTGCCAAAGACGTACCCTGGGGGTGGTGGCACAAGCATGGTTGTGGTATGGGGGGGGCTGCTGGAACGGTATGTGCTGAAGCACTCTACGCCCTATCAGCTTCCATTAATAGCCCCCCTTTCCATCCACGTGATTCCCTTGCCTTTCAGTTTGGGCTCATGTTCCTAAATGCTGAGGGGTGGGGGCGCTATGTCACGACGAATGTGGCCTCCTCTAACCAACAGGCACCTATGCCCATCAAGCTCTACCCATCTCCACCCCCTCAGAGCCCAGCCAGCCAATGATCTTCTGGTCTCCACCCCCTCAGAGCTCAGCCAGCCAATGATCTCCTGGTCTCTGCCCTTTTAGAGCCCAGCCAGCCAATGATCTCCCCATTGCCACCAGTGATGCGCGGGTCAATGTATAAACAACCCAAACCCGACCGACGTTTTCAATAACCCGCCCGCAACTCGGACAAAAAAAAAATATATATATATATATTGTACCCGACCCGCTTCCTGACCCGCATTTTTTTTATAGCCTAGTGTTATGTA
>JAABNY020000001.1:7117697-7130748 GCA_015164015.2 Brevimyrus niger
TCCGATGTTTGAGTTCAGCTCATGAAAAATGGGAGCAAAAACAAGAGTGTTGCGTTTATATTTTTGTTGAGTATATATACTCCAATACAATCCACTTCATGCCATTAAAGTCCATTTGGCAGAGAACAATCGTGACTTTCCTGGTTAACTTAGCTTTGCACAAATATGGCAGTATTCAGGCAGATACATTTGCCAGCAGAAATCAGCTAGTCTGGAGATTAATTATGTTTTCCTGGCACGTCACTGGTGAAGTCATCACAGTGGGTAGCACTCTGCCGGGGCTTCAATCCAGCCTCCGTTTGGTCTGTGTCGAGTTTGCATGTAGTGCCTCGGCAGTACTGGCCGCATTGTCATCTTTCACGCAAGAAATCTCAAGGCAAATCTGTATTACTCCATTATAAACCTAACATTAGCTACATTAGATGCGTTGGGGTAGTTTGCAAACACTACACACTATTTACAAAGTAATAAAACTCTGTAATACATATAAATGCATGTACAGACATGTCTAAAACTGAAAATCTCACGCCAGCCAGCTGACCAAAGTTGGCAGCCCTGTACAGTTGAGGTGAGAGACAGTATCAGATTTAAATAAAAAATTAAATTCGTGTGGCCACAGCGGACACATTTCAAAATTTTATGCATTTTATTATAGCATGAATATAATGAATATTATAGCAATTGTATGCAAATGATCATTTTTATGCTATCTTTTAGAATGCTTCCAAACTTCAGTTTTTTTTTACTTTTTCTGTCAATCTGACAAGGCCCGCCTCCTGTTAACATTTACACCAATGAGAACGCGCGCTTAAATCTGACGTCGAGGTTCAGCAGTTGGTTGGTGTGGCTGCCATTTCTTATGAAATCCCGCCCACAGTCACGACAATCCCGCCCCGGTTTTACGCTCGCTTACGGAGACTGTCAGAACCAAGCAGGCTTGGTCAGGTGTGCTAGGGAAGAGTATTGCGGAATAAACTTTACTTTTTCTTTCCTTTTTTAAATAGTATTTTTTAGATTTTGGTGGACACGTAAAGACGGCGCGACGCCATGTTCAGACGGATATTGCAGATGGTAAGGCGTTATGGGCCGGGAATAGCAGCCGCCGTTTTTGTTGACACCGGCGCCTCTGCCCTTCCTCGCCTCGAAGCCCGGGGATCGGGAGCTGGAGGACTGAGATCACCGGGAATTTAAAAACGGGCAGTGTCCTACTTATGCGCCCGGTGCCCGGGCCGCTTGACGTCCAGCTTCCCCCTCCCGTTGGCTTGCTGACACGCTGGGTTAGCCGTCTGGCTAACTGCGTTAGCGTGTGGGCGTTCCTGCCGCCGCCGCCGTCTCGAGGCCCGTGCGCCTGGGACTCTCGCACGGCCGTGCAGATAGGCTGCAGTATCAGTAGCATGTAGCTATAGCAGAATATTGCACTGTACATGTATTTGTTTTCTCCCAATGAGGCTAACTGGCTGGTGATGTAATTTGGGTCATGTGATGACGGGAAAAGCGGACGTCCCCGCTGCTGTCTAGCTCTCCGCACAACTCTGAGCTGCTCTATGGCCCTTGTAAACTCCCAGTGGGCTGTAAATATCACTCCGAATCGAGCCTAAAACGGATCAGCGCAAAATGCAGGCTTGGGCGTGATTACATGACTGGGTAAACCCATATTTTTCGGTCATCCTCCGGTCGTCTTGTATCACCGAGACGTGATTAGAAGGCAGAGGTTCATGAAGTCTTTGTGTGCTGAGTTGTCTCCTCACATACGCTGAAATATTTTTGAATGACATGAAACAGGCGTAGTGTGGTTCAGATAATGTCGGCCCGTATGAACAAACCATACGTATTTCTACCGGTTTGTGATGTCTTATTCTCTCATTTAACCGTCAACTTTAATAATGATATTATTTCTGAGAAAATTGTCAAGTTTGAATTTGTAGTGACTTTCCCAGACTGCTCTGATCTGTCCTTAATCACTGCCACAAGACTTGTCTGTGATCACTTAACAAAAAAAAAAAAAAAACTTCACCTAAGGATGACTATTGGTCACTTTCCCTGCTTATTTCAAATATCGCCCCCTGTAGGGTGCCACTGCTGTGTGAGGATTTTATGCTGCATGCCACTGCTGGTCTCTGCTGCCTGTCCTGACCTTACCCTGTCAGTATCCCATATATGTGGTACCACTCCCACTCTGTAGGGTCATCCCTCCCCCCTCTCCACACCCACACTGTACTCACATGATCAGACTGTTACTTCTCCATTAATCACCCCCTCTGTCATGCAAGCATGCTGCCAAAATCACATCCTCTATATTGGAAACTTGGAAATGGTATCGCATGGAATGGAGCCAAGGCTCAGCAGTGTTAAAGAGTGTGTTTGGCTTTTGGATTTCATGGGCACTCTCTTACAGTGGCTCAGTAGTATTTTTGGTGGATGACATCTGGTGATAATGGCTGACCATTGATCAAGGACATGGCCTGTCGGGGTGGCGCTCTCCTGTGGCTACAGGAGGTGGTATGTGGGCAGGGGGTTGAGCGTTATGCTTCAGCCAAAGTCTAAGGCAGTTTGGGTCTGCACCTCAGCGTGGTTGCGTGACGTATAGGTGGAAGTGATGTTGGCATTAGCTTTAGCTGACCGGACGCCCTGATGATACCCTGATCTATGTGTTTTCAAACACCAAAGTTAGTCACCCCAATCCATAGCCCAACCTGCCACTAGTAAACAGCTGAAGTGGGCGGTTCACAGGATTAGTGACTGCAGCTTATCAGGGCTGAGATTGGGTCCCCTCCTGTTATGAGGTGCCCCAGGTAATGGCAAAAAGCCTTTCCTTTTTTTTGACTGACCTTCCCCTATTCCAACTTTCCTGTAGACGCCTGGGAAAGGCAGCTCCCAGGGTGCGGATGCTGACCAGCAGGCTGCTGACGTCAACAGCGAGTCCTCCGAGGTAAGTGGCGCGTCCGGTTCAGCGGTTCTCGCCCTTTTGTTGTGTTGGCATGCCACATAGGTACTGTGTATTGTGGCCAGCATCCACCTGCCTCTCTAGGGAGCTGTTTTGCACCTGACATTGAATTAATTAGACCGGGATGAATTGGCCCTCCTTTATAATGGTCGATGTGGAAGAGAATGGGGCTGCTGGTTTGTTGTTGGGCGTTTATGCTTATCTGCAGGTTTCACATGGACATGTGTCTGTTTTTCCCCCTGAAGGGCTTCATCTGCCCCCAGTGCATGAAGTCTCACAACTCTGCTGAGGAGCTGTTCAAGCACTATGAGCTTTTCCACGAGGTGGGGGATCAGATGCCAAGCCAGGGGCCTGCTAGGTAAGCGCCACCCAGAGGATAAAACTGCATCAAACACTCAATCCGACAGTGTCCTCTGTGTATGACATATTAACACTTTATATAGCATAATCAAGGAGTACTCGCTGCATACAAATGGTACATAAAGCTGAATCAGATGGGTTTGTACTGTGTAAACACTGAGCAAACCTTCAGTGAGCAGTGTGTCATCTGCATGCTAATGCTGGATGTAGCTCAGTTAGACAGCACCCCTTTGCATGCTAACCCTGGATACGGTTCAGTTATGTTGCAAGCTAACACTGAATGTTCCTGATTTGGACGCTGCCTCCCACATGCTAACAGCTAAGGCTGGTTCATACTACTGGTTCCCACTCCATTGTGGTATATAATGTTTACGCTAGCAAATCGATCATGCGCTGTGTGTCCAATGCTGCGCATACAACGCTGCACGGACACAAACTTGGAATACAGCAGGCTTTCATCCACAGAGGTGCACAATGACGCCAAAATGCATCGTATGAACCAGCCTTCAGACAGGCTCTCCCACGTCATCACTGTCCCCTGCTGTCACTCCTGAATGTTGGCACAGTCAGTGCTGGGTTTTCTCTCCCTGTCAAGAATGAGACACACGGTTAGAATACTGGATTTATTGCCCGGGCACAGACAGATGTCTGTAAAATGTCTGAATCATTCTCTGTCCTGTCCTCACAGGGAGGATCTTGCTTTGCTAAGACAGGAAGTGCAGGACCTCCACGCCTCGCTCAAGGTAGTGTTTGAAATCCCCCCCCCCAGGCCACACTGAATCCAGGCTCAGTGCTCCGGGCGATGAACTCAGGGGTTTGTCTAGCACTGAGCTGTCGGTTGTTCACCTTTGCCCGATGATTATGGACTTGCCGCGACCGCAGCTCCTCCCAGTTTGCACCCATTTGCCTGGTTAGTGGAATGCGGCATTAACTGTTCCCTCCCCCTCTAATCCAGGAAGAGAGATGGTTTTCTGGAGAGCTGAAGAAAGAGCTGGACAAGGTTCAAGGGCAGCTGAAGCAAGTAATTCCTCTTAATTACTCCATCGCCAGCTTTGTGGATGCAGAGAAGCAAATAAAATATCCACTCTGCTGTTCCTCATTTATGTTGGTGTCACCAGTTTTGGGCAGAGCTTGTTTGCTGTTGAAGATCTGGTCAGTTGTATTAAAGGCTAAGCTGATTTAAGTACATCTGAGGATTAGCTGCTGTGTATTTGTATTTTAATGAGTTTCTGTAGCTCCTGTCCATCATTTTGACTGGTGGAGCTCGTTAACGCACAGATCTACTATCCCTCGCACTGATTCACCAACACGTCTCTGTGAGAATCTGTTTTATTATATCAAAGTGTTTCTTTTCCCTCCTAGAATGTGCAGAACGACGGCCAAGCCAGCATTGATGAATCGGGTAAATTTTGACTTTTACGCTTTAGTGTTTGGTGTTGGCAACATGGAGCCATGGCAACAGGCGCCACGGTAACAGTGAATACTGCAGTTCACGGGTCAGCCGTGAGGTCCGGCTGCTAATGGGTAGAATGCAGTGGCACTAATTGGGTGAGACGAGCGTGTTCAGCACTGCAGGGGGTCTGTGTTGCAAGAATGGAGCCATCCATGGGCCCGACGTTTGTTTATGCTGCTGATCTTGTGGGTGTTTAGGGTGGAGAACATCATGGGATGGGTTCATGCTGATGTGGGCATGCTGTTTGCAGAACTGGAGATGAAGCTTCACGAGGCCGAGACCGAGAAGTTCAACATCAAGCAGATGAAGGATCTCTTTGAGCAGAAGGCTGCCCAGCTGGCCACCGAGATAGTAGGCAGGTGTCAACCTCCGGGGGGCGTGTGTGTGAGCGTGCATTATTGAGAGAGCCCCGGGCCAGGAGCGTGACCCGTGCTGTGAACCGGCAGACGTCAAGTCCCGCTACGATGAGGAGAAGAGCTTACGGGAAGCAGCGGAGCAGCAGGGGGTCCGGCTCACCCAGGACCTGCAGCGGGAGAAGCAGGAGAAGGAGAACCTGCATACTGAGCTGGTAGGGGCTTCGCTGCAGTGCGGCATGCAGTGCTGTGTGCTGTCCCCGGTCATCTCCTTCCAGTGGTTTGCTGATAGGGTTATGGGCCACACTTTTAGGACCATTTAGTCGCTTGGGTGTTAATGGTGACCCGGCTGAGTGTGTGGCTGCACCTGTGTCTGTAGCTTTCTGGGTCTCTGCTTATTCAGGTGTGGCTGAAGCTTTATTGTCACGTGGTGTCAAAGGAACCTGATGAAATTCTGATGCCACAGTTGCAGAACAGGGGAGATTTGTATGGGGAAACTGTAGGAGAAGCGGCACTACAGACGTTGCTAGATATTGCAGTTTAAGTGGTGATAAGCAAAATAAGTTATAAGAAGGAGATGCAGTGGGGATGAGGGTGGGCTGCGTTGCTCAGCTGTACGTAGCCAGTGATGTCTTCAGATGTTGCAGGCTTTCTGAGCTGGGAGCGGGTCGTACGTTCGTCAGTGTGGTTTCCATACGGCCATTTTGGACCTGTGGTGCTCCTTGCCCCGCAGCTGCAGCGGCCCGGCGTGGAGGACGTGGCCGTCCTGAAAAGGGAGCTTATCCAGGTGCAGACCCTCATGGACAACATGACCCGGGAGCGCGAGGAGGAGTCCGAGAGGCTCAAGAGGCAGTTTGCGCAGCTGCAGGCCGACCACAGCACTTCCCAGGTAACGCCTTACTGGTTTCTCTGGCCGTGTATGGGGCTTGGCTGTGGATGGCCTTGAGGACATGACCCTGCCAGGCTGAATGCGCTTCATACATGCCGCAGGTGGCGCTCTGCTCTGATTTTTGCTGACCCTTGTTATCACAGTCCCCTGCCCACTAACCTGTGCTCTGTTGCCTGTACTTTGCTTAACATGCTCTGGCTAACATGTCTGTTCAGCTGCTCTCTCTCATGGTGTCTGTGTGTGTCTCTGTGTCCTGCTGGCCCTTTTCTTCACTCTCCTCTGGAAGGTTTATGATCTGGAGGTAAATGTTGTATTTCTCTCTCTCTCTCGCACTCTCTCACATATTGGCACCAAAGCCCACTGGACCCTTTGGTCTTACTGATGTACAGACCCCTCTCTGCAGTACTGTGTTTCTCATTGAGCCTGTAGCAAAAGCAGGACAAAGGGGGCCTTCACTGTGCCAGGATGGAGGGGCTTGTGTCTGTATTTGTGTCTGTGTGTTTTTCTTCAGCTGTTAAGACACAGCTGCAGTTACCATGATGGTGTGATGAATACAGTGTCATACACATGCCAGGTCTCTGGCACCTGGGATATCACCCCCCCCCCCTTCCTCATTGCGAGTCTGTTTGTCTCTCAGTCTATCTGTCAGCTACAGTGGAATAGTAGATGTGTGGGTGTCCAGCAGACAAGTGGGAATTTGCATGTGTGTGAACATTGCAACTCTAAACTCTGTGTGTGCGCAATTGTGGGTTTACCTGACGTATGTGTTGCAGACAACCATCTCACAGCTGCGTGCGGAGCTGGAGAAGGGGCCCCAAGAGGCAGCAGTGTATACCCAGCAGATCCACCAGCTCCAGCAACAGAGTCAGGTACTACACACACACACACACACACACACAGATAGATGCCTGGGAATGTGGAGAAAGCCGAGGTAACCTCATTCCCGTGAAGCCAATGTCTGATGCAGATTATCCATATTGCCTTTATGGAGTTTGGCCAAGGCCTGCCCAGTCTCAGGGTGATATACACTGCATTACTGTGAACTGAAGTGAGCATTTAGGGGCTTCTCATTTTGGGTGAATGCGATGGGGTTAGAGAATGCAGTGGAACCCCCCCCCCCCCCATTATACCTCCAGGTAGCTGCTCTGGACATTTTATAAAGATGTTGTGCTTGTGCTGATGTTTTTTATGGAAACTCATGTCCTCCTTGCTGCCAGCTATTGTGTTATGTGATGAGTTGGTCATGTGACCACTGATGTGTCCACTCTCGCTCAGAGCCTGTCGCAGAAGTTGGCTCACAAGGAGCAGGAGTGCCGGGAAATGGAGGAAAGCCTGGGCAGCGAGCGCTCCGCCAGGAAGGCGGCACAGGCCAGCCTGCAGCAGAGCGAGCTAGAGCTTCAGCAGGCCCAGGCGCAAGCCCAGGCATCGCAGGCCGCGCTGCAGAGAGCGCAGACTGAGGCAGGAGAGAAGGGCCAGGCGGGCAGCCGTCTCAGGCAGGAGCTGGCCGAGCTGGAGGCGCAGCATCAGCAGCAGAAGGTGGAAAACAAGCAGCTGCAGCAGCAGAAGGAGGAGCGCGAGCAGCAGAATCTGCAGCAGCAGAGTGAGATCAAGCAGGTGGGCCGTGTCCAAGCCAGCGCAGGTGATATTGCATCACTGCAGCACTGATTTCTGTGTGTGTGCATTCAGCTCTGGTCCAGTTTTCATAGAAACATGATAGCTCTGTATCTAATTATCCAAACCTTTATCCTGATCATAAAAGGGTTCAAATAGGGTGCTAAGTAGGAAGGAACACACTATGGGTGCTTAGGCCAGTGGGCATGCTGATAGCTACTTCTTTTGTAGCTACATAGTCGGCTGCTGGAGGCAGAGAGGCAGCTGGGGGAGGTCCAAGGCCGGCTGAAGGAGCAGAGGCAGCTGTCTGGGGAGAAGCTGAAGGATCGAGAGCAGCAAGTAGCCGATTTGCAGCTGAAACTGTCCCGGGCCGAAGAGAAGGTAAGACGGATTAAATTCAGCTTGTGGATTGAAGACTTCTGCTTTGACAAATGTTTTCTGAGCCGGTGCTGACCTGCCGCTGTTGTACTCCTTTAGGTGAAGGAGGTTGATGGCAAGTCTGCGGACCTACAGCACCAACTGGAGAAGGCACGGCAGCAGCACCAGGAGGCCCAGAACCTTCAACAGACCACCACGGGGAAGCTGAGGGAGGCACAGGTACTGGTTGATGTTGGCCTGTCCAGTATGATTTGGGATTTCCAAACGGAGATGCAGCAGGTCATGTGTGTAGAACCACAAGTGAGCAGTTTGGAGTAAATGTTTTCTTTTGTGTTCTGGAGGGTTTTACACCATAGGTAGTTGCTCCTTGAGTGTTCGAAGTCAGTCAGGGGAGACTGACTGACTGGTTAGTGAAATTACATTTGGTCTTCCAGAATGACCTGGAGCAGGTGTTGCGCCAGATTGGAGACAAAGACCAGAAGATCCAGAACCTGGAAGCACTTCTGCAGAAGAGCAAGGACAGTGTGGGTCAGCTGGAGGCTGAGCGGGAGGACCTGTGTGCCAAGATCCAGGCTGGGGAGGGCGAGGCAGCTGTTCTCAACCAGCTGCAGGAGAAGAACCATGCTCTACAGGAGCAGGTGAGCCTGAGAGAGGCAGGGGATGGTCACTCGGAGAATCCTGACTTGTTGATGATTTGTTTCACACCTTTGTGATGCGCCAAACCATACTACCCATTCAGCCAGAATTGGTCTAAACACTTTAGGTCACACAGCTGACAGACAAGCTGAAGAACCAGTCGGAGAGTCACAAGCAGGCCCAGGAGAATCTCCATGAGCAAGTGCAAGAGCAGAAGACCCACCTTCGCACAGCGCAAGACCGCTGCTTGGCGATGGAGAGATCCAACACGGAGCTGTCTGCCCAGCTGAGTGAGACAAAGGAGAGGCTGGCCCAGATGGACACTCAGGTACTGCTCCCCCAGAGCTGGTCACATAGACCACAGCATAGGTGTGATGTAATTAACACATGTCATGTCTGAGTCTTTGAATTCCAAATCTTCTCTGTCTTACATTTACTGTTATGGAAGGTGTATATAACCTGCAATTTAACAAACATGCTAATTAGGAAGTCTTGCATCTCTCCAGTGTCATCTTGTTAGCACCAGTCCAGCTGGACCATTATCTGGTTTTGGTTTTTTCTCAGCTGAAGGCCAAGACTGAGATGCTGCTGTCTGCCGAGGCGTCCAAAAGTGCTCAGAGAGCAGACCTGCAAAACCACTTGGAGACAGCCCAGCATGCTTTGCAGGATAAGCAGCAGGTGAGGCCAATGCACCAAGCAAGGTCCCGGTTTGTTGATAAGCGGTTTTGGGATTTTGGTTTGTATTTGGTCTGTCCATTGCTCTGCCATGGGTTATTTGGGTAGCTCGGCCATTGACTTTCTGTGTAGGAGCTTCTGAAGAGTCAAGCCCAGGTGGAGGAGCTCAAGACTCGGCTGCAGCAGAAGCAGGAGCAGTGTGGACAGCTAGAGATCAACCTGAAGGAGAGCCGAGACAAGCTGCTAACATCAGAGCAGAGCACAGAGCAGCTTGAGGGTCGCATCAAGGTCTGTGTCCTTCATGGACATCCCCGGTGGACCAAGGGGAACATGGCAGTGAAAAGGAGAGAATCGCACTGAAGAACCCCGCCCCCTGAGTGATACACAACTGTCTCCGTAGAAACTGGATGCTGAGGTGCACGAACTACGGGTGGCCCGAGATCAGGCCCAGTCAAGCCTGCAGCAGCTTCAGCAATGTAGCACCGAGGCTGATGGGAAAATCAAAGAGCTCGGCCAACTGCTAGCTGTGGAGAAGAAGAGGTGTGTACATGCTGTCTGTGTCCTGATGGACTGGTCACTGTCCCTGCCTACATTCCCTGGTGTCTCCTTGATGTCTTGCCCCCATTTTCTCCATTATACCCTGTCCCCATTGTGAGTGCACCACCCTCATCCCAGGCTTTCTACCACTGTCTCACAGGGTCTCGACGTTCCAGGAGGACCTGAAGAGGACGGACACTGCTTTGGAGTCCTCACGGCAGCAGTTGCTGCAGCGAGAGGGGGAGAAGACCGTCCTGCAGCAGGGCCTTGACCGGCTGACCCAGGAGATGCAGACACAGAAACTGGAGCTGGAGAAGAAAGCCCAGGGCCTGGCCAGCAGCCTGCAGAAGGCCCAGCAGGAGCAGGATGCCCTGGCTAAGGAGCTGTCCACCACCAAGGATACCCTGAACAAGGCTACCCAGGCACTGAAGGAGGTCCAGGCACAGCTGGACTCTGAGAAGAAGAGTGCCAAGGCTGCCCTGGAGGAGCAGGTGGGTGTCTGCATGGGTTAAGTCAGGGTGTGTGGTACGGGGCCAGCGGTCCAGTGATGCAACCAATGCCTGAGCCTGTCTGTGTCAGCAGCAGTAGTTGATGCATGTCTGCCTGCAGGGGAAGTCACACCAGCAGAACAGGGCTGAGCTGCAGAGGAAGATGGAAGCTATGGCCAAGGAAGTGGCAGAGGTCAAGGGTCAGCTGCAGCAGAAGGATGAGGTGAGGTGGGGGTTGAGGCACTGTGGGGGGACCCTGAGCTGTGGTTTGTTACATTGACGGTTAACTCTGTATTGGCCTACATTCTTATCATGCAGCCACCTTTGATCTTATTTCTGGTAGAATAATTTCCGTCTAGTGATCACCGTTATCGTCCTCCAGGCAGAGAGAGGGCTGAAGGCACAGTTGGCTGCCCTGACTGCGCAGCTGGCGCAGACCCAGGCCACTCTGAAGCAGGAGGAGGCATCTGTGCAGAAGCTGCGAGAGGACCTGAAGAGCAGCCAGGCCTCCCTGCGTCAGGAGGTGCAGGGTGCGGAGAGCCGGTTGGCTGAGCTCAAGGAGCAGCACACCCGGCAGCGGGAGCAGGAGGCGAGAATGAAAGAGCAGCTGGCCGCCGTGAGCCAGGCCCTGGAGGCAGAGAGGAGCCACAAGGCAGAGTTGCAGAGGAGCCACGAGAGTGTCAAGGAGAGTCTGGCGCAGCTGCAGTCTGACTGCTACGGCAAGGAGTCTGAGCTGCTGGCCCTGCAGCAGGACCTGAAGGTGGGAGTGTGGGGTGCCGGACAGAGCTCCCCTGTGTTGGTGCTGGGTAGGAAGACTGTGGTTCTGCAGGATATCCACGGCCCTGTTGAAGATGTTGCCTTGTTGGATCGTTGCAGGCCTCTCAGGACAAGATGGCTTTGGCCCAGGAGGAGCTGCTGTCCAGTCAGAACCAGCTGACCCGGCAAGAAGAGCAGATCCAGGAGCTGGTCGCTGCCCGCAAGTCGCTGGAGCAGGAGGTGGCCAAGAGGCAAGAGAAGGTCACGCAGCAGGGGGAGGTGCTGGAGAAGCAGCAGCAGCAGCAGGTCAGTCGGCCTTGCGCTGTCTTGTGCTGCCCACCTAGCCGCGTGCTTGACACCCGGCCCATTTGACGCGTGCCACCTTGGGTGATTGTCACCAGGCGGCCACGAGACAGGAGCTGGACAAGGAAAAGGCCAAGGTTGAAGAGCTGAATGAGGTCAAGAGCCGACTGGAGAAGAATGTGAAGCAGATCAGCTTGGACCTGAAGACCAGTGGAGAACGCTGGGAGAAGGTCAGTCTGGGCATTCTCCTTTGTATCTAAGGGACGAGAGAGAAGTTTGACCAATAAGAACACAATGGTAATATAGGGAAACTTCCCTGGCCAGTCAGAATGGAGCCCAGTGATGTAATGAGAGATCTCTGACCAATGAAAACGGAGCCTGATGATGTGTGGAAGTCGGATGCTGTGAATATTGAGTGCCTCTCCTGTGGTCATGCTGTGGCTGACACATGTTGTGCCGTGGTCCAGGAGGTCTCGGAGCTGCGGGAGGCCAAACAGCTTCTGATCCAGCAGAAACTGGAGATGCAGGGGCGGGTGGAGAGCCAGCAGGCAGTGCTGGAGAAGGAAAAACGGGCACACCAGGCCACGCGGGATAGCATCCAGCAGCAGAAGCAGGAGACGAAAGTGGAGAGGGACAAGATGGAGGGCCAGCTGGTTGGTGTCCCCTGTGCTCCCCCGTGTGTGAGCCTGTGTGCATGCGGGGGCCCGTGGCTCTGACGCCTGTCCTCCCTGGCATCGGGTGTCCAGGCGATGGAGCAGAAGGCGAAGGTGGAGCTGACGAAGCGGCATGAGGAGGTGGAGTCCAAGCAGGCGCTGCAGATTGCGGCGCTGAACGAGAACATGTCGACGCTGAAACGAGAATGGCAAAGCAGCCAGCGGCGTGTCGGTGAGCTGGAGAAGCAGACGGACGAGCTGCGGGGCGACATCGCCGTGTTGGAGGCCACTGTGCAAAACAACCAAGATGAGCGTCGCGCTCTGCTGGAGAGGTGGGCTGCTGGCTGGGACACCTCCCTCACGGGCAGTTAGGGTTAGTTAAATCTAAACTCTGCAGTAAAACCAGTGATTTGATTCCACCCCCCCCCCCTCCAGGTGTCTAAAGGGCGAGGGGGAGCTGGAGAAGTTGCAGGCCAAGGTGGTGGAGATGCGTCACAAGCTAGATGACACCACCGCTGCCATGCAGGAGTTGGGAAGGGAGAACCAGTCTTTACAGGTTGGCCTAGCGGTCAGAGGCTGGGGGGGGTGCAGCCCTGCAGGTCAGCAACAGCAAAGCCTGTTCCCCTCTGGCCGTAGATTAAACAGTCGCAGTCACTGACCCGGAAGTGGACGGAGGACCACGAGGTGCAGAACTGCATGGCCTGTGGGAAGGGCTTTTCCGTGACCGTCAGGAAGGTGAGTCCTCTTCCCTGTGGCCTGGCTTCCCAGCCAGCGTGTTCCATTTGAGTTTCCGGAACATTCCGTTTGATTTCCCCCCCCTCCCACCCCGGCTGTCTGTCCTGTCCCCAGCATCACTGCCGGCACTGTGGAAACATCTTCTGTGCGGAATGCTCTTCCCGCAACGCACTGACGCCGTCATCTAAGAAGCCAGTGCGTGTGTGCGACACCTGCTTTGAGGAGCTGCAGGGTTGACAGCCCCCCTCCCCCGACAGCCCCCCCATCCCCCCGCACCCAG
>JAABNY020000001.1:7130804-7146875 GCA_015164015.2 Brevimyrus niger
CGGGCCCGCGGCGTGGGGTGCGGCAGGGCGGGGAGGGGGGAGCGGGCCGGGGGAGGGGGGGGGGGGGGGGGGGGGGGGGGGGGGGGGGGGGGGGGGGGGGGGGGGCACAGAGGTGGTATGCGGTGGGAATGTCAGAGTGTCCGATCTGATCTGTATAGTGCCTTTTACTTCGAACGGGACTCCGTCCATCCACACTGCCATGACGTACATCATTGACAATGCTACGCTAGTTTTTTTTTTTTTTTTTTTTTCTGTGGAGACTCGGGCGATTTAAAAAGTGGCCGCATTAAAAAACTGTGCATTTCAAATTCAGAGAGATTTTGCGACAGGGAAGGTGATCTGAGGAACTGCATTAAGGGAACTCCTGCCGTCTGATCAGACATTCAGGAGGAAGGCATAGGCAGCAGTTATTTAATTAACAGAACCAAAGATGATGTTCTTTCTTTTCAGACCTGTTGCGTACACAAACACACACACACACACACACACACACACACCTCAAAAGGCCAATGTTTTAAGATGGTTCAGTATTTTTATGAAACTCGGTAATTCATTTGCAGAACGGGCTTGCTGGAACAGTTGTATTTTTATGGAATTTTCCATGTTGCTGCAAACAGGTCGGGGTGGTGTGTCGTGTGGAGCACAGGGGCTGGGAATTAACTGGTTTGAAATTTTGCTGCTTGTCTGAACAAAGTATACTCCTTTGCCATGGACACGGTTTGGCCTCCTCAGGAAGGCAGTGATCTTGGTTTGCTGAAACTGGTGTACTAAGCAGGCATGAGTGCTGCTGGCCATGCCATTGACTGGTTGTCCCAGAGCATTTGGAATGCAGCGCACCTCAAACCTTATGGTTTCCGGTTAAGCATTTTAATGGTGTTGCAAACACAGTGGTGTTTCCATGCACTCCTCAGGCCCGTGAGGTCTCTCAGCCCCCTGGGGCGTACAGCAATTTATGGGGTCGGCTGGGAGCATCATGAGGTCCAAGCCCGTCCATGCTGTGGCTGAGGGAACCTGGAGTCCTGAAGGTTCGATTCCTCCAGCTCCCCTTAGACCACCCGGTCTGGCCCCAATGCCCACACTGTAGCAGGAGGGGACCGATGAAGCTGATTTCACAGATCACCTCCAGCGCAGTGGTGCTGGCCACTCGGAGCCTGCTGGTGCCAAGGCCTCCTGCTTCCTGCCCCAAGGCTGAGGCCTTATGCTTAGCCACGTCTTAACACGCGTCTGCATTACATTTTTAAGTCACCTGCAACCAATGTTTAATATTGTGGAAAGAAAAGTATAATTGCTTTAATTTCTGTACAAAAAGGACATCTACTAATGTAAGATATATATGGAAAAAAAAAATGTGATCGCAAATTTAAGACACTATTTCTGGTCTGGTATTTTATTTAAACAATGTGACACTACACGTAACTGGATGGTTTTGATTTCATGCCAGTCACTCTTGCGGGTCATGTGGGTGTCCAACAGTCTGTTTCTTGGCCTTCATTTTCGCCAGGGGGCGCTGTTCCTCTAGGGCTCTATTACATGGTTACAGTGATGTTACCAGGAAATGTAATGGAAGTCCAGAGGTACTAGTCATTTTCCTAGTTTACCATTGTGGTTTAATACCAAATAAAATGTATGTTTCAGTTTTTCTTTGGATGTGTGATTTTTATTTTTTTAAGTGATTTTATGATAATGCTATAACTGTTCTCTGTATTTCAGTTTTAAAGATGCATGCAGGTTGGGAATAAATGGGTGTGTCTTTGGAGGGTGTGACATATATGTGAAATATGGATATGATGTGAAACCCCCTCCAGGTACAGAAGCAAGAGCAGCACAGGTAGACTGCAGAAAGCCAGGTCTGCATTTTATTAAACTGTAAACAAATGACAACTAGACAGAAGTTTTTTTTTTATACAATAAGGCAGAAATTCTAATACCAGAATTTATTTACAAGGTTGTTTGGTTTCTGGGACGGTTCCATGACTAGATCTGCGAGGACTCGAGCCACTGTGCCGAATACCTCACCCGGGGATGCTGAGAGTCCTGTCTCTGTAGTGCTGCAACAGCGCCCTCTATCTCCGACATCCAGCATTTCTGAAAGGGACATTAGAAGCCAGGGCTAATAATTGCTGCAGTGCAGAAGCTGCTGTACTCAGCTTCCTGCTCACTGCAGGCTTGTTCCCCCCCCCCCCCCCCCCACATGGCAAATACTCAGTTCTACTACTAAAATGAGTTTCCCTTTTTGGGGGGAGGGGGTGTTGCGCCACAGCAATAGGATAAAAACAGCAATGACATTGACAACCCGTACGTCAGAATCCCTTTGGGTAATGACACCCAGTTAAAGATTTTAAAGGGGTTTTTGTATTTGTATTTAAGTGCCTGTTCCGCCAGGTGATAGAAAACAGCCTACAGATCCCAGGAAAGGCTGCTGTTCTCTTCATGACTGGTTTGGCTTTTAATGTGTGTACCTCCCATAAGGGGCCTGCGGTGTGTGTGTGTGTGTCTCTGTCTCTCTCTGCCTGCCTGCGCGCCTCCCTGTGCGTTAAGGCCAAGCAGCACGGGCACCCGCAGTACCTTGAGGTTCTCGGATCCTGCCTGTAGGATATAGACGCCGACGCACTGCTGGTAGCGGTTCAGGTGCAGGATCACGAAGGTGTTGGGCAGGCCAGATGCTGCAGAGAGAGCAGTTACTGACACCGGATGGAGGGGGGTGTCTGGTCTTTATTTATACACTTAGAGATCATGGGTAGTTGGGGGTCAAATAATAAAGAGCAAAATGTCCATTTATATTAGTCATTACTTAATAAATGTCATCTGCTTGTTACCCAACAGTTTTTTGCAACATGCCAGCTACATTTTCTCAGAATAATGGGTTTTTTGGCTGCATTGATGGCAGCTATTTCACATGCCAGGGAAAAAGAAGCCCTGGTCCACACCTAGACCCTCTACGGGCCATGTGCCCACACTGGTGACTCCTGCCAGGGCCTGGCCCACGCGACTCACCTGTAGCGTTTAACTGGTCGATGTTCCTCAGCTGCAGCCGGTCCAGTGAGATGGGCTGGTCCAGGACCATGAAGGTGCAGCCATCCTGCAGTTCCTGGCTCAGAGCCGGTCGCATTGGATTGGAGTCCAGCCCAGTGGGCCGCTGCTGCTGCCGGGAGACAAAGCCTGTTCCTCCACCTGCTCTTTCTTAATTGTCATTTTTGGAGAGTTCCTGACGCTTTAGATGTGTTTGTGTGTTTCCTAATCCTGTCCTTGGGAACCAACAGACGGTTCCCTTTTTTGCTCCCTCTCAGCCCCCTGCCAGACAGTCTACATTTTTGCTCCTTTGCCACTCCCTTGTCCGGCAGAGCTGGGAGGGAGCAAAATCTGAATCATGAATAATCTGCCAGTCCCCAAGTACTGGATTGAGAAACACTGGTTTATGGTATGTGGAAGAGAGGTAGAAGTGCCAACCTGTGGAGGTACTGAGATAGCGACCTGAGCTAACGTGCTAGTACTTGCTCTCAGTAGGGCGCGGACACTGCATTTACCTTCTTATTCCTCTTGACCTTGGTGATAAGAAGGAATTCCTCAAACAAGAAGAGGTGGACCTCACGCACCTTCGATTGCTCTGTGAATGGCAGAGACAGGTTGCAGTTGTCACATAGTGCTGGGGGTGCCTCCCTGCATTCAGTGGGCAACTGGCATCTGGCCCTTACCGATGATGGACACTTTCCCTTCAAACAGCATGTTCCGGTGAGTAATGAGTTTGTCAAGCGTTGCAACCTTGAGGAGGTGTTTCAAATTCTGCAGACAAGGAATGCAGACAGTTATCACAGATGTGTGCATTTTTTCCCCATTATCAAAAGTATTGCTATGCACTATTAGGGGTCTACACCTCCTGTGCTGAATGTCGACTAAGGACAGGGGTCTCAGTGTCTGTTCTAAGTTGCAGGCTAGGATCTTTTTTTGAGAAAGTACCAAAAGTACGGTACTTCAAGGTGTTGGTTTTCCACTGGCATAAAAACTGGTTCTGGCACCGAATAACATCACAGCGTGAGGTGGAGTATTTTGTACTTCATTTGAAAAATAGTATAATATAGAGCTGGACAATGTGCCATATTAATGCCAAAAGCACATGTTATGCACAAAAATTTTATTACATCACTAGTCAGCTATATTAAAATAAGGCTTTTCTACAAAAGGAATAATAGTTAAAACTGCAACGGTTGTTTTTTTTCTTATGTTAGAGTAATATATTCATATATATTATATACTATACCACATATATACTATATACTATTCATATATGACTTCTATGTTTAAAAATCCACTGCTTTTGCATGAACACCGCACGCATTCTCCGAGACAATCATAATAATTTTCCATCCTTGCCATTTTAATCACACAAAGATGGGTTTGTGAGAAATTTGTGAACTCCTTTTTTGTTTTTTAAATACCCCAATATATATTATAACAAAATCACATCGCTAGGACAGCATTCAACAAAATACTTTTTAATTTCTTATCATGCCACCCGGATCTATTTCGTTGTACATGTTCTTACAACCAAATCACATTTTTCTTTTCCATTTTTTTCACTTTGTTTATCATTATTTTCTGAGTTTGCAACTGTTTTCAAGGTGGAGTTTGTATTGTGTTTCAGCAGCAGACTATTTGCCTAACCAATCAACAAAGAAAGTCCCACCCCAAAGTAGCGAAGTACCGAAGAAGTACCCTAGCTGGTTTGGAACTTTTGGTACTGGTACTTCACCAGAAGTCAATGGAAAAGCAAAAGTACCCCAAGTACTTGGTCCGACTGAAAAACCCCCAAAAGGCAGGGGTGCCTGTGTCTGTGCTGAATTGCTGACCAAGGGCAGGGGTCCCTGTGTCTGTGCTGAATTGCTGACTAAGGGCAGGGGTCCCTGTGTCTGTGCTGAATGGACACTGTACCTCGGGAACGAAGCACCTCTTATTCCGCTCCCACACCTGTGGCCAAATCAGGCACTCCTTTAGCCGCTGAATGTTATGGTAGTTATCCAGCCATTTCACCTTCCCTTCCAGCTCCTCTACACAAATAGGGGTAAAATCAAGGTTTACAATCATCAGTAACATCACCACCATCATTACCTTAAACATGTCCATCTCCAACACATCAGTACCCCTATTTGAATCAAACCCACCGTCATCATCCCTGTGATTAACAGCAGTTGCAACAGTGGTTTTCATACTATAAATGTTACCATTTTAAATATTGCAGTTTGTTTTTTAATCATACTGTTTGCATATTATTGCTTTAAAAAAAGAAAACACCTGCATCTGACCTGCATCATAACTTAATTTAAAGTATATAGATTTTTTTTGACATGCGGAAATATTGTAGTTGTGCTGTCAGTTGTTCTCTTTCATTGGCTGGTGTTGGTCCAATAGACCGCCTAGTGAATAATGAGATGATGGATAGAGCCAGCACAGATGTATTGTGGGATATGGTGGGTGTGTCTTTCAGCCTGACAACTGCAAAGCTACTGATTTGTTATTGTTTTTTTCCCACCAGCTACAGCATTTCTTCCTGGCCATCCCCAATGACAGCAGAACAACAGCGGCTTCTCCCAGGAATGATTACCTAGGTGGTGCACATAATAGAGCCGCACCTTGCTACAGGCCAGCATGCAAAACCGGTTTGACCGGCATGGGCACACTGGAATCATTTAACTACCTTGCTTCACTAACCTATGACTGACCAAAGGGCATGATATTTGCTGTTTGTCATCACTTGAATAAATTCCTGGCTGGTTTTATGGTTTGAATTCATAATTGATAACTAACGAAAGGAACTACCTTGATCCCATGATGTCACACAAAGATTGTCTATTAATATAGCTAAGTTTTGGGCCAGAGCTGCTCCTATTGGCTAATCAGTTGGAGATGCAAAGAAGTTATGACTAAAAAGTGCTTGACCAAGTGAGAGTTATGACGTTACAATGCATGCAACCCAAGCTGAACCAGAAAGCTGGCTATGGACAGACTCACGTATGCTTCTGTCCACTATCTCCACCACGGCCTCCACGGCCTGGCTCTGTTCTTCGCTGCTGCTCCGCTTGCAGATGTTCCTCAGCAACAGTGGGTAGCGGGTCATTCGCTGCAATGGTGCCACCTGCAAGTCCTTCAGCTGTAGCCGTCGGCATTCTGGGTGGCTCTCACACCACTGTGGAAGGGGGAGGGATGGGCAGAATGGAGAGAGGACACGACCTATATCTACTGGTAAGGAGAGTAGCACCTCAACTACTGGGTGGCCCTCGGCCTCGGGGGGAGCAGGTAAGTTAATGGTTGAAGACAAAGACTTTTGCTGGTTCAAGTACCACTAGGGGTCTAGTGGAAAGTACCTTGACGTAGGCCTTGAAGTCTTCCCTGTGTTTCAGGCTATCCACGTAAAAGCTTGTAGTAGAGTAGTTGAGGCAGTACTTTTGCTGGCAGTGGCAGATGCTGTCTTTGAAACCCTTCAAAATAGCCATGAGTCACTGTGTTTGTGAGAACAGCAGTCACGCATCATGTGGTTCCAAAGGTAGACTAAATGAGACCCAGTTTTCTTATGGAAGCTGTCTAAATTAACCTTCCGGTCTTTGTCTACTCATACAAACCCAGCGTCACCATACACACCTTGATGAGCAGATCTGCCAGTGCAGGTGAGGCGCCCGTCACTGGGATATCCCATGACTGTTTGATGACTCGCAGAAAACTGGTGAGGAAACCAAAGCTTACCTGTAGGAGACAGACACACCTCTCTAAGCCACAAAAACCATTCTTTGTGAACATTATCTGCAAGTCAATAGCATGAAAACAACTTCTCTAGAATGGTTCTTTTTCTGGGATGTGCTGCACATGTCACGCATTGGGGTTGTGCACCTTCTTGGTGGCTTGCACGGTCATACCAAGCATAACTCGTTCAAATTTGCAAAAAGCTTCCATTGGTCAACATCCTGCAGGCAGTCATTCTCCTGTAAGTTGGCCAGTGAGACCAGGAACACCTGCCAGACACAGAACATCCTGGTAATGCTGTACCTCCTTCTCAGTTTGTCCACTAAACTCAAGAAAATTAAAATCTGCATCCACAGCTGTCGAGGAGCGTCACCTGTTTCAGAACCATGAGCTGGTCGAGGAAGTACACACACTCGCTAGTGAAGAGCTCCCACACGGCCTCTTCCCTCCTGTGGTCCTGATCTCCACCCTCTAGCTTGCCTTTGCAGCCATGGATCTTCAAGAAGCCCTCCAGTGAACAGTCCTGGGGTGGAGAGGCATTGCACTAATAGTTGTATGGCGAATTTCTACAACCTTGGTCATGCTGGATCGCCAGTGGTCATTAACATCTCACCTTGTATGTCTGTAGCTCTGTATCCCTCCAGTCCTCCACCTGCATGGTGGACAGGTGCTTCATCACATCTGACACAGAGCCTTCCTTTCCTTTAGCCTGAGGGAGGGGCAGGAAGAGGGTTGGGAGGTGGAGGGGCAGGAAGAGGGTTGGGAGGTGGGGGGGCTAGTTTCCAAATTCTTTGTTAGTGTCCAACCTGGTCTGTGCGACTGAGTACTTATGAACTCTGAACCAGTGTTACTTTGAGTTTTAGCAGGTGTTAGCCACACGTGTTGGGATTCCAGTGACTCCCACCCCCTCCCCCATCTTGCAAAAAAAAAAAAAAACCTGGGGGTCCCTGACACCTACCGGAACACGTCTTATGAACGGCCACTTTGACTTCTTGGTATCTGTGGTAGGAAAAACGACAGCATGCATTGGTGACATGTGGTAAGAGCAGGTTACTGGGGAAGCCAGATAGCTGGTTAAACAGCTCTGTCAGTGAAAGGTTAACCTGGTTCACGACCTCAGTAAAGAGTAGGTTACGAGGTAGAGCTCTGCACCTGTGAAAAGACTACTTCAAACATTCCACATCACCAGGAAACACTTTCTGTCACTTGGGAAACATCCCTATTCCCGTCTGCCACTTTGTTCTTATTTTGTTGCTATATGTCACACATGAGTTGTGTAAGAGGTCATGAATGGTCAGATTATGAGTGCTGTTGTAAATATGCAGCCACAGACAAATGATATCCCAATTAGATAAACTGGGTTCCAGTCGGGCTAGAATGACCCAGGCATTCAGTTGCACTAGCATTTGAAGGGACGTTACTAAAAGGCACTTTCCATGGTACAGTGGGAGTGCAAGTCGTTGTGAGTCCTACATGGTTCACTGGCTAATTCACAGTCATTGAACCCAGGTCCCTGAGTAAAAATGCTCATGCTGCAGCCTGTTAATCAGGTCTCTGCTGATGTAGAGGCTCGTAGTTGCGATCACATGTCATGCGAAGGACAATGAAAACAAAACGCAAGCGATTCGTGCAGCAGAGAAATGACAGATGGCAAATGACCTGAAATGGTGAAGGACAGGATACCTGCTGCCCCGTTGGACACAAACAGGTCTCCCGGAGACATGTCCAGTCCTGGCAAGCTGATCACTACCGAACTCCGTCTTCGCTCCTCCAGGCTGCGGGTGCAGAAACAGAGGGAGGTGGAGAAAAGGAGACGAATCAACAGGGTGTGAAGGAGGAAAGTAGGATGGAAAGTGCAGATGTCACTTGCAATGAATGTGCTCTAACTGACCTTCAACAACCTTGAGGTTATTACACTTTATTAAAATAATGACTTAAGCTTGTCCTGTTCAAGGTAAATTATCAGTGTAGGTAAGACACCTTTGTCAGTCTTCCTAGAGTGTCAGCACTATATCCACAGAGCAGACACAAGGTGTCCACCATTGCAAACATCTCCTCTGGATGCATGTAAAGGGGTTTGCTCGTGAACCTCAGAAAATGAGAAGTCACTTCACACGTAAGTGACATGGCTCAAGACAATGAGCTAGAGGTCAACACCAGCAGTTAGCGTTTCTCTGTTTTTGAACAGGATGTGTAGCTGTCGCGTCTCTTTATCTAATTCATGACCTTGCGACACCCCGCAACACCCTATCATCCTGCTTTGCACAGGGGAGCATCTCTGAAGTTGAACAACACCGATAATTATGAAACAACGCGGCACGACTTGCCAGAAGAATTTAGTTGCGGCAGGTAACAGAACACTTGCTGACATCTGTGTGTTTGAAATTTCCTGTGTAAAAGGAGGATCCAGGGGCAGTGCATGGATCAGTTGGTTAGATTGCTGTACCGGTAACTGGAAGGCTGACAGCTGGATTCCTGGGAATGGCAGAGTGATGTCACCATCTGGCCCTTGAGCAAGGCCTTTCATCCCCAGCTCCAGGGATTGTCCAACCCTCAAATGTACATCATTTTCATAGTAAATGTCTCAGCACAATGCCTCCTGAGACATCTCCAGTTCTCTTTGCAGTGCTGAAGTGACTGCACAGAAACGGAATCCATCTGCGGAGCCAGGATGACGAGCACTGGCCAGACCTCCATACCTGAAACACGCTTAGTCTTGGGCCCATTTCAGTGCCATGTGGTGCAACCAAGCTGACAGAGCACTGCACAGAACCCACCCTGCACTGCACCCTCCTGATGTTCATGCAGGAAATCGTCTTTGTGCTCCGGTCAAGGTCTATGTTTTATCCTCTGTTGTTATGGAGGCTTTTTACCCACTGGGATGCAGTGATCACATAAGCCTGCCTCTAGTATGTTCTGTGGCTCAGGACGCACTGATGACTGCATTTGGGGGATAGCAGTCATGTCTCTAACATCCTACCAGGTCAAACTGACCCCTCCCCCTCAAACAAAACATAAAAAAACATGGCAGGAGCTGCTGGAAGGCACCATCAAACTTAAGGGCAGATGGCTGGATGTATTTCAGTATTATTATTTCAGAAATATTAAGACAGTGAATAGCTGGACAAAAGCAAAGTCATATGTAAATACCACAAGTCTCCGAAACCATTTAACGAGGCATCATCCAGATGCTCAATCTTGGCACTTATTGGTCATGTTAATTAGAAAGTTCTTTAATGCAGCTGCTTTAGAGTAAATTCATAATGCACATGTTTACGTTTTTAATAATGCACCAGGTTTGAGGGCTCCTTCTACAATTTACATCAATTAAAATTAGAATCTCTTTCCTATACAAGAATAACTGGTTTTGTAATCGAAATATCCCTAATTAAATCAGAATCAGGACCTTGTGAGTCAGAACTGAATCAATTCTGCAAATCAGTGCCGATATCCAACGCTACTGCACTGGGTAATACGTGCAGTATGTCAGCACTCTGTGCTGATGAAGCACAATAACTCTAATGCTAATTGCTGTTTCCTGATTTTAGCGGAATCCCTGGACTGTGAATCTCATGCCCAGCGAAAGTGGCGGAGAACCCGCAGAACTCCAAGGCCATAACTTGGGCTCCTTGGGTCCTACTTGCCAGTCTAGAGCCCAGCAGAGTAAACAATGGAGCCTCCAGGTGTCCTTTTAAACCCAGCAGAACATAGGGGTATGAGATTAACCAGGTTAGGGTGCAATGGCACGGAGGACACCCCAGTTTCTGTCCATCCTACTATTTAATGTTTGAATAATTGGTCCAACCACAGTTTTGACATTCAAATGAGGTTGTAGGGGCAGCCAGTGAGATGCTCAATAGAAATCAAACCATAGCTTTCACTAATGAAAATATGCAAACATTGAAGCAACACTAAAACACTAAGACTCACCGTTCTTGAGATGGATCCTTCGCCTGTTTAAGTAAACAGACAGGAGCTGGTTAGTCATGGCCAGTTTGATGTCATTTCAGGCGGTAATCCAAACTGCAAAAATGCTTAAATGACGCGACCAGCAACACAATTCAGGCACCCGACAACATGGAAAACACTTACTGGATTTTTAACCCTCCGCATATAAATAAACAATTCAGTTTAACGTCAGAGAATACCTCAGTCAGTCGATGCGGCTAATGAAAATATCAATAAGATCAAATTCGAACTTGCTAAATCTCCGCTAACAGTAACAATTCCCTCGTTTGGTCGTGTCTGTGCCTGCCTCAGTGTTACGTTAAATTTAAGGGGCAGACTCTCTTCGTATCCTGGTATCGTCCAATGGGACGCTGCTGGGGGCACCTGCTGATTCAGTGGATGTCTAAAGCAGGTCAGAATCTGACGTTAAACTAAAAGAACTCTCATTTCCAGTTCTCAAGCAATCATACCAACGGACATCAGCAACAGTATTTTATCGATAATATGTTTTTCATTATATACTAAACACATACTACCTGATTCAATTGCTCTTCCACTTCTGGGGTTCCGCAAACGGGTTTAGTAACACTACATGACATTATTCTCTGTTGAATCAGACTGTTGTCCAGAGTATGGCATCTACCCGATCTGTTCGTAGATTCCATCGGGGACACGGCGGGCTGGTTGTCCTGCTCCCCGTTCGGCCGGACTCCCGGTTCCGGTAACAGAAACCCGTACTTGTACTGGGGTAAAAGTGCGTTCCCCGGAACGGGGGATTCGCAGGTGACCGAGTCCTCCTGGGTGCCATTCCCCTTCGTGTGGTCCTGGATGGCCTTCACGGGCCGTCGGACGCTGTTCCTCATTCTTCTCAAGGTGGGGGACGTGGAAATCCGAGCTGCCGCCTGTCTGTTAAACTGAAGAAACGGCGTGACCTTTTCATCTTGGTCCAGGAGCGCAGCGTGCTTCCCTTTCACATGCGACCTCGGCTCGTCCATCCACATTACGATCGGAGCGCTGGTCTGCGTCTCTTTGTCCTCCAAGAGCAGTAGGTCCGTTTGAGTCTGTGCCACGGAGCTCTCCGCCACGCCATCCCCCCCCGAGAAGCCCTCCGTGTAGCTCCCGGTCAAAGTTTCTTCGAGTATCGCTCCGTTTTCGCAAACTGTAGTGGTGTGTTCCTCCGACGACATTTTTCATATTTTCGCGTTGTATTAAAGTTATGCTACTAAATGACAGGTAATGCAAGCGGATACTTAATTTTCCGATGTTTACCTGTAAAAATATAGGGGAACATTACAGACTGATGGGTGTGTTTATATGTTTTGTCTTACTAACGTTACAATAATTTTTAATTAGGGAACACATTGCTCGACCCGGAGTAACCAGCCGTGCGTCCGGAGGGCAGCATAACGTCCCCCGGCGCATATATAACATCTGCGGGGTACAATGAGGGGGGGTTCACTTACCCCCGGCAAATCCACGAAACCTTCGGCGCTGTCCAAAGAGGTTGTCCCAAAAACACGTCCGGTTGCATGTTTCAATATGAACGATTCAATACTAGAAAGTATCGCTCATCTGACACGCTGCTGCTGACAGCTGCGCATAATACGGAAGAGACGGTCGGAGTTGCGCAAATGTCGCTTCAGGTGACAGCAAACGTCCATGTAAAACGCAAGCGCCCTGGAAAGAGTTCAGTTAAAACTGGCCAAAT
Organism: Brevimyrus niger; assembly: GCA_015164015.2. Lineage (NCBI taxonomy): Eukaryota > Metazoa > Chordata > Actinopteri > Osteoglossiformes > Mormyridae > Brevimyrus > Brevimyrus niger. The sequence continues at coordinate 7,143,190 of JAABNY020000001.1, forward strand.
GTCCGCAGGGCTGCTTTTTATTATCTATATGAATTGTATCTGTATATAGCAGCTAGGGTATCTACCTGTGCCTTAAACAAAGCGGTCAGAAACAACGGGTTGAAGAAAGCCGATTCCCCTGTGACTCACGGTTGTCCGCCGACCGTCGGCTGACAGCGATGCGCACTCCTCAAGACGGCTGGAGGGGAGGAGAGAGCCGCCCGCTCCTGGCCGTGTCGACATACCCCGTGGCGTGTCACATCCCGTACGACACAAAGGTCGGGAGATACCAGTCGTCAGGTCCTTTTTTTCTGCACTCCCCGTTGTTAGCTGGCGGGGGGGGGGGGCAGATAATGCCTGGAACAAAATGTTGCTTTAATGTTTGGTCACACGGCAACGGGACACAAAACTCCACTATCGCCGTAACAGACGTTTTAAAATTTACAATACGTGATTCTGAGCTGGTCAAGTGAAACAGGCCACCAAGGGAGAGTTTCTAAGCAAATTTAAGTATATATCGGTGTGCTGTTTTTCTTATATCAAACGTTTAATGTAAAATTGTACTCAGTATTCAGTGTTTCACGCCTCCATTGAGCCACTTTCCCAATGGAGTTTGTGTCCAAAGGGCAACAAACAATCCCACGATGACCAAGAAAACATTTGCTCGCCATAAAATATTGATTGATTCCCATTAAGTAGTGTTATGGTATAACCGGCATCTGACTGTACTCCTGCGTCGTGGCGCCGGGGATCGGCTCACCGGTTAAGTGGGTAAGATGTGGATGAATGGTGTGGTCTATTGTAAAAGAACAATGTACGGCTCGTGCTCGCAGTTCGTGCTGCTTTGTTTTGTTTGTTTTGTCAGGATTTGCTTCTCCAGTTCGGCAAGCAAATCCCTCGTCGGAAGATACTGGTTGTGGCTGCTGAGCGCGCAGTACTGCAAAATTATACCTCCTGTAAAATATTTCTCTGCTGCATAATTCACCGCTGTCGTAACGTGATAACATCCTGGTACAGCTGGTCCTTAGCGGCGTCCCTGATTGCACTCAAGGCCGTATGCAGCCTTTGCCCGTCGACTCAGGTGATGCTCCTGATGGCACACATGCCAGGCCGGTGCCGCTCCTCGGATCCGATGGGTCGTCTTACAGCCACCCATTACGGTGGCGTTTAATAGGCTTCCATTGCGCAGTGCCGCACTCTGGGTGTATCCCAGTTACCCAGCGTCACCCCGAGAACAAGTCAGACCAGACTTTCACATCGGCAGATTGTAGACCACGCTGATGTCATCGTTACTCTTGTAAAATATAACTTATGCCTCCGGCGCGGTCCGTTCATAGGTAAAGCTGCTCAGAAACCAGCCAACACCTTTTTAGGGTGACTCAGAATTCCAGTTGTACGTATTACTTAATTTGAATATGTATACACCGATATTTATGTACAGTGGGTGTAGAACGTTGCTGCCTCCTTTAATTATTTTAACTAACCTACAGCAAAAAAAAATAAAATAACGCCCAGCAAAATTATATTCCAACAATCTTTATTTAAAAATAACATCTTCTAATGTCCATGTGAAAAAACAACAACACCCATTAATTATTAGCGGAAACACTTTTTCTGCTTGAATTACAAATAGCCGTGAGGGTGTTTAGACACATTTCCACCAAATCTGCACGTATAGTGGAAAAAATATCTGCTCTCTCGTTATGATGATGCTAACATGCCATGTTAATGATGAACTATGTGTCCCTGAACCTCTTTGTGAAGCTTCTTCACAAAGACGAGTGACGGCAGAGTCTGTTATTCTGTGCTTTCTATTCGCTTGTAATTTCCTGGCAGCGTGGCCCCATCTGGGGTTATCAAGCGGAGCCCCCTTTTCTGCCCGCTTTTCTTGATAGAGTTACATGCACCTAGAGTTACATACATGTGTTTTTTTAGGCCTGCCTAAGAGTTGCGTGTAGACTGCTTTTGCCTGAATGCAAAGGACGCCCTCAGGCAGGAGGACCAGATACGGTACTGGCTAATCCTTCAACCGGTTTGGTGGGCACTGCTGCGTGAATAATAGACTTTCAGAGCCCCCTAGTGGCTAATAAAGGTAATTGCGGTGAATTCATCAGTACTGCTGACAGCACTGAGGTTAACGAGTTCAGCATCTGCTACAGATTGGCAGCCAGTGAGGAAGCTGGTCAAGGCAGGATGGTGCCACACTCATGAATAATTTCCTCTTTCCTGCGCGTGCCTGGGAGCCCGAGTGCATGCAGATGCTGCTGGTTTGTATGAACCTCAACTCTGTGCTGTGATGTAGGTCTGTCCTCTACACAAGTTTGACAGACTCAAGGTTAGAGGAAACTAGGTGTAGGGTTGCAAAATTCTGGGAATTTTCCATGAATTGCCATGGAAAGTTTACAACTTGGCATATTTCCAAAATTTCCCAGCTTAACTTCCCATGGAATGGGAAACTTCTGGAATGTTTATGGAAATTTCCTGTCCCTTTACAACCGTACTGTGGTCCTGGCCTGAACAATACAGCCCCAAACTGCTCCACTGGCTATGGAGAATGCTCTAGATCAGGGGTCTCAAATTCCAATTCTGGAGGGCCGGAGACCGACACAGTTTTTGATTCACCCTCATTTAACACACCTGATTCAACTCCTTGTGCTAATTACCACAATTCAGCAATTGAGCTGAATCATTTGTGGTGAAGGGGGAAAGAACTAAGCTACACAGGGCTGCAGACCCCCAGGACTGGAGTTTGACACCCCTGCTCTAGATCATTTGTGGGGGAAGTGTGTCATGGTTGTGGAGATCTGCAGAGTGGGGAAGCCCATTCATAAAGGGCTTGAATATTCATGCAGTGATAAAAGGAACAAGATATTAATGTTCCCAAAAGTCAGCACACATAGCCCAGCAGCTGTTCAGTTCAGCAGTCTGGTTTTCATTGTCCCTCCCGTGCCTCTTGTCATGTTTATCATAAACTCATCATAAACTCCCTCCCTCTGCTTTACTGCCTGCTACTTTATTTGAAGGTGAGCATGTTGTGACTGTGGACCCACATATCTTAGGTTAATCATTACTCAGTCAGGCCCAGGGCTTGATTTAAGGGGTTTATTAGAAATATTTCCTGTTTCCGATAACATCGGGTAATGGTTCCGTTGCCATATAAGTGAATTACACAAACAATATCAATTTACCACAATATGGTCAATTGATAAGACAATGGAATAAAATACTGGGACCATGAGTCTATTGGTCTCATAGAGGCCGAGACAACCAAAAGGTGCTGGACTGTGGCGTGAATTATCCAGTGCTGTCCCACCTAAAGGCAGGGGAGGGCTCCCTCTTAGTAAGTCAGTTTTTTGTGATTTCCGTTGGGGTAAATTTAGCTGTGCAAAGTAAGCAATGGATAGTTGTGAGTTTTCTAAATGCTACACTTCAACCCACAAGAAGCGAAGCATGACGCTTTTGGTGTGGCGACCCTATTAAAGCTCCTTAGTGTTCTGTATTATTCTGCCATGCTTGCTCATGCATGTTGGAGCATGCTGTCTCACTGACCTTTCACACTATGACCTCTGACCTCTTCAGCATCACGTGCTGGGAGGACTGGTTTCGCTTTAAGAGCCTTTGCTCCTTGGGGGGGGGGGGGGGGGGGGGGGGGGGTGCGCCGGGCAGACCCACCCCCCAGCGCCCAGGCGGGGGGGGGCGTTTCTCTC
>JAABNY020000001.1:7170177-7184078 GCA_015164015.2 Brevimyrus niger
GGGGAAAGTTTGTGAGGTGCCTTAAAAAGGATGTGAAACCCGGGGTTTTAAAAGGGAGGGTTATTTTAGAATAATTTTTGATGGGCCCCCCCCCCCCCCGATTTACACGCCAGTGATTCTAACCGTTTCTGTCAACAGGACGCCTATAAGTTGCCACACAGGCTGATTGAGAAGAAGAGACGAGACAGGATTAATGAGTGCATTGGGCAGCTGAAGGATTTGTTACCGGAACACCTGAAACTGACGGCAAGTTTTGTCTTCGTTCGTTCCAGTTCTGTGGTGCAGGGCTATCATTTTAAAAATCACTGTTTATTCAAAGTTCACAGTGTAACATGATGCTGTGTGATTGTGTCTTGCATAGACGCTTGGGCATTTGGAGAAGGCTGTGGTTCTGGAATTGACGCTGAAACATGTAAACGCCTTGACCGCGATCACCGAGCAGCAGCACAAGAAGATCATCGCTTTGGAGACCGGTGAGTGGCATCATGGCTCCTGTCAGGTTGAACTTGAATTATTCGCGACCATTAATCGATGCAAATAATGCGCGCAATCTTCGGCAATACTTAGTATGACGCGATGCTTTCATTTTTCTCTTTCGAATATTTGAAATTTGATAAATTTCTGAATGCTCTTTTCGTAGGTGATCGATCGACAAAATCGTGTGTCCAGCCTGATCTAGATGCATTCCATTCGGGCTTTCAAACTTGTGCCAAAGAAGTGCTGCAGTTCCTGAACAGGTCCGAGAACTGGACTGCCCGGGACCAGAGATGCACTCAGCTAATCAACCACCTCCAGAAAGTTTGCGCTCAGCTCCTTCCCAGTGCCCAGCTGCTGTCCCAGCAGCTCCTGGCCAGTAAAAGCGCCACCGTAGCTCATGGTCACAAAGCGGAAACGCAGGCGAACTGTGTTCCCGTTATCCAGAGGACTCATATCGGGGAACTGAACGAAAACGACACGGACACCGACAGCGGCTATGGAGGAGATGTGGAGAAATATGAATGGAAGGCTGACCCAGACTGTAACGGCGCAAAGGCGGTCGGACCCCAGGCGGTTAAAATTAAGCAAGAGTACGGGGACGAGCCCCGAGCCAAGAGAGCGAAACTGGACCCCAATGACTTTGCGATGTTTAAATCTGATTCGACTAGCAGATCTGATGTGTCCGTTTTAAACTCATTGATGGGACTAGGCGGTGTACCTTTCGGACAACAAGCGTCTTTCTGCATGCCTTTCTATTTTCTTAACCCATCAGCAGCTGCGTCTTACATGCCTTTTGTGGACAAGTCCAATTTGGAAAAATATCTGCTGTCCGCCACGGCAGCGGTGGCAAACCCCTTCCCGTTGCTGTACCCTGGACTCCCCGCGCAGGCGGTGGCGGCTGCAGCCGCAGCCTTCCCGGGCGTGTCGCCAGCGCTTTCTCTAGGTAAAAGCTTCGGGCTCTCATCCCTGTCCCAAAATACCGACAACCAAGCCCCCAACCTGGAAACGCCGATCGAGGCGGAGGCAGCTTCACCTGTAGAGAGTCAGATCATTGAATCTCCTTACGGTGAATCCAAGAAGACTGAAGCAGACGAGTGCTAAATCACTCAATGCCCACATTTTATCCCCATATATTTTTCAAAACGCGTTTTTTTCAGTTAAGTGGTGAGTCTTTATTTTTATGATAGTTTTAGCTGAGGAAGTCGACACGTTAATGTTATTTTAATAGAAAAAGAGAATAAGTTTGTTCAAAATAACACTGCAGTTAACAGGACATTAATTGTATTCTGTTGAAGTGCTATGTTTACAATTTATAGATTTAGCATATAATGTAACAACTGACTGATAAATATTTAAGTCTGTATCATAACTGTCAAAGAATGTTTTGACCTAAGGGCAAAGTTTTTCAACAAAAGATCAAATTGACTTTTGGTTTGATTAATGTATCCAGCGCAGATGAGCGCTTGCGTAGAGTACGGCAGGTCACGTGTCTGATACTAAGACGTGGGAAAGGTACATGGGCACCTTAGTGGAAATTTGATACTGAATGTAACTTATTTTTAATGAATATGGAAGCATATATAAATATATTAATTATCAGATTCCAGGTGTTTGCTTTTTGCAAGGTAAAGTGCACTTGTTCATGCTTTTCAAAGACGATCTTTTTACACCATTGCCTGTCCCTGTTATAATCCAGACAGGAATATATTTTCCTATTTAGATTAACTAAACTACGAGACAGACATTTCATTGACAAACATGTATGTGTGTGTAATGGTGGCACTGCAGCCATGCTATTTAACATACAATGCATGTTTCTGAGATGTGGAAGACATTGAAATGTTGACTACAAGTGCAGACTGGCAAATATTGTGAGATGCAAGAACCGGAGATGCTTTGTTCAGCTCTGGGATGTGTGAGACCCGTGACCAAATAGCGGTCTAATAGGCGATGTGGAGGTAAAGTTCCCGGATGAATACTACCTTCAGATTATGACTTCGCTCCAAGCTCCTAATTTGAACGTGATGTATTACAATAGTTTAGTTTCTATGTTAACAATTGTGAATTGTTGCAATTTATTAACGGAGCATATATTTTGGCGTGCACGCATATTTAATGTATCGATGAATATGTTTATCAATAGCGCCAGCTTTAAAACGGAACGGTACCTGTTCTTTGGTGTGTCAGGCTTCCAGTTACCTTAATTCATACGCCGTCACGCTCACAACACATACATGTGGAATATGGGGATGAGCGACCAAGGATGTTCCAAGAATGTCAAGCCTATTAACAAAGCCTGATTCGGAACTGAACACGAAACTTCTGCCTAGAGATCTTTGGTGAAGTGTTTATACTGACTGCAGTCAGGATCTGGCTGCACGAGTGGCTTCACAGAATGTTCTGGAAGAGACGACAATCTCACAATAAACTTATTCTGTAAATAGTCAAAGATATGTATATTTCTTTGTTCTTTTATTTTTTTTAAATATCCAGTGCTGCTCATTGGTGTTTGCCACAAAAGCTGAATTTTTCATGGTCTGTTGCCAAACGTAGTAGCTTGTATGTGAACATAGTTTGCAAACACAATGAAGTAAATGTCTGTTGTTATAAACTATGCGTTTTTAACAAATTTCATTAAGTGTGTAGTTTTTGTTAGGTTCTTTAGGCAAATTTGTCTTATTTTAAAAAGTCACGAAATAAACAATAGAACATATGTTTTAAGTCTCATTCTTTATTAACTAATCGATTAAACGTCGCGTTCTTGCTAAGAATACTCGTAGACTATTTGCAGGATTCAGTGCCTTCCGGTTGCCTCATAAGACACAGAATGCCTGTTGATGGCGCCACTGAAGAAAAGCAAGGGCTTTTATCCAAAGGTTAATCCTGAAAATATTGCCATAAATAAAGCGAAGCCTCATTAACCCTGGGAAATGGTGCTGTGCTTCCTTCCCTGTATTCGGCTACAGACGAATCCCAGCCAGGGTGATCCGCAGATCGGCCAGGCCACGCGCAAGCAGGTGGACGGAGAGATCATCCCACTTTGCGCCTGCAAAACAAGCAAATGCTCACTTAAAATGTGCACATTAAAAGAAAGTTGACAATTAATATATAGAGCGAAATTCGACCAAGCAGTTACGAATAGCTTTGAGCAGAAATTGATATACTGTTATTTGCAATGGGACTTGCAGACACTGCAGTATTCGGATCTTCCAGAGCTTCATCCAGAAAAATCTATTCCCTGCACACGATGTCCGCCTCCGAGGTTACATCAACTAAGTGCACATACACTCATTAGGAAAATACTGTGTAATATTATAGCCTAGTAGCCTAGTATCGGCACTAATGTGGCTGAGGTTGTGAAAGTGAGGTACTGCAATATAACTTACCCTGCTGTAGAACGTAGATTAATTGTAATAATGCTACTGGTATATAGCCTATATATGCAGATGTATTATGCAACTATGGCGAATGATGCATACATACACTGCAAGCAGGGGCGTAGGAATGGGGTGAGATAGAGGGAACGTGAACCCCCCGATATTTATTTTGGCTCCATTCATCCTCCCTATAAATAGACTCTTGCCTTTATATTATTAAGTACCCCTTATTTTCAAACTGTCTTGTACAACATTGATTGCATAGGTTTTATTCACATAGTTATGATGGTGCTGTTTTACCGCTTATTCGTTAAGAGATAAAAATGCGCAAATTATTATTTCCGCGATCCCTAGTGCAGTTAGATTAATTCGGCTGATTTTATTTAAATTAATGTGCCCGCCACCGGAAACGCGGACTTTCACCCGACCTAAACCTCCTTATACACTCATGGTTACCAGACTTTTGCGCGGTGTTAATTATTAAACTGGCGGTACATGCATACAGCCACGGCCGATCCACGTCAGCTCCCCTGCCCTTCGCCCGGGTTCATGGCGGCAGAGCCGCGCTAGACGGTGACGTAACTAATCTCCTGTCCCGGAGGAGGGGGGGGTCGAGGGTCACCGCAAGATCATCACATGCGCCTGCACAGAACACGCAGCCGCCCATGTGCAGCAGACAGCCATGCGGCAGGTAGGAGCCGGGAGAATGGCGGTGTGGGAGGGCAGGTTTACCTGAAGCTCTGCATCGCTGAGCCATTATCCGTGTTTTTGCAGAAAGCAGCGACGCGCGTCTTGCGTGACTGTGAATTCGGCGCGTTTCATTTTTTTTCTGCGCACTGCTACGGTCGGGCAAACTGGAGCGCCGATTTGCTTTGACTGCACAGCGTCGCCACGGCGGCGCGCGGTTACATAACCGGCATTGTGCACGTGCTGCCCTCGAGCTGCTTGATGAAAAACGTGACCGGCGGATCTAGGGAGAGCAGGCAGCCCCATGGATAAAATATCCGAAAACCATAATCATAAAATACCCATAAATATCTAAAGTGAATACTTTTAAAGCATATTATATCTCAGAGCCATACTGAAAAAGGAAGAAGAAACATTAAAGATAAATAATTTCGTAAACAAACTTAATGGTAATTTTAATGAAACTTTTCTAGCGGGTGTGTTGCAAATATGACAGATACTTCAAACTGGTCACTGAGCTGATATGTTGCATCTAGATACACGTCTCTCAGGGACTTCAATTCTACGCCCGAATTGTGAGTTTTATCTATCCCGTTGAGTTTCAGGTAATCACAGTATATGGTCCTAGGCCTGCACTAAGACTCATATTAGTAGAAGTAAAACATATCTTGGAAAATAAGCAGTTGAAAGTAATAAAAATGTTACATTTTGAAATAATGTCAAATTAATCTCAAGATTTATTATATATACAGAAGAAACTGTCTTTTCAAATATCCTCAAGTTATCTTGTCTGTCTTCGGGTAGTGGTTTGAGCAATATAAAATTAGGTAATGGCGTCATCTGCTGGCCAAAACCATTTATTAAAAGTCAATTTCAGTTTATATTTGGCTTTGTATTCTATTTGCCTTATTGAGTTTCCGTCTCAACTCGCAATTATCATGAACTCATCCAGTTCACATTCAAATGGGTCAATTGACGACAGGGAGGTTAAAGACCGATGTTTGTATTGTCAATGTTTTAATCTGTTGTACCATTCAGTCAAGGCGACCCAAACTGCTCCCGTGAAACATGTAGGTCTGTAAAGGGGGTGAAATCAAGTTTCTTTGGAAAATAATGTTTAGCGAGAAATTGGAGAATAACATTGATGCGAAGCCCAGTAACAAACCCTTGACAGAAGAGCTAAGCACCATCTCAGGTCCCTAAAAGGACAGTGTTCTTGTAAGCAGTAGTGATTTCCAGGTCGATCACTCCCTTCCTCCCTCAGCTGCGTGGTACCAATTTGCTCTGCCACAGTTCTCGGTTCTGCCTTTTGCTTATTTGGAAACCAGGTCATAATTTACACAGCGCCATGTGATAGGTGACTGATGTAACCAACCACACGAGGTGAACCTGTATTTTAGCCATTCTGCTAGAGACAAAATGTTTTACAGTGAACAGTTGGGTGACCTTTAATTCTGTGTCTCGTGGTACATCAGCAGCGCACTTGCGCCACAAAGAAAACCGAATAACGAAGGATAGCGTATTTAATAGCAAAAGAAAAAAGTAATTTGTATTCACGTTGAACAAAGGTGGTAATAAAAAAGAAATCTTTATTTAAAACAGTTGAATATAGCAGAAGGAGAAGCGAAGAATACAGGGTTTCCATTATAAGTAGTGCATCAAAGTGTCGAGGAAATGCATAGAGATCAGTGCAGACAGTGTTCCCTGTGGCTCGTGCCGCATGCACGGGGACCCGTCTTTCGTTTAAGTCTTGCTTTTAAAACTAGAGCCCTAAGAACAGGGATATAAAGTTGTAGAAAAGCACTTGCTTTTTCAATTGATGCACCGGGTGTCAGGCAGTTAAAACATATCGTTTTTTTGTATATTACAAATTGACTTGAATGCACATATTAAAACACTGTACATATATATCTTTTCTACCTGTATTGTGATCTCTGTTGCCATGAGAGACTGAACTGGGAGAAGCCGTTTCCGTTCTCCTCTGCTGCACCGGTCGTAGAAAAGCCCAGCCTTTAAAAAAAATGTACTGGTTCTGTGCTGCCCCCTGCTGGCCCAGCCTGGATTTGGATGCTCAGGTGCGGAAAAGTTCTGCTTTAGAAAATCAGCTGAGCAAATGTAAAGTAAATATGAACATCCATCAGGAACAAAATGTACTCATGCAGTCCAACAAAGAAAGTTTGGCTTTGTTTAAGAGAAATATATGTAGCAATACCCTCACCATAACATCACTAATTTAACAGAAGGGGAGTAATGTGTTTCCAAGAACACAACACTTCACATTAGCTACAATGTATCATAGGTACAAAGCCAATAGCCTACATTTTGCTAGTTTGATTTACTGATGCTGCATAGTTCTAGAATCTTCAGTGGGGTCGAGTACATTGCTCACAAATAGAATACAAATCTAAACCAAAGGCTTTTATTACTTGACATTATATCTGTTGGTCATAGTGGATTAAGGCAGATAAGTGGTTTTCTCTAAAATGGTTAATCTACTAGGATCTACATGTGTGAAAAGTCAATTGCTGCAAGTCCTCCAGGACTCGATGCTTCTTAGTCATGCTGCATGAAATGTAATCAGTGCAGTAACATGCAGCTGGCTCGCAGTGCTGGGCTCTCGCACTCGGCGCATTGGTCTCCATGCCAGATGCGATGGGTATGTTTAAAAGCTTGAAATGTCCCTGGGCAGTGTTACTGTCAGATTTAAAAACACAGGGTGTGACTGGTTAGTTCCATCTTTCCCAGAACAAAGTGATTTGCTTCATCCAATTGGAAGTCATTTGCCTCCACAGAATGGACCTATTCAGCAAAAGGACTATGGTTCTCCCTGGGGGGGAGGGGGTTATGCTCCACAGCTCACACATAGATGCCCTCGTGGCTGAAGCCAGAGGGCAGGTGACACTCCTGGTCCTGTAGGTTGTTGTTGGATAGAGGTTGAGAAGAGGCCGGACGCTTCAGGGAGCCCCACAGCGAGGCAGCAGCATCTGCACACAACACAGGAGGTGGGGTTAGAGTTGTGGACAGACCTGTAACCGGAGAGTTGTTGGGTTGAGTCCCAAGAGGGATGGTGCCTTTACTTCCTTTCACACGTTATATTAATATCCTAAGCCAGGGCTGCCCAATCCTGCTCCTGCAGAGCTTAGGTGCAGCCCTAATTTAACACACTTGATACAGATAATCAGGCCTTCAGTATGACAACCAGCTTAACTTCAACATAGCTGATTCTAATACTGAGATATAACTGAAGGGCCTGATTATCTGTATCCGGTGTGTTAAACTAGGGCTCCATCTAAGCTCTGTAGACTGGCACAGCTGGCAAGGCCAAGAAGATGTTGGGTAACATCTCTAGGTGTGTGGAGTTTAAGTCAAGGAGATGATGTTACATTTATACAATTCCTTGGTAAGACCCCACCTAGAATATTGTGTGAGGGTTTGGTCACCATACCTTAAGAAGCACATTACTGCCTTAGAAAAGGTTCAACGTAGGGCTACGAGAATGATTCCTGGTCTTAGGGGAATCTTATGATGAGAGGTTAGCTAAAGTGAATCTATTTAGCCTTGAGCAAAGGAAACTAAGGAGGGGGGACATGATCCAGGTATATATGATTCTAATGGGTCTGGATGCTGTTCAGCCAAATGGCAATTTCAATATTAGTTTAAATACCAGACCTCGTAGCCATAAGTGGAAATTAGCGGGAGAACATTTTAAAATGAATTTGAGGTAGCACTTCTTTACACAGTGTGTAGTTAGAGTATGGAATAGTCTTCCTACTAGTGTAGCACAAGCTAAAACCCTGGGTTATTTTAAATCAGAGCAGGATAAGATTTTAACAACTCTGAGCTATTAAAGTTTTCCCTAGACAAGCTTGATGGGACGAATGGCCTCCTCTCGTTTGTAAAATTCTTATGTTTTTATGTAAATGTGTGTTTTAAAATAAAAAGCAAAATAAAATGAACAACATCTCAATTTGTGCAGACTTTAAAACATAAACACTGAGAAACCCGCAAGTGCATATCTTCACCACTAGGTGTCAGCAGTGGTAGTGTATTTGTGGGATCTCTAAAAATAGTGTCCAAATCGCGAGGAACCGAAGGCAAATTAACTAGCATTAACGTGTCTTTTACCGCCATCAAATAAGCATCGCAAACAGCGAGATTTAACACTGCGCATCCCAAAGCGTGATAGATTTCAGTACGTATTCAAGCTTCCTAGCTTCCTATACGCCTAACGTTTCTTCCGTTTTCATTGTTCCTTAAAGCATAATTATGCGCTATTTGTGCGCTTTGCGTGGCCAACAAGGCAGGAGGTACTTCTTCCATTTGTGCAACAGTTGCATTCATTATTTCACATAAATCATTTTTTAAAACTGCCATTTAGACAAAATTGGTTGTTCATATTGCAATAATGCATTATACTAACTATATATAAGTGTGATACAACCAATGGTGTGTTTTAGTGATTAGATCTTGGCTACAAACGTGAACTGGACCCTGCTGCGTTTGTCTGTGTCGGCGCTGTCAGTCTGACACCGGGGTGGCGAGGTGTGCGCCCGGCGGCCGCCTGCACCTGCTCCGGGGCTGACGCGGCCGGGCTCCCCGCTGCTCTCACTGGGCGTAACGCTGACTCTGCTGCCCGTCTGCTGGATGAACTGCTGCAGATTGACCTGCCGTAGCTCCTTGGTCAGCTGCTCCAGCTCCAGCTCCTTTTCCTGCGGGGCGATTCGCGCCCACACGCTTTCATTTTAACAGCTCATGGAGGAGCGGTCGGTGGCGATCGCGGTTCTTGCCACATGGAGAGTAACCACGGCGGTCGTCTTTTGCAAAATTCTACTTAGTTGGCTGCCTCCTCAGTCACGCTGTAAACGGGTATCATTTATTTTGCACAAGGTTGCACTGCAGTGCTATGGCCCAGCTGAAGCTAACGAAAGTGCATGTCCGGTTTCTCCACTAGATGGCGTCACAGGTTGAACTGAACTCGCCGTTTCTCATTTGGGTTTCTGCCGCTTTATTGTGGAGGGGACAGTGAGTTCGGGGACATGGTCCTATGGCGTAAAATGTCACGCGCCATTTCCCCTACCCAAGCAAAAAGTTAAATGTGTTTGAGATACAACTCTGATTTGCTTGCAAGGCTTGGTGTAAACATCCAGCTGTATGAAAACATTAAGCATAATATTTTAACCTGTGTAAGTTGCTCGGGCTAAAAGTCTCTCTTAAGAATATAATAAGATAGTCCAGTGAAGTTAACTACATATATAATTATTTTTTTTTTAGTATTTTTATTTCAGTAGGCGGGGAAAGCGACACTAGCTGAAAATGCTTCTGAAACGGAGCCCATTCTGCAGTGACATGGCCACATCAAAACGGGTGATATTCTCTGACCCCGTTCGGGCCCCCAGACACCGGGGGGGCCTGGGGTCTCCATGGATCTTGGTCTCGCTCCCGCCCTCGGTGCAGATAGTTCCACATACTGGGTCTGAGAGAAGCTGAGAATTTTTCCACCAGATGCATTATTTTGTGATGCAGATAAATGGAGAGAATTTGTCTTAGAGTTTCCACGATGATGGGCACCTGGGCTTGGATCATGTTGTGTCCTTTACATCACACACACACACACACACACATACACACGTACACACATGGGGTAAACATATCCTTATGGGGACCGCTCATTCATTTCAATGGGAAGAATGCTAATGCTAACTATGACAACCTTAACCCCTACCCTGCCCTAACCATAACCATAAGTAGCCTAATGAAATACAAGAGTTTTTGCATTTTTAGTTTTTTCATAGCAGTCACCGATTTTTAGAAAATAGAGTTTTCCCTTATGTCCCCATAAGGATAGGTAAACCCGCGCACACACACTCACTCACACACGTGTGCACATTCACACTCACACATAAACACACACATACAAACACACCCACACACACTCATGCAGTCCTCAATGTCTTGTTTGACATGTAGCTGGATTAGGACATGTAATTTTTTCCTGTAGCCCTTTACTAATGCATCCCAGCATGCATCTCACTTGTAGCCATCTGCTCTTTTGAATCCGTTTGTAGCACCCCACTGTTAGGGGCCTGTAGGCCTATCACCTGTACTGCCCCCCGGCCCTGGTGGGACAGGCCTTGCCTCCAACCGCATCCCCACCCGCGGTGTGACAGAAGCAGCTCACCTGCAGCCGGCGTGCGGACTGGCCCAGCGATCTCTCCACGGCCCTGCAGCTGCTCTCCAGCCTGGATGCCTGCTGCGTCTGTGCCTCCAGCTCCACCTTCAGCTTGAATACCCTGGCCCGCACCTCCTCCTCATTCAACTTCTGCATCTCCTGTGTCTCCTGCTGCAGCCGCTCGGCCTGCACGCCGGCCTCCATGTCCTGGACGCGGCCTAGTGAGGAGCCCAGCTGCACCTCGCAGTCCTGCGTGCGGCGCAGCAGCTCCTGCAGCCGATCCCGCAGCTGCCGCTCGTTCTCCTGCTCGATCTGCAGCTCGTTCTCCCAGAACTCGCCCTCGCTGATCTCCACCTCGTTCCTCTGGACCTTGCGCTGCATGGCCAGCACATCCTCCTGCAGCCTGATGAAGGTGCCCACGCCAGTGGCTGCGCCGCTGCGCTCCGTCCAGGTGCGCAACTCCGCCTCGCAACCCCCGATCCTCTGCTCCAGCATCCGCAGCTTCTCCTTCTGCAGCTGTACCAGGTGGGCCAGTTCCCGGGTTGGGCTGATCCGCAGCCCGGACGCCGTGGCGATGCTGTTGCTATGATTCATGAGGTGCTGCTTGGCCTCTGACTCCCTGGACCTCCCAAACATGTCCAAGAAGCCCCGGGCGCCGCTCATGATGGTCACGGATTTGCGCTTGGGCTCCCTGCGTCTGAAGGAGCGCTCAGTGGGGGGGCGGAGCCTGGCCAATGGGGGGAGGCTCTGGCGGTACAGGACGCGCTCCGGGATGTGGGCGGGACCGTCAGAGGCAGGCCGCTCGGTCGCCGTGGACCCCGTCCTCCGCAGCACCAGCTGCACATCTCCAGCATGCGGGCCCCACTGGTTCAGTGAGGCGATGGGACACTCGAAGGGTGCTAGGGGGCGCTCTATTCCCCGCCATCGCTCCGTCAGCGTGTAACGCCCTGTGCGGCCTGTAGAGGCAGGCGGAACAAGTTGACAAGGCCGTGATGTTTCTCTCTGAAGGAAGCGTATGTCTCCGTTTGCTGGAATTCTCGAAATGGACAGATGTAAACAGATTTCAAAGACAGTACGATAAGTGTGTATCTGAGGCCAGACCGCAGGAGGTCTGGGCTGTGAACACAGCCACGGCCTGACGGAGGATCACGCCAGGCAGATTACCCATCATGCAACTGGGCGTCTGAGCGCTGACTGTGCACATGTCAGGTCTGCAGTTTTCAGTAAAGCACATAAGGCCCCCACCCCCTTCAGCTCTTACCGATGGCCTGTGCCAAGGCCACCACCACCTCCTGGCAGGTGGTGACCTCAGAGACCCCGCAGACCACGCGCTGGACACCGTCCACCCACACCTTCAGCTCCATGCCGTCGAGCCTCATTCCTCCATCTCTCATACCAGGAAATAGGGAGAGTCTGGGCCCAGTGCTGCAGGGAGAGGGGTTGATGGGGGTCAGAGGTACCCAACCCCAGGACAGATGTGTGGCCTTAACACTGCCCTGCTATCTGCCTGTGAGGTTTTTCTGTGATCACCCTCCTTCTGTCTCGCTGGGCCATCTGGTCCACTAGAAACGCACAGAGAGAGTGATGGAGTCATTCGAGAGGACAAATGGGACACTGGCGGGGGGGGGGGCGGGGGTGGGGGTACGATGTCTAATGCCAGATGGACGGGCACTGGGGACTCTGGAGGACCGGGGAGCAGCCAGCCTGTACAAGCCCACAGTTTTCATTCCAGAAGAGGAAAAAGAAAGAGAAAATTCATAACTGCTAAATACACGCTCGCTTAGGATTACAGACGCTCCCCGGGTGACGCAAGTCTGCATTACAATATTTCGACTTTAGAACTGGAGTTGATAGGTTTATCGGAACGTAACCCCATCGTAGCTCGGGGAGCGTCGGTATGTGTGTACAGCAGCGGATTTGCATATCTGGGAGCTCTGGGCTGCAGTCTAGTTTGGCCTATGCATTCATCGTCTGCTGGGTGTATCATCACTGCTGATGCTGTTTACAGACACTGTTAAGTTTCATCGCGTCACCTTAAAGCCGGGGAGACGTCCCCTGATTTACACCCGCGGTCCAGCTGGAAGTGGCCCAGATCCACAGTGGTCGGCATGATGCCCCCACCCGAAATCCAATCAGAGCCCCAGTGATCCAGAGCCTCTCCGTCAGCATGAGGTGTAAAACAGGCCAGGCAGCCAATCACGCACGCCCCCGGGCCGCCGCGTGTCCCGGGGATGGAGGAGGGACCCCAGCTGAGCTCAGAGACACGCAGGCTGGACTCACAGCTTCATCCCGCCGCCGAACTGCCGTGTTGTTGGCAGCGGCGACATGGAGGCCTCTGTGGTGGGGTTGTTCTCCCGGGACCGCCGGCGTTTAAGCCAAGAAGACCTGTTCTAAAATTCCGATTCTGCAGCACCTGGTGCCTGAGCTCACGGCCACCATCCCAGGAGATCCCCCCCCCACCCCCCCTCCGCCCGATCATCCTATTGAGGAGAGCGATTTGAAATGTGTAAATGAACGAAAATGTAAAACGCCAAACGAGTCCGGAATGACTCCTACTGGGACACCGCCACATGTTTTGAAGACTGGAGACCGGTATGTAACTCGGAAGACGCTGACTCACCCATTCGTGTTTCCAAACCGGAGTGGGGAAAGCTGGGGATCTGCGAGGAACGCCGTCTGGTTAGCGGGGATTCAGGCGGCTCCTTACGCCCGTCTGGATCTCCAGAAATGCAGGACGTCCCAAGTATCACGCCGCCGCTGAAAGGGGAGAAACGGCGGATGGATTCGGCGTCTGCAGCCATCAGCTATGCTGAGATGCATCCGGTTTGACCCCAGAAACACAGTCCTAAAAAAAAATCCCGCCTGGATTTACGGCCCTGCCAGAGAGACCCCGAGGGCCCACTGCTATCCCTGCCTGGTCGTGCTGCCGACTCTGAGGCCAGGCACACGCTGACATCCAAGCCCCTATTTTTGGGCTTTTTTAAAAAAGCCCACGCGAGGTGTGAGCAGTTGGCCGGTTTAGAGGAATCAAGCCAGGAAGCGGGGGACCAGGTGGCATTCAGGCCCCTCCCTCGTCTCCATGCCACACCCGGGGGGGGGGGGGGGGGGTTTTAATGCCAACACCCAACCCTGGGCCTCTGACTCATCGCCTGTTGGGATTTCGTTGCTGGTTTCCCACAGCTAAGGCATAT
>JAABNY020000001.1:7187098-7205762 GCA_015164015.2 Brevimyrus niger
CCCCTGCCCCCCTTCCCTTCCTCACCCCCCCCCCCCCCCCCCCCCCCCCGCCAGCAGATCGCCCTGCCCTACACACACACACACACACAGCTGCCCGATGATGCAAGAGCCTCCCTAATTACCCCCTGTTAGTAGGGTATCAGCCCAGCTCCCTGATGTCCTTCACACAGCTGACTGCCCCCCCCACACTCCTCCCCAAGCTGTGTGTGAGACATGTACCCAAGGTTCTGTTGATTTCTGAAGCCAGGACATGCCTTCAGCCACGTTGACTTAAGCGCCCTACAAGCACTTGTATTGATTCATGATGCTGGACGGTTCACTGATGCAACCCAGGGTAAGTACCTGTTGGCCCGTTTCTCAGACTAGCAGGGTCTTGCTTGCCCATGAGGGACCGAATGCAGAATGATGGCTACACTCCGGTTTACTAATACAGCTTCTAGCTTCGGTTTGGCTCATGGGAAGGTTTTGCGAAAGCCGGCCTGGCGCATCCTCATTAACCTTGGGCCACAATACTGACGACTCGCTCCATTTTTTCTTCAAGCCAGTTAAGTATGTCAGTCCGCTCACAGACAGTCATAAATGACCGCTTCTAGTAATAAATTATTGTTTCACGCCAGATAATTATGAGCCTAGTAGGACCAATAAAGAAAATCAGCAGAACCGTGCAGTTCTCAGGACTTTGATTGATCGCCGGTCCTCTAGCGGTAGGGTGGGTTGGCTAGAGGATGAGAAGTGTCCACCTAAGAGCGAGTTAACATTTGGGCCTCCAAGGGCTGGGAGTAAAAGCAAACAAGCCAATCAGCACTAGCTGGGAGTCATCCCCCAACAGGATTCTGGGAAATCTGTCATGAGCTCATAACTAGAAACCTCTGTAGTGTTTATGGGTCTAAAATAGTATACGACTAGTATAGATGTTAACAAAATAAAGACAGGGCATATATTAAACATGAGCTGTATTGTTTGTTGGAGGAGATGTGTGGCCCAACATTCTGAACTGTGAATGTGTTTAGGGTTTGTGTCCCTCTGTTTATTATGTTGCTCTTTGTGAATATGTGTTTCAAACCATGCAGCCTTGTCAGCAAGGTTTAAAGGGTAAAGAATGCATCTCAGTCAGAGTTAGATGTGCTGGTTAAAGCGAGGTTTCTGCGGACCTGTGATGTTCTTCAGCATATCATCCAAACCAGGTAGTATTTATTGCAGTTGTTTGGTTTATGTTTGTCATTGCAGCTCCTTAGTGTAATTTACTCTAGACTCAGCCTCAGTGATTACAGGGATACTGACTACACTAGATTATAGGAACTGGTAATGAAATCCCACAAAGCCTGAGCTCTCTGCCATGCAGTGGGGTAGAACCACAGGGACCGGGGTCCCTCTCAGCTTCCAGTTCCTTTGTTAGCCGCCGATGAAAGACCTGACAATAGCTTGGCATTAAGCGTTTACTTGCCATCGACCTCAAGGTCACTTCAGGAAAGCATTTTCATTTAAAGTATAAAACTTAATTACCAAAGTCAGTCTGTGCAATGAAAGAAAATGAGGGAAAATGTTTTTTTTTTTCCCAAAGCTAAATAATGAGACCTTCAACAATTACCAAAAAGTAAGTGTTTACTTCAGTTTAGGGATAAAAAGAATTTCTTTGAATCACGTACTTTGTTGTTTCCATTTTTAGCAAATTGTTTAAAAAACCGGGGGTATCGTTAGCCAGCAACATGGTATGTAACGGTTTTTCTTCAAAAGAAATTTGTCATCCTACATTTCATCAACAACCATTGTTTCTGCCACCCTGACCACTACCCCCACCCTAACCCCCAGCAAACGACCTCAGTTTGGACAAACAGGAAACAGATGCAGAGTGAGACAGGAAGGCCAGCGACAGGAAATAATTCCCCTGCCGGCATACAAACACAAGCACGGGCATAACAAAGACTCTCTTACCGGGGTACAGAAACAGCTTCACATCTGTTACGGTGATACGGATTGGAGTGGGGGGGTTGTTAGTGGCCCCTATCAGCTGTGCTGTTTCTCCTGCTCTGCCGTGACGAGGAAAAATCACGGGAGTAACGCTGAGATGCTCTGTCTGGGAGGGGACACACACGTCACACCCCCACATGGGGACATCGATTAAATCGCTGCAGTGAAAAGTCACACTTTAATGACTGACGATAATTACTGACCCAATGGCCACCGGTCATTCAGCAGGTGGGCGGGTCTTTAATGGACGACCAGGTATGATTTCAAGGTCTTGTACTGCGGCCATAAAAAGCAGATGATTCGTTCAGTTCATTTACTACGGAGACGTTAAACAGCCAGTCGGAATCAAAGCAGGATTTGAGGTTTTCTTGGGTGAAATCACCAAGGCTTTTTTCAGTGAGGGCACAGTGTTTGTCAGATATCCAAAGGTATGAATCAGACTGACTCCCCCCACCCACCCTCCAACTGCCATGGGCAGGCACACGCAGCCTGAGGGGGCGGCCACCCCACGCATGCCTCTGCTGTGCCAACCCCCCCCCCTCCCCCACGTCGCTAACGCTGTATGTTGGAATGCTATTGGGCGCTTTCCAAGATGGCAGCCGTCGAGCGTGCCGGTAGGAGGTCCCAGGATCACAGCCGTGAAATGTCAGGTTTCTATTCCTAAATACCACTTCGGTAAACTAACGGCTCGGCCGTGTCTCCTCAGACGGAAGCGGGTGCAGAGCGAGTCCCCTCCTCCTGGCCGGCCGATCCACGGCGCGGAGATACGGTCATCTGGTGTCACGTGGCAGCGCCTGGAATTGGAACAGATTTCCCTAATGGAAGCATGAACTGTGAGAGCGTCTGAGAGATGAAGGACCCATCTGCTTCGTTCACGGTGCTTCTTCTCTCTCAGATCCTTTTTGAATGAAATCTCGTTTTGCCGCACCTGAAGGTAGCCCTTCCCTGACAGAGTACCCAACCACAGCCCAGCGTTCTGGATCTCACTCTACATCATAGGTCTTCCCCTAACATCCTTCAGGGAATCCCTTGCACGGCCTGGATCTCTCCGCCCTTCAGTGGATCCGTCCGTAACAGGCCTGGAATTCTCCCTGCCATCTAGTCGCGCTAACGCCATGGGACCCGGACCTTTCTCCACCAGGTGGTGACCTCCGTGAGCTCAGCGGCTGTATGGAAATCGCATTATCCAATCAGCTCTGGAATAGGATTACCGAGATGATATTTCCTGGGTACAGGTGAGAGCAGAAAACCATCTGTTAGTTCTGGAGCGAGTTGCATCCCACGCAGGGAGCAGCTTGAGGGGGCCCCCTCCTGCTTCGGGCCTGTGGGCATCAGAACTCCTGCCCCTAATCGCCAACAAACATCTGCACCTCCGCTGGTCTCCCGCATCCCAACGTAAGGAGAGTACAGCTGCCCAGTCTAGATCTCAGCTAAATCCGGGAACAGAGTGCTCCCACTGAGAAGACTCCACCGCGATGGGAGACCAAGGCAGACGTAGCTTCAGCAAAGGCGATGGAATAAAAGGCCGGTGCTTCTTGTTTCGGGGAGCGCAGTGCTGTTTGCGGGCTGTAGGGGGTGTCAGGCACAGAGAGAGACGGCATCCTTAGGCCAGAGAATGTGCCCAACGCTGGTGACCTGGGTTCATTACTCCCCCCGCGTTCTTCAGTACCACCTGTTTGTGGCATGCCCGCCCGACGACCCCGCTGATAACGGAACAGGGTGAATCTGTCCCTTTCTTGAACTGGGCACTTCTGGGTTGTCACGGCGTACAGTGATTGTACAACGAGGTCAGGTTCCATTACGCCCTTTTAAACCGATCAGCAAAAAGTCCATCGTCACGCATTTGAACTGCTTAGCTGTTGCCGGTGGCTTCAGGGGAAAAAGAGCAAGACCAGCAGATAGTGTAAATGCACTATGTACGGCGTAAAAGTGGGACTCCAGGCTCCTACGTGGTAATGCGACGCTATATTGCTTCTGTGCGGGAGAACTGACAGCACCATTAATGTATCGCGAGGAAAAGTGCATTACTGCAGGGTGGCAAATGCAGCGAATCCTGATTATTTCGCCGTACAACCCAATAATACAGCTTGCCCGCCCTGAAGGGGGGGGGGGGCATTAAGGTGACATTGCAGAGTCTCTAGCTACTTCCCAGAGCAGGAAATACCCCCCAGAAACATCACAACATTAAGCAAAACTCATTTAGCTTCAACCAAGTAAGGACTCCATTACTGCCTCTAGGGTTAAGGCTGTGTCAACATCTGAGTCTCGCATACTGTGATTCTTGAAAAACATCGCCGACATTATTCCCAGCGTCCAGGTCTAAAAATATGTGTATTCAGCGGAGCAAAACAATGACAAACAGCAACATTGAAGGGAATGGGATGGATCTTAGGATCGAGGTGGGATTATGGGGTCAGGGAAACATAAAGCACTATAACAAGGGCAAGGGGGAATCAACGAACAGAGAACCTCAGGAGAAGGTGCACTCACAAGACACTAAAACCTAACAGCCTGCATCAAGGCACCCAGGGAATGTTTTTCCATTTTAAAAATGAATTAACCTACATTTACTTAGTGAAAAATGACATTTGTATTCATTGTTCTTTGTATTGTTTGTGAATCCTATAACAGGACAAATTAATAATGAACATTTCTATTAATTCGTCCATTAGTTAATTGAACGTTTCAAGGTGGAGAATGATGAATTGGCCATTCATGCGCTATAATAAGAAACACGGTTATTCCGTTTAAACACTTACACATCTCCTTACTTGTGCCATCTGTCATCCTTGCATGCAAATGGCTAGAGAATCAAGAGGCTTCAACTAAAGTATATTGTTAAACATGGGTGGCGGAGGACTCAATCGACCGCGTCACAGTTGATTTGCTCTGGAAATCGGATGGAATGATGACAAGCCTGTTCGCAGTTACTCCAGATACTGTGTCAAATAGCAATGTTTGTGTCGACCTAGATTTTCGCGCATTTTGATAATGTGCATTGAAAAGCTGTTAATGGAAACACTCAGCTATCGCGAAAAAGTTTTTACATTCACTCGAGGTGGTGTCCGTGGCAAGTCGAAAAAGACACCATGGGCAAAACTGTGACAGAAAGTGAATTTGCTAATTGGTGGACATGCAGAACGTTCTTCTGGAGCTGCTAACTCGTGGGAATCCAGCTCTATATTGAAGTAGGCGACATGGACCTTAATTCTGGAGGATGATAAATGGAAAGAATTTTTCCCATTCACCCATTAATGGAAACACACACTATTTGCAAATTCACTTTATCAGCTTCATATATTTGCTTATAATTTGCACAAAAATTGTAATGAAAACACAGCTAGTGGGCAGTGTGGCTGCGTGTCTGCCGTATGCGGATCAGGCAGAGGGGCTTTATTTGCAGAAATGCATGTTTTTCAGCATCCTGTTCTGTTTTTAATTTGTTTCTGCTGCAGGAGCGCAGCCAGCTGAGAGGTGGCCTGTCACTGTTGCTACCAAACCTTCCCCGGATTTTGATTTTATAGGCTAATTTATTACTTCACATAGAACTGTAAGTACTGTTGGTGGCCTCATTTTTCACGGGAAGTAGGTTTGGCACCCTGATGCATTACAAAGGCCACGATTCACAATCTTTTAAAAATATACCCTAAAAAAACCCTTTTCAAGACCACTGCTTCTATTTTTAAGATTTATCGCCTGGTGGTGAGCTCTCGCCTCCCAGTGCTTCCATTCCCATTACGAGACTATAGTTAATAAGTTATGTAAAATGTGATGAGAACGTAAAAACAATGTTTCTCCAGGATGTTACGATGGTATGGTTTCTAAAGGGTGGCCAGCCCTATATTTACTGATGTGTTGTGCTTTTCTACTAATAAAGAATGTCAATTAGTCATTGATATACCATTGAAATGTATAATGCAGAGACACTTTCTGGGGAATATCTGTCACGGTGATAAGTAGGGCTGTTTAATTTGCCTTCAGATCAGACACATTTCAAACAGAATTTACTTCCACTACTGTCTGAAACAGTTCAGTTTTTAATCGCTTGTTCTTTACATCATAAAATCACGTTATACCTCTGAATAAAACAGATTTTGTACAACAAAGTTTATTTTTTCAAGTGAACAGTGTAAATTTAGAAGAAGCGTAGGATGAACTGGTGACTGTCTCCCCCATAACACTGTATTATGTGAGTTATTGGAAGAGGGAAGGACAAATGAATGGATGATATCTACCACAGTCCTTGGAAAGGTTGGTCCTTCTCTGCGATTTTTCTCTATCTAAGCCCCGGATTGGCATAAGCCCCCCCCCCCCCCCCACTGTGAGCTGTTTCTCATTATACTGCGGCATCACACAGGTTACACAGGACTCTGACTAACCTCTAACCCCTGAAGAGCTGCAGGTCCACCTCATATTGATAGCTGCTCAATAACCAGTAAATACTCCTTATCACCATCCCCCCTCATGTACCCCCCTCCAGTCAGGAAGGGCCTCAGTTTCTTGTGAGATAAGAATCCAAACAATAGAACTCAAATGATTCATGTACTGCTTACATTTATTTAGCAGATGCTTTTTTCTGAAGCGATGTACGACTCAGGAAAGCCAGGGTCAGAGTGCAGAGTCAGCCGGCACCCAGCAGCGGTTCGGTTTAAGAGCCTTGCTCATGGGCCTGATGGTGATGTCATTACTCCGATGGTGATGTCATTACTCTGCCTGCCATGGGATTTGATCCACATAGGCACAGACCCCTCACCTACTGGGCTTCACACTGCCCTACACTGCAGACATGGAAAACCCTGCATGATGTGCTTAGTGGCCAAGACCAACACAACACCTGCCAGAGAGGGTCTTTCTCACACAGTAATGAGGTTTTTAACTTTGTTTTTACTCCGGCTACAGAGCTTGGCTATGGGTTTATGCACTGTACCCGCCAGATCTCAGCACAAAGCTCTGGGGAAAATGATTTCAGAGCAGTGGCCATTGATATGATAACCTGGAAAATGAGCTGTTTTTTTGAACCAGATGGATGTGGACAATGGTGTCGTCCAAAACAAGCACGGTTATCTGGCAGAAGATAAGGAGCTACCGGGCTGATCCAGGCAGCCTGGAGCCTGCAGCGGTCCGGTGCTGCGGGATGATGGACAGTTCGGCAAACGTGGGAACCCCAAAATCATCTCACAAAGCCAAACCCCGTAGGCTGCCTGCCATACTGGAGTCTTTTCTCCGAGAGATGAGGCGGAGGAACCGGCAGAACCAGAGGGCATATTTCTGGCAACATCGACTCACATCCTGCACCACAGGCCGCCAAAAGCTTCCACGTAATGAAATGCTGGTTTCCATGGTGACCAGAAGCGTAAGGAACATGTTTTCCTTTATTTTGCAGCAAGGTGCGGGAGGCTACCCATTATACGAAGAGACACCTGACTCGTCGGCCCCTGGAGGCTTCCGTGATAGAGTTTGACGTGGGATGACTCAGTGAGTGCACACGTTTCATCCACAGGACCTAGTGGGACTCGCGGGTGATAAATCATCCTCACGGCACAGCTCATAAATGTAAAGAACCTGAATCACTGCTAATTGTTCCGGAGATGCAAATTAACATTGTTGGCATTCACGACCAAACGGCTGCCGAGTGTCGTGATTGTATATAAAAACCCCACAGATCAAGCTTACAGGTGTGGCGTGCGCTGAGAATGCACTTGGCTTCTGCCCCGTTATGTAGGCAGATGAAGGAGCCTTGAGACTGAAAAGGCCCTTCTGAACACACACTGGGACCCAGAAACACCCTGTACGGCACCCGGAGATGCTTAAGCGGCACCAGCAGTGAACATGATGCATTCTGGGAGGATTGCCCCAGGTCTGGACCACAAATCCCACCCCACCGTGCAGCATCTGAGTATTCTATCCCTGTTACATTGGATTCCTCCCTTAGTCTAGAGCTATGCATTTGGGTGGATGGTGTCCTTAATGTGCTGTGTGCAACCTATGATGGGCTGGCATCCCATACTGGGCCTTTTCCTGTCCTGTGCTCTGCTGCCTGGTGTAGGATATCAGATCCATAAACGCCATTTTATTTATCTAGCCATTTAACAACAGTGACATTTTTGTACAGGTGTCACTACATGCATGTAAAGATGATTGTAATCAAAACATACAGTTAGGGCTGCAGAAAATGAGACCCGGGTCATGATTATGACAAACTGGCAATGTCAGGTGAAGAGCAACTCATTTATTACAGAAAGTCAATGGCCCAGCGTAGGTTCAACCCTGAGCTCATTTTCTACAACCAAAAGAGGACAGAGAACACAACCGAATTTACGTAAAAATAAATTAAATAATAAATAAACCTATCCGTTAACTTTGAATGCCATTAAGAAAATGTTCTGTCGGCCAAATATGTAAATATATTTACCCAAGTCTGCTGTCAGACCTATTACGTCAGCCATTGCCTGAACACGCTGCAAAACATTTTCTGCAATTCCAACTAACGAAAACTGGTTTTCCAACTAACTTTGTTTAATTACCAGAGTGAAGCGGGTGGACAATTTCTACACTTAACCAACAACCAGCTATTCTTTAGAGCGTTGTAAATCACTCAACCGTCATTCAACCGATCCTTAGGTCAAAACAATAGCAAAATGTACTTTCCCTTGTAATCAGTGTAATTGCCTTCAGAGGCAGGCTATAAATACGTATCCAAAAAATGCTACAAATTTAATAAAACACAGAGGATAGGTTGAGTGGGGAGAATACATAATATGTGAATTGATTGATTAGGATTACCACTAAACTGAACACAATTTACAACACTGAGAACATGGTGAAACAGAGGTAGTTCAGGGAAACTTGACGGTGAAAATAAACCAGCGAAGTAACAATGGAACAGGAGCGAAATAAATATGTATTAGTACGTCCTGTATGAACGCTAAACCTATGCTTCTTTAAATAACGTGCAGGTGTTAATGTGCAAGCTGTAATTATTTTATTAACAAAATAAAGCTTAACCTACAGCAAAAGAGTTAAAGTAGGCTATTAGCAGAATGTTATTTAACCATCTGGGGTCTAGGGGTAGGAAATGCACTTTGACTGACTGGGACATGGTCACACATTTCTTTAAAAATCATAACCTTAAACACTCAGTACGAAAACTTTCTTTACTACCCGAGTAATCAAAACATGGAGAACTGTGAAATTAATAATCAGACGAATGGCTGATAACAAATTTCCATAGTTCCTGACAGCGGCCAAAGTTATCACCATCAGGACTCACATAATCAGTTCGTTAATAAGTCTGATCCAGCCAGAAGCTAATATATTTAATTAATCGCATAGCCTGAAGAAGACGCATGTAATAAGGAAGCGATCCACGTGGTGTAAGAATCTATCCATTGTATGGGCTTAAAATATATAACAAAGTCGCCTTTACAATGCAGAGTATATTCAAGACAATGCCCCTGTCTAATACATGTAAATAACAGCAAATTATTCATGATTTTTATTATCTCTCTCTCCATATATATATAAACTTAGTCGGGGTTTAACCCTGAATCCCATTATTCAGTCAGCATCGCTCAGATTATCAACCGGCCGTATGCAATGTGAAATATGGATTGCAGCGGTAACACATGGGAAAGATGAGGGGATCTGAGTGGCGAGCCAAAAAGCCGGCTTCACTGCAGAAGCGCCGCACGGCGGGCGTAGCGGAGCGCTCGCCGCGGGGACGCGCTCCCATCCCCAAAAAAGCCTGGCTCCGGGGAAAACTGAGCAGTCTGGCTCCAGCATCCCTCACAAACACCGCGCTTTTCCCCAGTAACTACTTTTGGCTGCTTTTATAAAGATGACGCGATCCGAGCGTCTCCAGTGACTTATTTAAGAAACTTTTAGTCACCAACTAATTGAGCTGCTGGGCTTTTTTTCGACAAAAAGCAAAGTTTCAGAATAAAAGCAACACTAAATTAACATCGTTACATTTACAAAACAAACAGAAAGCTCAGTAAATGTATAAATATTGTAAAAGCAGTAAATGTATAAGCACGACAAATGCTATATTCTAATGTGTTCATTTAGCAATTAGTGGGGATAGCAAAACAGTGGAGAAAATTAAAACTATTTTATCCTCAATAATCACTTTTTTTCCAAGGTCCAATTAAATCTGATTTTTTTTCTTTTTTACACTTATAATCGTTATATGACCTAAACGCTATTATTTTCGCAATATATGTGACAAGATGCATATTTTTAACCGTTTTCTGTTGTTTTCGAATTACACTTTAGTAATCTCTGGACTGAAATCAAGTCTTACCTACTTCTTCACAGTCCACACCAAAAAAGCCGATTTGCACCATCCAGCAGGCGAATATATGGAGGACACAGAGATACCAGGGGACAAGGTGTCGGCTCGGCGATGTCTACCCTGATAAAGTTCCTTGTCACTGTCACCGAGCGCGCACGTTACCGCGCGGCGCTTGCTGCAGTCCGTATGTATGCCACATATGGGAGCCCCTGCCAGTAAAACACATCGTAGCGGCAGGGGGACCACGCAAAGCATTGTGGACCTATTTAAAGCTGCAATACACGCCCTCGGCACTGCTTCTGTGCTTACAGCACTGAGAAGCTGCTCTCTAACCGTGTGCGAAAAGGGAGGACAGGGTGCGCACGAAATTACTGTAATTGTGTATATTGGTTTGGTGTGTTTCCTGGCCGAAAGGGTCTGATAGTGTAAGGCTCAATTTACTCTTGCTACGATGGCTTTATGCCCGCTAATACAAGCGCACACTGATGTGAATCTTATCCACACTACATTCTGACCTGCACTAACAGGATGAAAAATAATTGTGTTCATGGGTATTATATAATATACCTGGCTTTGGCTTAATTGGTATATGTGTATACAGTACGTGTATGAAAACATTAGTTCCCGAATGTGCAATTAACTTTTGGAGATTGTTACTTGTTTTAGTTTATGATGTCCTTTGAATCATGTTTACTATTAATTATGTTAATGTTTCCCTGTATAAATGCTTATATCTTTATGTTTGAATGGCTTTTTTATTTTAAGCCCTTCGGAGTTATGGTCTTTTGAAAGAGCGTGTGGGTCCGACACTGAATTGGATCGTATGCAGTTACACACGTCATAGATGGTAAAACTTACTAAGATGTTTATAATCTGAGTATTGCTCTTGTACAGTTTCGGGGAAAATGTTTTGTTTATTAACTATTTGAGTAGCTTATTTAATTTTTGCCCGGACTCCTCTGTCCATAACAATGGCAACCAAACATCGGCCTAGCGGTCCAGTGCCAAACGGTCCGGCTTTGAGACACGATGAATATTATGCAGCGTAAACAGTGAAACACCCAGCCGTTCACATTGAACAAGTACTCGCTGGAGTCAGAGGTAAGTTGAATTATTCGTCACTATCTGGCCTTGAAAATCTCAGATCACTGAACTTAGCGTCTTTTAGTTATGCAGTAGTGTTTTTCCATGAATAAGATTTGTTGGTAACACTTTAGTTAAGCCCATGTTTAGTTTATAAACACATTCATAATGCATTCATAAAACATTATAAATATGACAATAAATATTTATAAGAAATCCTAACACATTAGAGTCATATATAGTTTGCATTATGACTGTCTTATGAAGATCTCATCCATAATGCACTATAGGTACCTTTATAAGGTAGTAATAACGCATCCTTAATGCTTATACTGACCATTATAATGCATTATAAAGCTATCTATAGCACATTATAGATGACAGCATCATAAAGCAGTCATAATGCATAATACACAATGGCTATAATGTGTTATGCCTTTTGATAAATATTTATAACTGTGTTAACGCTTTATGAATGTATTATTAATTGTTATGAATGCCCTTATAAATGACTAAAAACATGGCCTTAAGTAAAGTCTTACTGCTTTTTTTGGTAATACCTATTTATATTATTTAATGATGTGGAAAGTGCAGAGTGAGCACAGATGGTGTTTAAAATAGCCTTTCCAAAGGGATAGTGGTCAATCCATAAAACGACTGAAAAATGAAAAAGATGAATGAAAGACACTTTCTTTGCATAGCATCAGCAGATGAGTAATGATCCTTGCAGCCTCGCATCAGCAATTCCCTGATTGCTGAATGCTGTATTTTTAATCTCCCGCACTATCAAACGCTGTAGTGGATGATGATGTGAAATTACTTCAGGCCTATTATGAGTTTTACTACCTGAGTATAATCTCTGCTCAGATAACTCACATATGAACCTGTATAATATTTCATTTTAAAAAATTTGTGCTTGATGTTTTAATCTGTTTATCCTTTTGTTTGGTTTGGTTGCTTGATCTTTAATATTATGATTTTAATATCCTGTTTTTTCTGTGTGAGCATGAAGCCTGTGTAAGAACACTGGACATTGGTCAGCAGCTGACATACTGCAAAAGTCTAATTTGAGCAGAAAAGGCCTTTGGGAGCGATAATTAAGACCAAATCATGAAAGCTCTGTGTTTCCTTGCTTCCAGATCCAGAATGTGACTGATAATGCTATTTGACCTGAGTGGGGGTGGGGGGGAGCAGTGTCCTCTCTCAATGCCCTCTGTCTCATAATGTTTGTGCTCCCAGACAGCACATTTCTGTTTATTTATTTTTAAGTTGTTAGGTTCATATTCTCCCTATGGTTTGCTCCCAGGATGCATTTTGATTGGCCACAATGAGTGTGTTTAACTGATTGAGGATTAGGCAGACAGTTGTTGGTGTCTGTGCACCAAAAACCAATGTGTTGGATTGATTGCAAACCGCTACAGTGATAGACACACACACCAGCATTGCTGCACTGACAAAGCTTTCATTTTGGTGGAAAACTTCAAGGTGCTCCAAAGTCATCTTCCTTCAGTTCTTAAATAGGAAATGACCCCCCCCTCCCCCAAGTGTTACGTCACTCCCCAACTTGCTGATGCATCAAATTGTGTTTACAGATGAGTGGGCTTTCAGGATGCCACCCCTCCCCCCACATAAAGGTCCATTGGGATGAGAACTTCAGGTGAAAGACTAATTTTATTCTGCAGCTTTTTGTGCAAGAAACAAAGAACATGCTAATTCATCAGGAGAGTTTAGCTCATTGGCTAATTTGTTTAGTGTGTAGTTTTAGACCAATGACTGCACTGAGAAATTCTTGCATTTTCCTATTGTCTTAAAAAGAGAACTCACTGGTGTGTTTTTTTTTTTTTTTTAACCATCTCTGGTACTTTTTGCCTCCTTCTAACCATCTTCTGATCCATGCTGGATCCGATCCTGGCTTCTCCATGTCCAGCGGCGTTGGCACCGCTGTGTGGGGGTCAGGTGAGCGAGTGACCGTGGTGTGGAGGGATGCCCAGGTGCCAGTGAAGAGTTCACCGGAATGTGCCGACCCTCACCATCATTAGTGAGTGACCAGCAGTGGGACCTGGTGGGCTAATATGGCAGTGCCTGGATTTTCTGTTGGTTTCGCTAGTAATCTTTCTATTTTGGATTTTGAAAAACCTTTCCAGTCTGTTCTGTCATCACTTTTCTTATTACAATTATATAAGCCAGAGCTGCTGGGATTCACTTTCACCAGAGTACAGTCCTGCCTTAACGAGCACCCTCAGAATGAACCGTCCTATGCTGATTCCCATTAACGAGCAACCTGAGTACAGAGGCTCTCACAGTCCTCCTGGGACCCATCGATAGGCCAGGCCTTCACCAAAAGCAGCTCCCCTCATTTTTTCAGATAAGTCAGGGGTGGACGCCTCCTTCAGACTGCCGGGGAATGAATACTTCCCCAAACAACCATTTCAAGTTATTTTAGGAGTCTCTCGTGGAAACATGGAAAACAAAGATTATATCTCTTTCTTATTGCAGTGGCTATAAAAGTACGACAAATAGGATTGGAGTCCGTCGTGAGCGAATGCGCTTTTACTGCTTTACACCCCATTTGTAGGGTAACAAAAGTGTGACAAACATGCTATTTTAAGATCTCGACTGCCATGCGCTCGCTCCCTAAATCGGAATGACACATTGTAGAGTGTTCTTTTTGTTGGCGTGACAACAGGTTTTGTTGTGCTTGTTGGGCTCTCACCTGGCACACTAAGCATGTTTCAGTATGTCACAGTGACAAATCCCAGTACAAAGCCTAGGGCCCAGTGGATGGTGGGTGCAAGTGAGATAATTATCATAGCTAGCCAACACATAGAGCACAGGCTTTGAAATTAACAAGTTAACTGCTTATGGAATTTAAGACACTGGATTGGGGCTGATGATTGTTATATGTCTGTTCACATATCATTATAAATCAGTTAATTTAATTAATTATACATTTTTACTGTGACTTACTTTGTTACTTAAATTGACAAAAAACATTGTTGCCGTGGCATTGATTCCATTTGCTTGTGACATCATAAAGGGACCCCCCCCCCTCGTAGCGGGCTGCTCTCTTGCTTTAGGACATGTGTTCTTTCCTAACAGCCATGTGGTGAATTTGATGTTTGTCAGCAAGCCCACCCTTCCATTCCCAGTTCTGTGAGATGTCCACGGCACCCCTCCTCTGTAACAATCCCATCTACAGACGCTGGAACTTGTTAAGGACAGAGTTATCCTTCGCTGTGCCGTACAAGGGGGTCATTTACATACCGTGTATTCTTTTTGATACATATACTGTAAGATATCCTCAAAGTGAAAAACCTACTTTACTTACAGATTGTGAATTGAAAAGTTGAAACAACAAAAAGTTGTGAAAACAATTGGTTTAAGGTGTTATGATTTTGTTATGAAGTCAAGGGCCCCCTACTGGACAAAGGTTGAGATTACAGTATTCCTACAGTTCCATTCTAGAACAAGGAGCTTCTAAAATAAATAAATAAATAAATAAATAAATATTATATATATAAATAATTATATCACTACATCTTTAGCTTTTAGGTTTAAGCCTAAATCTTTATACAAGCTTTGAGTGTCCTCATCCATGACGGGGCTGTGCGGGGAGAAAACATGACCTTCTGTATTCCACTGAGCCTGCGTCTCGGCTTTAGAATGGGCTCCCGATCCCAGCTTGGGTCAGCTGAGCGCCGCTGTCCATGAAATCTGGGCAGCTGAACCAGGCCGTGATGCAGGTCATGTGCCTGCGCTGCACGGATTTCTCTTCAGGGGCGGAAGTGTAACGATCTGTAACCAGAAAAACACTCCGACGCGGGAGGCTCCGTCTGGGGGTAACGACCTTACCGGAAAGCACCAAGCCCAGGGACCCTGCAGTCCCCCGAGCCACCTCCAGGACACTCTGCAAGAAAATCATGGGAGATTGGGTAGATGGTGACACCGGGCACGGATAATGTACGGGCTATCCGAGGATATAGCCTAGGGCCCCGGTAAACATCAGAGCCCCGACTCTGTGTCAGGAAAAACGGAACAGGTACTTTAATCGGCAACACCTGAGTGTTCATGCTGATGTTAGCCTTGGGCCCCCAGATAAGTCAGCCTAGTCCTGGGGGAGAACATGAATGGCAGGACAGTAAGCCGGTTCTGCCATGTCAGTAACATTATTGGATAAAGATATTTATACAAGGCAGTAACAGTGGGGGAGGCTGTATATACAGAAGCTGCTTTACCTTTCAACACCGCGGGACTTTGCGCTAAAAGCATAATGTATCCACGTCAAGCATGGTACTGTCTAAAATGCTCGTGACTGATGCTGGAATGGCTATGGTGGGACAGCATGGTGAGAGTTGTCATGCCCAGAGGGTGTGGTTACATCGGAGGGGCGGGACCCGATCTTCAGGACGAATCAGCAGCGGGCTCAGGGGGCCTCCCCAGTCAGGTGACACTCATTAACATTAGTGTTACTGGGCCCAGAGTCTTTCTGGAGCCCTTTCCACTTAATAACATTACAAACACAGCGACATTCAGCCATATGCCATTCATCTCATTACAAATAAATTGAAATATTGCCCAGCTCTGTTTCTGCAGAATTTGCATGTTCTCTACAGTTTATCACTGCACATGACCCAGAGCCATTAAACCAAATCGCTCAGAGCTATTAAACCAAATGGAAAATTCATGCGTCACACAGGTCACACATGTGATGCTCAGTGATGGACCAAGTAACAAGTGTTCACTCATTCCAAACACACACACACACGACTTTCTCTTGGAAACATGCACTTGTTACTCCAGACCTACATTTCTATGGGGGAAAACTCTAATCCCAACATGACAACCTTAAGCCTTGCCCAGCCCTAACTATAAGCAACCAAACTACATATGAGACTTGATTGCATTCACAGATCATTGTGAGGACCTAAAAATGCTCTCCACAATGTCAAAATAACAGGGTTTTTATCACATTGTGGTGGAAATCTGGTCCTCACACTGTAATACAAACCTAAACCGCACACAAGCCCAACACAAACACACACACATAGCACCTAGCAAGAGGATAGAGACAGGCAGGAGAACTCCATCCAGCTCCTCTTCTTTTCTTGGCTTCTTGGCGCTGATGTTATGCCTACCACTAAATGCACTTCATCGCATCAAACATCTGACAAAAGTGGCCTTGCAGGGTGGTTAACCTAGGGAGGAAGTCCACACTAGAGGGTGCTAGCAGTCTTTGGAGAACTGCCTGCAAGTAGATCAGGGATGAAAAGTTTGGCTAGCACAATCGTATAGCTCAACCTGGTCAGAGAACAGGCCATATTAAGATTAGCATCTAGATCTTTACAGTTCATAACCACAAACCTCTGAATCCAAGAACTTTGCCCCTTACCCTGGATGTTTCCCCAGCACTGAAAGCTTGGGACACCTGAAACCTGCTAGCCAAGCAGAGTGGAATGCAGCTACTGCCCTCTGGTGTTTATGAGAAGACATGCAAGCCATCCACTCTGAGGAGCACAGTGAAGATTATGCCCGGCCGGACTGGTCCTCTGGGAGGCTGCTTTTCTCTTTTAAGCATTTGGTTTGGTGTGAACAGTGACTGCACGACTGCAGCAGTGACTAGCAACATCCCCTAACGCAAAGCTCCATATTGTTCATTGATGTGGCAGCAAAGCTTTTGATTATAATTCTGCCACTTTAAGACAAGTTCAGAATTGTTCCTGGTCTTAACGAGTAGTAATAGACACCCAAAAGCACTTTTAGTTATTAAACGTTACCTTTCATTCGTAATATTGTTCAATTATTTTTATCTTGTGAGTAATTTATTATTGGACTGGCTAAAATGTCAAATTGACTATAAGCCGTTCAGAGTCATCGGGTTATTGATTAATTTGATTTGGTGCCAATTAGACTTAGAGGACAACTGTATCATACTAACACGCTATAGCAGGGTTGACAAATTCGGTCAGCTGGCTGGCGTGAGATTACCAATTCGAGACAAGTCTGCACACTCATTTGCATGTATCCAAGAGTTTTATTACATTACAAATAGTTTGTAGGGTTTGCAAACCGGCCCCAACGCTTTTGATATTGATAATTTTAGGTTTATAATGGATTGATATGGATTTGTCTTAAGATTTCTTTCGTGAGCGTGAGTCTGAAAGCGTGAGTGTCACCAGAAACGTTGAAGTTGGCAGCCCTGTAATAGTGATCTCTGTGATGGAGAGTGT
The DNA here is from genome assembly GCA_015164015.2 of Brevimyrus niger. NCBI lineage: Eukaryota > Metazoa > Chordata > Actinopteri > Osteoglossiformes > Mormyridae > Brevimyrus > Brevimyrus niger. Next base: position 7,204,670 of record JAABNY020000001.1, read on the forward strand.
TGGGCTGTAATTGCGCTCATTAGCGGAGAGCTTAGGGCGATAGTGCTGCTGGCTAACTTATGACCCTGTTATATAATGCCGTTTTGGTAGCAGTGGGCTCAGTGTACAGCACTGCTACCTAATGCTGCTAAGTGACATGCATACCTGTTATAATGTTGTTTGCTAGCAGAGGGTTTAGCGCTGAATCACCACTCGCTAAAACGCAGCTAGCTGACCAAGGCGTACCTGTTATAAAGCTGCCTGCTGTTGCTAAAGCGCTGCTCGCTAATACTGCTAGCTGACATGCGTCGTTGTTATAATGCTGCTTGCTAGCTTAACGCCTTGCGGTTTAATGTTTACTAACAGAGGGCTCAGTGCGAGAGCACTGCTTGCTTATGCTGCTCGCTGACATGCATGCTTGTTATAAAGCTGTTTGCGAACAGGGCGCTCAGTGCTAATGCGCCGCTCGCTGACGGAGAACACAGTGCTGTAGTGGTATCGCAGGCGTCCGCATTGCGGAGCTGCATCCGCAGGGGCTTTTCGTGAGGCTGCACAGCTCCTCTCGGGAGGAGTGCGATATCGGGAACTTCCATCTGCACCAGAATGTAACGGGACGTCCCGTTTCTTGGTTCCCACAGGACGCTCGTGTCCTTCCAGGCCTCTTTAACAGTGAGGCACTCGGAATACTGACCCCATCCCTTAGCTACCGATGCATCTCAGCTAAACAACAGTACAATACTCGTAGATCTCACTACGTAGCTCACCTTGGTAGTATTACATATAGTTTGTATTAGTGAGCTCACCTGCAGGCTTTGGTGTTAGGGATTTACTTAATCCCATTAAGTACAATGCATGCCGACCCCCCCCCGCGGGGTGAGAAGGCCCCTCATTCCCAGTATGGCCATTATCTGTGAGGATCTGTATGTGTGATGTCATCGTTGTGTAACAGACAGGTTTCACAAGTCCCATTGTTTATATGCCCAGGTGATTATCCTGGAAGAGCCACCAACATTAAAAAAGGTCTGACTTCTGATAAGTAGGAGTAGGACATGCTGTGATAATCTCCCCATGATTTATTTAACTCAAGTTTAGAAACAGGTTGGGTTGTCTATAT
>JAABNY020000001.1:7206086-7217100 GCA_015164015.2 Brevimyrus niger
GCATGGTCCCCACAAAGATATTATTACAAACCTGTGTTTATCTTTGTGTGAGTAAGAATGTGTTTGTCTGGTTGTTCTATTCCACGACTCCCATGTAGACCTGTTGTTTGTGGGTTACCTCCACTGATTCCTCCTCCTCCTTCCTGTGCCACTTCTACCAGCACACGGTCTGCCTCAACAAGTTTCCCACTATCTACCACCACTGTTGCCAAGAGACACCGTTCAGTAGGACATCAGAGGTGGGCGTGGTCACACTAGGGCCTCCTTATTCAACTGCTCCATTAAAAAAACATTAAAATAGTGCTTTCCTGAATGTTGTTACAAGAAGGCAGTGCTGTTCTTTATTTTTTTCAATTTCAGCATGATTAATTTGCATTAAATACTTTATAACTGGGCAGCAAAACTAATCAGATAACCAAGAAGACTGGGCTGAAAATATTTTGGTATAAAAATCTGAATAATGACATGGATTTGTAATATTTTGTAAGAAAAAAGCGGTACAGATTTATGTGTGTTTTATACACGTTTTATAATGTATGGCATATGTGCAAATATAATAATGTATTTATACTACATCGAGTCCTACTATCTGTGAAATCCTAGGAACCTCGTGACAAATGTCGGCGTGCATGCGTGCGCATTTGTACGCTCCCCCCGCCCCAATCGGCCTGATTGACAGAATGTCGTGCAATTGAATGTCCCATAGTTGGTGACGTCATCTTAAAAGTCTTCCGGGTATATTTATAGAGCCTATTTAAACGGCGCTTGCTCTGTGCAGCGTGAGCGCTTCCTTAGCGGTGCTCGTGTTAAATTAGTACGGATGTTAAAATGACACGTGGTCGATTCTTTTAGAAATTACCTTAACTTCTTTTAAAGTCCCGGTTTACGCTTTTGTCGTTCATGTATTAATCTAATCAATGTTAAAATATATCTACAGTTCAAGATCTGAAGTTATGACCTTTAAACGACACCTTAAATATAAATTTATCCATGGCTCATGATTATGTTTCAAAAAGTACCAATTTAACCTGATAACAGTCCATTTTTAACACAGAGAATCAGATTCCGTAAACCCCGAGTCGCCTTCCCCCCTAGCTGAGCGTTCCGTGTCATTTCTCATAACGCCTCTGCTAAAATAATTTGGTGAAGCAAGTCTAATAACTGAGCTAGTGCCGTCTGTCAGTCCATACCGTCGGCCGGAGTAATATCACGCCCCTCCCCTTTGGGTCTGGAATAATCTGTAATTTACAGAAGATACAATGGTGCAATAATCTGAAACGAACGGCCAAGGAAAGACCAGGTGGGGAAACCACCAGACAAACTGGGCAGCGCTTTGCTTTTCTGGGTAAGTGGTCTCCCGTAACGTCTTTGCGATGTAGCCCGTATTCTCTCCGGTAATGTGCGCTTGGTTGCGCTATGAGCAGGCCGGACGAGGATATTTTAAAAGAAACTAAGTTTCCCTTTTGCTATTTCTTCAGCTTTTTCAGTAATATTTGATTTACACGACCAATACCGACGCAATACTTTGCGGCTGAAGCCCAAGATGCCGGAATCGTCCAGAAAATAGGACTTTAACAGTTTACAGCATTTTGGGGGACGTCGGACGCGACACGCCGCGAGCAAAAAGGTAAAACTTCTGTACCATATTTTTGCATCGGTAACTGAATTGCGGATGGTGGTATTTTATTTCTTTGCATTCATGTACAAATACCCGTGTTTTTTGTTGGTTTTAAGCGAGTTAGTCGCTTGTAAGAAAATGGAAAAATGTCCCCGACGCAGGCAGGGCTCCCATTGGTCGGCGCGGGGCTGAGAGCCCTCGGGGGTCCCAGGGGTCCCACCTCCCCCATCGTTTTGTTAAACACCTTCCTGGCCGTTTCGTCCCCGCGGAGCGCTGCGGCTCTTTCGGCTGAGAGACACAGCATCCGATCGGTGTCGTGGACGGAAAATGGGGTGTCGCCTTAAGGCGTCTGTATTTTCCCCCTTAATGCATGTGGATCTGCTGGCTTTTCGTTACTGATGAAAGGCCACGAGTACTGGAGGAAGACGAGAATCCATGTCGTTTTCCTCTAAATATGTGTTAAACAATGTTTGAAGCCTGGCGTCATTGAGTTTATGCTGAACGCTGGATGATAATCATGATGATGATGATCATGATGATGATCATGTGCTGATGCGGAAAAGGAATATTGCCACTAGATCGTCTCCTAAAATCTGGAGGTATTCTTATCATTTTTGCCGGTAGCTTTTGTTTCACTGTCTGGCGTCATAGACTGTAATCTATAGTGAAGTCTTCCTAAAATGAAACTGGTGGCCCCGTATCTAGTGGCCAGTGGGCGAAGAAGCGTCTACCTTAAAAGTGATTGTAACTCCTTCCTGTCTCATGAAGAGGCGAATAGGTACATTTACTGGTTTAAAATAAGCAATTTACGCGGGACAAATCCGCGGAGCATTTCTAAACTCCTCTGGCTGATTTGTGGGTAGGGCCATAAAACACCTTTGCACTAATGGATCCTTTTATTCCCGGCAGGCTACATTACGTCGATTCTAACGTAATTACGAATCATATTGAAATTTAGTGACTTATCAAACCCAGGTGCAGCCATCTGCGCGTGCCACAGTGCCTGACATACCATTGTCAGTCCTGGCCATAAATCGCAACGCAGAACACTCAGCTCTTAATCTCTAATAAAACATGAATTCATTGCATGCAAATCCAGATATTGTCCAAGGATACTTGCAGGAACCGCACTGTGTGTCCTGCCAAGGTCAATCTCTGTCCTTTTATCTGTTATCCTCAAAACCTATAATTTACAGTTTTGACATTTCAATTATTCTAAATTCAAAATGTAATAAATTAGGTGTAATTCCCAACATCCTGACTACAATCAGCATTTTCTTGTTAAAGAGAATGTACCCTTATTGATGGGTTACACATTTGTCATATAAATGGTGCTTTAATGATATGTAACTTTAAAATGGATTTTTACATATTTGCCTGCTAACCCTAACCCTTTCAGAACTGGCAATCAGACATTTTTGCTCTCTGTGGCAGGTTGGCTGACCTGGAAACGGACGATCACATTTGCTCAGGATTTGCTCCTGAAATGGTTCAGAAAACAGAGTTTGTTTTTGTTTGTTTTGTTTTTGCCAGCACGCTTCAGTGTGCTAATCCAATCTCCCGGAGGCCAGACGTGATTGAGAGGTGTTACTGTATGGAAGTAGTAAGCTAGACTTGGTGGAGGTGCTGATGTCTTATTAAACGGGGGGTTTGCACACCGTAGCTGTGCCTGGGGCTTACCGAGATTAAGGCCCAAATGTCTTTCCGTCTTGCCGTCACCATATGATGTGTGATAGTTTTTAGGGTACGCCCCGGATGCCCTTTGACCCTAAAACTTCCTCCCAGATGTGGTAGCCAGCTTACTGCACTCGCTGTAATTCCTTTCTCTGAGTCTCTTGGCGGTGATCACACGACACTGTTTTGGGGAGTGAGGACCAGTCGGGCGGGTTTCTCAAGCGCATGGCGCATGCTTTAGTGGAAGGCGCATTCCCAGCGGGGCGGGTCGTCCCTCTGGAGATCCCAGCGGTTCCTGGCTGCTCTCCTGCCTGCGCTGACGCGTATTCCCATTCCAGGTGAGCCATGACGGAGTACAAGCTGGTGGTTGTGGGGGCTGGAGGTGTTGGAAAGAGCGCTCTCACCATCCAGCTCATCCAGAACCACTTCGTGGATGAGTACGACCCCACCATAGAGGTAAGGCAGCCTGTGACGCAGCCCTCGCATTCATCTGAATGGGCCGGCTGGTCTGTGGCTCAGTGGGCTAAGCTTCATACTGCTGTCGGAAGGTCACCGGCTTGAATCCTATACCTGTCTCTTTGTATGTGTATCTCTAAGCTGATGGGAAGACAAAAGAATTTAAATGTTTTCCAGTTGACCATATGAGCAGGGCAGCCCCCCCATACCCCCCCCCATCCTATTCATGAATGTCTTTTAGCTAGTTAATGCAATTTAATATGTAATATATTGAATATGATTGTATATTTTTCTTTCAATATGGCACTCACTGAAAAGCCTGTGTAACATTTTCCCTGCTTTGATGCATTTTTGAATTCTGTGAGCCACCAATCAGCTTTGTTCCTTTCTGAGGTGACGTCATGCGAGCTATTGCTCATGGGCACTTAATACTCTTAATCCAGCACGGTATCATTTCCCCTGGAGACAGCAAGCAGTTAATCTGAGAGTCAAACTCCAGGCCGGTGAAGGTTCTGGCGGCTTCCGTGCGGCTCATTGCCTTTGCCCCCCCTTCCCCCGCTCACAGGACTCCTATAGGAAGCAGGTGGTGATTGACGGGGAGACGTGCCTATTGGACATCCTGGACACGGCAGGGCAGGAGGAGTACAGCGCCATGCGGGACCAGTACATGAGGACCGGGGAGGGCTTCCTCTGTGTCTTCGCCATCAACAACAGCAAGTCCTTTGAGGACATTCACAACTACAGGTAGCGGCAGGCCGCGCGTGCCATATGCATCGGACCAGCTGGGGGAGACATTGAGCACTGAGGATCACAGTATTGAAACCAGGCCTTAAATGCATTAACTCCCCTACAGAGAGCAAATTAAGAGGGTGAAGGATTCTGAGGACGTCCCCATGGTGTTGGTGGGCAACAAGTGTGACCTTCCATCGCGGACGGTGGACACCAAGCAGGCCCAAGACCTGGCCAGAAACTACGGCATCCCCTTCATCGAGACGTCGGCCAAAACCAGACAGGTGGGAACACCAACCACCCAGGACTGGGGTGGGCCACGTTAGAGGGTGTGTCTGGGCAGTGCGGAGGGGAACACTCACTGAGTCTGGTAGCGTTGAAGTTCAGGAGTAGAATGGTGCAGTGAGTAGATACAGTGGAGACTCGCGCCAGGTCTGTATTGTTGCTGTGGTATGCCTGGAATTTGCAGTCTACATTTACCATCAGGTTTGGGGTTAGCATGAGAATCCAACCCCCCTCGCCTGCACTCCCACAAGGTGTTGAGCATTTTCTTTATTCACTTCATGCTCTTGTAGGTATGTGAGGGAGTTGTCAGGTTTTGGTCAATAAGCGGTACAGACTTAATATAATTAAAAACCAAAATGGTGCCTCTTCTGTCGGTCTGTGCTTGCTGTCGGCTTTACCGTCACAGCAGTGAAATCATCGTCGGCTCGGTCTGGATGCCCGTGCCTTCCTGCCAATGGTGTGCTTTCCTTGTTCTTGAGAAGGTTTTGTCATTAAAGTGTCCCAGACACGTTCTTTTAAGGAATGATTTTGAGGACACCTGCTGCACTTGATATGCAGGTTTAGCAACAAATTCTCACTGGTCTTGGGTGGGTGAGGCGGGTGTGGTTCTGGCTTGTATGTGAATTCCTTCCCCTCAGCATTTTACAAAAAGCGTGCCGCTGTTTTCCCATTTCAGTGGGCTGACGGTGAGGAGCACAAGCAATTAGGAGGCATCAGCTTCCTAGGGGATTGTGAAATGTGCAGGTTGTATGCAGCCAGGAAGACTGCTGCTACTGTGACGGTCGGGCTTTTTATGTTTGCCTGTGCGTCCATCAGGGAAGACGCAGCATTATCTGACATGGAACGCACTGGCAGCAATGTGCAGATTTACAGGGCAACTGCGCTTTAAGAGAGAATTTTAGGTTGTATTACACATGTGTGATGATGATAAAAATGATAAAGCCCCCTCCTAAATGGTGTCCGCCGGATTGCACTGCGGGATCGTGTGTAAACGCGTGTTGTGTGATGCCCCCTGCCAGGGCGTGGACGACGCCTTCTACACACTAGTGAGGGAGATCCGGAAGCACAAGGAGAAGATGAGCAAGGAGGGGAAGAAGAAGAAAAAGCGATCAAAGGCCAAGTGCACGCTCCTGTGAATGAGGAGACGGCGGGTGCCGAGGGAGAGCGCCTTGTCCTGCGGGGCGGCCTGCCTTCCTGCCTGCGGGGCGGCCTGCCTTCCTGCCTGCGGGGCGGCCTGCCTTCCTGCCTGCGGGGCAGCCTGACTGACTGACTGACAGCTGTGTGTCTCTCTGCTTTATACTAAACTATAAGCCACTATGGAAATTAACCCCACCCCCCGCCCCCACCACTCATTGCATCCCCCTTAGTGGTGTCACTCCATGCCTCAAATGCAAGGCAAGTTTATCCATAGGAGGCTGGATGTGGTGCAAGCATCACACTGCAAGACTGGTAAAAGACAAAAAAAAAAAACATGATACTCAAAGGGTTGTTTTTAAAGTCAAATGAATAAGTTTTTTTTTAAATGGTTTTTAATGATGGCAGCATCTATGCTATTTAAAGCAAGGTGCCAAAGAGCACACGAGGTCAAAGTGCTGGTGATGTTAAGGAGAGCTCCCACTAGTGCTGGTGATGTTAAGGAGAGCTCCCACTAGTGCTGGTGATGTTAAGGAGAGCTCCCACTAGTGCTGGACGCCCTTTATGCAGTCTAGTAGGAAGTGTGTGTATGCTCCAATCTTAATGGGATACAAAAAAGTAGTTTTCTCTCCTCTACTTAATGGTGTAGTTTTTTTAGGGTGTCCTAATGTACTATTCTTAGTGTAGGATGGGGATGCAAGATGAGCCCCTTCCATTCTGTGTGATGTGAGTCCTGTTTCAGACCTGATCCGTTTGGGCCAAGGAACCAGGGTTAGCTGCTTTTTAGGAGATATGAATAGCAGTTGATGGGGTTTGAGCTGTGAGGTTTTCCTGGTGACAGGCCAGTCTGTGAAATAGAATTTCCTGTAGAAAATGGTGTGGCCACATGGGGGCAGAAGTGATTTTGCTCCTGTGACCCAATTTTCTCATTGTATCTCTATTGTATCTCTGTCACCCCTCAGATCGTCCAAGCCCATTTCTAACAGCTATTAAATATTTGTAAATTGACCCCACCCCACCAAACCTGTTTCTTTTTGTCCTGTGGGACAAAGACGTCCCTGGCAGTCCATGACAAGATGTCCATGTATCCTGGGCCAGTTTGTGTTCCTGTCGAGGAGCCACCTCTGATTGTGGCATCAATTCTGCCTCTAATCAAATGATGCTCTATCGCTGTCAGTAAACATGCCAATAATCTTTAGTAGTTTTTAATGAACTGTAGCGGCCTCCAACAGCTTTTGATTGTTTTGTAAAGCGTTCAGAAACTTTTTAACATGACGGGAGCTACTACCCTCTTGTGCCAGGTTTAAAATCAAATCTCGAATCAGATTGGGAAATCTCGGTGGCGTCTCCTGTTGTTTTTAATATCATTCCATCTTTTAGCGTCTTCGTTTTTGCATTAATGTGTATGAATTATATATGCAATACATGAATTTCATGTTTTAAACACTGTTCAGAAAATATTTAAGATTTTTTTTTGGTGCCAAGTACTAATAAGATTTCATAAACATTGAATTGGAATATGTCCGATAACAACTGTATGGATCTAATTGGAAAGTTGTGTTTCCTCTGCTTTTCATTTAAATGAGTGCTTCTGTATCCCATTTGTCATTTTCCCTGTATGAGTCTGCAGATTAAGTGTGTTTGGATCGTGTGCAGGAAATGACCACTGTTTAACTAGTGTTGCAAGAGGCCGTGCTGTGTGATGGGATCAGATTAGTCACTATATTTTTGTCAAATTTCATCAGTACTATTTAATGTATAATAAAAAGAAAATCTGTTAACCTTTCTCTATCTTTGGCGTTGATTTTTTTTGTGTGACAGGTGTGAGTTGCAATGCATGTTCCTATAGGGGGTGCTGTTACCTCAGTCTTCTGAGTGTTCCATACTGGGCTTACTTCTCTAGGGGACGCTGTTAAGAGATAAGGGCAATTTAGGTTTCTTTATTTGGAGCAGCAGTGTTTAATTTGGTCTACCTTAACACTGAGGTTTCAGTAAAGTGTAAAAAAACAGCAATATTTATGTAAAAAATGCCGTAATACCTCGCATATGGCAGCTTGCGCAAGATCGTGTAACATGAGGTTTGGTATTTTTAAGGTTATTTCTGAGTTGTCCAGCGGTGGTTCCTGTTTCCTGCGGTGCGGAATGTGAGCTTTCACCCTGAGATACGGTTTCAGGAATAAACTTCAGAACCTGGAGATGGAGGCGAGCCATTAACTGTTCCTGGGATTGATATTCGTGCAAAATCTGTATAAATGCACCATCTATTCTAAACCTATGTTTTTTAAAAAAGAGTCCTGTCTCATGAGAGGGGTGTCTTGTTGGCTTGGGGGCTACCGCTGATGGGAGCTCCAGGCCGGGGGGCTCTCGTGTTCTCCATGTGCTGTCTGGGCTTCCTGCAGTTGGGCTCCGCGCTGTCCGCTGCCTGAGATAGGCGCCAGATGAATGGATACATATGAGATGCTGTGAGGTTCCCAGGATCAAACCCAGCCCTGTCTTTCTGTTAACTGCCTCATCTCAGACTTCAAAACTTTGTTTGATCATAGTGGCGCTGGATGTTTTTTTTTTTGTTAATTTCAAAATAAAGTTTAACTTCTATGATTTGACATACCCTGTTAAGCTTCAGCTATTTAGCGTCGCTGAAAATGAGATGGAGAGTGTGATCTGTACAGTATCCTCAGGATGCTATACTCCATGCGAATTTCACCCCTTTTAAAATTAATTTGCGTGTTTGTCATAAATCCGTCATTCTTCGCGAGAAACCTATTCGTAGCTTCTTGCTAAAAAGACTCAGAAGTGGCCCCATGTCTGTCCTGCCACTGACGCCATCTGGCAGAGCGACTGTAATTTCCAGCATGCATTTTAATCGTGGCCTTTAATTCAGTCCCTTCATTGTCCAAAGCCGGGCCAAAGCCAGCGGTGTCGCCTACCGCCCGGCTGGCACCGTGGGGGAATCACATGACATCCCCTCTCAGGCCCAGGGACCAGCCAGCTCTTTGGTCGCTGCCCTCTTTTTGGTGATACCTTATCCGCAATGTGTCACAGGTGTATATATTCACCCCGAGTTACCTGTGTTAATGACACTCAAGTATCACGTTACGTCCCATTGTCATCTGCCAGACACCGAGAGCCTTTGCAAACGCCAGTATGGAGTCCGGGTGTACTTTCCGTCTCTCCGCGGCTCGGACATGTGAGCTACCTGTGGGATTTAGCAACTGCGATACCTGCTGTGTCGAGAGAGGATACAACAGCACCCAGACCAGTCTATAATCTGTATTTTTTAAGGAAACTGTCAACAAACTCTTACTCTTATTAGCGATGGTTTTGTTAAGCGCTTGAATGAAAACGCATCGTTTTTTTCCCCTCTCCGAACGGGAATGTTTGTAAACTGGGGATGAATGAGTTTCGCGGCGTGAGTGCCGGCTTTATGTGGGCTCTCCGCGTTCCTTCGCCGAGGCGGACGCTTTGAAGCAGAGCCTGTTGCCATGGCGACCCGCGTTCCCGCAGTAGCGCCCAGACCGAGCGGCGATCCTCCCGCATCTTACCTGGCTGCGAGTTAGACAATCGTCGCTTCGCTGACGTCTCGACGTCATTTGCCAGCTGTTCGGCAGCGGACCCGCGTGTGTTCTCCACGGGGTTGGTTTCAGAAATCTCTCCTTGATCACCCCCAGATCTTTAATATATTTATTTCTATCCTACCGCCTGTTAAGATGAACAGATAATCTCGAAGCTTCTAATTCATTGAGTCAGGTGTCACGGGGGTGAACTGACAGATTTCCAGAATGGAACATACTTGAGAAGTTTTGGAAGCATTGGTCTGCAATAATGTGGGATTTCCAGTATTTTTCTATTGCCAGGTCCATCATGATTGTGCTAGCTAATAAAAATTGGGCAGATGGTACTGTGAAACTTGAGACCAATGATTGCTAGTCTAAGGAGGAGCTCTGTCTCAATATCCTCCAGCAAGACGCTTGGCATGAATTCTTCCTGTTATTAGAAAGATTGAAAGCTTTTATTAAAAATTGTACACTCTTTAAAAGCGCTGGGTGGAATGGTGGCTCTGAGGTTAAGGATCTGTGCCCGCATTTGGAAGGTTGCTGGTTTGAAGCCCCCTACTCCGCTTGGCCCTTTGAGTGAGGTCCTTCACCTCCAATAGCTTCGTCCTGGGTACAATGTTAATCTACATCCAGCCCTGTAAGGAGGTCCTCCAATTTATAGGGAAATCTGGAGGTTGGTGGCAGGATTGGCACTCCTGCCATCAGAAAATTTCACACTGGTCCATTTGGACTAGTATGATGCTGAGGTATCACCTGCCACATGGCTGCACTCAAGTTCTCATCCCTGAGGTGGTTTGTGTGGTGGGTGTGGCAATGTGCTGTAATCAGTGTGCATTGATTAATGCCTGCTGTGGTTCCCTCTTTCCAGCAGGGGGTAGTGCTCAGACTGTTCTGCACTGCTGGAGTGATTTGCCCAAGGCCCTTTAATGTAATCCCAACGACTCAGCCCTGGAAAGCATCGCTTCACTTGTTCTCCATTACTTTGGTAAAGCTATTATTAGTTTAGTTATTTATGATTTAGTCATGGTCTTTGAATTGGTTTAGTCATAAACCTAATGGCACAGTCCCTTCAAAACCCAAGAAAGAAGACAATTGGACTTGACTCAGCCTTTTTAAATGGTCTTGCAGCCAACCTGATCTCAGTGATTGGAATGAGATCCAGGAAGTTAGTCTCACACGTTAGTATGTAGTGGGTCATTGTACACTCCAGGGTATCTGTCTTGGACTTGTCCTTCATTTACTGGTAGCATAGAGAGAAACGGTCTTCCCCTCAAAGAATATGATTCCATCTCTGGAGTTCTACCTCACTGTGGAGGAACACCACTGTAGTGCAGAACTTCTGATGCTGTTTCCTATCTATTTTGCATTATAATTATTAAGACACTCTGGAGAATTAATATTTTGCCTGGTTGGGTGTCCTGCCAATGAGAAAAGAAGCGGGCTCCTCTGGAGCGAGGCTCTGCTCTTTGTTCTAATGAGGCTGCAGGCAGAGGCGGACATTTCAGGTCCAGAAAGTAAAAATCCAAACCAGGATTTTGTTTCAACCAACCAGTTGCCTATAAAG
>JAABNY020000001.1:7249288-7259751 GCA_015164015.2 Brevimyrus niger
CCCCTCGCCACCCACCTCCCCCTTTTCTCTTGTACACACGTGATCATGGTGCACGGTTGCATTGCCCGATATCGATTATTTATTGAGTGCGGAGCGCCTTCAAAAGGACGGCCGCGTTTGTTGATAAACAGCGTTCATATTTGCAGGATGAAGCAAGCCGTCGCTAAAACCGAAATGAGGCAGTTTAACGTTACACGTGACGAGGACAGCTGCAGCTCCACCAGCAACGATTACTCCGGGTACCCCAGATCCGTCAAGGACCCCCTGAGGTGAGGCGCCCCCAGGTCGGGGAGATTTCTGTATCACGTACAATACCTGTATTTAGAATCCAAATTCTCGCTTGCATTATTAATCATTATTGGCCATTTAGGGAATATGAGGACATGGATCTGGAGAATCAGAATTTTTTGTCTCACCACCAGCTGAGAAAAAAGAAGTATGAAACGGATTATGTACGTTTTTATTCTTTAAGTCTTCCATTATAACTATAAACATAATAATCAATTTTACAGAATTACAAGGTTCACACAGCTGATAGTTTATTTCCATCCTTTAGAGTCCGGGAACCACATCCTTTGGAATGTCAGTTTTCAATCTGGGTAATGCCATCATGGGCAGCGGGATCCTGGGCCTCTCCTATGCTATGGCCAACACAGGCATCTTGCTCTTCTTGTGAGTATTTGGATGCCGCTGCAGCAAAATCACCCACAACGCTCTGCGTGATTTCCATACTCTGGAGCGGACTCTGTGCGGAATGAGCCCCTTTAGTGATTCGCGTCAGGAGCCTGGGACGATACCAAACGTGTGGGTGATGTGTAAAAAGGGAAGAATGGAAATTGCTGAATACAGATGTTCACATGGGGCATATGGATACAAGCGGTAACCCCCTCAGATCATGATATTAAGTATAATTAAGCTGCTTAGCCAGCTAATCCCCTACATTCGGGACAGAACAGGGAACTTATGTTATATAAGGACTTTTCATGTAAGGCTTTAGGTTATGGCTCAGCACGAGAGCAGGGGTGGATCAGCGTCCTGAGGGGCTGAGCTGCCACCACTGGCTGAAGCAGGTCGTGGAGTTTGAGGCTGCATGAGGAGCCAGGAGTTAGCAAGGAGTCAGTGTGCATGGGGAGGGGGCAAAACGCCTCACTGTGTAGGGAGTCAGAGTGTGTAGGGAGCGTGCAAATACCCTCACTGTGGAGGAATCTGTGGTGTACATTGGTGTGTGACTCAGCAGGTTTGCATGCTAAACTAGTGGCCAAAATTGTGCAAATGCCTAGCATTTTTTGGCCTTGGGAACAAATAAAGTTTTTTTGAATTTGAATTTGAAAAAGAATGTTTACAGATATCAACTGTATGATCAAATAAGAAACTGGAGTAACTGGAATAAGGTTCTCTAAAAATTGGAAGCGTTTCCACAATTTTGGCCACTAGTGTATGCTTATGATCCAGAAGGTTGCCAGTTCAAATCCCAGGATTTGTGGAGTGATGTCACCGTTGGGCCCCAGAGCAAGGCCCTTATCCCCAAATGGCTCCAAAGACTGTCTGACCTCTCTCAACTGTACATGGCCTTGGATGAAAGCGTCTGCTGCACAAATGTCCTGCTAGGGAGTGCAGACAGGCTGGAAAACATCTGCAAAGACATGAATGAGATATATGAATGTAGCCCGACATCAGCATCCTTCAACCCATGTGAATTAGACTGGTGTTGTTATATTTACAGAGTAGAAAGGGACTCGCTGAAATCGCAGCGGGTTAATTACACTGGCACTGCTGTATGCACCCAGGGTCAGACACAGCCCATCCCTACCTGGGCTTGCAGGGGGCACAACGTCTGCTACAGCTTACAGTAAACGTCTGCGTCTAATAATAAATGTACCTTTTATATCTGTTTATGTAACGGGATCATTTGGAGCGTTATGCACGTGCCATAAAACATAAATCACCATTTGCGATCGCGTGTTAGCAGTGTGTGCTATTTTAAGTTCCCATCGCTCGAGGACTCGCGATGACACTGATTCCATGAGATCAGCCTGAATCAGTCATACGACGTTCTGGGTTCCGCGTCTAATCGCTGCGGCAACAAGCGGATCATCTTTCGGGCCTGTTTTGGTTACCCATTGTCACTGTGTTTTTTGGTCATCCAGGTCTTTGTTCCGGAATTCATTTCATTTTGGATTGTATGAAGTGACAGTCAAATAGCAATCCTTTTTGTACTGCAGTGTTTATTTTGGTAGGGCCTTGCTTTGTCTGTTCACCCATAAAGCCCAGGTACAGCCAACACACTGTTTGAGATGTCAGCCTTCATTCAAGTAATCCATTTATCCAGTCCATTAAAAAAGTACTACCCCATCCTCTGTGAAACCTGTCAGATTATAGCCTCCTCTCACTATCTCTTCAAATAAATGAGAATTAGCTATCAAACTCCTACTTTGGGCACAAGCGGATTTACTTCCAGAAATGCTGACTCCCTCTTAGCCGTAGCTGTTTAATCGTGGGCGGGAGGGCATCACCTGTGCAGTCGATGAGATGATCCGCTCTCTAACCAGGTAATCCTGTCCTCGTGACACCGTGCTCTGCCCTCTGGGTCCAGGTGACATATGTTGGTGAAGAAAGAAAACAGTCCTTTATTATTTTAACAGAGGCTCCTTGGCAGTGTTTAGATATGACTCAGGACCTGAGTTTCGCAGAATTATGACCCTGATCTTACATACTTTATAATATCTCAGCATGCATCTGAATAAGTGTTTATTTATCTTAACATCTGTATTTCATGACTTGGAAATTGATCTTGTCTCTGTGAGGTTGAGCTAACGCCTGTTTAGGTCTAATGTTTAACATTAATATTTTTAACTTTATATTTAATATTCCCCTACAGGGTCCTACTTACTGCTGTCTCAATATTCTCCCTGTATTCTGTTCATCTGCTGTTGAAAACGGCCAATGAAGGAGGTAGAGTGATGCTTCTTGTCTCTATAAGAGTCGATTATGACAGTTTTAGTGAATCCTAGCCAGTGTGTGTTATTTGATTTGTAGTCTGAGTTCAGTGTATATTTCGTCACCACGGAAACCCATGAGCTCCTTTGTTTCTCCTGCCCGTCAGGGTCAATGGTGTACGAGAAGCTGGGCCATAAGGCCTTCGGGATGCCAGGAAAACTGGCCGCCTCCTTGTCCATCACAATGCAGAACATAGGAGGTGAGGTGCTTTGGCTTGGGAGGGGACCCTTACTGAATGGCACACTCTTGCCTTGATAGCGCCCCCTAGCTATGAGAAATGTCACACCTGCACTGACAGTGATAACAGTAGCAAGGTCGCTGGTTGGGAGGATCTCTTTAACAATTAACTGTTTGGTTACTTGGGCTTTTCTGCATCATGCGTCCATGTAGCTGAATGAAAGTTTAAGGGATTCCCCATTTCATTGCTCCAGCTATGTCCAGCTACCTGTACATCGTGAAGTATGAGCTGCCAATTGTCATTCAAGCGCTATTGGGGCTGAAAGAAAATTCTGGGTAAGTCGCTGTAAAATTCTGGGTCTCATTGAGTTTCAAGTTCTAAGGTTTATTTGTCATGTGCATAGACTTACATTATCTATCTGGGTAATGCAGAGAAAAATATTAGCAGTAACATTATATATAAAATGCAATGATATCAGTAACTGTAAAATGAGGATGTTAGCTGATTAATGAGGGACAGTGCAATGTGAACAGTGTGGTGTGTGCAGTGTATGTTTGAATACCTGCCCGCTCTTTTTTACTCGCTTCTTCCAGAGAATTCTACTTAAATGGTGACTACCTCGTGCTGGTAATCTCTCTCATCTTCATCCTGCCCTTGTCGCTGTTACGGAATCTGGGTAAGGGTCATCGACCTGCTGTGGCCAAACAAAACTGGTGCGTGGCCAATGCTGTCGCAGCTGCTGAGCTGTGCGCCTGTGTTTTAGGTTACCTGGGCTACACCAGTGGCTTCTCCCTGCTCTGCATGGTCTTCTTTCTGATTGTGGTGAGTTAAATTAACTTTAACTGGAGGAGGCGGGATCAAGACATTTGATTGGCTATGCCAAGTTATGTGTACACTTCTATTAAAGCATGGGAGATGAAACACAGACTCAGCATTCATTGTTATTACAAGAGATGTAACAAGAATCAGGTGACAACGGTGGTAGTGAGATTGTGGGATTTTTTATCACCATGCTCTCCTGTGGCTTTACCAGCTTCCCACCCTGATCTTTCAGGTCATCTACAAGAAGTTCCAGATCTCCTGCTCGCAGCTGCTGGAGCAGGATGTGGTGAACGTGACGCTCAACAGTTCACTTTCCCAGCTGTCCGGCCAGTTCCGGGCCCACGCTGGGAACGCCACGGGCCACGACAGTGACGCCTGCGTCCCCAAATACGTCGTCATAAACTCTCAGGTGAGCAGATGGAGGGTCGCCAGTAGGGGGCGACATGGAGCGGGGCCGACATGGAGCTGACGTGCGGTGTGTTTCCCCCCTGCAGACGGTATACGCCATCCCCATCCTCACCTTCGCCTTCGTCTGTCACCCTGCGGTGTTGCCCATGTATGAGGAGCTGGAGGAGTGAGTGTCGACCCCTGAAAACGCAGGCTGGCTGCTCGTACCCTCAGCTGCCGCTGATCCCCCGCGCCAAGCTCTTGTGTTGCTAATGTGCACTCTCTCTGCATTTCTCTTCCTATCTCCCTGAACAGCCGCTCACGGAGAAAGATGCAGAATGTGGCCAACGTCTCCTTCTTGGCCATGTTTATCATGTACCTGTTGGCGGCGCTGTTTGGCTACCTGACCTTCAACGGTGAGTCACCTCAAGCGCGGGAGTAACACGGCTAATAGAGGAGAGCTCCACTTAAGCTGTTAAATCCGCCTTCCATCCTTCCCGCAGTGCTTTGACCTGTAGGCGGGGCTAACTCTGTGGGTGGGGCTTACCCTGGGGGGGCGTGTCCTTTCACAGAAATGGTGGAGCCGGAGCTGCTGCACACCTACTCCAGGGTGTACAAATTCGACGTGGCGCTGCTCGTCGTGCGGCTAGCTGTCCTGACCGCAGTCACCTTGACCGTTCCTGTGGTGCTCTTCCCGGTAAGCACTTTAAAGCAGCCACGCTTCCTGGAGAAGTGCGCCACTTGTTGATCTGCATGAGTATTACAGGACTCTGTTCTCGTTGGCAGATCCGAACATCAGTCAACCAATTGCTGTGCTCCCCGGGGGAGTTCAGCTGGCTGCGACACACCATCATCACCGTCCTCCTGCTGGGGGCCACCAACGCGTTCGTCATCCTCGTGCCCACCATCCGGGACATTTTTGGATTCATCGGTACGTCTTGGTCCGTTGCAATCATGCTGGTGGTTTGCGCTGGGTTTCTGGCTGTGCTCCCTCCCTGACGGGTACCCTCCCCCACCCAGGGGCCTCTGCCGCAGCCATGCTGATCTTCATCCTTCCGTCTGCGTTCTACATCAAGCTGGTGAAGAAGGAGCCAATGAAATCTGTGCAGAAGATCGGGGTAAGTGTGGGTTCCAGCCAGTGAGGAGTACATGCTGAATGGAGGTGTGGATTAGGCCTGTGCCATCATAAGGTCGTTGGTTCAAATCCCAGGGTTCACAGAGTGATTTCACAACTGGTTCCCTGAGCGAGTCCCTTAACCCCCCAAATGCTCCACAGCCTGGCTGACCCTGCTATCTCTATTGTATGTCACTTGGGATACAATGCAAATATACTTAGTCATCATCAAGACACCTGCATTAGTGTGTTTTTCCATCCATCATGTGATCGGTCAGCTTGTGTAGCCCCATCTCCTGTGTCAGTGCGTTATGCAGTGTGAGCTGGCTCTGTGTGCTTGCCAACACCTCCCCCTGGCCAGCATGAGGCATGACATCCCGGCTCCGCTTTATTTCCCAGGCGTCCTTCTTCCTGGCAAGTGGCATCCTGGTCATGGTTGGTTCCATGAGCCTTATCATCCTGGACTGGATCCACACTGACCACCCTCAGCCTGATGGACACTAGAGTCATCCCCCCACCCACCCACCCCTGTCTGATGGATGCCCCAGAGCTGTGAAGCAGCGAAGGCCTTATGAAGCGGTGTGATTATAAAGACTGCTGGAGAGAACGGCCATTCAGTTCCTTGAACCGAGAGCAGCACCTATGACCCATTCCTAAGAGAATGTATCGGACCCTGTACAGTAATATCTTGGGCCACATTGGTGGCATTTTATTTCAGTTACTATTATCTATATTGTTTTATTTTTCATTCATTTTAGCGGCTCAGTTTGGTTCTGGATTGTGTCTCAAATGGGCACTTAGAGGAATTAGTGAAACTGTCTGTACAAAAAGAAGATTCCTTCATCTTCAGGTGTTGAAATTGATGTTTATACATGTTCGGTCCTCGAGTACCGCAGCTCTCAGCCAGATAGCCACTCAGCAATGAATTACACACAAAACTTCTGGATGTGGAAAGGTACCAAAATCGGAGCTCCTTCTCTGGTTACTTTTATGACTTTCATGTTTTGCCAAAAATGTGAAACTGTTTTCTCTGCTACATGTACATGTAATCTCCTATTACAAGAGTAAGTATGATTCTTAAAAAAAACAAATGACACTTATGGATATGATCTTAATTCAAGTTCTCAACAACTGCAGGCAATGGTACTTGGTAAAGTACGTAAAATACAACTTTCTAAATTTGCTTGCTTGCAGAAGTGTTTTTCCAAACCATCTGGCAGCAGATTTGTTTTAATTTAAAGTAAAAAAATGAGGGATCTGTAAATGAAAGATTTAAATCCTGGAAATGATCTGTTACGTTTTGATCTAGCTAAACACCAGAAACAGCACCAAAGATGCTGGCCAACCAGAAGCGCACACTGGGAAAGGGAATCTTCCCAGCTTGCACAGCTGCCAGCCCTGCCGTTGCCTAAACGTTGGCCAGTGATCTCTTGCGGATGGTTGGCTTTTTCAGAGTTATGATCTATATACAGCTCTGTGTGTAACTCACCTCATGCCTGCCCTGCACGAAGTCCGCCTTCATTAACGTCTCTGCTTTGTAATTGCTTTGCATTTGTGCTTCTAGGTTCACTTGAGACAAAAACATTGGTGACTCAGCGGTTATTTATGGAACAATGTGAAATTATTTAATTTGTTTTACTATATTTATACATGTTGTATATATGTCTATATTAGTTTGAATGTTTTATGTTTCATTGACTGTAATCTCATATAAATAAAACCTGAGCTTCCCTCAGATGAGTAATTAGCAAAACACACCAAAAGGGGGCGTTGCTTTTGTGTAGCTACTGTTTTGGGTAGTCACTGAAACCCTAAAATGCTCTGAGTTTCCTGGTGTCCCTCCAACAGCCCCATGTCCCCTGTGCTCATGGTGAAGCACACAGTCAGCTTTTGCACCAGTACTGCACTCTTGTTTCAGTGAAACATTATGTACATTGTGTAATTACTGCCAAATTAAAGAGGCATATAATCTCTAAAGAGTCTCATTGGCTTGTGAGACTTGGGCTGTGGGCCGCTGAATAACATCTCCGCTGCAGTGAGACTGAGCTCCACTGGTGCACTGTACACATGCACGGAAAGGTCATTGGTTTACACACTGATGTGCTATACACCTGCGGGACAGTAATGATTTTATGCACTTTTTAGCGTACACTTTCCACACAGCCAGTTTTCTCTGTGTACTTCAACGACTGCCCTCCCTGCGCGACTGTAATCACTTTGTAAATGCGTTGCTGCTGCTTTGCTCCTCTCACAGTGTTAACAGTCTGTCCCATGGATTTATTTTGTTTAAGAAGCGCATGCAAATTCTGATGCAATATGGTAGTGGAGCCAAAGCCAGCCTGCTAGTGAAATTCCATGGATGTGGTCAAGGTCGACCCCGCACTGTTCCACAGCCGTGCTGATATCCATGTGACCTGCACGGTCGCAGCAGGAACTGCATGTCCCAAAAACATTGGCGTCAGCGGTTTGGAGCTTAGCGGAGAGACATACATCTCTGAGAGGCACAAGTCAGGTGTCTCTCAAATATAATCTGCAATATAATCTGCCTACAGGGCTTCTGCCAGTTAATGTAACTTACCGGATGTTTTAGTCCCATTCCCAATAACAAACCAATATCAATAGCAATGATGTTTGGGACGCCAGCTCAGGGTATTATGTAATGCAGGTTTGTGTAGAGTCTTTCTGAGAGAAGGGGCTGATAAGTTAAAAAAGGGGCACTCAGCACCTTTAAAGCTCAGGGATAAGCTTATGTTAAAAAGTTCAAGAAAAAGTAGGTATCAGGCCAGTGCTAAATGACCATTTAAAGACCTGTGAACAATGTCACCCTGACCAGGATAAGCCATTGGATGGATGGATGGATGGATGGATGGAAAAAAGTTTGAAAACAATATGAACGTTCAAATAAATGTTGACGAAACAGAGTGAAAGCTGTGTGTTTCATGTCACTTTACAAGTCAGTCAGACTTTAACATTTTAATTTTATTGGCTTCAAAATCTTGAAGTTACACTGAGGATTTAGAGGTGGGGGTTGGAGGTATAAATTCCCTTTATGCCAAAGTCTTTATGTGCCCCACTTTGTACACACATGCACACCCCAGCTATAGGTGACGTTTGGAGGTGAATTCCCATTCTTACCACAGGAATACCTGCTCATGTCACCAAATATTTAACTATTTTTTAAAAGAAGATAATTATTAACCCCCCAATCCTGCTCTAAATGAGCTCTTGGACGATTGATGGATGGATGGGTGGATGGATGGATGGATGGATGGATGGATGGATGGATGGCATTTATTTACACTTTTACCACTCTTTTTCATTGCTCACTCTTCTCACTTTAGATGTGTATGACAGTGGAGGTTTCTTTAAGACAAGTGAAGCAGTGCTTCACCAAAAATAATAATCCATCCACCAATACATTTGTCCATATAGTGTATCTTCTAAAGATCCTTCCCCTAGTAGTAGATACAAGTTAGTTCAGGTTGTCGTGCTGTAGTTGATATAGGATTTCAGGATGTGCACTCATGAAACAACACTTTGTACTACCAGAGGGAACGACTTTTTGAGACATATACATTACAACAGTATTTCTTAGCCATAATGTTTCAACTGTTTTGTTAATATTTAATGGTAGAAAAATGTTGTGTAGTCAGAAGAGTCTAGATTTCTGCTGCAACATTCACATAGTAGGATCAGAATTTGACTTGATCAGAAAATAACTTGAAAAAATGCCTTATATCAACATTTCAGGCTGGTAGTTGAGTAATCCTGTGGGGAAAATTTTCTTGACACACTTTGGACCCTATAGTCAGAGGCGGAAATTTCAGGTCCAGAAAGTAAAAATCCAAACCAGGATTTTGTTTCAACCAACCAGTTGAGTATAATGTGATTCTGACTCTTTATAGTCAACAGGTTGATTGAAACAAAATCCTGGTTTGGATTTTTAATTTCTGGATCTGAAATGTCCGCCTCTGCCTATAGTACAAACTGAGCACCGTTTAAATGCCACAGCCTACTGGAGTATCGGTGCTGACTATGCCCATCCCATAATGACCACAGTGTACCCAGCTTCTAATAGTTACTTCCAGCAGAAAAACATGTCATGTCACAAATCTCAAATCATCTCAGACAGGTTCCTTGAACATGATACTGAGTTTACTGTGTGGTAGAGAAATGGATAATAATGCAAATACAATTGTAATTCAAATCAGTAATTACCTAAGAAATTCATAATGACACTGGATTTAATTACAATGATTATAATAACTAATTGCTGCTTTAGAATGGTTATTATACTAAACATGTAATACAATAATGCAAGCTTGCTGAAGTAATGGGTTTTCCACTTTTAAAATTAGAAGCATTTTATGATGAACTAACATGTGATTTCTTAACCTACAAAAGACTGAATAAAGGTGCAGACCTGAAGTTAGAACTGTTACAGATACCAATATTACATATTTATGTGCTGATGTCATATGTCAAGGATAAGTATAAAGGGAATATTGGGGATGTAAGATGAAGAAAGTAACTGAAAACAGCTTGGTGAGATGAGGTAATGAAACCATAAGAACAATCTGCTTCTACAGGTTGACCTGCCTTGAGATGATAAAAGCAGAAGCAACTGGTGTCTACAGATATCTGACCCCTCCTTGAACTGTCTGTACCAGTGATGCGCGGGTCAATGTATAAACAACCCGAACCCGACCGACGTGTTCAATAACCCGCCCGCAACTCGGACCGCAAGAAAAAAAAAATATATATATTGTACCCGACCCGCTTCCTGACCCGCATTTTTTATAGCCTAGTGGTATGTAATAAAGGCTTGATTTATTAATTTATTTCATTTCATTTTCTTAATTAAGATGCTGCATGTGTTTATCCAGTATAATCGAAGTGTGCGTCTCTCCCCCGGCTTTCCCAACAAAATCCCACCCCCTCTCAGAAAATACATAAAACTGACAT
>JAABNY020000001.1:7259851-7276507 GCA_015164015.2 Brevimyrus niger
CAAACGACCCGACCGACCGCGACCCGAATATCATTAAAAATATTTTTGGATGACTCGTAACCGCGGGTGACCGCGGGTGACCGCGGGCACCCGCTCATTTCGGGTCAACCCGCGCATCACTGGTCTGTACACTGCTGTGCTTTTTACTATAAAATATATATGTATTTGTTGTTCGGAGAGCAGATCATAAGATGCAAAGAATACTGGTGAGTGTCTTTTCCCCTGTAGCTTTACAGTAACAAAATCGGACTGTTAAACAAACCAACTTCTTCGAAATTTCATACTGTGTGTGTGTGTGTATGTGTGTATATATATATATATATATGTATATATATATATATATATATACTGATTTCATTGTTTCGTTCATTTTTGTTTGGTAGAAATCCAATGCTCATGTTCTCATAAGTGCTATGTTTACACTGTTATAGTAAATATGGTTATACCAAATGTTGGTTTGTGAGTGCACACTGAGATTTCCCACTTCAACCACAGCGTGACAGCCTGAATGAACATAGGTAATGAACATTCTTTGTACTCTTATTTTCTTGTTAATAAACCAAGGTATTCCTTTGGCATTACCTTTTAATTGTTTTGTCATTATTTAATGATAGAAATCGCAGTCACATTCTCCCATGTGGAGCGGCTAACACTGTCGCCTCTCACCTCTGGGACCCGGTTCAGGTCTCCTTCAGGGCTCCATGTGTGCAGTTTGCATGGCCTCCCTGCGTAGTCGTGGGGTTTCCTCCAGCTCCACAGTCGAAAGCCATGCTGAGGCTGATTGGAGTTACCAAATTGCCCACAGGTGTGATTGGTGTGTGAGTGTGGGAGGTGTGTGAGTGTGCCCTGCGATTGGCTGGCGCCCCCTCTTCGGTTGTTCCCTGCCTTGTGTCCATAGGCTCCTAACCCCCCACGACCCTGAATAGGACAAGCAGTTATGGAAAATGGATAGATGTATTTTAGCACCTCTGCTGCCAAAGTCTCTGTTTTTTTACAATTTTTTTTTTTTTTACAGTGAACGCTTATGTATAATTCATGTGAAATCGACGTAACTGCCTGACATTTCAGTGATTGAATGTTGGGTTTTTTTGTACAAATACATCACCACTGGTACTCGATGTGCTGCCAAGAGACTCTCCGTGAAGTCCCATGTGCAAAGCCCTGATACACAGAGAGTAACAGTGCAGATCGTGGCCATAACCTAGCGGCAATGCTGTACAACGCAGGCCTCTGCGATATTACATCAAACATCCGTTTTGAATGTTTGAACATTGCAGTACAAGATGATAGTTTGCCCCGGCGCTGTTTGCATTCACAGCTCAGATGATTCCCAGCAATGTGAGATACAGGGACTGGTTGGCTGGCTGGGACAGAAGGGCCTCACTGGCCTCATGCTTACTGTAACTCTATAATAAGCTGAGTCATTCACAGCTCTTAGACATCATATTCACATACTCACTGCCTTTTACAGTCCAATAGATGAACTCTTACAATGTAAGGTGATGGTTAGTGTTACAGGCATGGATGATAATATTGGTGCCCATGCCATTGATTCAAATAATGCCATATTATTCCTGAAATATATTGAAAACAGAAGATCTCTTGTCACCAATACAATCTCTGGTTCACAGTGGTACAAAACCAAAGAGCTGCAAAAAGGGTGATTTAGTGTTCATGCTACAGAGACGTTCTGAAATGGCCTGGAAAATTTAACTGATACCTTTAAGAAGTAATGGGAAAAAAAAGCATCGTGGAGATTTTCAAGTACAGTACAGTTTTCTCCCTTAATTTGTACCAGATATGTTTTCAAATATCTAGTCAGTCATTCAGCCAGTTTAAATAGATACAAAGACTCACTCTCCTGTTTGGTGGTATATGCATCATACTAAACATGCAGAGAAAAAAAAGAACAAAGAGTTGACAGAGGAGCTTAGAACCCAGGTAACAGCCAAGCATGACCAATGCAAAGACTATAAAATCATCCCTGAAGAGCTTGATGTTCCTCTGACATCTGTGGTAAACATTACCAAGAAGTTTAAGGCATCAGTACTGTAGCCAACTTTGCTGGTCATGGTTGCAAGATGAAACTTGTCCCAAGGATATTATAAAAAGTACTTTAAATGGTGGAGAAAAAAACAAGAAAAACCTCTAAACAAATTGAAGGTGAGCTTCACTGTCAGGGTACAATGGTTTCAAGTTGCATTATCAGGAGAAATGTGAATAAAAATGAGCGCTGTGCCAATAGACCAAGAAATACCGCTCTTCTCAGAATAAAACATGTACAAGTTTGCCTGGATGTTTCCAAATTGCACATGGACAAGGTACTGTCCTTTGTGGAGAACATCCTTTGGATTGACAAAACTAAATTGGAGCGTTTTGGTAAATCACAGCAACTATATTTTTCCAGTAAAACACAAAAGGTGTACAAGGAGAACAGTCTCATACCCACAGCGAAACTTAGAGGAGGTTCAGTGACGTTATGAGGATGATTGACTGCCCCTGGAACGAGGTGTCTTGCACCAGTGCATGGAAGAATGAGATCAGAGGAATAGCATACCATTTCAGAGCGTAATGTACTGTCAGAAAGTTGTCTCTCTGTCACAGGTCATGGGTTCTCCAGCAGGATAATGACCCAAAAGTTAGAATGGAGGGTGGGCAAACACTAGACCATATTGAGAGGACCTGCCATGAGTCCTGATTTGAATCTGATTTGACATCAGTGGAAAGAGCTCAATGGGCAACTGGCAATAGGCACTCAACAAACCAGGAGCAGTTTGCTCAAGAAGAATGTGACAAACTACCTGTCGAGAAGGGCAGAGATCTCACGGAAAGCTACAGAAAGTAGCAGTAATATGTGTCCATTTGTCATTTTCTTTTATTTTTTAGAATAACTTGATATGTAGCAAATCAAATATTAGGGCTCTGTTCTGTTAAATGTGAAAATGACAAATGGGTCTAATAAAGAACATACTTCAGTTTCAACTTTGTTTAAAGGTATTAGTTTTGTCAGAAAAGTTGTGAGGTACCAATAAAATCAGCCACATCTGTAAATAGTGTTTTTGAAACATTTCTTAACATTTCTTAAATCGATTAATTGTATCACTGATTATATATTCGTTGGTTATATTGACTTAAGGATTTACAGAATCTCACGCTGTTATTTATTCATTTGCTTAAATTTCCTCCCAGTCTGAACAAGTGTGAACTAGTGTTGCCATATCGACCACAGACTGTATAAGTGTTTGTTTGTGACGGACAGGTATATTGTACAGCGTGTCCCTGCCTTGTGCCTCCTGGGATAGTCTCAGGGTTCACCGTCACTCTGCACTGGATTAGGGTATCTAAAATGGATGGATGGTTTACAAATCTAAGTATTCACTATATGTTGCCTGGCTCCACAGTTCCACCTAGTGGTTGAAAGTCACCGTTCATCTTAAAATTTTGCTCGCATATATATACACACACAGATACCGCCCTGAGACATCATTGGCCCCTATGCGCTGCAGTTTGAAATGGCTGTCCCGCATCACGCATAGCGGCTTTGGGCTGTCTTGGAAGTGTTCGGACTTTCGAAACCTGGTCAGATCTACGTACTGGTCCACAATGGTGAGCTGTCTAGACTAGTATCCATTGCGCTTTGGCAAGACGAGTATCGGTACGAGGTTGGTTCGATTTTTATTTATTTTTTTGTTAAGTTACTGTAATTACACTCCGTTACGACAGGGGGCAGCAGCGCAGGAAAAACAACGAGGAAGCGCAGGAGGCGTGATGACAGGGCTGCGACTGTCCGGACAGTTGAGTCCGGTGTGTTTCTGAGTGTTTCGCACAGGTATAGGTAAAGGCGATATATGAAAGTAAAGTCAGCAGCTCAGACAGTACTTAGTCCTTCGTCTACACAGCACTGTGTCTGCTTCCGGTTGTTTGCTTTCGCTTTATTGTAAATTTGCTGTAATCTGTTAAATATAAGCATCCAGAAACTTTGCAGGGAAGATGAGCGGCGACCACGGTGCTGGGAAAGGAGCCTCTCCGTGTCACGTAGTGAAGGAGGAGGTGGGGCCGCCCGATCGCGCTTTAGCCGACTATGTGTGCATGAAAATCTCGGGGGTGCCGCTACTCGCTGGTTCAAGTAACATTATGCACCTATGATCATACAGTGATCTCATGGACACTTTATTCATTCAATAACAAGGTTTTTCATTCATTTTATGCTCAATAGGTTGTAGCAGAGGGAAGGTGGCTCAAGCTGGAAAAAACGACCTATGTGGACGGCGGTGGGACAACCAGGTACTTTTTGTGTCAGTTGTTTACCTCTCGTGACGAAACGGAGCTTGTGACTTGCGATTTCGTCTCAAAATAATCTGGTTAGGCTGCTCAGTCAAGCGTTGTTAAAGGGTAAAACTTGGCCTTTGTCCTGGTAGGAGTGTTGACATTATTATCTTATCCACTGAGTCTGGTGTCTCAGTTTAGAAATGTACCACGGACACAGATACACTCAAGCGACATAGTGGGCGCAGTGTTTGAATGGAGCGTCATCTCCTGTCTTTACTTGATTTGAAAGACTGCTCCATCGCGATGTGATTAGTGGAAATAAAAGAATGGCTTCATTGGAATTGATTGAGCCCCCTGTTCTTAAAAGAAAGCGAAATTCATTCTTGTAAATTTTACCGAATGGCGATAAAGACATGCAATTTCTATTTTAATCAGGATCTGGGAAACCGCAAAGAGGACCACGAGAAAGCGCGACTCCAGCGCTGATGGTACGATTCGCTGGTGGAGGGGCAGCCGCGCGCGCTGAGAGGTGCGGGGGGATCGCGCTAAGGATCACTGTGTCTGTTCACAGGCGTGGGAATCATCGCAATCCTGAAAAGGACCCTCCACATAGACTGCGTGGTGCTGGTGAAGCAGTTTCGGCCCCCGCTGGGCCGTCACACCCTGGAGTTCCCAGCAGGTAGCGCGACTGCACAACCGGAAGCAGTGACTGTTTACTAATGTCAGTGTGTGCATTTAGCAGCTTAAACCCAGAATGTGGCATTTTAAAAGATAAACCACGACTAATCTGCGGTAGTAATCCCAAAATGACGTCAGGTTTTTGCTTGTTATGTTTTTTTTCCTTAAGGCAAGTGTGTGTTGTATGTTTTGCGGTCCTTGGCTTGTTGCTGAATATTAATAATCAGTTATCTTAATTGGAACCACCAAGGTTTCATAATGCATAGACAAAACTATCTGGAATGTATAGTAAGCCATGGGCTATGTGAAGTGGGCGACATTGCCCAGATAGGACAGGGGACCACACACAGGTCGGTACCCTGCTGGTATTAAAGTTGATGACTGGACAGGTCCTCAGTGGGTGTCCAGTTTGCTAATAAAAATATTTACATTAAGGCCACTTAAAATTTATAAATTGTTTTACATGGCCGCCCACCTCCTTTTTGGTGCCGCCTTGATTTTTAAAAATATTTTATATTTTTCAAAAAATCTGTTTTTTTTTTCACCTCAAAAACTGTCAGAGATGGTCAATACGCACGTGCATTCTGTGGCAAGACCATTAAACACTTAGACTAGGCAATTTGTTTTGAAGGTTTCTCTTTTCTTGTAATTGTTTGAACTGTTGAGAGTTTAAAATGTTGCGATACTGACAAATTAAAGTTTAATTTTCTAGTTTTAGTATATCTCTGTTGCCGTTCATCTTTTCGCTAAAATTTTAAGTGGCCTAATAATAACATGGGGGTGGGGGGGGTTACTGGATTAGCAATTTGTGTCTGTGATCAGGAAGCCGCAGGTTCAAATCCCAGAGTCAGCTTAGCGAATTCACTGTTGGGCCTTTGAGCAGGGCCCTAATTAAGTGCCACTTGCTCTACTTTATAAAGAAAAATGTATGTCTGCTAAAGAAATAAACTTTTTTAAAAAAGGACATCTGTTGTGATGCAGGGCTCTTGGACGAGAACGAGAGCATGGAAGCAGCGGCACTGAGGGAGCTGAAGGAGGAGACGGGGTACATAGGCGAGGTGGTGGGCATCACCCCAGGTAGCCAATTTCCTCCCCTTAAGCCGCTCTGACTTCGCCTCTGCAGGCGGAACGTGGCACTTGTGCTGCGGCGGAAGTCAGGGCGTTAACCTCAGGGCAAAAGTGAAGTGTGGAAGGTTGATATGTATGGGAGTTGACGTGCTGTTCTACAGGTTTTTTTTTTTTTTTTGTCATTTTCCAGTGTCATGCCTGGATCCTGGGCTGTCGAATTGCACTACTCATGTCGTCATGGTTAACATCAATGGCGATGATCCTGAGAACCTCAATCCTACACAGCAGCTGGGTGAGGTGACATCTGTGGGATGCGGTGGCTGGGATGCGGTGGCTGGGTCTCAGGACCAGCAGTACTGCTATGGTCCGGGATTTGGCCTGTGGGTTTGGCTCTTACAATGATGCCTCTAATACTCCAGACAGTGTGGCGGAACCACTCTGCTTTGGTTTTTGGCTTCATTCAGGAACCTGGAACCAGCTCATTATTTGCAAACTGGTAGAATCAGTTCAAAAGTAGCATTTCTGGTTACCTAGAAAAATCAGTAGCACAATGTCCTGGTGGCAGAGAAGGAGAACATTGTTTTCAAACACTTGGCAAGAAGAGCCAGGAACAGCACAAACTACTGGATTTGAAAACTTTACAGCAGTGATGTAATCTTAGAAGAAAATCCACAAAGCAGACTGGACTTGCCATTTTGCTTTAAAGCCTGTTACTACAGTGATTCTGATTATATTCTTCATTACGATTAAGAGGCCTGTAAATAGATATAACGGAGAAATGGCAGGAAGTGTGGTGCTCAGCATAAATCAGTTATACGCCTTGAACATTATTATCCATTTCTCAATGGACACCAGAACAATTAACAGAATTCTGACACAACTGAGGTTTATTAAACATTTTTCTATTAACACACCTTAGATGCGTGTGTGTTTTGGGTCACTGTCATGTTGAGAGAGTGCCTGGTGACTCAGGGCATGATGGTAGCATCTGCTATCAGTATCGAGCACTATATGTGTGAATTCATGGTGCCATCAGTGAACTGCAATTCCCCGACACAAGTCCCCGGGCTTGCAGCTGCATGGGCTTCAGTAGTGGCTTCCTTTGTGGATGACACCCGTGTTCGCCACTCCTCCGCAGCGAATGTCGAATTGTCACGGGGCACTTTGCCCAACTGTGATGCACTTGCAGGGTGATTTTCCTAACCGCTTATGTCCAGGTGTTCGCTTTGTGGACGGCCTGGACGTCTCGTCTGTTCTTTTTGGGTTTCTGAATCACTTCTGCTACTGTGTTCTAGCTACTTTTTTACGAATTTTCTTGTAGCTTTGACCTTTTTTTGTGTAAGTAAATGACTTGTGACATTTCTCCTCCATGTGATGCCATTATTGTCAGCATTGGATGGGAGGGGATTTAATTTAAATACTCCTCTTAATTGTCAGTAATCTGGGGGTCAGCTGTGTGATGACAAAGTAGGACAGGGGCTTTTCAAGTCATGGTCCTCAAGGTCTGAGCAATGCTCATTCTCCAGCATTCCTTTTTAGCGTTTTATCACATATAATTTCTAATACCTTCATTGGGGTTGTACTACTTTTTGCACCTTGGTCTAAAAATCATTGTGTTAAAAATATTCCAATTTAGTGTTTTTCCACTGACAAAACAATAAACCAGATTTGCTGGAATACTTTATGGTGCAGGATCTCATACAGATGACTATGAAATCGTTTGGGGTGTACTGATTTATGCTGGGCACTGTAGATCTCTGGTTTACTCATATGTTGGGTGCTGGTGAAAAACCTGAGTTATTAGAACCAATGAGTAGTCTATAAGTACAAGAGATATATTATAGATATATAATATTTACAGCCTGCTATTCACTTCTGACTCTCTCTCTCGTCTTTTTTCAGGTGAAGAAGGTATGCTTTCATTTTTTCTGCGCTTCATTAGCTGAATTTCCTTTAGACTGATTGATGATGTAAATTTTTCGGCACTGATTCATAATTATTTTGCCCTGCAGAATTTGTTGAAGTTATACATCTACCTCTCAACGAGTTCCAGAAGAAAATCGATGGTAAGTCTTTACTTGGCGGTGAATGTGTTGGCAAAACAGTGTGGCAGGATTCAGGATGGCATGCTGGGTAATATTCAAAGGAATAAGAACATAGGAAATTTACAAATGAGAGGAGGCCATTTGGCCCATCAAGCTCATTTGGGGAGAACTTAACTAATAGCTCAGACTTGTTAAAATCTTATCTAGCTCTAATTTAAAGGAACCCAGGGTTTTAGCTTCCAATACACTAGCAGGAAGACTATTCCATACTCGAACTACACGCTTGGTAAAGAAGTGTTTCCTTAAGTTTGCTTTAAAATGTTCTCCCGCTAATTTCCACTTATGGCTAATATTGAAATAGCCATTTGGCTGGACAGCATCCAGACCCATTAGAATCTTATAGACCTGGATCATATCCCCCCTTAGTCTCCTTTGCTGAAGACTAAACAGATGCTCCGCTAACCTCTTCTCATAAAATTCCTCTAAGACCAGGAATCATTCTCGTAGTCCGTTGCACCTTTTCTAAGGCAGCAATGTCCTTCTTGTGGTATGGTGACCAAACCAAATGTTGCTTACAGCATTTAAAATGTACTCTGACAACCTGCTAGTAAGATTTGGGATGGATGGGAATCACTTTAGATAAAAAAAATGTACAAACCAAATGCATTCAAGGTGATTTGTGCACATTAATAATTAAAGCAGAGGAGTGTTAGACCCCTGAATATTTCAGGATTTGTGTCCATGTTTGAGAGATTACCTGCACAGTGGTTTTACTTCATCACATCAGTCCTGATAGCCTGAAGTGGAAATATCCTGCTCTTATGTGTAAACACTGGGCCAGGAGAATGATGGCCTGTGCATTTCCATGTGAATGACTGCCTGTTTACTGTGCTCCTCTGTCTCCTTAAACCAAGAACTACTACAGAAAGAAGACATTATTGTGGACTGCAAGGTGTACATGTATGCCATGGGTATGACACAAGCGGTCGCCAAGCCCAGCGAGCTTCCAGTGCTGAAACAATGAGAGTGACTCTTGTGGGAAGGAACCTGAAATCTACTTCCAGGGGAAACACTTTGATCATCACGGACCTTGATTTAGGTGCCTTGAGTCTGAGTTCAGACAGTATTTAGAACTTTAGTATGTTTGTTTTGTATCAGATAGCTGTTCAGCTGTTTTTAAATAAAACAACATGGTATGTTTTGAAAATGCGTCCGTCTTGCATGAATTAATAAACATCTGCTCACTGATTTGATGAGTGATCTAAAAGATTTGTGTAGTTTATTTTCCTGAATAGCTGTACTTATGTTCTGCATGTCGAACAAGTTTATTTACTTCAGGAATTGTGACGCAGGCAAACGCGATGAACAGGATTTTTTTATTTCCAACAACAGAAGTAACAAGACATTTCTAACCTTCCATAGCTTGGTAGGCAGGGATTACACAGAAAACAGGTCCAGGTTTGAGGACTTGTTTGGCTACGCCCTAAAGCACACTGCTTAGGGGCCGAGCCCTGAACTGACTCTGCTTTCTATGTCTGAACAGAGCAGCTTGATTCAATGCACATGATGGAAAGAATAATACATTCAACATTTTGAAGAGAACTTTGCTTGTGTACTGAACAACACAGGATAAAACACTGTGAACCACTCAAATTAAATAGAAACTACGATAAAAATCTTGAGGTGCATTTATTCAAAGCATCTTTAAAATGCTAAGGAGTCAACTTTCATTGTAGTTACCATGCTATTTAGGTCTATTATCCCCTTTGAACAAAGTAATGCTTTTAATTTTGCAACCCATTTTAAGGCAAATGATGCAAATTTTTTAATGCTTTACTGCAGTAAAATTTTGCCATTAGTCACATGATAGCTAATTAGAAATAGTGGTCTGGCCTTTTTGTTTGGTGATTCTTTTTTAGTGTTTAAAACATTAAGCAAGCATTCATGGAGACCGATTTCATACTTACCACAGGTTATGTTGTATATGGAAGCACAAGACACTGCACAAGTATGCAGATGAATCTGATGTTTTTTTTTATGACTCAAGATGTGAGACTTCAGTTTTTAAAAACTACACTTGCTAAATTCTTTCAGCAGCTAGTCAGCAGGTTTCTGAGTTCTTCACAAAAAGGAAATGAGACCCAATATGGATCCTCCCCTTGATTTCATTCACATCATCTTTTATTTTATAAGTCCCTGATCCTTGATTTATAACTTTACGTCACATTTCCTCTGCTCCAGCAAGTACGTTTAAGTGCTTCTCAGTCAAAGTGACACAGACTTTTAGTAACATCTTATTGGCTGCTTGAGCCCCTGAGTAGTGCAGGCAGCCGTATGTACAGCAGGGGGCACTGCACAGGAGCACCTCAGGCAAAGGTGGCTTTCAGGATGACCTCGTGCTGCTGCTGATGCAGGGTCCCGATGCCCACGGCCGGAGCGGGGAGGGGCGGCCGGCTGACCAAACGGAGCTGCGTGTAGGAGGGGCCACAAACCGTGACGTCATCAACACTTGGCTTTCAGCGGTAAGATGGCGGCGTAAGACAGCAATGCGACGACTAAACATGGCGCGGTGAACGAGGTGCATTTAGGAAGCTGCTGAGAACTTACCTTACAAGCCAGCTGCTGCTCGAACCTGGGGGCCACAAAAGACCAGGGGCCCATATTCTGGGGCTCCTCCTGACTCCAGATGAACTCTGTGAGAGAGCACGAGTTTAGAGTGACTGGGGATGCCCACTAACCCATAATAGCTAAGCAGAAATAAGAAATGACCCAAAACATCCTGCCATAGATGCAGCCAAGCAGCAGCTTCTAATGCATAGTGATGCAGGGTCTGCAGACTGGACCTTTGGCGCTGCTGTATTTGCTGAGCTCCTGCTGCAGGGCCTCCAGGGGGAACGGGCAGAGCTCCTCCAACCGGATCAGCGCTATACCCTCTGCTGCCCCCGATGCTTCCATCTGCTTCAGCAGGGCATAGTAATGCTTGCCTGAGCAAAACACCACCCGCTGGACTCTGTGTGGAATTGCAGGCCGTTTCAGCAGAAGCTCACATGCTGACCGGGCAACTCCACGCCAATGCGATCCCAACCCAAAGGCTTCGACCTCCGACCCCGGATCTCACCTGGACGGGTTCACGGACGGGTCACCTAGTACGGGACGGAAAGTTGTCCCAGGGGCCATATCTGCCAGGCTGGACACAGCACCCTGGAGGACAGAGTGGTCAGTACAGCCATAAAGCCTGGCCCGCTGACGTACCTGGAGGTCAAAGGGTGCCATCCGCAGGCTTTACCGGGAAGCGAAGCAGCATCTTGGGCGAGGCCACGATGAGTGGCTTCCGGAAATTTCGGATCATCTGACGCCGCAGCAGGTGGAAATACTGCGCTGGGGTGGTGGGGTTTACCACTGACATGTTGACGCTGTCCCCGTCCACGCCCTCCTCTTTGCTGTCACACATCTGGGGCCACAGGGAGGTGCAGGACAGAGCGGCATGGGTTACCACCACTCAAGCCAACACATTCGCATGGGGCCCCTGAGGTTTGGGGGCCCCCAGCTGGCCATAAACAGTCACTACACTAAATATCAAATAATCATCTCACGATCATCTCACTCCCCTCAGGGGGGGGGGGAGAAAGGCGCAAACCAGCTCCTGCAAACGCTCACCTGCAGGAATCGCTCGATGCGGCAGGAGGAATGCTCAGGCCCGGCCCCGTCATAGCCGTGAGGTAACAGGATGACCAGCCCACTCTGCAGCAGCCACTTGGCCTCGCCTGGAAGAGCCGAGAGATGTGGAACACTGGGACGGGACGGGACCCCCTCCTGCCCACAGCCTGGCAGCTTTAAATAGGGCCACCTGCAGAACCTCAACTTCAAGACAAAACTGCTAAGCTCGCCAACGATCCACAAACCGCAACATGGAAGGTAAGTACGACTACTTCCTCTTCCCGTTTATCGCGAAACCACCTGCGGCTCCTCATATTATCTCCACATGGAATTTACAGCAGGCCAGAAATGACAAAGGATGATGTGACTGTACATTTAATTCCTGTGTTTTTCAGTTTCTCTTATTTTGTTCACAGAATCAGAAGAACAAAATGCATTGTAGGAGCAGCACAGCAAATTCTGAAGGACGAATTCAGCCGGACAGAGGTTTCGCTAATGACCGATACCTCCTGAGATGAAGGTGTCGAAGGTGATCTGTGCCCCGTTGAAGAAGTCCCCAAACTGGGCCTCCCAGATGGGCAGGAGTTTGGGCAGGGCGATGCTCATGCCGTACTCAAAGCCCAGCACGGCCTCCTCAGACAGGGGGCTGTTACACACCTGAGGAAGAGGAGGGTCCCAAAAATCCCACGTTCAGCCAGGTCACCGTCCCACCAGTCAGGGCACTTTTCCACTGCACCAGGTACCACACTTTGGGTACTTTCCCTTTTCCTTTGACTTCCAGTACCAGTACCAAAAGTTCCAGTACCGAGAAGTTCCAAACCAGCTGGGGTACATTTTTGTGACTTCAGTACTTTGTCTGACTAGCCATGTGAGAAGATGGTATTATCATTGTACATTGTCCAGCTCTACAATATACTACAACCGTTTTTCAAATTCAGCACAAAATACCTGCCCTTGCGTTGTGATGTCATTTGGCACTGGTACCAGTTCTAACACCAGTGGAAATCCAACACCTTGAATTACCGGAAACACTGAACCCGGTGCGGTGGAAAAGCCCCCTTAGAGGTTCTGTGCAACGCATGCTACCCAGCACTACGAGCTCAGGGGGAGAGAAGACGGCACCTCCAAGAAGGCCTTCTGCTCGGGCGTGATGTGGTTCAGGGGGATGTGCATGTCGTTGGTCTCCTGGCAGACCACCATGGCATGCCGTTGGCTGAAGGTCCCCCGACCCACGTCCTGTCCACTTATGCGGATGTTGAACCCTTAAGAGCAGTGGGGCGACACAGGCAGATAATTACATCAATGATCACTACGGACAGGATGTATCATCGCCATGGAAACCCGACCCACCTTGACACAGGAGGGACCCAAACGCCATGGCTTCAGCGGTGGACCAGTCCAGCTTAGTCCCATCTTCCAGTTTCTGAAGCCGGGCCTGTGACAAAACACATGCAGGCCTACAGCCATCTGACTAAGGCCTCCGGACCAGAGCGCAGGACTACAATGAGGACGAAGGGGTGCTGCAACTGATACATCCTCAAGCTAAGACCTCAAGAGAAGTCAGAAGTCAATTATGTCTTATGTGACTGTAATCTACAGCTCTAAATAATCCATCTCTGTATCATTAACTACAATGTATCACTCATTACATAAAAAGCCAACGATTTTAACTGAGGCAAAGACAAGAAAGACTAATCAAAGCTATTTTTGATGTAGCTAATTCTTCTAAACCTAGGTCTTCATTAGGGCTGCACGATAACGCATCACGATATAATTGCAATTATACAGTGCATGTGCAATGATCACCTGGGTTTTAAAGAAAGCCTGTAAACCTTTGTCCAGGCGCCAGCTTTTTGGATCTTTACTTATAGCCACAATTAGGTAAACAGATTAGTAGCACCCCTAAAATATTAATCAGAGGCCTATTGTGACTCCAGGAAAACCCCTGGTGATTTCTGTGCATGTGCTATATAATCACAATGTGATATCGTGCAGCCGTCGTCCTCATAGTCAGTTTTTTAATAATCCAATGTTGTTTTGAGGCTGCAATAACAGAAAACAAATCCATCCTGGCTTGTTCAGCCATGGCCTCAGATGTCGTACTGGGCATGGGACCGTTCCCCACTCGCTGGTTTCCCTTCCAACGGCTTTGCTCTTCCAGGGACGAGGCCCCTGTCCCATACCTGCATGTGTGTCTTCCCGAGGTGGCTATGCAGCTGGATCCCTGCGGGGGTCTCCACGGACTTGGCGCCCACGTACTGCAGCAGCGGCGCAGGGACGCCCGTGTCCCACGTGGTGATGCGTGACTGCGGCTCCACCAGGTCGCCCCAGCGGCCCTGCAGGTTGGTCGGCGGCGGACTGTAGAGCGTCATGTTGGCCAGTCGCTCGTTCAGCATGTTGTAGTGCGACGTCTTGATCTCCACGACTTCCGCCTCCGTCATCAGGCCCTCTGAGATCAGCAGGTCAGCGTACGTGTCCGGGATGCTCTTCCTGGACCTGAGAAGAAATCATGATACGGACTGAAGTATCAGAAAACCTCCGTACGCGGCCCTGCTGGTTCTGGTCAGAGACCCACCGGATGATCTTGTACATGGTTGGGTTTGTAAAGAAGGGCTCGTCCAGCTCATTGTGGCCCCACTGTCTGTAGCACAGGAGGTCCACAATCACGTCCTTCCGGAAGCGGCGCTGGTACTCCACCGCCAGACGCGTGGCCCGCAAGACCTCCTCCGCGTCGTCGCCGTTCACATGGACCACGGCACAGCCAACCATCTTACCTGTGCAAGATGACGCAAGTCAATAATGAGATAACGAGTCGTTAACGAGCCAATAACTATTTTTCCCATTACAGATACTGTCAGTATCAGGAGTCACTCATGGACTTTGTAGAAGGTTATGAAAATGTACTTAAACGGTCTTACACACCGATGTCACTGCAGTACAAAGATGACCTCCCCCTCTCAGACGGCGTGGTATAACCCACTTGGTTATTTACAATAAGGTGGATACTTCCACCGACTCTGAAATGTGGGAGGCTTGAAAGGGTAAATGTTTCAGGAACGATGCCCTGGCCTGAGAATGAGGCATCACCGTGGACCTGCAGTTTTGGAAATAAGGGAGCAGCAGCGTGCCTTTACTAATATCAGGTACAGGTTCATTATTAAACATTAAAATGATTTTATATTGCATAGCATAAACACTGTATTTATATGCACTATGGACAGCTAGTGGTTCTAATGTCATGAATGACACAGGTGTAGAAAGTCATGAAGTCATATGCCCTATTCCTGCACACAGATGAACCTGTCCCCTGTACCTGCAAGCAGATGACCCTGTCCCCTGTACCTGCACACACATGACCCTGCCCCCTGTACCTGCACACACATGACCCTGCCCCCTGTACCTGCAAGCAGATGACCCTGCCCCCTGTACCTGCACACACATGACCCTGTCCCCTGTACCTGCAAGCAGATGACCCTGTCCCCGGGCTGGGCATTGCTGTCTGATGAATAGTCCCCGTCCTGCCGGACCTGCTGCCTGCCACGGGCCTTGCCTTGGGTTACCGGGTTGATGGCCTCCAAGTGGGAGGGGTTGGGCAGCATGGTGACGTGCAGAGGCTTCCCCGCCCCGAAGTCCAGTTCCACTGAGGAGGTCAGGTGGGACAAGACATCCCCGATGGATGGAGAGTTCTCGGGAAACTCGCTGAGGCCCCTCATTTTCCTGAACATGAGCTGGTGAGCATGAGGCACGATATGAGGCAGGATCCAGATACCAACCTGTTCAAGGGTACCACTTTCACAATATTATATTTACATGACAAGGTGTCTGACCTCAGGAGGGAACTGCAGGAGCCCAGTCAGGAGGTTCAGTCGCCCACGGTGGGGCATCCCCATGATGACATCTGTCACCCCACTGTATGACACCAGGCGGAACAGCTCAAAGAAAAATCCCATCATGCTCTCTGCTCCCTCGGCGCTGTACCTCTTCACTGTGGCAAATTTGGTAGCCAGAAAATGGTCAAATTCCTGAGATTTAAAAAAAGTGCAAACAAAATTCATACGGATGTGTCAGAAACTATTTACAATCTATAACCAAATTATGTCTTCAGGCCTAGATTGCTACACAATAGATAAAACGTAGTATTCAGACTTTCAACCTTCTTGGGTGAGTTGTATATTTCAATAGGACAGCGAATGCATGTTTGGCATGACCAGGGACATGGGTAACACTGAGGTTCTCATCATACCTGAGATTGCAGCATTAGTCGGGCCAGCTGCCTGCGCTCCTCAGGAGAAAATGTCTCCTTCTTCAGCTCTTCGAACCGATTGGCCACCCACTCCCTCTCAGCCAACGTCTGCAGCTGACTGGTCTCTATAGACACTCGGCCGCAGTAGGTATGGTGCAGGTAAGCAGTGACATCCTCGAGGGACGCTTCTGGCTTGCCAAAATGTCTTAGGCCTTCGAGGATAAGAGGAACTGAGATGCAATTCTTTACAAGCAGTTCTCATATTGATAAATCACTAGGGGACATCTTGCAGCTTCCTGGCAAGGCTCAAGCATTCTCAGACTGAGTAGTTGAATAGGCACAAAATTGTTACTAATTAACAATACACAACTCAGTGGAAGCTGGCTACAATCTAACCTATTATCACATTTAAAGCTTATAATTTAGCTACATTAACACAGTCATGTACAAAAAAAAGAATTTAAAAAAGACCCGCACCGCTGGTGTTGAAGGGACCCCGAAGCGTTTCGGTTAAAATGCTGATTTCAGGAACATTGTCGACGACGCCTTTTTCCGGGAGTAAGGGGTTAATTTTAGCTGACTTGTGCCCGTGTTCCCGATACGCCTCGACCAGCCGTGCCAGTCCATGATCTGGAGGGTTGGTTAACAGCGTTAACACATATTTGTCAATCAACAATCACGCATGTATTGTCCAGT
>JAABNY020000001.1:7276830-7286852 GCA_015164015.2 Brevimyrus niger
CAGCAACACACACACATATACACACACACACACTCACACAGACACGCACGTCTTGATGTGAACTTAACATGGATAAAAACTGAACTCACGCAACAGCGGCTACAGCACAAAGTGTTCTGTGCTGTTACGTTTTTCATGGCAGTACACATAACACTTCTGAGCTGCAACGTCGCGTGAACATAATGCTGTACTAATTTAAGTTTTACACCAATGCCTATATACAGGGGAGGTCAATGTTTTAGTACGGCAACTCCCCGCCATATAAATTTGTAAATTCACCCCCTCTATCCATCCATCCAACTACGAGCCTGCTATGTATATGTGAGTGAAATCGATGTGAAAGCTTGACACTTCAGTGATTGAATGAACGTAACAATAGCGCTGTAAGCGCTGTCGTGTGACACACTGGCTTTACATGCGTGTCACTGCCATGAAAAACGAAACAGAAAATTTCACTTAATGCTGTAAGCCTCTCACCTAATACGTGCGGTAATCTCAGCCCATTAAATAATCACCTAGAAGTTATTAAGTAATAGTTTTAAATTAATAAATAATAACCCTTTATGGTCATTTCAAACAAAAAAAAAACATTTAAAAGTAATAATTTTAATGACTGAAACAGCCAGCTACACATGAGGCCAGTAAAAACAAGCGTGTGAAACAAGCATTTTGAAGTGTTAGTACACCCACCCCCCCCAACGATCCCCCAACCTTGGGTGAGTGAGGAGCTGAGTTCGATCTCCTGTTGCTTCTCTCCGGGACCGACTCCCCTGGGTCTGTAGCCATAGACTCCCTTCTCGGTGTGATACAGGGCGCTCAGCGACTGCCGAGCTAAGCGGAGACAGGGCCTGCCGGCTAGATGCATGCTAGTTTAGCGATCACGAAGACTGACAGCTCGGGCTTGGTTAACTCCTTTAACATATATATGGCTTTATATAGACATATAATAAGAAGCGCGTGCAGGGTTATACAACACACAGCCGAACAGCCACACTCCGCCGAAACAATGGGTGGTGACTCTTTCTCAGCCCACGATTGGTTGAATCGGTCGCACGGCCTCGTCTTATTGGCTCACTCGCTGTCCCGGTCAGCCAGCGCAGCGCAATGGATCCTGGGGCCATCGGCCACTAAGCCATGCCGCAAGGGGACAAAAACGCATCAGACGGCCGTTACATTTAAGATTTGTATTCTCTTTGCTCGATGATGTGAAATGTCATCCAAAGTCCCATTTCATAAAAATGTAATTATGTTTGACTTAGTAAATAATGATAATCGAGTATTGGGATCCAGTCCCTCTTTATTTCTGCGCAACGTACTAACAGTACACAAACAGTTCTGGAGTTTTAATTCTATAATTGTATAGTATTAGTAAAAAGTACATAACTTAATATTTTCAATATAATTATCAATATATGATAATTTCAATATACTTGAATACATGACATTTTGTCACCTTTTGTAATGTGTGAAAAAAGTGAATCGCTCAAGGCATAAACAGCGTTTTATTTTTGTTTTGTTTTTTTTACAACTGTCACGTTTATATTGAGTGATGCAGCACCCGAGGCGTCCACGCATTTCTGTTATAGGCACAGAGTTGTCATCGGCTGGTATGAAAAGGCCCTTTTTTAATCAGGCACCTTGCAGGCCACCTAACTGAGGTGGTCCTTCAGCGACCGAGAGGCTGCTTCACCCACTAAACAGACCCGATGTTTTTGTTGAGGAAAATGAAGGTAACGGTAGTTGAAATTCATTTTGATTTCTGGCCTTGAATTTTGAATATAATTAAGCATTTTTATGATTGTATAGGGATCAATTAATTGTCGTGATAGTTGATTTAGCAAAGTCTAATTTGCCAGCTGGCTATGCTACTTTGTTTATCATTGATTCTCTGTAGCTATCTAGGCCTGAAGACATAATTTGGTTAGAAATTATGTTGTGCAGGAAGAGTTATTGCATGCTTTTTCTGCTGAAGTGTGTGGTCATATTGGGGAAACCATTTATTCGTATAGCTACCGAACAGCCTAAATGTCCTTAAAGGCCTAAACGAATAGGTCGCTAGCAAGAGTGTGTGCGGAAGCACGACAGGTTTCTTTGAAAACCCTGAAGGGTTTGGCTGGAGACTTCGTGTCATAATATGCATAACCGGTAACTTGTCGCATATATTTTACCTAATGAATTCAGTGAGCATGTCACGTTGTTAGCTTTAAGATTAAGCAGAGGTCGCCTAAAAACGAATTCAGTTTACGAATGAGTATGAATTTCGTCAGATTGGAACATATCTGGAGTGCGTTGTTTTTGCGATGTGAATGTCGGAGGTCTAACTTTTTGACGCTATGGGCTCGCGCACTTGTCGCGCGGGCAGATGACGGCTTGCGCGTGTTGCGCATGAGGCTCCTTGACTATCCAGATTACTTTTAAATAACCAGTTGTTCGTACATCTCATCAGTTAAACCAAGTAATTAAAAAAGTTTCTGTGTAAAACGTTGTACAAAATTAAAGACTCTTAGGTGTGAATATTCAGTCCTTTTGAGTTCAGATCTGGTCTATATACGAAACTAAATAACTGGCTTTTAAAATACATTGATACGTTTTGTTTAATTGCATACTAGCACATTCTATGACGGTAGGGAATTGTGTAGTTATGGAAATTGTATGAACAAGAAAAATAGTATTTAGAATGTCGACCCTCTCTTTGTAGTATGCCTGCTGAAAGCAAGAAGCCAGTAAACATGGATGAGAAAGACGTGTGCGTGTTCAGCAACAAGGACAAAGAGCGAGCAGGGGAGAGCCGTCCCTCTTCGTCTCGGGAAAAGGGGAAAGAGGACACCAAGGTGAGCGGGAAGAAAGATAACGGCAAGGCGGCAGCGGCGGAGGAGAAGAGGAGGAGGCTGGAGGAGGAGAGGAGAAAGAAGGAGGAGAAGGAGCGCAAGAAGAAAGAAGAGGAGAGGCTGAGGGTGGAGGAGGAGCAGAAGAAGAGGGAGGAGGAGGAGAAGAGGCAGCAGGAGGAGGTGGAGAAGAGGATGCAGGAGGAGGAGGAGAAAAGGCAGCGTGAGGAAGAAGCAGCACGACTGAAGTAAGGTGGCAACTGTGGAGGTCTTGGGGTTAGGCGAAACACAGGCTCGCTCAAGGTTGGGCTGGGGGTGTCTGGGCACCTGCTTCTCTTGTCACAGTCATTGGAAGTGCCCCCCTTTGAGGTTTTAAGTACATTTTTGATAATCAATAATAATGTAAAATTTACCTAGGGTACCCTCCCGGTTGACAAAATAAGCCATGACCCCCTGTTTGAATGCCTTTGTGGCCCAACAGTGTACAGCAAAGATTTGATTTACTATAGGTTTTCTGTGGAATCTTTATTATATAAATGTGCATTTTGCCTCACTTTCACAAATGCATACTTACTGGGATGTGAGTCTTCTCATAAGGTTTTACCAGGAATGGGGAACCTGTTCCATGGCGGGCCAGAGTGGGTTTTTCGGATGGCTTCTTGATCAGCCAATATCAGTGGGTCCCCAGGACTGTAATTAAGAACCGTTGTTCTGTTATTGGCTGACAGAGAACTTTACAAAAACCCGCACTGACCCTCCCTGGAAGAGGTTCCCCACCCCTGGTTTATACAGTTATTCCCTTGTGTGCCGCCTCTCCAAGCCTTCTCCATCTGCCTCCCACAGAGAGAAGGAGGAAGCGCACCAGCTTCACCAGGAGGCCTGGGAGCGCCACCACTCCCGCAAGGACCTGCGCAGCCGGAACCAGAACACACAGGACTCGCGGCCTGAGGAGGCCTTCTTCAGCCGCCTGGACTCCAGCCTGAAGAAGAATACGGCATTCGTCAAGAAGCTGCGCACGCTCACAGAGCAGCAGCGCGACTCGCTCTCCAACGACTTCGCCTCGCTCAACTTGAGCAAGTACATCGCCGAGGCCGTGGCTTCCGTGGTGGAGGCCAAGCTGAAGATCTCCGACGTGGGCTGTGCCGTGCACCTTTGCTCCTTGTTCCACCAGCGCTATGCGGACTTCGCCCCGCTCCTGCTGCAGGCCTGGAAGAAACACTTTGAGGCCCGCAAGGAGGAGAAGACGCCGAACGTAAGCAAGCTGCGAACGGACCTGCGCTTCATCGCTGAACTCACCATCGTGGGCATCTTCACCGACAAGGAGGGCCTGTCGCTTATCTACGAGCAGCTGAAGAATATCATCAACACGGACCGTGAGGCACACACGCACGTCTCCGTGGTCATCAGCTTCTGCAAGCACTGCGGCGACGATGTCGCTGGCCTCATTCCTCGCAGGGTAAAGGTAGCGGCAGAGAAATTCACCCTGGGCTTCCCTCCGAGCGAGATCATCAATGCCGAGAAGCAGCAGCCCTTCCAGAACCTGCTCAGGGAGTACTTCACCTCCCTTACCAAGCACCTGAAGAAGGACCATCGCGAGCTGCAGAACATCGAGAGGCAGAACCGGTGAGGCACCAAGCGGACTCGTCGTGTTTTTGCAGGGTGTCATCCGAAAAGATCTCGCATGACAAAAAAACAATAGTGAAGTTCGGGGATTTTGGCTAAAAAGTATTGCTGTGTACATAAGGCGCTTTTTCATGCAGCGCATAATGTTTAAAAGGGTCAGCAGTCAACGCCAGGAATTGTATTCTTTATTCTGAATATACACCGTTATAAGTCAAAAATTCCAAATGGACATAAGATGCGGACATCTTAGGGTAGGAGAAGTTTCCCATTTAATAGGTCTGTTCAAACGGGAATTTCCCGCATGCAAAGCAAAAGAGCTCCTCATTCACAAATCAGCATCCATTTGTATACCTTTCTGTGGGTGAAAGCCCTAAATGAACTCGGCAGTGATTTCGATCAGCTCACCTCTTTGTTCCTTGTCGCTTGGCTCTTATCGATCTTGCTCCTTTTGCCATGCTCCTGGCACAGGGCCCCTTGGTTCTGTCCTCCCCCAGTGTTGTACATATAAGCATAATGAAACAAGAGTCAATTGAGTTTGATATCTATGAACATCATGGGTTGAAAAAGTCTAACTGAATATGATATATGCCATTAGCAAAACGGGTGCATCAAGTACATTGATTTCCTTTCTTCTAAAGACACACACACTTACAGGTTAGAGTGAAGACTGAGGCCAGAGCGTAGGGTTGGTCATTTATCCGGCTCTCTGGAGTATTGGTGGGCTGTGTTTTATTCTTCGCTGGTCCATCACTGTGTGATTACATCTGCTGCCTCCCCCCGCCCCTTTTCAAAGTGAGATGACAGTGTCC
The DNA here is from genome assembly GCA_015164015.2 of Brevimyrus niger. Classification (NCBI taxonomy): domain Eukaryota; kingdom Metazoa; phylum Chordata; class Actinopteri; order Osteoglossiformes; family Mormyridae; genus Brevimyrus; species Brevimyrus niger. The sequence goes on from JAABNY020000001.1 coordinate 7,282,088, forward strand.
TCTGTTTGCATCTTTAGCCGTATCCTACATTCCAAGGGCGAGCTTAGCGAGGACCGACACAAGCAGTACGAGGAGTTTGCCACGTCCTACCAGAAGCTGCTTGCCAGCACACAGTCCCTGGCGGATCTGCTGGATGAGAACATGCCAGAACTACCCCAAGACAAGACCGTTCAAGAAGGTAGTAGACTGTGTTTTAGGACCCTGGGAAGCCTGTCGCAAGGCATCGATCAGAGCCTTGTACACAGACTCCTCTGCCTGTGTTTCTGTGCCTTATTGCATTCTGCTTAGTATCTCTGCTATGTTTTATGGTGTTTATAATCAGCGACTGACAACTGGTACACAGGTATGCATTTGCGGTATAAAGGGGCAAGTGTGTGGTAATTTGTCATCACAGTTAAGTGCTTCTTTTTGCTGTTAAGAAATAATGAAATTGCTGCCTCTTTTATCCTTAATACTGTGAATGTGTATTTGTGTGCCAGATATGTCAATCAGTGTTTATATTGCTGGTGGGATTTTGTACTTGTCATTCAGAGTATTATTGGACTTCAGTATAGTCAGTATTGTCAGAGTATTAAGCTTCAGTATTGTTGGGCCTTCTTGGCCACACCATGCATCTGTTTTGCTAAATTCTCAGTGTTGATTTTTCCTGCTTTGCGCTCACTAAAATAATATTTTGAAGAAATAATGTTTTAAAAGTGACAGGCACTCATGGTGCTTCTCTGTGGGTGCTTCAGAACATGGCCCTGGCATCGACATCTTCACTCCAGGGAAGCCGGGGGATTATGACCTGGAAGGAGGCATTTGGGAGGACGAGGATGCTCGCAACTTCTACGAGAATCTGGTGGACCTGAAAGCCTTCGTCCCTGCAATCTTGTTCAAAGACAACGAGAGGGCTCGCGACAAGGAGGAAGCTAAAGGTATGGCGCTCAACGTTCATTGAGGAGCGTCTTGGGATTCCCTTCAGATGACGGTCATCGCGGATGTGGTGGCTGCATCGCATGTATTGTCTACCTGTCAGTCAGTAGTGTGTTTGTGCGACGTGATGCCACAGATACAAAGGATGGGAAGGAAATTAAGGAGGTGAGCGGTACAGAGGAGCTGGAACTGGAGCTGGAGACACTGGACATCGCAGATGACGCCCTGGAAATGGAAGGAGCGGACGAGGTTGACGGTGATGAGCTTGCCAAGAAACTGCTGGACGAACAAGGTGGAGTGAGCTACCCAGGGCCTTCAGAAATGTCTGTTTTAATTAAATAAGCAATTTTATGGTGGTTTTATTAGGGCACCTTAAGTGAATCAGAATTGTGCAAGTTTCCCATTTCCATGGGAAGTCTGTTCACTATGTAGTGGTTTGTAGAGTTCAGGTGGCCATGAATGTTTGTATCAGAGTAGTGATACGGATAGGTTGCAGTGAGCAGGGGAAGACGGCTAATCACTCCAGAGTCATGCTTGGCATTTCCAGACCTGGAATAGTTTACGGCTCAGAAGATCTAGTAGATGGAAGATGATGTCATCGAACCATGTATTGAAATTAAGCATTTGCCAACAGGATAGAGTATGACAAGGACAGTAGTGGAAGGCACCTCGCTGTTGTAGCCTTGGTCTTAGTAAAACATATATATATATTTCCCCCCCACACACAGAGCAAGAAGATGAGGAAGCCAGCACAGGGTCCCACCTAAAGCTCATTGTTGATGCCTTCATCCAACAGCTGCCCAACTGTGTCAACAGAGACCTGATAGACAAGGTAGGGTAACAACAGGACAGTGTAGCACCCTGAGTAGCTGTTATTTTGACCTTGTGGGGACATTTTTATTGAACCGTTTTTTTTTTCTCTTTTTTTTTTTTCGATATTGATTGAACAAACGACGCAGATGAAAATAAAATGACAAAACATGTTGAACACAATGCTATAAATGCATTGTCCATATTGCAAATGCGCATCTGAGATGTTGCTCTGCATGTCTTCCTATCAGACCATATATCCAGCTCTTAATGACCAAATCACATGGTTGCTCTAGTGTTTCAACTGAAGAACGTGTCTGCTGCACCTTCTGGTGGGTCCAGACTGTCCGATCTGTAAGGATTGATGTGTGCCGCTTTTTATATTTGCAGGCTGCAATGGATTTCTGCATGAACATGAACACAAAGTCCAACCGCAGGAAACTTGTGCGAGCACTCTTCACCGTCCCCAGGCAGCGGTGAGTTAGGCCTCCAGCTCCCTGAAATTGTTGCTTTTGTAATAGCATCTTATTTCATAACTTGGTCTTGCACAATTTTGGACAAACTTTAGGTATCCACAAGGTGGCAGTGTTCCCTAGCTTAGCTACTTAGCTGAAGTACCCTACGTGCTACGCTTGTAAATTAGCTATTAGCGGTGAAAAGGTACCAGCGCTGTTTGTGTTGAGCTGTCGTGAATAAGCTCTTGGTGTGGTGTCAGTGTGTCACATGACCAACGTCACGCGTTTCTCCTGTTGGTCCCACAGGCTGGACCTTCTGCCCTTCTATGCCCGGCTGGTCGCCACACTGCACCCCTGCATGTCTGACGTGGCTGAAGATCTGTGCTCCATGCTGAAGGGTGACTTCAGGTTCCATGTATGTCTCTCAATGCTAACATCTTTAGCAGCAGTTTAGCATGAGCTTGGTGTAATCACTTCCTGTATAGGAATGTGTGGAGGGGTGACGCAGGACTAAAATTGGTGGTTTATGAGAATGAGAGAGATTTTTATTAATTACCAGCTATATTTTCTCCTGCAATTTTCCTATTATATTTAAACCACATTTGGGTTTTTTCAGATAAGAAAGAAGGACCAGATCAACATTGAAACAAAGAACAAGACCGTGAGGTTTATTGGAGAGCTGGCTAAATTCAAGATGTTCTCTAAGACGGACACCCTTCATTGTCTGAAGGTATCGTGTTATGCTTAGTCTTGCCACAATGCAGCCGTCAGTCATGGTTTTCTTTTTGGGGAAATTCTGATTCATTTTTAATGATGTGCTGTATATAGCTCATGTTAAGGCCTTTGTGTTCCTGCAGATGCTGCTGTCAGATTTCTCCCATCACCACATTGAGATGGCGTGTACCCTGCTGGAGACCAGTGGGCGCTTCCTCTTCAGGTCCCCAGACTCACACCTTCGCACCAGCGTGCTCTTGGTGAGTTCTGGCTTCAATGGGTTAAGCATACCTTACTCTAGTGAGCTCTTTTGAAAAGAAAAGGCACTGGGGTGTTAAAGCTTCCTTGTTTTTCTTGCTGTTTTTTTGTTTGTTTATTCTGCTATGATACATATATAATGTGCCTCAAAGGGCAGCAAGACCTTTACTTGGGGGGCGGGATGGGTCCTGACTGAGGATGCTGACATGAACTTGGTGTTCTTTAGGAACAAATGATGCGCAAGAAGCAGGCTATGCACCTGGATGCACGCTACGTGACCATGGTGGAAAACGCCTACTACTACTGTAACCCCCCCCCTGTGGAGAAGGCCGTGAGGAAGAGGAGGCCGCCTTTGCAGGAGTACATTCGCAAGCTTCTCTACAAGGACCTGTCTAAGGTCACCACCGAGAAGGTTTGTAGGGGGATATCGCTGACATTCATGTTTTCATCAGAATGTCGTCAATGTCTGGCCCTGACAGTCTTTCAAAAGGACTCATGTGGTGCTTTGGTGACCTTTCAGCCTTCTGTAGTCTAAACCCTGACGTCTTACACCTCCCAGATGGTTTAACCCTGCGAAAAACTGATCGTCTGACAGGTGCTGAGACAGATGCGTAAACTTCCCTGGCACGACCCTGAAACCAAGAGCTATCTGATTTGCTGCCTGGTGAATATCTGGAATGTAAAGTATAACAGCATCCACTGCGTGGCCAACCTCCTAGCAGGCCTGGTGGCATACCAGGAAGATGTGGGCATTCACGTGGTGGACGGGGTGCTGGAGGACATCCGGCTGGGCATGGAGGTGAGCAGGGTGTCCTTCAAGTGGCTGCTAGTGAAGCTGATTAGTCTGTCACACAAGAGCTGGAAATATACTAGACACTTTGTCTGGAAACAGTCTATGATCTTGTTGTACCACGACACACCCATGTAAAGTGACTTCGGGTGATTCTGTAGTGAAAGATGCTAAATATAAATTAATTGAATTGAATTGTTCTCAGCTCATCAAGAACATCGAATCATGTACATTTGTGCGATGGTTTTGGGGGGAAAAGCATGACAGCCAAATTTATGACATGGTGACACCTCAAAAAGTGAGAGTTATGCATCTATTTTAGCTTGGCAGTTGGCGCAGACTGTTGTGGTCCTTCCCCCTGACTTGGTGACCCTCTCCACGTTGCAGGTAAATCAGCCCAAGTTCAACCAACGGCGCATCAGCAGTGCTAAGTTCTTGGGGGAGCTCTACAACTACAGGATGGTGGAGTCGGCCGTGGTTTTCCGCACGCTCTTCTCCTTCATCTCCTTCGGGGTCAGTCCGGATGGCTCACCCAGCCCGCTGGACCCACCTGAGCACCTGTTCCGGCTGCGCCTGGTCTGCACCTTGCTGGATACTTGTGGCCAGTACTTTGACCGGGGCTCCAGCAAGAGGAAGCTGGACTGTTTCCTCATCTACTTCCAGGTCGGTGTGATGGGTCAGCTTCGAGATGAACCTCAAGAAGCAACTTGTTTTTAATCAGTCATTGGGTTTCTTCATCCTGCTACGACCCGAGGATAATTGTCCCTCATTGCTCACAGCGTTACATTTGGTGGAAGAAGGCTTTGGAGGTATGGACGAAGGA
>JAABNY020000001.1:7291056-7318882 GCA_015164015.2 Brevimyrus niger
AATCAATCAATCAATCACTCAATGCCGCTCCTCTTTCTCTCCTCTAGGAGGTGACGATCAAGGGAGGTGGGCTGCGGCACGTGGCCTGTGCGGAGGACGAGGACTTCATCCAGGCCCTGGACAAGATGATGCTGGAGAACCTGCAGGTATCAACCACTTCCTGCGTTTCTGTCTAACGGTGTTTCCTGTGTAGTTTTTTTTTATTATTTGAAAATTGCACACCTTTAATGCCATTGCATCCTATTTACAACCACGCCTCAGTTAGTGACTGAGTTCCATTCCAACAAGTGCGTCTCTGCCTGTGCGTCTGTGTCTCTCTGTGCATCTCTGCCTGTGCGCCTGGACCGAGCTATAAGAGTTCTGTATGTCCACCTGAACACCTGGCTGAGTGAGTGCTCTTGTATTGGTGTGCTGTTACTGACCTGCATTAATGGGCACTGAGCTCTAATAAGGGCCGTCTGACTGCCCTCCCCGTCTGACTGCCCTCCCCGTCTGACTGCCCTCCCCGTCTGACTGCCCTCCCCGTCTGACTGCCCTCCCCGCTGGCTCTTCACCTCACAGCAGCGCAGCAGTGAGTCAGTGAAAGGCCACCAGTTGGACGTGGCGATCCCGCTGCAGTTGAAGAGCCAGCTGAAGAAGGTCCCTCCCCCAGCCTGCAGCGCGGAGCCCGACACGGAGCTTGCCGACACCATGCAATTTGTCATGCTCACCCGCAAGGGCAACAAGCAGCAGGTATGCATGCCGCCCCCCCACTCATGTGACCTCTGTCCGCCTGCCTCACGACCCTTTTCTAAGAGTTTTATCATTCCTTTAAAAGTTTACCGGGTCATTCTTGCTCAACTCAAACAGATATTTGGTGCCGTCTGAGCTCGACCATCTAAGAATTGCATTTGGCATTGGTTCATTTTGCACCTGGGCCAACAGGAAAATCTCCCTGCTCCATCTCATATAGTTTATAAGTTACACTGGTTTGACATTCACATTTTTCCTTTGCAAAAATGCTTGGTCAGCCATTTTCAGATGCACGTGTCTTTGCAACAGTAACACCTAGGCACCTGAAAAAAATTGTGTATACAAGACTTTGGCTTAATTCCAAATATGTATTTATTTAGTTTGTAGCATGTACCAAACTTGGGATAAAACATTCTTTCTCTGATCTGCCAAAAGGCCTAGAATCTCAAGTGGATGGTAAAGATACTGTCACAGTCATTGTCATTTGAAAGTTTCAGGTTCTCTTTACAACATTAAAAACCAGAATGGTGTTTTCTGTTTTAAGGGTTTTATTTACAGTTTGAAACTCAATAAAACCCTTAAAAGATACAGGCATCTGACCAAGCATTTTTGCAAATGAAGGAAAAATCTCATTGAATTTCACACCAGTGTAACTCCACAACTATGAACTAGGCCAGAGAAAATTTTTGTTTTTCCATTAAGGCCCAGGGGCAAACAAATGTCACAAAATGGATCAGTTCTGAGATGGTCGAATGCGAACTATTTGAGTTGAGCCAGAATGACTCCATAGTCTTTTAGCGATTCTTTAGAGTTTACTCTTTAGAATTTAAGTCAGCAGGTCTGCTTGTCCAGTTCCTTTCAAAATGACTGACCTACATACAGAACATTGTTGTTTTTAAAATATTGCTGTTTGTGGGGCAGAATGTGGCTCAACAGGTTAGGAGGCTGTGCTTATGATGGGAAGGCTGCTGGTTCAAATCCCAGTGTTGATAGAGCGATTTCAGCCTTCATCTTGCAGAACTGTCTGACCTTGCTTTCTCAAAAAAGAAAAAAGTACGTCACTTTGAGGGGGGAAAAAAACTTTGGGTCATGAGGCTGAGTAACAGTGGGCCCTGTGTGTAGGAGTCATACCCAGTTTATACTGGGCCCCGCCTCAGAATAACCCACTTGTTCAGCCAGCCTCTTCACATCTCAGTAGTGACCTAAAATTTTCCTGCTTCTATGAATGTAGAGCAGTTGACCGAGACCCAGGCTTAATATTGTGCCATTGTTAGATTTAGAAAATGACTAACAGGCCTGCAGTCGATCTGGCATACGGCTGCGTTTAGCTGCGCCTGCTTGAGGCTCCTGGCGGGAGTTGCTCCTCTCTCTGAATGGGCCGTTGTTACGGAAGCTGCTGCTAGGTTTCCGTCTGCAGCTGACTGCGTCTGCGTGTAATCACCTGCCTGTCCTCCCTCCACAGTTTAAGATCCTGAACGTGCCGCTCTCCTCCCACCTGGCCGCCAACCACTTTAACCAGCAGCAGGCCGAACAAGCAGAGCGTCTGCGCATGAAGAAGCTGACACTGGATATCAATGAAAGGCAGGAGCAGGAGGACTATCAGGGTGAGGGAGCCCAGCACTCAGCTTCCTGGACCAAACTGGGTCATTCCTTCCTCCCTCGCTCTCCGTCTGTCTCCCTCGCTCTCCGTCTGTCTCCCTCGCTCTCCGTCTGTCTGTCTCCCTCGCTCTCCGTCTGTCTGTGTATTTCTCTCTGACTGTGTCTGTTTATCAGTCTCTCTTTCCCCCTCTCTCTCTCTTTCCATATCCCTTTCTTCCCCTCACTCTCTCTGCTTCCCTCCCTCTATCTCTGTCTGTCTCTCTGTCACTCAGTCACTCTTTCTCTCACACACAGGCAGACAGACACACACACACACACACACAGACACACAGAGTAAAACGCATTGCCCTTTGCAGAGATGATGCAGTCGTTGGCCCAGCGGCCGGCCCCTGCCAACACCAATCGCGAGAGGCGACCACGGTACCAGCATCCTAAAGGAGCGCCCAACGCAGACCTCATCTTCAAGACTGGGGGAAGGTGGGCAGCCATCTGACACCCTGTAACCCACAGGGGACTTTCCACATGGAAATTCGTTTCCTGCCTGAAGAGCCAATTAAAAAATACCATAAAGCAGCTTTTCATGGTCTTGCACCTAAGGTTGTTTGCTGATGTCAAGATAACGTCTGGTTTCTAATTCCGTTCATTTCAGTTGAGCCGCTCTGTTTTTGAATATCATCACCTGCCAAAAAATTTTTTACTCATGGTTAATAGGTGAATTAATCCTTGAAGTTGGAGGTAAAATGTGGCACTAGTCTGAGATGCTCTCCTGGAGCTGGAAGCTGAATTAAAAGTTTTCTGACGAACCCGCGTAGACCTTCTGAGCGGTTTGTTCCACAGTCACGCTGCCGCTCTGTCTTCCAGGAGACGCTGAAGGGATCACAGTGGTATGACCTCCTCGCTTGGGCGCTGACTTCCCCCCCGGCGGACTGTGGAGTACACCGTCGCCATGCGAACGGGAGGGGGCCGTGGGCTCCTCCCCCCCATGCGGAGCAACACCAGCATCTCTCTCTCTTACACACAGAAGCACGTGCACACACACGGACACACGCTTAGCCACGCCCAGCCGGACTCGGTGGCGGCGAGACCCCTTCAGCGGGAGAATGCGTTTGTGAGGCGGCTACCGTCCCCACAGGCCCTGCCGGAGGACCAAGATGCAACAGGATCAGGGAGCACACCAAGGTCATGCACCCTCTTCCTCTTAGAGGGGGTGGGGTTACAAAAAATTAAAAATCAGTTATTTTGTTTTAACGCTGCCTTTAGTTTAAATCATTCTTTAGATTGGAGGGCCCAGATGAGGGGAGGGGGGGCTGGAGAGGAGGATGAAGGGAGAACAGCCAGGCTGAGGGAGGAGGCAGCGAGATGGACACGCGATTCATGGTACCAAGATGGCCGGCTTTGTTAGCGCGTCCGCTCGTCCACCATGCTGACGGCCCTGCCTAGAGGATTCTGAGAAACCGAGTGCGGAGGGTCGAGGGGGCGACTGGCAGATGGACTGATCGATGGACTTACCAGCTTTTCATTGTCTGATTTAAAAAGGAAAAAAAAGAAATATTTATAGATGCGGTTTATTTTTTCATTGATGTTCTGACAGGAAGCCATTTCTAGGTTGCGTAAGGCTTCAGCATCACAGGCATTTCTGTGCATATGAGTTTTGGTGTTCTGTAGTTAATGCCTGCGTGAGGTTTCTGTCTACAATCTGCAGCTGAGTTTCCTGCTGATCCTTTTGAAATCTGTTCCAAGTGTCTGTCTGGTTTAACCTTGTTTTACCCCCCTCCCTCCTACATTGCATGGCCTGTTCATACCAGCACTGCTGCTGGCAAACAGGCTGCATCTCGGATTGCAGTAAACTGTCCAAATGTCAGCTGTCTGGCTCCTCATTTCTGCGCCTGTCTTTTAACCCCCCCCACCCCCTTTAAGTAAGATGTGATGATGTGTGAATGTTACATTTATATAGCGTTTTATGGTACCCTTGGGGAGCCACTTGAACCGGCACCACTGTGTAGCCCCCACCTTGATGAATTTAGTCAGGACATCAGGGTACCACAGCTGCTTTTTTCAAAAGCTGCCCCATTCTCTCTTATGACCTCAGAGAGTCAGGGCCTCAGTTTTACAGCTCTTCTGAAGACAGCACCATTTTTTAGTGCAGTGTCCCTATTGCTGCACTGATATCCACAGTGACCACTACAGCAGCAGCAGCTCTTCCAGCTTTTTTTAAAGTCTGTCTTCCATCCAAGTACTGGCCAGGCCCAAGTCTGCTTAACCGCAGGTAGGTTCCCTAGTCTGAATTGTAGGTGGTGTGGGTCAGTGAGGTGTGATATTATACCTGTAGTGGGAAAATCGTGGTTTAAATCCCAGGGTTGGCAGAATGATTCTGCTGTCGAGTACCTGACCAATGCCCTCAGCAGACTACCTAACCCTTCTTTTTAAAAAAATGCGGGTCGCTTTGGATGAAAGCATCTAATAAATACACAGCAAAGTAAATGTAATGTCATCTAACATTTTGGAGTATCTTGTATTCGCAGTTCAAATTCTGCAATATCATTTCTTTGAATCTCTGAAACACCATCCTGGGGTCAATTAATAAAAAAAAAAAATTCTTGTAGTGTGATATCACTATCAAAATATTCTCAGTGTAAAAGGGTTTATTAAATTTCTCAACCAGAACAGCACTTAAACTGCTGGTTTAAAAATAAATTCTGTCCAGCTCCAGAGTAACCCCACTATGCACAAAAAAATGTCTGGTTATTAGAAATGCTGTCACGACAGCGAGAGGGAATGTGCTCAGACCAGCTTGGGTTCCTCCACAGGAAGAGGCCCCTATTCTGCTCGGAGATGACTGGCACGCTGTAAACAATAATGCAAGCAATGGAAAGGTATTTTAACATGAGTAATGCAGGAAAGGACATTTTTACCACTTGCGTCTTTCAACGCCAAACATTTTATTAGCTGAAGGAAGATTTTCAAAGAATATACCTGTAACATCAGCCTTGAGTTCTTTTCAGTTGGGTGCTTTTGTTTTTAATAAATTAGAGAATGTACTCTACTTCAAGTACAGCACAAGACAAACCATTTAATCTGAAACATTTATTCTTGTAGGTCATAAAACTACTTGTAACAAGGTACAATGTTCATATGAGGTGATGTCTTAAAAGGAATTCAAAGTTGTCTTTAAAACATATTAGTAATTTATACATTACTCTACAAATGCTTTATTGCATATACAGTACTTTCAAAGGTAACATGGCTGGGAGGTTGACATTACTGGTACTGGTGTATTTTAGCACATGTTCTTGCAGTGGAGTCAAGTCTAGTGTGTGGCTGTGTTTACTTCAAAATTGCAGATAAACTACAGAACCGGAGTCTAGCAAAAAATTGCCAAAAAAAAAAAACGCACAAATTTCACATTATTCCAAAAACAGAACACACACACACTCACTTACACAGTCACTCACTTACACAGACACACATCCACAAAATTAGACAAAAACATTACAACACTGCTAAGGAACAAGCATCAGATGACCAAGCTTACAATACCATATTCCCTGTGAAAAAACTAGCATTCTTACATAGCAGGTTAACTAAGACATCATATCCATTTAATTTTTTTAAGTATTACACCTGTTTGAATATTAAATATTTCTATGTAGGAAATTACAGTTGTATTACTCAGTTTTAGTACTTGTACTGCAAATGGTTATATGGTTTAATTTGTGTAGTAGTACATTATTCAACATAATTGCAGCATAACAGTGAGTTAATCTTTTATAATATAGTAATTAAAAATAATAGTTGGAGGGATATAGAAACAAAGAATGAACGCTAATTAGATTAACTCTAGCAGGACCACAGAAACAAGAAATTGCATGTTCCCTTTCTGTGGTAAACCAAATGAGCTGAAAAATGGAAAAAATAGAAAACGTCTTGAAGTTAAGATCTAGATTTGGCTTTAAACAAGATTTCCTGTTAGTTATTCAACGAAAGGCACATTAGTACTTTGCACTGGGGACATGGAAGTTTCCCATAATACCTTGGGCTTTTAACATACTATACAACCATTGAGCAAGAAATGGCCATAAATGTCCATACTCTGTTCTCCGCTGGGTCTTGGCCTGTGTGACACAGAAATGATGGCACCAAGGTCAATCAATGCACACAGAAACTATTATTAGTGTTCTGACAGATAACCGGTTGAAAAATATGTGCAGGAATCTTCAGGTTTCCATTCTCCTGATTCTTTGACCCACAGAAAATTTCTCAGTCCTGAAACCGTGAAGCCTACACCCCTCAGTGTCAGCATTAGGACGTGTCTTTGAGGAGCCCCAGCTTGCGCAGTGCTTCTCGGCGGGATTCATCAGTGGGCCCTCGCCCCGAGAACTGCACCGTGATGCCCTGAGACCAGAATGGTGGCTTGGAGGTGGACCACCGACGGCCGGATGATGTTGACACCAACTGTCCAACACTGAAACTCGCAGTTCTATTTTGGCGGCCAGTTCTGGGTGGGTCTTCAGGATGAGATTCTGCTCTGAAAGACATTGATCTTATAGCAACATTTGGGACAGAAGCAGCTGGTTTAAGGCTTATAGGAGTGACGTTTGACCTGGTCATGTTGGCTGCAGGCTTGGTGGAGGGCGTCTGTGAAGAAACTGCGGTTTTGGTTTTGCTGCTGGAGCTGTTCGAGTCATTTGAAAAAGACTTGGTGTTTTTGGGTGACATTGAGGAAGCAATTTCTTTGGGTTTATGGTTTTGCTCAATTAAACTGTTTGATGGCTTCACAGTGTTGCCTCTGCATTTGTCGATGTCACTTGAGGCATTGGTCTTGGTTTTGCCAAAACCCAGAAATGACATGGTGGATGCCGGCCTGCTGGGCTGCTGACTGATATGGTGGGGAGGGAGGTCGGAGTTTGTCATTGGTACTGAAGATATAACTTTAGTTTTCCCTTCATAGTTGTTGAAGCTACCACTGCTACACTGGAGAGAAGCTGATGTGTCCATCTCCTTGCCATTGTTACTCACACACTGAGAATGAGCATCTGCTTTTTGGTTGGAGGGAGTTGCTACTTCAGTTTTTCCACCATAGGTGTTATGATCATTTGGAGAAACATGAGTCTTGGGTGCAGAGGAGCAGGCAACAGCTTCAGGCTTCCAGTCAGTGCCATTGGCATTATTTGAACAAGAAGAGCTGTTAGTTTGCGACAAAGGCGGAGTGATTATCTTGGACAAGTTGCTGTTACTACTGAATGCTGATAGTTTCCGCTCTTTAGTTAGTCCTAGTTTGGACAGCGCTTCCATCCTGGATTTATTTGGTGTTAAATCGTGGAATGAGATACTCCGGTTTGGGACTTTTCTCACCTGCTTTTCTTCCATCGATTCGTACGCATGAGGTCTTCCTGTTAGGTTGGCCAGAACTTGAGCTTGACGCTGGTGGACATTCACAGAGGCCTTGACAAGGGTCTGATTGTATTCCCTGCTGGGCAGAGCCACACTGATATTCTCTGGATATCGGCTTGGTTTTGCTGTAGTTGGCGGACCCTGTTTAACTGGATGGTCAGGTAAAGGAATTGCAGAGTAGTCTCCGGCGAAATCCAGGCTCCTCCTGTGTCCAGGGGGGGCAGATTTTGCGGCTGGGCCACCACTGCCCTGGTGAGCTGCGATTTTTTGGGCTATCACCATTGGGGTCGGAATAGAACCAACAGGCTGGCTGTCCATTTGATCCCGCCTGACTTTCACCTCAGTATGAGCTTCCGGGGGCAAACCAATGGTCCGGAAATCTTAAAAAATTACAGGCACCACAATGACAAACATGTTAAAAATAAAACTATCAGTTTAACTTTCTACTTTGACCTTGGACATAACCGTCAAGGTCAACGGTCAAGGACATTCAGCCCACCACTTCCTTACTCACAAGCCTCATAGATAACTGCCTGACCCTACTCCTGATTGATACCCCTGTAGGTTTATAATCCTGATGCTAACCACCCCTCATAATAATTGGTTCAGTTTCCAATCACATCCAATAAATTGCATGGACAATTACAATGTTTGAATATTGTTTAAGATACCTGGCATGATGGAAGTATGTGGAACCTCCCTTGGGCTGGGTGGATCAGGCTGGACTTGGACCAGGTCAATGATATCTTGCTCCTTAAGGCTGCTGGAAAGTGCAGGGACAGCAGCAGTATCAGCAACGGCCTGATGGCTCCATGCTGGACTGCTGCTCTCTGGAAACTGGTCTCGATCCTCCAGATCATCGTCGAAAATGTTGATGGTCTCTTCTAGGAACAAGATACACTCCCGCTCCTCATGACTCAGAAAACACAGTGCCTCGTCTTCCTGCAAAGGGAAAATGCAAGAGGCCATGAGAATACGCAGACGGACAGGAAAACAAAGAGGCCAGAAGCAGCACCGGCAGCAGGATAGTTTTGAATACTGCACGCGACAAAAAACACACCAAGTATCAGTAGTGCTGGAAGGGGGGGGGGGGGCTTCAGCTCCTCTTCTGGTTGTTGATGGTAATGCACTGTCAAAATACTCTAGGGCAAGGGTGCCCAACTCCAGTCCTGGGGGGTTGGAGCCCTGTGTAGCTTAGTTCTTTCTCTGTTTCACCATAAATGATTCAGCTCAAGAGCTGTGTGGTAATTAGCACAAGGAGTTGAATCAGGCGTGTTAAATGAGGGGAAACGCAAAAATGTGCAGAGCTCTGGACCCCCAGGACTGGAGTTGGGCTCCCCTGGTCTGGGGCGGTGTGCCCATGCTTATAGCTTTTGTAAAAGCAAAATATAGAATCATAGTAGTTAGCTCAGAGGTGACTTTATAATGATTTCTCCAAAAAGACTACTGTTATTATCTGCTAACAGCTATGAACAATACAAAAGAACTTTGGTAAAGTCAATGGGTCAGTCCAACGTTCAGTGCCTTGAGCTCAAACCATCTTCCTGCACCTATGCCAAGTATGCAGCTATTAGTGAGATATTGAGCAAGGCACATATCTGAATGGAAGCAAGAGGTGAGAGACTAAGTCAGGTAATCAATCATAATTAATCAATGGGGTAAAGCTGGGGACAAAAGTCTGAGCCTGAGGCAACAAGTGCTTTAACAAAGAACTGACAGAGCATCCAATCACACATGTTAACTATACAACTGAGAACATTCCAGATATGTTCTTTGTCACAGACCCCTTCATCTTGTAAGCTTGATGGTTATCGGGATTTTGACCAATCAGATCGCTGTTGTTTAGGACGTGATTCCAGTGCTTTTGGCAATGTGTGAACATGATGCTCCAGAACCCATCTAACTGCCAGCCGTCCATGTGGCCGGCACTAGATTTCCCTCCTCTGTGTGTGTGTGTGTGTGTGTGTGTCAGGAACACAGAGCTGCTTGTTCCTCCCACCCAGGAGCGAGACTACAACCTGGGAAGAAACAAAGGCCCTACAGAAGCACAGGAGCCAAGGCCCAGTGAACATTCTCAAGAACATGGGGTCATGTGACCCACCCCCAATAATCATCTCCACGCACTCGAGTATGGAACAGAAAGAAGCACATGGAGAGTTTCCATGACACTCGCACTGAGGACCAGATTCCACATCCCCAGACCTCACACGTATGGCATGGAGGGACAGAGAAAGGCTTCTCTATATGTCGACTCCTGTGCAAACTGTCAAGCCACAGCCAAGAAAACCCCCCCACCCTACCCCACCCAAGAGGTGCTTGTGGTTTCTGGACGTTATTCTCTCCCTTCATGAAATATAAAAATATTTTTAAATGCTGGTGTAACAATGAAAACCATTTAATTTCTCTTCCCTTTGATATGTGATATTCTATATTTGTCTGAAATTAATAGCAAGTTCTCTAATAGTGGGGAACGTTCCAGTGGGAAACTCCACACTCACTGCAAACATCCAAAGACTGAGAGCACTGAGGAAGCAGCTGCAGACAGCCTTTCAGGTTCTGTGTTTTGACTAAGAGGACGCCACATCTCCTTCAGCGTTCATCAATCCCCAGCCCCATAAACCCCAGGTTTCAGATTTAGGGAAAACCAACAAATACACAAGCTTCACCAAGTGGTTCTGCGAATGCTGTTGATTCAGGGTAGAATGACACTGATTATCAGCATGATTATCGCTGCTTTTTGTTAATGTTACACTTTTGGTTTTGGGAATGTTCCATAAAATCCTCCTAGAGAGGAAACGGCTTCAGCGGTTTCTTTGTTCCAAAAGGAACAGAACCCCTCCGTACGTTGTGGGTTCCTGACCTTGTCAGAGTTAGTAAATCGTAATATTTAAGCAAAGTCAAAACCGAGCACATTTCCACAGGGAAAACGATCGGTTTACATTTGGAAATTCAGCCATGTGTATCCTGTAAAATGGAGACTGGAAGTACGCTGTACATTTATTAACGCCAAATCAAACCCCAACTCCCCTACCTTGAAAAAAACTGAATTTTCACTACGGACACAGAAGGTTGTGTTGTCAGTTGTAGGTGCATTCCCTTGCGAAACAGGCACGCAGTGTGGCTTCCAAAGCCACTCAGCTAGGTATTGCGCACCGGAGACCGGCACACAGCGCCGTGGTACGTAAGCAACGCTACAAACCCGCAGTTGCTTCCCTGCACCAACCGCCCAGCGCCTGATCCGGTATAATTTCAGGATATGCTGGTCCCAGAACTGGGTCTTGCGGGCTTTTGTGTACACAGTGGCAAAGATGGAGACCAGGTTCATAGCTAGAAACACACCCTTCATTTTTCTCATAACCGCGATTCCTCATTGTGTTTTAATGATAAACATCATTCATTGGTTTAAGTCCTATATAGTCATAAATAACTCAGTTCATTAAACGAAAATTGTAATTGTTTTCGGATTAACGCAACAGCTACAGATGTAAATGCTAATATGTGATCTCTGATCTCATGTTAATTCATCATTAACAAATCGTGACGCATATTTGCAGTTACCATATTTGTTACTATATCTGTTAATTCTGTAAACCGTTGTGAACTACTGAAGAAAAAAAAAAAAGAACGACAAGTGAAATACTGATCGTACGTTTGTTCATCATTGAATCGCGGTGCATCTTTTCTCGAGTAGCGAATATATCTTTTCATGATTAGTACTTGAATAGTAACTGAGTTATCATTAAGTATTTGTGTCCCGTCAAGTAGTGTTATCAATGACGTGGATGCCTTTTTATGTCAACAAATATAAAACTAAACAACATTTAAATACAGGTAACAAATTAAACGGAAACCGTATACATACAAAATGTACTGAAAAGTGAACGGGTCCGGGACACGGATAAGCCGAAAGGAGAATAATCTTACCGAAGTTCTGCGGTGCTTTTGAGCGCTTCCCCGGGCGATCTGATGAGCTCCATTGAGCCCGATGTGAAGCCGGGAGTCGGGACTCGGATGAAAGTTCATGGTCCGCGAGCCGGGGGCGCAGAGTCCCCCAGCTTATATCTCATGAGGGTCCCCCGGTGCTCGATGTTCTTGCGGACCGGGGACAAATTAACGCTCATGCCTGAGAATAATACAACTGGCTTCGCACGACGCAAATCTGAAGGATAAAACATACATTTAAATATGTCACAATTCCACGTAAAGACTTAAAAATGAAGTTAAATTAGATATTTTGTATAATACCGAAAATGGTCGAATACTGCATAAAAATCTTCAGTTTAAGCGGAATCTTACTCTCTTCGCTTCCATTCCCATCACATCGTCACCCTGTTACAGACGTACGTTCCATGTAGCTGCGGATGGATGGTATTTCGGGTATATAACTGTCCTGCTAAAGCCGGATGGTGATTCTTCTGAGTGACGTGGCCAGTAAAGTCCTGTTATTCCAGTCATAGGCTATTGTTTTTTTTTGCCAAACTTCCCTCCTCCCACAGGTACCCGGGTTTGCAGCTAATCTCGGCAGATTTCTTGTCTACTCTAAAGCCGAGGAACAAGTCAGTCCGGACCAGGAATGTCAAACCAGGGGTTAAAAAAACTCACCGAATAGGCCCATTCACTTCAGCTGGTTTACGTTTTCATTTATCAGCGTACAATTATCACCAAATGTATATGTTGTAACGACTGACAACAATTTTTTTTTCGAGTCAAGTCTCAAATGCTAAAATAATTAACCCGCAATCGATGCATTTTACGATGTCATTTTTAACAATATAATTTTCAGCAGCGTTTTCATCTAAGGCCTATTTTATTGCTCGTATTAAGCCGTCGATGTTTATACATTCCATTAAGCAGCAGACATAGTGACAACACTACAGAATTTTTGCATTTGATAAAAGGCAAACACTAGAAAATATAGGTTTGCATTAAAGTTTAAACAGATCACTGTTTTTATATTACATAAAAAGGTATAACATTCATAATTTTATAGAGCGTATTTCTTAAATACAAGGATGCTTCACAAATTAAAACTAAACAAACATATGGAGGCGAAGAACAAAACACACTAAGACGATGATCATTAACTACTTGACCTGCTTTCATTTTGCAAAGGACTGCATCACCATTCAGTTTTAGCAGCGCGCTATAATCCATCCATCCATCTTCCGAAACCATTTGTCCATGTCAGGGTGGCAGGGGGGTCAGAGCCTTTCAAGCTTTCTGGCTGATAATACGCAAACGGGCGTTCTGCGTTATAAGCAGTTCCCTGAAATTTGCATCATGCGTGAACCCAAAATGGGTTCTATGGCGTGGACCTGGTAAACACTGACACACCTTGGTCAATTTCATGAAAACTAACTAGTTGACAACTAAACCAGTACGCCGAAATCGTGATGTGCAGCAACTATAACTCAGGAGTTGGCTAGTGGGTAGATGTAGCTTAACCATCGATAAACCTGCATCTTAAAATCCACTAGCCTTTCCTAAAGCAGTTCGCTACCGCTTAACACGACGTTTGGCTTAAATCAACACCCTGCTTCACAGCTCCATTCTCATGTACAACAGGGGGTCATCATGCCAAAAATTAAGTTTCACAGAGATATTATAAGATTATATTCGCAATATAGTAGCTACTAACAATTACAAGCTTTCTAGTTGGAAAGAGTATAACGGTACCCTGTTTTACATTTCTTACCAGAGGAACACACCTCTAAAACACTCTGGAGAACAAATGTTTGACAACCATCAGGTTTTAAGGTTTATTCATTGCCACATATCAGGGATAAACAATCCATTCTTCAACAGACATTCTATATGCTGTTTCCATGCACACTTTAATGAAGTGATTATTTGGATTGTAAGATATCACTATCACAAGCAATCAGATACTACTTCAAATTAAATCTAAAACCCTCACTTTCATTAATTTTGAACCCCTGACATTGTCATACAAATGACAGGATTCTACAAGTGCTTTACCAAGAAAATCCTATTGAAAACTGGTTTTTAGGACAATGTACCATTGTGCCAGTAATATGGGATGCAGCACCCTCTTGTGGTCACTGTAAAAGACACCACATAGCAGTTAAATGCTGACAAAGTGCACACTGGGAGACCTAGTAATGATGAAGCCATTTAAAGCAGGGCAGTCATATTGAACAGTTTTCCATTTCAGAACCTGTACCTTGCATGGAAGCACAATTCCATCCAGTAAATTCTAACTACCCATTTAAATGCAGGGGATCATTTATCCTATAATGATCAGTGGAACACTTAAAAGGCAGAAGTATAGTGTTCACTCAGAGACCTTCTCTGTGCTGTGTGTCCACACGGGCTTCCGTTTCCTCAGAAAAGCCTGGACTCCTTCCTGGCCGTCCCTAAGTGTAAGGTTGTCTACCATAGCGGCACAAGCGATGCCATAGGCTGTTTCGTGGCCCATAGCCATCTGCTTGTAGAAGGTGGCCTTGCCCAGGGCTACCACAGAGCGACTGGTTTGGCACACGCGCTGGGCAATGGCCAGCGTCTCCTGGTCCAATTGTTCCTCTGGGACGACTCTGCTGATAAGTCCATGTAGCAGCGCAGACTGGGCCGAGATGGGATCTCCTGTGAGCAGCATTTCCATGGCGACCTGAAGATGTATCACAGGGCAAATAAAGACAAAGGAATTGGACAGTATTCGCCTATAAATACCAAGACCAATGAAGACGACTCGAAACAGTCTGCACAGAAAAAAATCAATGGCCACCTCAGGTTAACGCCTACCCACCTTTCTGGGCACTGCTCTGCCAATTGCCACCGCTGGAGTGGAACAGAAAATCCCTACATTTACCCCAGGGGTGGCAAAAGTGGACTTTTCTGTCGCCACGGCAATATCACAGCTAGCAACGAGCTGGCATCCTGCTGCCGTGGCAACACCATTAACTTTAGCTATCACAGGCACCGGAATCTCCTGGATCAAAGTCATTATCTTTAATGAGAGAGAAAAATATATAGAAAGTTTACCACCAGAAACACCTACAAATGCAGTCAAATTATATTACTTTCATTTCACTGTAGCAATGTGAAAAACCTTCACATCTGAAATCTGAACGTTACAATATGGTACTGGGTACAGCAAAGATGCAGGCAGTCTCACCTCAGAGCACACCCCAAACACATGCCTGTGGTACTCCTTCCCTTGAGATGATGTCAGTTCCTTTAGGTCATGACCAGATGAAAACACCGGCCCCTCCGCTTAAAGGGAATACAATGTGAAGGTCAGCCCAGACATACATTTTACATTTGCGTATTTTTAATTGTCGGTACAAAATGAGACATACCAGATATAATAATAACCCGCAGCTCCTCACTGTCGATGTCTGCCAAGAGGTCTGCCCGCAGCGCGGTCAGCATAGACAAAGATAAAGCATTCCTTTTCTTGGGATCATTAAGCGTAATAGTTCTGGAGATAGACAATACGCGACTATAAAGCGCAGGCGGGCCACCAGTTGGCTTGATTATTGCGTGTGCAGGTACAAGCAGCGTTTTATGCCTATGAACTCCCTGAGAGCACAGTAGTTGCATAATTCGGAGAACTTGAATCAAATCTACTACTACAAGCATGACATTTCAGCTCTTTAATACGAGTCAAAGTTTAAACCTGTGACATCTAAAAAGAGCTAATTTAAACTTATTTAGGTAAAATTAAATTCAGTGGCTATTTTTACTCCACTGATATTTGCGCAAACGATTACAAATTCTAAATAATATACTATAGCTCAATATACAGATGAACTTGTTTAGCATGTTGCTAAATCACAAGCCATTTTCTTCAACGGATTCGCGTACGTTTATTTCCTCTTTCCAGGCTAGCTGTGACTGACCTTATTCCTCCCTCCTGCCTCCTGAGGGTGGGACTCCGGACCGGACCCGCAGCACTGCCCGCTGCTGCCCTGCTTAAAACCTGACATACACGGGCTACTCTGGACAAGCAACTAAAACATCGCAAGGCCATGTTTGTTTACCAACTAACGCGTGCATCACGTGATAAGCGCCCTGAATCGTTAACCCGAGAGCGATCGGGGCTTTTATCACCGCGACAGCGTCGCCTACCGAATCGGAGGAACGTGGGCAATACGGTGTTTTTTTTACATTTGTCCCTTAAACAAAATTCTACGAAGTATATACGTTACGTTACAGCATCTATACAGGGGGTAAGTAAATGCTAATAAAAACGTCTCTCAATTGACTTTATCAAGATAAAGTATTTATCTTACACATATTTCGGTTAGTTAATGTCAGGATATTATAGTTACCTGATCGTGAGTCATTGTCCATTTCAAGGACTGCATCTGATTTGTTACTTACATGTTTGTCGCCTGCTATTTTAATGTTCTATATGTATTTCCAATGGTCAAAAAGTGTCTTCTAAATAGGAATAAAGTTACACTGTAATTTTTGCCCCAACAGATTTGTTTGTTTTCCAATTGAATTGTACAGGTCACATTAAAGGTGAGAAACGTTTTGAAATGATTTATCATGGCCTGATATTTTTTAACATCACAAAAACCTGCCACTTTAACAGGATACACTTTTTATATCCACTTTATAGACAAAAATATTGGGACACCAGCCTGTCCAACATCTCACTCTGAATCAAAGGGTGTTCATTTGGCTGTTCTCCTCTGGGAAAGCTTTCCGTTAGATGCTGGAACATTGCTGATGGGTTGGGTATTGATGTCCCTCTCTGTGAGTGTATGCAGCCGACAGCTTCACAGCTGAACCTGCTCTGAGATCTTTGTGCTTCACGGTCACTTCACTTGCGTTTGACCAGGGCAGCTCCGGCAGGACAGGAATGTAGACAACCGAAGTGTTTGGAAAGTGCAATGGTGGTGCTGGGCTGACTAACCTCTTCTGTATGGCCACCCATTCTGCTGCCATTGTTTGATGCTGGAGGATGCATGGCTGAGAGCTTAATTACACTCCTGCATGCAGCAGTGGGTGTGGCTTATGCGGCCCATTCCCGTAATTACTACAGGTGTCTCAGTAAACTATATAGACAAGTATGTCTGTATTTCAATTCTACATTATAGCTAGCAAGGGAAACACACTACAAAACTGGCATTCAGTTCATCATGACAAACAAAACATGACATACAGTAAGGTTTTTTTTATTGATTAGGCAACAGTATTGATTATTATGTTTGATATTCAGAAAAAGAGGATTTGTAAGTGAAATGCCTTGTCACTCTGGCTAACCAAGGAGAGCAGAACAGCAATGTTCCTTTTTTAACATAATGCTACTGCAAACATGCGTAAATGGAGATTTACCCGAAGAATGTACAAATCAAGCCCCAAAGTAGCTTTCATGCAAGGTAATAAGTTGGCAAGATTCCATCCAGCCAGCCAGCCAGCCAAGAAGTGCATCAGTTTCACCCAGTAATCCAGAACAGCCCTGACCTTGGTGGCTGTCGCTTTAAAACGGGACAGTACAGTAGTCACACACTGATTATAAAGGAGGAACAATTGCAAATCACAGTGGAAATAGCTTTGTGGCCCATAAATTGCATCTGAATAAAGAGAGGAGCCAGAGTTCTCTGCTTTTAAATACAGAAATCACTCAGAAATTCTGTTAGAGATACATCTCAGGGAGAAAAGAACAACTAATGCCCTTTAAAAACAAGTCGATCTGGATTAATGGTAAAGAGGAAAGAGGAACCAGAGTGTTCAGTATCATTCCTGGCAAACACAAGTCATATATTAAAAATTAAATTGCCAAAACTAACCAAAAAAAAAGAATTAACAGTTTTTTATAGTTGTTATATACAAGTGCAGACACACCACTGCGGTTTGCATCTTTCTGCCCCAAAGTGAAAACTTTCCAGAGCAATTTTCCAAAGAATCATGGGCTTTGGTTTGTGAGCCTGTGGTAGGAAGACCTGTGTCAGTGGGGGACAGTATATGTGGGTACAGCAGCGAGTTGACATGAAGCCAAAACCCGAGACGTGCGTTTACAATAAACACGCAAAATAGACACTCAGTGGGCCAGTAGTGGAGATGCAGGACTTGCAGTCAGCGGCAGAGTTATCCTGGTTCATTGATCTGGACTCGACTTGTTCCCATGTCCCCTATAACCTACCAGGAGGAATCAGAAACAAGGGGATTCTGCTCATACAGACGACACTTACCACGGGGAGGGCTGTGCATGGCACTGAGAGCTCCACAGCCCCCTCTGTAGGCCAGACAACTAATCTAAAGGAGCAGGTGCAACACAATCTCTAGCAATGCCAACAAGCTAATATTCCATGTGGGACCCAAACCTAGGGGTGATTGGACCCAATCTGCAGCTGGGATCACAGACTCTGACTGGCCTTCTTATGGGAACCACAGGAATAAATGGTCTCTGATTTTCCACAAGCAGCAATCCTGAACTGCTTGCTTTACATTCATCTTCAACCTCAGAAAATAGTTAAGTATAATCACACTTCAACTGGTCCTTTGTGCACATAACCCCCCCCCCCCCCAAATATATAGCACATTGAAAAAGAATGCTAATTAACATCTCCCCCAATAATAAAAATTAACCATGGATTAGCGTTCCTTATTATTATTGAGGTAACATTTTCTCAGCAGCTAAATACTAGCATCCCAATGCTGCTCAAACTGTTGTAGTGTAGCACCTTTGAAAGCGAGTCAGTGAAGGAGGGGACGATTTCAGGCTGTGTTGTCTCCACAGCTGTTTGTGTTTATTTAGTAGTGCCGCGAGTCCTGAGCTGGTATATACCCCATCCTTACACGTCGCCCCCTGAAGCAGGCATGTTAGTCCAAGTCGGGATCAATAAAGACCCAAAATGCTGGTAACTGTATTCTTTCCCATAATGCCCTGCACATCACGGGGAAATAAAAGGGGTTTTGGACAAGACAGAACGTGGGGCTTCTCTGTCCATCCTCCCCACCCAAGGGTCTGATGTCTGGTTGTGGAGGTTGCTGCAGACGTGCAAAGCCACTTAGCCTGCCGATTCCGGAGAAGCACCAAACAGTGCCAGCCGTAGCAAAAGGACATGCATTGACCGTACTTTACTGCTGTGGTAGTGCCTAGCAGGTCTGAATTAAAGAACGAAAACAGTATCTATTTTTCTGCCATGTTACTTAATATCTGCTATTCAGAGAGACTCAACTTCAAATTCACAAGCATATTATAGAGAAAAAAATCTAAATAACAAATTTGGATGTCATACAAAACATAACATTTCAGAAATCATTTATATGTCTCACTCCCAGAGTAAACATTGACACACCAGGGGGGATGCAGGTTTTTCACAGCTCAGAGGGTAAAACTCAGTTTACAATGAACTCAACTGAGCTCAAAGCTCAACGATTATCTGCTGTTAACAATACAACAACAGAATAAAAATTTTCAGCTGATTTTCAAAAGTTTCAGCTGATTTCCAAAATTTTTTTGAGAGTGGGCATCCTGTGTCACATGATTTTGACTCAGGATCAGTCACAGAAAACAAAATCAGAATGTGTGTTTGGTGATTCAGAGTAGCATTGTCTCCTGCAAGGCAAAGGCTTCTGCAGGGTGCCTGTAGTGTGGGCCTCCAAACACTGGGGGGAGCTGCTGCCTCGGCAAAATCTGCTGCTCCTGATAATGTGTCCTGTAGTGGTGGAGTCTGTCTGGGCTAGGAGGGTAGGAAAACTCCTCATGGGGGGACAGCTGTGCCTTGTGGAAGCTGGGAGATCTGGGAATATTCCCCCGGGGGGACAAAATGTCTGGTGCAGGTCCCCACTGAAACCCGCGGCCCCTGTGCTGCTGTTCCTCCAAGTGAGGGGGCAGCCGGTCTGCCTTCCTGGGGGCCTCATGCCCACTGTGGGGCAGAAGGTAAACTGGTGCTTTAGTCACCCTAGGGGGCGCTCTTGAGTAGGCAAGAGCACCGTCCGGCTGTGCATATGCACTCTGTCCCATAGGAATCCTTGTGGCGTGACCAGCGTGCGGGGGGGATGGCTGCCGATAAGTAGTGTAGGAACTGTTGGCAAGGACCTGGTCAGGTGAGAAGCTGGCGGGTACGTGCAGGTTAGTGCCATACAGATGCTCCGGGGGTATGGCTTCAGGGGGTGCCGCCATCATCCTGCGCGGACGCTCTGCGGGGTGGTAATTCCTGGAGGCACTGTACTCCAAAGAGCGTCCGTCCCGTCGAGAGTCCTGCTGCACGGCAGCACCATGGAACCGCCGGGGACTGCTGGGCATGTGTTGAGGAGTTTGGCCCATGGGTCCAGGGCCCACATTGTCCAGGGGCAGCCCAAGCCTCGGCTGGCCAGTGCTGGTTCTGACTGTAGTGCCACCGGTCCAGATTGGGCCCTGCCTCAGCTGTGCCTCACCATGCAGGATCTGGGGTCGCGGGATCTCCACGACGTTAATCTCCGGACCCGGGACGTTGTCGTACTGTGAGCCATTGGAGCCCCTGTTGGATTCGGACATAAAACCGCTGGACCGCAGCCGGGTCTGTCGCTGAAAGAACTGGCTTTCATCCAGGATGGAGGGAGAGTGTGATGGGGTGCTGCTCTGGCTGTAGAACACCCCGTGGCGCTTGCTGTACTCAGTGCCGGCCGACATAGCTGCTTCAAGCTTGGTCTCCGAGGGCTTCACCCAGCGTGGGGTGATATCTCGGACGCGAGTATTGGTCACTCCGTTGGCTGTGGCGGGAGTACTGCTCGGTCCATTCTGTGCTGGTGGAGAAGTAGTGGAGATGGGCATCGATGGAGGCTTTGGGGCTTCCGACTCCCCCGATGCCCGGGACCGCGCCTCCTTCTCGCTCCTGTGCTGTCGCACCATCCTCTCCAGCGAGTCCCTCCTGGCCTTGCTGTTCGGCCGGCCTGGCCTCGGCTGCTCCGGCTCCGCCTGTGCAACTGTCTCTGGTCCCGTCCGCGGACCCTCATCTGCCCGAGTCCCCGGACCGGCTTCGGACCCAGCCACCGGACTCGCCCCGTCTTGTCCAATCCCGGGAACAGCTTCTGGGCCCTTCCCCGGGGAGACCCCGACTGCCTTCTGATCACTCTCTGCTCTCCCACGGTGGCTCTGACCGTTGACTAGGTGGTCGGCGGTGGAATCAGGAGGGAGCTGACCCAGTGGCTTCCTGGGAAATTCTTCGTCTTTACCTGCGCAAGCAGAACCACAGAGTCATTGTTACTTTAGATTTTTAGAACCCGAAAATACAGGTTTAAAACACACGAGTCCATCATGCATCAACAGAACTTGGGAACAAAAGGAAAAGAAACAAAGGTACATCCATCCATACAGAGACAAATGGTAAGATGGTGAAAGTCTAGATCAGTGTAAAAACTTTCAATGTGCACCTTCACACACCTGTAGAAGCACTCAGACATATTTATAACTTAAAGACACGACCTGACTGATCACAAATCCTTGGGATAAATAAACAGTGACAAAGGAAACTCAAAATACAGTACATTCCAAAGAGAAACAGGCACTAATGTTCTTCACTGTTAGACCAAAACAGAGCTCGCCACATCCCTCCACAGAGACCCAAGAGATGTGATTGGACCAGAGTGCTCCACATTCTGACAAGCACCGGGGTGGGCGGGTGGGTAACGACGTCAGAGTCACATGACACATGGGCAGTCAATGGCGATGAAGCTGCTGTGAAGGCTGTCCGGCCAAGAACTTCAACCACAACAGAGCCGTGCAGGACGGACAGGAAGTGCTATGAGTTTAACATCAGCAGGTCATGCGAGGTGGGGGGGGGTGGGGGTGTCAGCACACGAAACACCTAACACTCTCACAACATTCGTCCAGTCCACCACTCACCCCCCAGTACTGTGACCAGGCCAACCTGCAGAGAGCGGAGGGAGTTGTTGGAACGAGTCCTGGACTATCAAGCACCCCTGGCTAATATATTTAACAACACTTAGTGTGCATTTCAGGGAAGGGCTTTGGGCAACTGTCAACAATACCTGTGTACTACCATGGCAACCAGGTGCCAGGCTATCAAAGTAGCACTTAAACGATGGAACTCATCTGTGACATGAAAGACGGACATGGCAACTGGAGTAAGGTGGCGTCTTTCAAAAGAGAAGGAATTCTGCAGCCTGGTGATACTACCAACATGAGGATGGATGCAGGAGCTGTGATGACTTATGAAAATCAAAATTTGTGTTTATGAAGGTGGGGGGGGGGGAAAGAGTGTCAGTGTTGGACGGGGGTGTGCTTTCTGCAAGACAGGCCTGGATACGCTGACATTTCCAAGGGACAGAACAAGTAAACCAGTTGCAATGGTCTGACATTGACGCGCTAACAGGCCATTTTGACGGCAAGATCGGGATGATGTTGAGGCTCCTGAAGGGTGGGGCATGGGGGGGGCCCACTGGGGATGGGGGGGGGATGTGACGGACACATGGACACAGAGGCTGGAGGTGCCACGCGGGCATGCCCACCGGTTGGCGCTGTTGGGGGTGGCAGGGGCTCTGCTCACGACCCCTGTTTTGTAGGCTAGACGACAGAGTCGGGAAACGACGGCAGGATGGGAGACAGAGCAAGAAGATTAATCACAAAGAGGCCTTTGCAACCGAGAAGAAGACATTCAGACGCTGGGGGTGTGTGTGAAGGCGAACGCTGGATTAACGGGCTTAACCGCACCAAGTAGGCTGTCTCCTTTAGCTCAATCCCACAGCGGTCTACGAAAGACCCCCCCTTATCCCTATAAGACCTTAAGCAAGATGACCATTATTACAAGAAGCTTTATTTATGCTGGACCTGTGCCAAAATTAGGAAAGGAGGGGGCTGGTGGTAAACTAACTAATCCAGTAGAACTTCCCACTGTACAGTGGATTATGGGCTACACTGCAAAACACCGTATGAACACAATGGAAGATATATAGTAGACATCAAATAGCCCAAGAAATTCAGTAGCCAGTGACTTGGACCAGGTTGAGATGCGCAAATGCGATTGGCTAGTTATTCAGTGGGGAGGTGGGACATAAATCGGCAAATTAGCAGAAAGAAGAATCCAGCTGGCAGAAAGGAAAGGTGACTACTGGACAGCAGGTGGAGGGTGGGCGGGGTCCTTTAAGAGCAAGCCCTTCACAAGCAAAGTGACTGGTGCAGAGGAGGTGTGTCCCCATGGAGTGCGGACTCTTACCTGGCGTGGGCAGCTCCAGCTTGGCCCGCCGCAGTTCAGACATGCAGTTTTGCAGCTGCTCGATAACAGCGTCGTCCTCCATGAAGAAGTCTTTGGACAGGGTGATCTGCAGGAACTCCACCAGCTCCTCCATGGATAACTTCAACAGCTGCTCTGCTCAGAAACACAAAGGTTTGCGCAGGTATGACACAAAAGGTACGCACTGGTGTGTCACACGGTTATATAATGCAAAGAGGTAAAGAGATACACAGATATGAGGCAGGGACGTATTGCAGGCCTGGGATCAATACATAGAGAGATAAGCGAGAGAGAGAAAAAGAACAAAGAGCGACAGACAAACAGAGCCGTCCCCATCCTTCCATGACCTACTTGGCACCACAACGCAATGCAGGTAAGATCAAAATGCAACAGCAGCGCCAGATCTACTACTGCTTGGGTACTGAAGAAAAACCGTCTCTGACCTCTTTAGAGCATTAAGGTGGGGACACAACGTACACAGTTTCAGAAGCACAGCACAAATTCAGTGCCCAAATGATCCGGAAAAGATGACACACATTTAACAGGACTCATCTGGCATTTATATAATGTAGCCATTGAGTCAAAATTAATGATCAGACCTTATTGACCTTTGAGGGACGGAAGACCGTATTTTAGACAGTCATAATATAATAAATGTAAGGCCAGCTAAGGGGTCTTGAGGAACCTGATACAATTTAGCAGATCTTGAGGAACATGTAAAACTTTTGTGGGTTTTGATAAAATGTGCAAAGACTCCCTTTGTTGGTTCTTGAGAAACATAAGACACCTTACTTTTCTGGAGCTCAAAGAACATGGAAGACCTTACAAATTAAGCTTCAGGGCCAAGGAGGATCTTACTTCTGTGAATCTTCAGGATCGTGTAGGACATGGCTGTCAGCACCCGCTCCCCTTCCAGGATGTAGATATCCCACAATCTGAGCGTCAGCGTGAACGGGGCCTGGGGGGCACAGAGTGGCCAGTGTCTCACACCACACGGGATGTCAGAATGACATCACAACAGATGATGAAGAACACTGAAGGATTCTCCCAGGGTCAAGTAAAGTGAAAGAAACGAAGATGAAGCCCAAGACTCATCTCAAGATCAGAATACACTGGAGGCTCTAATGCAGAAAGGCAGGGGGGGCAGCGGGCTAAGCTCAAAGCCTCAAAGCCCCAGCTCGATTACCAAGCTAGCTCTCACCTACGTGTGTCTGTGTGTCATGGAGAGCAAGATGGGGTAGGCAAAAAGAATTTCCCCACGTTGGGCCCAATAAAATGTCATTATTATTATTATTATTATTATTATTATTAAGACCACCTACTCTGTCTAGGAAACACTGAAAGAACCACTTCATGGTGTACAAACTGGTAAACACTTCTTGACTGTCCTGAGGGAAGGGGAAAAAAAAGAACAAATTATGAATAAAATCTCCTAAGCATGATAACAAGTCTTAAGCTCCTAAACAGTGTATATGTGTTGCTATTGCAGTTCAGCAGCTATAAGAGCACAGGCTAGCCCATCAAACTCAGCCCTGATAATGTCAGAATATGAACAGGTTCTGTCAACTTGATCAGGAGTCCTGATCTGTGGCACCCCTGGGCTCACGCCAAGGCCCAGCTGCACTGTATTTCCCCATGACCTGCTCACCAAATGCTGCTTCAGTTTGGGCAGCATCTTTTTTAGGACGCGGTCATGGTGCTCCTGGAACCTCAGCAGCTTGGGGAAGCCAGGAACAAAGAACCCTGAATGATGAAAGGTCAAAGGTCAGGGGTCACCGCGCAGTCACACGCTCAGTCTGCGACACGTCTGATCCTCAGTGTGGTCATACGCACCGTGCATGGCGTGCTTCTGCCCAGACAACAGCTTGACCAGAGCCCAGAAGGCGTCCTCCTCGTTCATGTAGATGAGCAGCAGGGCGGTGATCTGACTCATACCCTGGCAGTAGCCGACTTCCTGCAGGGATGGGAATGAAGCCAGCGTTTGATATCTACCTCCTCCGCTCATGCACCTGTACATCGTATGTCAATCACGCTTGGGTAACCAATGAGGGCACTCACTGTATTGTAAACCGAGTAGGCTGTGAGGACATGGAACAGAGCTTGCTGCCTGCAGAAGAACAGTAGAAGAATGACTTTATAGTCTCTACCAGCCAGAGTAACAGTATAAGAGTGTACCACCAAAAACAGGTGGCCCAACTTCACACTACTTCCAGTGATGCCTTGTTCTGACAGCCAGCTTGATTAGATTGTAAATGTGAATGTAATTGCCAGTGTTACAATACGGTATTTCATCTATCATTCTATCCAGTTTCTGTAACTGCTTGTCCTATTCTGGGTTGTGGGGGGTACAGAACCCCGAGGCTACGGGGTTAAGGCTAAGGCAGGGAACAGCCCAGGATGGGGCACCAACCCAGGGCATGGCACACTCACACACCAGTCACTCATGCATGCACACCGATAGGCAATTTGGCAACTCCAATTAACCTTGGCATGTTTTTGGATTGTGGGGTGAAACCTGGAGGAAACCCCATAACAACATAGGGAGAACATGCAAACTCCACCCACATGGGACCCTGGCGGAGACTCGAATCCTGGTCCTGGAGGTGTGAGGAAACAGTGCTAACCACTGCACCACCCACACAAATTCAGGATCTCTCAAACATCTACCTGATTTGATTTGCTGTATTGTGCCCGTTCCTCTGAATGAGCAAGGTCACTGGGCCCCTCTTAGAGGCGATTTATCATGCATCTCGCGCATCTTGTGCATCTCGCGGTCAGACAGTTGGACTCGGCACGTACTTGACGTCGTAGCGGTTCATAAACATGATGTGGTCGCGGTATGTGCGATTCACGTCCAGGTCAATCTGTCGGATGTCGGGGGACATTGCTCGGGCTTTGAGTTTCAGTTTCTGAGGGAGAGGAAGGTGCAGATACGAGAGAAGGACGGAAGTGTCACAGGTTAAAAAATTACAGTTACGAAGAGTTTACGATGTTTATTTTACCTTATGTTTCTAACACAGACAGATCGGAGCGCTGATCCTCCGCTACCTCATAATAGTCTTTTTTCTCTGCCTTCATCTTGGGCACTTCCAGCAGAAGGCACCAGACCTCGCCCCGGAGCTGCAGTGGGATGCCCTTGTACACCCTTTTCACCAACTAGGAGACAGAAACACGCCACATCACCCAGCGAATCGCAAGCCGGCGACTCATCTCCTCACGCCTTGCTGATGTCTCGAGTCCACAGGCGGGTGTTAATTGTCCCATAAGGGTACGTTGACAGTCACACAGAGGGTAAAAGAGCCCCGAGCAACAAATTAAAATAACCGCTGACTGACAAATGGCCGGACGTGGCACAGTGAATGTCGGCATTGCTGAGGACCCCGAGAGCCCCAGGAGGAACATCACTAGCATTGGCTAACATGTATAGCTGGTCCATCTGGCATATGCAAACTAAACAGCTGCTTGTGGACCTGGAGAAATCAGGAGCCCCGACCAAGGGATCATCAATCCACTGGAACCCCCCGCTCCCCCAACATCACCCTGCCTGGCAAATTTTACATGCGCACGACTGTGCACAATTACACGTATGTGAGACATCATCTCCATTTGCTTGGCCACACTTAATACCCAGGTTCATGGTTGTTGTCATCAGTCCTGGTTCGTGTTGATTTGGAGGGTTGTGATTACCAGAATCACAAGGGGGAGACTGGAGAAAGCTGCTCCAAAGTAGGACATTATCAGAACTGTTCTTACCAAGTTTACTTATTTAGCAGATGCTTTTACCCGAAGTAACGTAGATTTCAGAAAGAAGGGTCACCCAATCCCTGGAGCAATAGAGACTTTGCACAATGTGCCAATGTTGACATCACTGTTAGCCCTGGCATTTAAACCGCCAAACTTCTGATCACGGTCCTAACCTGCAGAGCCTCAGATATTGGGTGTTTCTCAGTACCAAGGATGCAAAGATTATACTTGTGGTCTTAGCCACAGTGGACATGCTAACTTGCCTTCCCAGAAAAACCTTGGAGCGCAATGAATCATGGGATTGGTCTCGTTCGGCAAGGATGCACCTGACCATCCTTGATATTTGGGGCAGGGCAAGAACGACACCTGGGGATTTTTAACGTCCTCTGCACTTCTGTTCCGGAGAATTGGACCTGCTCTCTGGCAATGGAAGATGACGTATAACGGGTACACGAGAACACATGTAAGGTCAAGTATACATATTGACAATCAATCATTGTCACCGTAATGAATAATAACAGCACAAGCAGTAGATCCAGGTTAAACAGAAATGGTGGAGAATGACATGAACTCGTGCTCATTATGGCCCGCAGAAGGGGCCAGTGTTCCAGGAGGTGGAACTTCTGAAATATTCATGGCACAGCCTGCTCACCTTCTCCGTATTCTTATATTTATCCCAGTTCTTCAACATCTTCAGCCATTTTGTTGTTCTCTCCATTTCCAGGTGCTTTTGCTATAATAGACAAAACATCTGGGCCATAAGAACATTTTTACGGATGTGTTGGTGACAATCACACACAGAAACAAACCGCTATACTTCAGGGTTTATTTACCCCCCATGCGTCATATTCAACAAAAAATGTTGTCAGGGATAAAAACGCCCTTCAAAAGGCGTGGCAGATGGAGGATGATTTTACTGAGACTGAGTGAGCTGGAGAGGGTGATATTTACCTTTTCTTCCATAGAATCAAAGGATGGAAGTTCAATCTCACTAACATGGAGGATACACAAGTGGGAGCGGAAGGGAAAGAGGGAAACAAACATGAATACGCACCAACCAAACTGCCATGAGACACCAATCACAGTCACAACCATAAGTGAACCGACTCCAATCAGTTCCCAATGGGAAACATGTTTGTGTTAATTTATGGCAGGAGGGCACTAAAGATGATGGTTGTAATTCTCTGGTATGTCTTGAATGCGGCACC
>JAABNY020000001.1:7358251-7373571 GCA_015164015.2 Brevimyrus niger
AGGGAACCCCCCCCCACGCGGGGGGTGTTATTTTTATATAAAAATAAATTTATATTTTTTTATTTATTTAAAAAAAACCCCCAACCCAACACCCCCGGGGGGTGGGGGGGGGGGGGGGGGGTAGATATCAGATAGCCTCCCCCTGGGAGGCAGGCCAGGCTGTTATCGCCGCTCCGAGGGATTCACGCACCATGCCTGCAATTACTGCCCTAATTCAATTGATTCTTGTAATGAGCTTCTGTAATGACACTGCTGATGGGTGCTGGGCCTGCAGGTGCCGTTTACAGTGGGCGTCTGAGAAAAAGCAGAGTGTCTGTGAGCCTGTGTGTGTGTCTGTGAGCCTGTATGAGAGAGTGTGTGTATGTATTGCTTAATGCACTTTCCAGCACGCAATCCAATAAGATTCTCGCTTAAAATCCTTCTTCCCAGAAATCCCAGGATGAGCTTCCCCTGCTTTTCCACTGAGCCCCACTCTCTCGCAGGTGCCACCGTCCCTCCCCCTGGGTCATGACACCCCGAAAGGAGACACCGAGTGACTGCGTGTGAGCTCACGGCTTCTCACATGAACTCATACGGGGGACAGGATGGCGCCACGGCGAGTAACAAATTAAAGCTCCGCCCAGCAGCTCCAGAGAGCAACTCACAGGGACAGATACTCAGCTATTGCTGTAGACACATACACAGTCTTGTTGTACACATGCTGTAATGCTGTATATACACACACACACAGTTATATCACAGACATACATTTGTATATTCAACCTAAGATGAACAAAAATGTGGAAATTATGAACAGAACTGGCACCAGATGTGACTCAAAGGTTTCCTCTGGCATCCAGTGCTCAGCAGTGCATTATGGGTACTGGGCCACTATGGGAGGGGGGGGGTTGTATGTGGGGGTCAGACCCTCTGAGTCACGCTGGCACTGATGGCATTCCTGCTCCTCCATCTTGCTGGCACGAAGCCACGAGCCCAGAACAGCAAGCGTATACAGGGGGCTCCGGGACAGCTGGGGGGGGGCACAGAGGCTCTGGCAGCACTGCTTTCCTCTTTGGAGGACGGCACTGACATACCTCTAATCCCTACAGCGGCGTGCTAAACACCCCGAGCTGAGGCAGATAAATCCCTCAGCGTGTCGTTACGTCGCGATCGATTCGGGCCCAGGCTGGGCCTGTGAGGGCGGTGGGGGTGGCACAGTACACTGGGAACGCGTCCCCCGTCTCCATCAGATCAGCCGCCGGCCTTACAGGTGGCCATGCGGCCGTCTTCCGGCATTTTCCAGCAAATGGGACATCGACGCGTCCCTCCAAAAACGCCGACTCCCACTTCACGGGTGCGAGGGAGGTGTGAGCATGACATAACAAGGCTGCACTGTCGAAAACTCTGTATTCCGCCACCCGCCTCCGGGTTTCCATAGCGACCGTAGCCCACCCTCCGCTGCCAAAGAGTGGCAGATACCCTTAGGGGGAGGTGCTGAGCAGAGCCCCCGGTGCCCCGGACAGGCCGCACACCACAGACAGAGCAAAGGCAGGTGGAGGCGACCATACTCACCCCAGATAAGGTCTTTATGTTATGCAGGGCGTTCTGAGCCTCCAGGGCAGCTTTCCTCGTGTAAAACGTCACGAAACAGCATCCTGGACAGACAGAGAAACAGAGGGAGGGTTAGGGGGTGAGGAGAACGGGGCACTGAACACACATCGGGAGGGCTGAGGAGGTGAGGAGAACGGGGCACTGAACACACATCGAGAGGGCTGAGGAGGTGAGGAGAACGGGGCACTGAACACACATCGAGAGGGCTGACGGGATGTGGTTGGTCCTGCGAGATTGCCCACCCCCCACCGCCCCCGAAAAGAGGAGGACAGAGGGCGACTGTCACCCCCATCCAACAGCTGAAGGAGGACAGTGACGGACTGAACACCAAGAATGGGCTGTGGATCCACCTAAGGTGCATCACACTGTCAGGAACCCGTATGTGACGCAAGTCTGTTTCAAAATGTCTGTAGGTTTAAGAAGGTCAATCAGGCTGATATTAGAACCAATCTGCTCTTCAGGATGTCAGGGACAGACACAGGGGACTGAAAAGATCTGGAAGAGAGCGGACCTGCCAAGCACAGCACATCCCTGATGACGCGGACAAAGCAGAAGCAGCGGCTTCACGCTCCACATCAGTCAGTTCAGACAGCAGCAGTTTACACAGAACGCTCAGATAAGCCCAGAACACACAGGAAAGCTTTTGAGAGACTCCCACCGACAGTCAATCGGGCAGTTATAGCTACAGCCTCATCCTGGGCCCAGCAGAGCCCACATCGCGGCCCAATCGAGGCCTCGGCCAGGCTACGTGAGGACAAAGACCAAACCAGACCCAGACCAGACCGTGCGAAGCAGAAGGCATAGTCAAACCCAGTACAAGCACCGGGGATGAAGATGACTACGACCATGACATCACACCCTTAGAAAGAGCTAGAAAAGAATGGAGGAGGAGGGAAGGAGAGAGCAGACAGCACCGACGCTCGAGTAGAGGAGGAGGTGCCACTCCGGGTGGGGGTAGGAGAGGAGGCCGTGTATGCGCACAGACCCACTGGGCAGCCCCAGGTTTCCGGGGAGGGTGTGTATAAAGACAACAGCGCTGTCAACAAAACGACAGCATTCCCTAACCAGCAAAGTCCCACAGCCACCTGCTGCTCTGACCAAGGTTCCCTGTGTGATGCACAGAGGACAAAAGGACAGAGAATAAATACACCTGTAAGCGTGAATCAGCTCCAGCTGAACAAACATGACAGGCTGACGTGCGTCAAGCTGCATATCAGTATCCACACTGCACTTTCCAACTCATCTTATAAAAGATACAGCAAAAAAACACAAATGACTGACCCACCATAAGAAAACAATTAGCATTTTATAGCTGGAATACAGGGAATAAACACACAGGTACGGGTATGGGTACAGGTATGGGTATGGGTACAGGTATGGGCACAGGCATGCTGTCCAGGCAGCCCTGTGTGAGAAGCTGACAATCAAATCAAGCGAGACCCCCTGTTGATCACCACTGCTCAAAAACAGCTGATGCACAACAGACTATGTAAAGCGTGCCTGGCAGACCCCTAAAGGTGACCAGCCAGCCAATAAGGAAGCCCCAGGAACCACAGGCCCCCTGACCTCGTGGCACCAAGATTCAAATGCCTGCCAATCACAGACAGGCAACAGATGACTGATCCCTTGACTGAACACACTTGCCTCCTTTCACATGCACGCGCTGGCATTTTGAAAAGACTCCCAGGCCTACATATATACAGCACCGCTATATTATTCATACTGCACTGAAAAGATCCACCAGGCCTACATATACACTGTGCAACTGTATCATTATTATTGCAGTGAAATGATCTGCCAGGCCTACATATACACTGTATCCAAGTATAATTTATACTGCAGTGAAATGATCTGCCAGACACAGGCTGATACAGTGGCAGTACTGGCTCCCTGACCTCCCTGGCCCTGGGCCTCCAGGTGGAGTGAGGGAGGGGGGGGGGAATTAATCCTGCAGCAGTGGGGCTCACAAGCACCGCTTTCCGTTTACTAGGAAGCCAGCACATCAGCCTGGAAAAGTGGAGCAAGGTTCAACTGCTAAACGCGGGCCTGACGGCACAGTGACACTGGGGCAGTGTGGCCCCGTACAGCGTTGCAGAAACATTGAGGAAATTTTACCCATGGACGAGACACCAGAAATAAAGCCAATACCTCAAGCAGGAGTAAGTAAGTGTCACATTTAAAGAGACCAACTAAGTAACTGGTTAATTCAACAAGAAGTTGGTTAGATGGGAGCGTCAGCGAATAACCTTGGGTCTGAAGGGTCATTCTGCCCAAGCCCTGGTACCTTTGCTCTGTGGCGGGTTCTGGCTCCGGTCTCGAAGGATGTTGATCTGGTAGACGGTGCCGTATGGCTCGAACAGCTCCTTCAGCTCCTTCTCTGACCAGGACCGCGGGATCTGGCCCACAAACATCTTGATGGCGTCGGGGTCAGGCTGGTCCGAGTGCTCCAGAGCTCCGTTCATCTTGTTGGTCCCGTTACTGACAGGGGGGAGACAGAAGGGGGCAGTGTGTCATGTTCACACTGCTTTTTGGAGGGTCGTCTCGTATGCAGGGTGTGTTCGGCTAGATACACACACACACACACACACACACACACACACACACACACACACACACACACACCTGGGGTTTCCAGGAGCCCCATGGTGCTGTAACAATTCCCCCTGGCTCTTTCAGAACCTGCTGGGATTTCTGGGAGCAAGTCATGTGACATTTAAAAGGCATGGCGAATGCTCAAATATCTTTGTGTTAACCAGACTTAGTGGAAACAACAATTCTCTCTCACACACACACACACACACAAACACAGGCCTCAAAGCCCATTTCAGACATATGTAGTGCACATATACGCATAATGAGCATACAAGTCCAAAAACTATAAGCTGTGCAGTAAAGCAGCAGAATAGCAGCACAGAGGAGGAGCCTTCATCACAGACACAGGCACCAACGGCCTGAGCGGTAACATCCAACCGGACCACCAAGACGCAGAGCATGTCCGGGCCTGTCCAGGCCGTCCCGGTCAGAGGGACATCAGCCTTAAGTTATACGCGCCTTTGCTAATTAATCTGATCTGAAGAGGAGAGAACGGGAGCTTTGCGAAGCCTCCGCGACACGCCGCAGAACTCGCTGAGACGAGGAGCGGCAAGAGAGAAGGAGAGAGGGAACCAACCTCTGCACCCGGGCGAGCCACCGGCGGCACAGGGAGCCGAATCGCTCGGCGGAAACGCCCACGTTCATCCTCAGCGACCTCAGGGACATGTCCCGCAGCGACGGCCGGGCGCCTCTCCTCACGCTCTTCTAGAGGGTCCTGCCCAGACCGTGCCACCAGCGCCACCGCGACAGCCGGTCCCAGTGCCAGCTCCCCGTTGGGGGAGGGACGGTGACATCCAGAGCGGTGCCAGCGGCAGACAGACACACATTGTTACACCGCTACTCCTCCCTGGACGCACAATGGCTTGTGTGTGCGTGGGCCCCCCTGAGGGCCAAATGAGAACTGCACCCTGCCTAGCTGCTTAAGGCAGACTGAAGCTGCGCTCCAAAAAATCCTTCTCACCGACGCCACAATAAAGCCAGCTGTCAGACACACGGGAGACGGATCGCACACTCAGTAAACATCCACACAGCTAGGCGAGCAGCAAGGCCGGTCTGAAACTCATTAACCTCAATCCCCACTTGCACACCTGAGGAGAAACCCCAATATTTACCTCATGTTATTTTTAATAATTAAGATTAAACCTCGTATCGTCCACCCAAGGCAACATCCTCAGGGATATCTCTGGCCCCGGGTTTGATTGACAGCTCCGTGACAGAGAGAGGACCCTGCCCTTGGCCTAGTGTAAGCTGTTAGATGACTGCTTAATGACCGTGATCAGTAACGCTCTGTGAGCAGAATTAAATCATGGTCCAAACAAAGGCGGGAGAGGAGCTCAGCTGCTTCCAAGGGAGCTGTCCTCCACTACCAGGCTTTTTGAGGATCTCTCCTCAGATGTCTTCCTGACCTCTTGGTCTCGAATGAGATCTCCTCATGGCCACCATACTCTCCGGTCAGACCAATAGGGGCCTCTTAACGAGACTGTTGGCTTTTACCACGTTCCTGAGCTCATAGCGACTTTCTCCATAACAAAGAGCCTGGCTGCTGCTTAACTAGACGTCCAAGACTTTATCATCACATGGCACAGCACGTAAAAAAAAACAAAACTATTATAAATCCACCTGTAGGTGCATTATCGTCTTTCAGGAGTGCAAGATTAGAGTGAAAACAGGATAAGGAGAAGAGAGACCTTCCTCAGGAAATGAGCTCATGAGCCAGTATAGAAGGTATCCATGACTGCCATCTCTGTGCGTTACTGTCCTACTGAGCCGTCTGTAAAGCCCATTACTGTTTGGCAGGGCAAACTGGCTTGGCACTGACTGCTTTGGTGTTTGAGAACGTCTGAGGCTGTTGGTCCAAACCTACAGCGGAGCCGCACCCAGACCGGAAGCTAGTATCATCTCTCACTCTCAGGCCAACGCTAGACAAAAGGTGTCGGCGGTGCTGGAGGGCGATGACTGAAGACGGGACGACTTCTACACGGTCTGCAGACACACTACAGAGGGTACAGACTGGGAGGTCACCCTGTCTTCTGATGAGCCACATCTGCTCCTGGTATTTACCTGAGAACTAGTGTGGCTCATCAGAAGCCAGGTAGGATAGAAAACCCAGTGGATAGTAGTCCTCCAGGACCGGAGTTGGTGACCCCTGCTTTGATACTTTCTGGAGTGTCTTGTTAGTGCCAAAGGGTGAGGGTCCTAACAAAGCCGTAGTCGACGAGATGCTAACCCAGTGACTAATGAGAAGAGCAGCTGGCAGTAAATCTCTGACAGACATCCCCAAGGGGAGCATTAAAGCCAGCAGGTACATCCAGCAAACATGAAGAGTCAAGCCATGACCTGAGGGGGACCCAGATGGGCCGACGTCAAGAGCTACTGACATGTGAAATCTCCAGCCCCGGAGGCACTGATCCACACCCTCCAAGGCAAGCTTGCTATTTTTGGGGCCTCACTTAAGAAGTCACTTCAGGGCCCACTGCCCCCTGGTGTAGTGGCAGTTTGTGGCCAAGAGGGGGCACCCTCACCTAGGGCCACCCTGACTTTCCAGTCATGATTCCCCACACCAAAAAAAAAAAAGTGTTCCCAGCTACCCATTCACAATATTTACATCACCTTATAATTAGGCTGAGAGACCCAACTGTCATGCATTTATACAGCTGCATGACCGGAGCGGCCTTTACACATCATTGTCGCGGGTACGACGCCAAAGTCTGTCCACTGAACCCGGACTTGCAGCCCCTTGATCGTGTCCATGCCCTTATCTGCCACACCACACATAGCCCCCGCTGAGACCGCCAGAGGAGCAGCATACATAGACCAGCGGGGCGGAGCAGATGTCTGCAGAGCTCAGCTCCCGTTCCTGGAGAGCTTCTCCTGGTGAAGGTCTCTGCACCTTGGCCACAATTCAGTCCTCGTGCCCACAAATGCTGAGAATATCAAAACGAGTGAAGCCCCCCCAAAAGCTCACAAACAGATGGCATCTCCCACCGGGGAAGCAGGATCAGTGTGTTTTTTTTTGGGGGGGGGGGGGGAACCAACACAGTCCATTTCCCAAATTTAATTTGCATTTATGTCATCTTTTACAGACTGCTTGGAGAATGACACTACACTGCACAACACAAGCCAAGTGGATGAGACAGAATACCCAGAATTCCCTGCAGTAATAAGCCAACAGTGTCATGTCTTAAGGGGTACTCCATACTGCCAGCAAGTTGTAGCAGCCAACCGCCCCACAGCCATCTCTGAAGTCGCCGTTAGCACAGTTCCCCAAAACCGTGTCTGAGAACCAGAGTCCTACCACACCCTGGTACCTGGGCTACTCCCTTAAGGACGCCCACGAGAAGCAGGTTCTTTGGTCATTAGCAGCATTGACAGTCTTACAGTTGCTCTTTATTGCTGCTGGGGGTCACCAAACCGTCTCCTCTTGAGATGCCGCACTGTTAACTGTAGAAACATGGGCTCCGAATTAACGCTGAGAAGACCCCGGGGTCCCCTTTCTCTCCGTCCAACGTCAGCGAGCCACACACGACATGAAGGACGGTGACACAGGGGGAATGCTTGGCATTCAGAGCCGCCCCAGCTGCTGTGGAGGAGCAACACACTCAGCGCGGTGTCAAGTCATCAACGGGACTCTCAACCTCCAAGTGCATCCGTGTAACTGGTGCCAAGAGCTGATCGTGCTGGGGATGGCCTGGATGGGGGCACATACATACTCCTGTGCTTCTGTGGGGGGGGGGGGGGGCAGCCCAGAACAATATAGCACTGGGAACATTATCCCATAACTGAGACAGGCCTAATTATCGCTGCATCCATTGGTGGTTTGGGAGGGAGCGAATATTTGACGGCCGAAGGTGGGAAAACACGGTATCGCTCAGCCGCGATAAGAGAGCTGACAGATGGCACTTTACACGTACAGACTGGCCACCATATCGTTCCACGAGGCCCATAATTACAGAAAGCCCGGGGCGTGGCAACACATACATGTGCACATACCCTTGTATCCGTGCATACAGCTACACATACAGGTTTAAAAATGAGAGGGGCATCTTAGGCAAGGAAAAAATGTATACAAGGATCAACGCTCCTTGTGTTCTCTCTGGTCCAGGATGCTGAATTAACCCCAGTGCTCAGCATTCTTGAGGTTTTGCTCTTTGTCCGTCCTTCCCAATCTTACAGAATGTACAGGAAGTGGAAAAACAACCCATTAACAATGTATTAATAAAGGACATAAGGAGCAGGGTCATTCTAGAACTTCAGAACTCATGCAAGTCCTGAACTGTGTATAGCGAGGTATCAGATCATTCTTCATGAAGAAAGGGCTCCAGTTTGAAGGATGAAGGAGATGGAAATCTATGTCACACTCTGCATTCTGTTGATTTGTAGGTGATTTCTGAGGCAGTGGAAGACACCTTACATCATCTTGGTGTTCATGAAACCATGACCTTGTCTGTTACATGATCTTGTTTGTTGTGCAAAGCAATGACCTACTGACTGCCACAAGATGGCTGCCCCTCCTAGCAGACATAATGGGTTCAAGGTATCCTTTGGCCGTCTCCTAACGAAAATCTGCCCGGATGCAAAAAAATGGTGAAAGATGAGTCATTGGACCGCAACACATTCCTCCCTTTGCTCAAGGGTCCAGGTTTCATGCTCTTTGCTGCAGTTTATGCATCTCTGTATACCGACGCTGGATACAAGCAGTTTCTGAACAGCAGTCCTGCTGTAAATTCCAGTTTTGTGAAGCTCGTGTAGTTTTTGTTGGTCTAGAGGGCTTTTTGAGGATGTGATTTTGTGGTGCTTAACTATCCTGTTAAATACCCCGTCTTTCCCTATTGGTGCACTTCAACTCGTTACCGCCGTTGTTCTTTGCCAGTG
This sequence comes from Brevimyrus niger, assembly GCA_015164015.2. Classification (NCBI taxonomy): domain Eukaryota; kingdom Metazoa; phylum Chordata; class Actinopteri; order Osteoglossiformes; family Mormyridae; genus Brevimyrus; species Brevimyrus niger. Next base: position 7,367,306 of record JAABNY020000001.1, read on the forward strand.
AATTTTGTCCATGGTTGACATATGCTGTGATTAATTAATGAGATTTTCCCCCCTTGACAAACTAAATTTTGCACATTCTGCGGCCAATGAACCCACAATTTGGGGACAGACCATTTAGCCTCTTTGGAACTTGCATATCAAAGTGCTGAATGTCAAACATGTGGCACAGATTAAACATTAAAATACACAATGCACAGGAAAGTCAGCAGCCAAACAGGTTGTATTACAAGGCTAAGAGCAGATACAACTCCTTTGAGGGTTTTTGACTCTTCCGGGAGATAGCCTGCGGGCCCTACCAGGTGTCCCATTGGTCCGTTGTCATGCTATTGTCCTTATATCAATTCACCCACAAGGACCATGTTGTGGGATGAGGCTAACCGCAAGTTGGGCCAATTACACCAAGATTCCAGAACAGATCAGTGAAGACCGACTGACCCAGACAAAAGCAGAGAACAGCTATGTGATACCATCAGTGGCTAAAGTTACTATTTTATCTCAGTCTCACACTTTAGTCTCCAAAAAAAAAAAAAAAAAAAAAACACACTACCATTACACACTATAGTAAATATGGTCAGTTCTCTCTCGATCTTTACTAGGGTAAAATGGTCTGGTCCTTCTTGATCTTTTTTTACAATAAAATAACCATTTCCCTCACAATCCTTGCTACGGTAAAATGGCCTGCACCTTCTCAGATCCTGCTACAATAAAACAATCCGCAGCCACTCAAGCGCTACTAAGCTTACAACCTTCTAACTGCATCCTGGGCCTTCCTCTGAGCCCCGACTCATCTCGCTGTGACCGCGGGCCTGAAATCCCTCATGCCGAGCTGCTCTCTCTCTAAGTGGATGGAAAATGGCAGCCATTGATTTGTCTGATGCATCGACTCATTTCTATTTTCAGGGACAGTGACCCCACCTCCTCTTCTGAAATCAGTTACCATCACAGGCAGCTTTTATGCAGAATGAGCCCAAACACCAGGAAGGGTTGGACCGAAGTAGGACAATAGTGGATGCAGGCTGAGGTGGCCAGCCCACACAGACAAGCTGGCCACGGTGAGACTCGGCATTCTAGGCTTCTGATTGAGCTGGAGATATGCTAATGAGGTCACCCTGCATGTCAAAGGTCACCGAGACCTAGAAAACAGAGACAGGTTACAAGCTATAAGAAAGGAGGCCGTTGCATGGACAGAAACACTAAACTAAATGAACGTTCAAACATTTCCCAGCCCTAAATCTCTGCTGAAGAGCCAAATGGAAGGTTTGAGGCAAAGACTTCCTGACACCAGACCTTTGCCTCATCGAGGTCCTTCGGGGTTTAACTTTGTGCAAACTGATTGGCGGTTTGGGGCTTGACCCAGAAGGGCATGTGGGGGCCCGTCTCTGCAGTTTCCACGGTGACCCAGGCACTAGGCAAACTCCGGCGTAATCGCGGCGAAAGCGGAGCGAGGCAGCCACAAAACGGGAATCGGGAGCAGTGCTGTCCTAATTGACGCCATCGATCTTGCCTCGTGTGGTAGAGCGCCCTGTGAGGGGGTCATGGTGGGAGGGACAGAAACGGGCAGCATGGCGATACAAAGTGGCATGAATGTAATATAATAAACACAGCGGCCAAAAACCACAAAGCAAAGCCTGTACTTTACAGTTGGGAGGCAGAACAACCTTTAACCCTTGATAACTCTACACCGAGTGATGCCAGTGATTCATTAGATGATGGTGAGGAAATATTGAAGAGTAAATCACCTTGAGAGTCGCCTTGATGGACAACACACACACAAGTTGGTGTACCTATCAAAAATGGGGCCCGTCCATTCATTTCTATAGGAAAAACCCTAATCCCAATCACGACACCCTTACCCATCCCTAACCTTAACCATAAGTAACTAACCCAAATACAAGATTTTTGGCATTTTTACTTTTTTGATTGCATTCACAGATTTTTACAAAACTGAGGTTATCCAAATGGGGATCTCAAAAGATGTCCCCAAAAGCAGGGAAATGTCAGGTTTTGCTACAGTTTGGGGACAATTTGGTCCTCAGATGTGATCAATGCAAACACACACACACAGTGGAGTCTAATTAGCCTGGGTCTGCCAGTAGGGTGCTTTCTCTGGAAAAATAGCTCAAAGCTGAACTCCCAGGCAGAAGCACCATGGGGAGACCAGGAAAGGTCAACAAGCAGAGTGAATCCTTAACTGCGACCTTCAGGATCTGTCGGGCCAAAGTTGGCCTTTATCTTCCTGCCACTGCAATTCAGAGCAACAATGAAGGCGGACCCTCCAGAACCTCGAACTGCACCAGTCAAGAAACACTCTGCTTCACACTTGGGCGACCGTCACCCAATCAAACCTGACCTCTTCAAACCACCCCTCCTTCGAACAAAAGCACCCAGAGCCAGGGCTAAAGGTAGATGTCACTAACTATTTCCAGGAAGGAAGGCCACCTGACACTCGTGTGACATAGGCCCTATGATACTCCACCTTACACAATCATCCCAGGAAGCATTTCAGGAAATGCCATCGATTCTACACCCTCGGCTACGTTACTGACCCCTTGGCCGATCACAAGCAATGGGTGAGAAACATTGAGCCACTCCCAGGTGTGCACTGGAGCAGCACTGGCTCTCCAAGCAAGGACCTTGGGAGCCACTGCAAACATCCTCTGAACCGCGTTGGCATGGAGACAGGACCCCGCCCCCCAGTGACTGCCCGGCTGCGCCAGGGTGGAGTTGCTACAGCACCGTGCCGTTTCCGTGGCAGCTATCGAACAGGGCGGATGTGCGGAAACGGCAAGCTTCCAGGCGCCTCTCATCCTGCTCCTAAACCGCTCAGCAAATAAGCCTCATCACACTGGGCAAGGTGACCGTCTCAAATAACCACAGGTCCAGGTGTCCAGCCTCTAACCAGAAGTTCACGGTCCTCTAACATCCCCAGTGCCTGAGTATGGGCACTGTGATGATGGACCCCTTCCAGAGTGTCCCCTGCCTCAGGCTTCTTGGGTTACGGTCCTGACTCACCATGACCCAGCACCAAATAAGCAACCATGGATGGAGTTCCCATTAAGCAGCAATGAAGTGTTCATCAGCAGGTCCCTTCAGAGGACTTTAAGGAGTCTGTTCTTAATCACCAAATAGCCTGCTGCTTGATTTGCTCTGCTCCAGAAAATGTCGAAGCTTCACAAAAGTTCCCAGAGCCCTTAACGTGGGTTATCTGCCGAGCGGAGTCGGCTCGTTCTTCCATGTGTCGTCGGAAAAGCAGTTAGAGAGGCCTCCATCAGAAGTAGATTTTGAATTAAACGAGATCAATTATGCGGAAGATTTTTACCGCAGGAAGAAAGCTTTCCATTTCTGTGCGCTTGCGAGGAAATTCTGAGATCTGGCTGGACAAATGACATGATGTCAGAAAGGGCAGTTAAACCCCTAACAGACAGCAGATGTTCCCCCTCAGCTGGGCCTCAATGCAGCGGAGCGGAAAACACAGGGGAGAGCATCAAGCAGCCGGCCCGTCCCGTCCCAGGATCGCCACGACAGCAGCCCGTTCCGGCTGCCATGGGTGGGAGGGACAGGCGTACACTGGACAGGGATGGAGAATCAGAGACGAGCCAGGAGGAAAGACTAATAGCAATGACTGACTGTCTGCTAGGAGGCGTAGCACCAAAGTACGGAAAACCGATAAACAGCTTTCTGTCAGTACACTGTTACACCATAGGGTCACACAGAGACTGTTCTGCATTCTACAGTAAACTCCAACACCTGCAGTTAGTGCATCATTATTCAAAGATAGAAAAATTAATCACAGACGCCACCAATATCCTTTACAGACAGACCATCATATAATCCACACCCCCCCCCCCTGCAGCTCACCTTGTGGCCTACAAAGCGATGAGTGCAGGCAGCCACAGACACCCACCTGAACACTTAATACTGCGACTTGGCATCAGAGGTTCCCAAAGGTTCTTAGGTTCCTAAATGAACTACTTCCTAGGCAGCAGAAAAACTTCCTAAACACCACACACAACCCTTATCTAAAAAAAACACATCTGTCACCAGTCCTTGGTGTCACCTGAGGATCAAAGCATCTGACTGAACATCGACAGTATCCGCCTGCTAGAAAAAAAAATATGTGGGTTCGATTTATCATCGATGATGCAGCAGAGCCCCGGAAACCGGGCCTGCCTCTCTCTGCCGCCGGTTACACCATCCTCTCCACTTTCTCCAAGGACACAGACCTACGTTTTCGGGTGTGTGATGCACCAACACAAGTTGATATATCTGCTGTAAGAAAAAAAACAAAAAAAGGTTATGGCTTTTGACAAAGGGGTCTATTTCAAGCGGATAATGTGCCAGGCAGCCAGCTCTCCGAGTCAAGGGCAGAGACGGAGAGAGAAGGGTCTAGGAGTCGGGACCAGGAGAGCGAGGGGGAGAGATGGGTCCGAACAAGATACAAGAACGAGGCCCGGTGAGGTGTCTACAGCGGCATAGGGGGCTGACCCTGACGGCCAGCACATCTGTTGACAGTCTGCACAGACCCCGCGACGGGATGTCAACCGCCCCCATCCTGTAGCGTTTGGGGGAATTTAGAGTTCAGAGGCCAGATGAGCCCAGACACCCTCCCCCCACCATTTACCTAGGAGTACACAGGTCTGAATGGTGTACCCCCCCCCCCCAACCAACCAACCAACCAAATAGCCAAAATCTGACAGGTGCCCCTGCTTTAGGCCACTGCCAGGCCTGGGGGGGCTAGCAGCTCAGGTGACCATCTATAATTTCACCACCTCAGCTACCCCCTCCCAGGACACATTGTGGTACGGGGGGAGACATCCAGGCCCCCAGAATCATAAGAACTGTGTGGAGCAGATCAGATCGCTCTCTCTCTCACACACACACACACACACACACACACTCAAGGTCAGCCCTGCGATGAACAGGCAGATAAAAATGGCTGTGAATTGAGCCAGTCTTGCTAAAATAGCATTTCTCTTCCTTCCTGCAATAGTGACGCACCACCAAAGAGGCTTCGGCAGGCCGAATGCATGCGAACGTGCTGGTGCTGCGTCACGACGCGTAGAAAGCGCGCAGGCAGGCCGGGCGGCGCCCCCCGCAGGACAGGATGCTTTCACACAAAGGGGCAGCTCTCTGCTTGCCCGCAAGCAAACACCTCGCCACCTAAGAACCCGTTTGACAACAAGCACAAGTTCAGTCACCAATTAGTGAGACCCAGGAATGGGATCCTTTAATCGCAGTCGATAGCCATTTGTCAAACGTTAACTTCCTGTGCTCACACAAAACGGAGCCGGCTGCCTAATTAACTCACAGAATGAAATGGACAAGGATGGCAGAGGAGTCAGGCACTGGGCATGACCATGGTTACCGAACCAAGTGGGTGTGGTGAGCCACACTGGGGCTGGGCTAGGTGGGCGGGGACAAAGCAGTTCATCTTCATCAGCTACAGCCATTACTGTTGTGGCATGTCAGTTTCAGTGCTCCTCTCCTATAGGAGAACAGACCAGTCTAAAACAGGCAGTATTTGTGGAGGGGGGTAGGGGGGGGGACAGGTTTCTGGTTAATATCCCGGGGGGGTTGTGTGCTGGTTGTAGGAGTGAGCAAAGCACTTAATCTGAACTGAATTAGCAAACCGCCCAACTGTAAAACTGCATTGGCAGCTAAATGGCACGACACATGCTGCACACGGTGTCCAACGGGCGATTAAAGCAGGTCAGAACTACAACTCATTCTTTAAATCCCACACTGTACGCTGCAGTGTCAGAGTGCGCTACCCAGGGCTCTTAACAGCTGCCATTAGGGACAGGGAAAAGGTCAAAGGGTAAACATTTCCCAGGGATCCGGAAAGCAAAAACCACTTACAGCTGGACAAAAGGACGGCCGATCGCAGCAAAACAGCTGTCTAAGGAGCACTGCTGTTAACTATGAAAGAAAAAAAATCTGCGGAGACTGAAATCACCACATTTTGAGATGCAATTGCAGAAAAAATTAAAATAAAATCCCTCTGCATCCACAGTAACGAGAAGCGAGAACATGTGACTGACAGTGGAGAGAAACAGATTTTCCACCTGAAAAGCGTTAAAAAAAAAAAAAAAAAAAAAAAAAAAAAAAAAGGGCGGACGACAGACTGAGATCCCACTCGCCCCCAACTTGGTATCTCGCCAAGACAGACGTCCGAGTCCCCCGGGGGGGGGGGGGGGGGGCGGGCAGGACTTTCCCCAAACCCCTGGCGGGCCGCCAAGCCCCCGCACGAGAAGGGGCCCCGGGGG
>JAABNY020000001.1:7373581-7399086 GCA_015164015.2 Brevimyrus niger
CAGACTGCACTCCGCCCCCCCCCCCTCCGGGTCTCCCCCAAACACCCCCCGCCGCCCCCCCCGGGGGGGGGGGGGGGGGTGTGCAGGCAGGACTTCACACAGACCATTCGAGTGCCGTCAAGCCCTCGAACGAGAAGGAGCCCAGGGCAGACGGAAGGGAGGAGAAGAGAAGCCACCATAAAGGAGATTCGGAGATTCTGCGGAAGGCCGGCGATGCTGGTGCAAAACAGAACCGTCACGCAGAGCTGCCCACCCCCATCTCAGGACATATGCCTCAGCTCATGGCTGTAGGCCGGATTACTTCCACACAGTGATGCTGGCAAACACGAGGACCAATGTGGACATTAGGGGCCCATGTGCCAAGCCTCTGAACCAAAGGTCTGCCACAGTATTCAAACCACCCTCCCAGGGTTTTAAATTTATAAATATATATACATGCATAAATAACACCAAATATAAATGATGGCAGCCATTTGCGGAATTCACACATAAGTAAAGCACCTACTTGCTATTTTGGGGACTCAGCAGCAACCTGTAACGTACACCCAGCCCCAGTACATCTCGTTTAAATCGGATTACTACTTACCAGTCAAATGACTTAATATAGAAAGGGTCCAAAATTTCTTCGCCCTAAAGACTCCGTTGTACTCCCTCCTAAGCCCGACATTCGGCACCGCGGTCGCTGCCTAACAGCCCGGAGCCCACTTCACACACCGTTTAACACGGGCCTATACCATACCCACTCATCTTAAACTCAACTAAATAATTTGCTCCATTAACCTTAATTGCACAAAGTGGGGAGCTTATCGATTTTTCTTTTTATTATGGGACTCCTGCGTAACTTCCTGGAAGCGGAGCAACACCAATCGCTCACATTGTGCCCACAATTTTGCGGTGGAACCCGCGTGGGCTGCACCGCATGGCTTCTTTATAGGTTCAGCCTTTATTAACGTCGTTAAAAACAAACACATACAAATATAAGCTAACAAAAAGCACACAAACCTACAGATTCAAATCAAGATTCAGAAGATGGAAAAAACCCCACTTTACTAACTTTGGCGGAGGTTTTATAAGCAGCAAGCGTCCCCCACCCCGCACTAACAATGGAAACGGAGCGGCGTGCCCCTGCGGCTCGGTCCGCGGTCGGAGAGAGACTCGCACCGGCCGTTTACGCCGCTAATTTGGTCTGGTTGGTCTCTCTTGCACCGATGGCGTTTGTCCGCATCTCTATACGCCTGAAAAACGGTCCATTTCGCCGTTACCGGCGCCGGACGAACCCCGCCCGTAACACAAGCCGCCCCGCGGCAGCGCTGAGCTCTGAACCGGCCTCGGCATTTAAACACGCCCTTCGATGTCTCTCGTCCTGATAGTTAGTTGATCGATCCATCACAACCAGCCCCTTTAAAATACCCTGCGGGACACAATACATTATTTCCGTGCCGAACCTTACTAAGACCTCCAAAGACACACCGTATCTCCGGGTATATAATGAATGCACGGTCGCAAGTACAAGTCCCGTGTAAATAAATGACTTACATCCTCTCTCCGGAGACCAACAAGCGACTCTCCACCATCATATCGGGCAGGAAATCCAGGCTGTAAGACGGAGTCATGTCTCGTCGTGCCCCCGGTGTACCGCCACTGCGGACTGGCTGGCTGGCTGGTACGGGCGAGCAAGACGGAGGGGGACAGGTGCAGGGAGCCCTCCCCAAGGCGGCAGCCAGACACCGGCCAGCAGCTGTCACATTCTCTTCTCCTCCCCTCTCTCTCTCTCTCCCTCCTCCTTCTCCTCCCTTCGTTTCTCCTCCCCGGATCCTGCACGGAAATCCCAGCAACTGTGTGCGGGAGCGCCAGGTGCTGCAGTCCGGCTTTAACCCTAAATTCCCCCCTTTCGGCTATTTAACACTGACGTCACTTACAAAGGCGGTTGTTGGGGTGGCAGGACAGGGCAGGACAGGGCAGGGCATGGCCGACAGCCCTTTATTGATGCCGTTTATCATTGGAAGATAACAATGCCGATCCTTATTGCCGCACCACCAGCAGCTATTTAAGGTCTAAATATGCGTCCGCAGTTACTGCGCCTTGCGCAAAAACGCGTAGATCACAGCTCGCCTTTATTTTTTTGTTAATGCGTCGGTCCGTTTTAAAGCAGGACTCGACCTGCATGTCGATTAGTGCGGATAAAAGACGGCAGAGCCCTACGTCCCGGCGGCATCTCTGGGCCATTCCATCCCACCGGGAGCTGCTGATCCAGCTTTTAAAAATCACTTTCTCCGGCGGCACGAAAGTGGGTCAGAGAGAAGCGACATAAAGTGCTTATGCGGGGCTTTGAGAAGCGACTGGGCGCCACCCCACCTCATTACATCGTAGCGTCAGCAGGGCAGCCATCACAAAGACGATCCCGCCCTCATCGAGTCCCAGACTAACATCGCATGTTTACAAGGAAGTCTACTAAAAAGAGATTAATTAACATAACAATGACAGCTGCGTGGACTGTCACTTTCCTGCTCCGTTTCCTGTATTCATATTTTAAATTCATCACCCTTTCACCCCTCTCCCCCGCCCAGTCCTGACCCAGCAGCTCTAGACCTGTCAGCATTTGACCCCCAGAACTACCAGGTTCAGGTAATACATCCTTCCTTTACTAGAGATGCTGTACACGTGAATAGGAGTAAACTTATACTTCCTGTGATGCAAAGTGGCTTAAGTCCCACCCCCCGAGACTTGTGAGCCAATAAAATGAGTGTGTTTTTTGCCAGGCAGGTGCTGGTGGGCTGTGTATGTTTTTAATCAGCATCCTGCATGTGCTGAATTCATTAAGTCTGGCTGCTCGATTTCCCTGTTTATCTTGCGTCATCTTCACTCGCTGTCTTTCCTGTCTGCTTCCCCCGCTTCTCTTTCTTCTCTCCCCATCCCTTCATTAAACCGGGACCCCGGAGACCCCGTTGGCTGCCTTTCATTTGTATATCAGCCTGAGAGCAGAGGCCCCCCAGCAGTGTGATTGGGGACAGGCTCCCCAGCCCCCTTTTGTCGGGTGGCCCGCAGCGGCTCGCCTAACAGCAGCTCACGATCCGTCGCTCATAGGCTCTGAGCGCCTTCTAATTAACCTCCCTCATTGGACTAATTGTTATTGACTCATCCAATGGCTTCTTGTGCTAGCATAGGCTTTAGAGAGAGAGAGGGCCCCTGAGGACAGTATGAAACCAGCACAGGAACCAGTGCAGATGAGAAACTCTGTCCTTGGGTCGAGAAGCAGTCCTGAGTTCTGGCTCCCAGGACTCAGTGGACCCTGGGATGCACCCCCCACCCCCAAGAAAATGGCCTGATTAGAAGAGTCACAAACCCGACACCAGGGTGACAGACAGCAGCTAGGCTAAGACAGAAAATTAAAAAAAAAAAATAGAAGTCCCATTTTAAATCAGTATCATACTGACCATCAAAGGGAAGTTAAATACACTTCGGACTTGAAAAAAGCACAAAATCAGGCTGTGAAGCTACAGTGCTAGCTTTGGGCTTCGGGGTGGATCAGTAGTACCAACTAAGGGCCAAGACACCCCAAGAACACATACCCCCATTCTGAACTGAATAATGCATGTAGCTATAAACAGCTGCAACACTGATGTGCACAACACTCTCTCTCTATCTCACACACACACACATTAGTTTCTCCTGCCCACACCTGACTGAGTCGCTCCTAATCAGCTACAGATGCGTTTTTTGATCAGGCATTTCTAAGGGCACCAAAACACCACTTAACATGTCTCCTATTTACAAATGAGTTTAAGCAGACCCTATTGGCCATTTCAGACACATTTTACCCTAAACGTTTCACAGGAAAGCCAACAATAAATTTTTAAATTAAAGTCCTGGTCATTATTCTGATATACATAATACTAAAGGGGATTTTGTGCTTAAAAATAAAACCAATTGCTGCTGATAGGGAAAAAGGCCAAACCTTTTAAAGGATATCTGTAGACACTCAGCTAATTAAACGCCATAACCTCTTCTAATATAGAGTTGGGAAGGTGTAAGGCTGATGGGGCTGAAGATTTGACAGGGCTACTGTGTGGCAGGTTTTCAAGGCTCACAAGGCTGCTCTGCCCTATGCCCGCTGCCAAGTGGGCACTCTAAGCTGGCACTGAGATCTTCAGCTTTGTGATTCATTCTCTACCCCCCCCCCCACTTCTCTCACACCTTCCTCAGAGCAATGAGGGCCCAGCCAGCTGAAGTAATCCCCTCTGACAGGCCGTGCTATGGGGAGTGGGGGGGCAGGGCAAGATGCCACCTGGCCACTTCTGCCAGGAGTGAGGGCACAGGCAGGGTGACACGTGGCTTGACAGACTCTCCATCTCTGCACTCATACAAGCGGGCATGGGAGGGTGGGGGGACCTTGCCGATTTGATGGATGCTTGTGGATGGAGACTAAAGCCCCACAATAACACTGTGCTACTCAAATCTGGGGCTGGGCACCACATACACACCCAGCAATGCTGGTCCTGGTGGGATTCTAGTGTAGATGATTAAAAAACACCTTCTGAGCAGAGAACACAGCCATCTCAACCGCACAAACTCCATTCAACGTTTCCATTAAACTTTTCTGAGTGGGTAAGAATGACCCAGGAGACCAGAAATGCATCTCCATGAATGGCAGAGATTCACCATCTGCTCAGCCAATCCGCTGCTTGTGCTCACAGAGCCTGGCCAATCCACTGCTCATGCTCACAGAGCTCAGCCAATCCACTGGTCATACTCACAGAGTTTGGCCAATCTGATGCCTGAAAATCCACATAGTTAAAGTGTTTAATATGGGTTCTGAAGACACAGACAACCTCAAAAGGCAGCAAGTGTCTCTGAGTGACTCTGTGCATCACGTTTAAACAGTGATATCAGATATCTGCAGAAACAGGCCCTGAGAAAACAGCTATGCCTAGGCGAGCTGCTGCTTCACACTTAAACGGAGTGACCTAGATCGTCCCTCCATGGCCATTAATGCAGCCATACAGGAAAAGGTCAGCGCCCATTGGTTAGATGGCCTGACGGGTTGCAGTCGCCACGGTAACCCCTCAAGCCTGATGCCGGGCCACCCAGGCTGGTGACAGGGGTGAAGTCCGAGGAGGAGGGGGGAGGGAGCTGGAATACGTGTCTGCATGCACGAGTCACAGTGCACAAGAAGGGAGCAAAGCAGAGAGAAGACAGGCTGGGGGAGGGATTAAAAAAAGTATAGAGAAACTCAAAAATGCCCCCCTGCTGCAAGTAACTCATGCTGTAGCCCCACTGGAGGGGGTGAGAGAGAAGGTGTGTACATCTGGCCCCCTCTCACATTGCGGGAAGCTCAGTCAGGGGTAATGTGGGGTGTGGGAACGCTGGGTCAGAATCCCCAGCTGAGAAAAGGGATCGGACTCGAGAAGGCAGCACTGGGGGGGAGAGGGTGAGGGCCCTTGGTCATCGGCGTCCTCTGCTGGTGGGGAGAACTCCCAATCGCCACGGCCAATCCTGACATCCAGCATCCCCAGGTGCTACACAGTAGACAGATCAGGGGGAAAACTTAGCATCTCACCACCAGCCCTTCGGCTTTATCCTGATCGTTCAGGAAGGACCCATCAAGACATGAATAAACGACAGATCTTTCGGGTGACAGGCCACTCCTGGTATGGCCTCCATAAAAGACATAAAGCCTCCATTAGTTATGTAGCTGGGGGGGGGGTTCCTCCATCATGGAGTCCAGGCTCAGAGCTACGGCTGGGAGCAATGCGAGATACAATAAAATCTCACTACAGCTTACCTAACGCATCCTTCTCTTCCATAACCAGTAATGAAAACAATCCATTGTAGTAATGAGGCGTGTTTGCAGAAACGCACCTCGAGACGAGGGACATGCCATCAGCAAATGCGTTGAGCCACCTAAGCGCCGCCTTCGTTCGGCACCATGTCCGCACACTATCCACAGTGACCCGAAGGCCCGATGGGTGGCTGAGTGATTCCGGTCAACGCGTTCGCGGGTCCCTGTGGGCAGGGCCGTCGAGCTCCATAACACGTGGAGGCGGCGTCTTCAGGGGGTGACAGCCGTGTAAACAGGAATCACTCAAGTGCTACAAGCTTGGGTAAAACATACACACACGCACACTCACACTCACACAAGCACACAGACACACAAACGGTCTCCGTGCTCCTCCCAAGTCGCCCACCCAGCCCTCAGGGACACATTCAGACAGAAGTCAGAGAGCCTCCAAAGTCCCTGTTAGTCAAGAGCTGTCAATCACGGTGCCCGAATGCCCGGCAGTAGCAGTGGGCGGAGTCCTGGGGCAGCTGCCAGTGAATCACTGCAGCCTATTGGCTAAGCACCCGGTGCCCGGCGCCACCCTGATCTTACACTGGCTTACAGCTACATAGTTAATGATCTATCACTGGATTAAATGGCTGTGACCAGTGGAATACTCTTCATTATTGGCTGAAAAAAATGGGAGAATGAACAACTAAAGTTGACTTTAGATCAGGGCTGGTTCTGGTCCTGTGCCACAGGGGTGTCAGGTGTCCTGTATGCAGATTCTCCCTTCCCTCTGGCTCCTGTTATATGCACCAACTGCCAAGTTTCAACAGCAATATAATGTCAATTATTACAGAGCCACAGAAAAAGAGAATCATGCTTTTTGAACAAGAAAGTTACCTCGAGAATAATGTTGCTGGAACATTGACTAAACTAATTGAAAACTCATCATCATCATCATCATCTCTTCCTGGAATCACTGCACATAAATATTTTCATTGCACATCAAAGCTTGTTTCAGACTGGGAAACAGAACTCATGACACCAAGCTTTGACCACACCATGGGGAGGCCGAGATCACGCCATAACCAGATTAAACCCACAATGCACCTTGAAAAGGAAACAATACCTTCTAGAGTAATAGATTCATCCCCCCTCCCCAACTGGTTCTCCTTGACAAATGTCCCTCTTTAACTGGTCTTCTCCTCCTCACTCTCTCTTTCTGCATCTCAGTCTGTCTATCCCTGCAGTGAGGCAATGGTACCACCTTTCGTTATTCCAGACCTCACATTCAGACTCAGAGAAGCCTCACCATTACAGCCTGCCGGGGCAGATAAGACATGTTCAGTCGAGACTCGTCACTGGAGGCAGTTCATAATTAGTGCATTTATTAAAATATGTTAATTGAATTATGAATAAATGCATGGGAGCAACCCTTCTCAAGTACGACCCAAAGTTCCTTGTATCTTTTCTCCTAGAGGAATGGGAAAGTGAATCGTATTTAAATTTCATAGTGAAATTGCGTGGCCATCAGAAGCGCGAGTCCCGTCATACGTGAAGAACAGTCCGTCTGTGCCGACGAAGGCGAGGCTGTAATCCGGGCCGTGGCTGAAAGCCCGCGAGGTCAGGCCTGGGATGACGCGCAGGATACAGGGATAATGATCGCTGCTTTCCCACTTCACCGTGCCAGGCACATAATGATAAGCTGTTTGCTGAGTGAGAACTTAATCACCACACAGAGGTATAATTACCAGCCTGAACCAGGCTCCGCTGGTGGGATGCTGCTACGCTGCCCCCTACTGGCTAAATGCTTAATTTAAATGTTGATCATGATTGGACTCGTGGGTTGGAAACAGCAAAGCAGGAGTCCGATCTGGGCTCTGCAGATGCATTATGGGAGGTCCAGGTCAGACAACCCCCCCTGCTTGGCTAGCAGCTAAGGGGCTACCTAGCAGGAGGACAGCACAGCTGCTGGCTGGGGTCACGACGTTCCCGCTTGGCTGGTACATCGCCTTGCCCCCCCACCAGATCATTAGCTTCCTAATGGCTCCTGTCATCCTGCTTCCTCTGGGAATCGTGAGGGTCACAGCCAAAATGTCACACTGTATCTGAACCCCATTGCAAATTTTGCTTCCGAAAAATGTGCAAATCAGTGGTTTATTCTCAGATTAAAGTTTTGCCCAATTATAAAATATCATGCCAGTAAGGTCATGGAAGGATAATGGACAACCATTGGCCTGTTGCGGGCCAATGATATCTGTGTCGGGGGGGGGGGCGGGGTGAGCTCCTTCATTGCCGAACATGGCCAAAGTTAGCATCCATTGTTACTTCTGCAGTCTTTATGAACCAGTCGCAAATCATTTTTACAGAAACACCTGACGGCTTCACACTAACAGAATCCTAAATGAGGAAGCAGCTATTTAAAGAATTTATTTTCGTTCGTTCTCTTTCTGTTCCACCGATTCTGTGCCGCTGGGGCTTCTGACCAATAAAAATAGCCTGGAAAGCAGTAGAACCCAACTCTTTGTTCTGGAGCTTTCCAAGTTCTGCTCTTTGTGGTGTTCAGTAAATGTGGGGTCAGAGAGACCCCTTTGAGTTCCAGGTGATGTCCATAATAACTGAAATAACATGACACGTCACCCTCTTTATGGGTAGCTGGGGAGGCAGGGAGAGCACTTGTGCCCCCCTGAGGCAGGGCTCCATCAGGGCAGCTGCAGCCTGTGGTGGCCTTACCTCTGTATGGCCCCTGGAAGATCACTGGACTCCTGCCTGTGAGAGAAAAGAGAAGAGAGAGAGGGGTGTGAACCATAGAGCTGAGAGTGGAGCTCTCAGCCACGCACGTGCATGGCCCAGTGCCTCCATTGTATCTGATTAGCGGAAGCGGACAATTAAAACCTCCAGAAGGCGAATCTGTTATTCATATCGACAAACGTACGGGAGGGGATAGCTGCAATCTGCCCATGGACAGGGCGGCCAATAGTCTTTAGCATTTCAAAGGGCACGCCTCCCTTTCATATGGGTCTGCAATGGCCGGAGCCTCTCACAGGTTCCACCTCCACACCCCACGACAGCCGACAGAGCACGGCGAGGTTGCCGAGCGTGGGTGGGCTCACTCTGAAGGGCCACGCGGTCAAAATGCCCTCATCAGTCACATTGGTCCTTCTACGAACGGCTTGTGGCGAGACACGCTAAATCCGTGCAGTGGCACGTTTATGTTTTACTGGTTCAAAGGCAGGTTGGTCACCTATCACCATAATCAGTATTAATGTAGTATTAAGAGCCTGGGGGAGGGCAACTGAAAACTGTAACTGCCCCAAGCCCGCAGATCACATCTAGGAACCACAGTGAAAGGTCATTTCCACAAGCCACGCCCACAGATCGCATCCAGAAACCACAGACACAGGCCAATTCTACAAGCCACGCCCACAGATCGCATCCAGAAACCACAGGCACATATCGCATCTGCACACCACAGTGAAAGGCCATATCCATAAGCCACGACCATGTCTAAGGCAATATCCACAAGTCACACCTACAGATCACATCCGCAAACCAGAGCCTAAGGCTGTCTCCAACTGCCATGTCCACAGTAGCAGCCAGCCTCACTGTAACACGCAGCAACATGCTGTGTGATTTGTGAAATCAGAACCATTGGCAGCATCTTTTCAACAGGCCATGTCTGAGGTCCGGCTTAGCAAGACAGCTGGGTGCCAACACCTTGCCTTTGGAAAGGCAGCCAACTGTAGCAGACATGCACGCACACATACGCACACACACACACACACACACCCTGCTCTCTGGACTCGTACTCTAACAGACCTGTTAGACTCAGTTGTGGGGGGACAGGGGGGCTGTCACAGCTACCCCACAGCATTGCCCAACAGGAGGCCTAAGCTTTTGGGGTCGCAGTCAAACTTCCCAAAGAAGATCAGATAGCACGAAGACACAGAGACTCCCACAGCCCTCTGAGCCTGTGGATCACACCTGTCTTCCTGTTACTGCCAGCTGGGTGTTGTGGGTTTGCATCCCAGGTGGCACTAAGCTAAACCGGCCCAGCAGCCCGGGCGCACAGTTGGATCACAGCCTGTTCCAACTCCATAAGCTGCCCTTGACGAGCTCTGTAGCATGGGAGAGGCACGCAGAAGACGTTATCTAACTGCCTGCTTCTCAAATAAATCTCCCGATCGACACCATTAAGCAGGTAAGGAAACGTTCCGGAATAAGATGTCCTTAAAATGTAGGTTAAATCAAACTTTTGTAAAGGCTGGTTCAAAGCACAATAAGAGGGTGTCTTGTCCGAGAATCAAACCTGCTGTTTGATTAATCAATTTGCAATGCCCCCCCATCAAAAAAAAAAACATGATTATCATCACTGTGTAAGAGAATAAAGACTGACCTTGCTTCAGAAGCACAACTGCAAGTGCAGCTGGAATAAAGATGGACTCATTACTGTCTCTAGCTCTCCACCCTGACCCCAGAGAGCTTGTCGAGGCTGCTGTATGGGGGGCAGGAGAAATGAGGTAGATCAAAGTGGAGCTGGGAGGCTCGGCAGAATGGGGGGTATAAAGTGTGTGTGTCTGCAGTGTGACTGCACTGCCCTTGTTTTTAAAGAATATATATAACAAATGAGGACCATTTGTCCACAGATACTTATAGTCCCAAGCTAACATTAGACAACGTTTAGCAAATAAGGTAATAGCAGTAAATATGAGGGAGGTGGGGTCGGTCAGCACATAGGTTCTCAAAGATTTTAATATTCCCTCCCCAGGCTGTGTGCCTGTAGCCCCCGCAGGCCCTGGAAGTTCAAATAGCGTGTGATTAGATTGTTTCCCCAAATAAAAATCGCAGTGAGATCGCTGCTCCACCACGCGCGGCGCTGTCGGCATGGTTACCAAGCGAACGCTGCACAAATCCATCACGCGTCTTCCATTTGCATTTCTGCCCTCATAATAAGAGTGCACATAATCAGCTCTCGTTCGCCCACTAATGACCGGTCAGACGGAGGATGGCAACGGCGGGTATGCTTAATGAAGAGACACCCCAAACTTTCCAGTACATGCGTGTTAAAGCGTGTGCGAGACAGGGGGTTTCCCCAGAGCCTGTCTCACACGGAAAGTGACTCCAGTGTGGTGAGTTAATTCCAGTAACGGCATTTCCAGCACATCTTCTCATCTGACAGGATGGTGTCATTGACACTGAACATTAGGACCAAACCAACTTCCCAGCCATAGGCTGTGTACCTTTCCTATAAAATTAAATAAATTAATTTGAATTAAAAGCACATTAAAATTTACATTCGACGTCTGTGTTTCCGATTATCGACATAATAAGGTAAAACATCAAACGCTAATCTAACTAAACAGCCTTATTATATGACATTTTAAAATTCCCCGTGAGACCCAGGGGTGAGGAATTGCCACTGCGAAATGAGAGACGCAGCAGGGGCCGGAGCAAATTGCAGCCGCCATAAAACGTCAAATTAACGACGGGCGGTGATTGATAAGCGCGATAAAAAAGCAGCTCAGTGTCATTACAGTATATGGGCACATTATATATTTTTCCCAGTGTCTAACCATCTTGTTAATTTAGGAGGAGAGACTTTTAGACTAAGCAGCTGCCTCGTCAGGAGGCGCGTATCTGTCAAGGGAACAACGCCGTCAAATTAATCTTGGACGATTTTAAAACCGATCATTAGTCCGTATGGGCTTTGTGTGATAACATCTGCAGTTACGAGGAAAGTGTTTAAATAACAGAACAAAAAAATGTAAAAATAACATGCACATGCAGCATAGATATTACACTGGCATAGAATATCTTTAAAGCTCATCGGCATTAAAGCCTAAATTTATTAGGCATATTTAATGATGGTTCGAACTGTCAAAATAAAAACGTACACGGGGCTCCTCTCTGAAAAAAAATCACCGAAAACACCCACCATGTACGCAACTTTGAAGATAAAAAATGTTATAGTCTGACACAGGCTATTCGAAATACCATTAGTTTCATGCCCTGGAGAATATAGTTCTTAAAAATTATACAAGATTTTAAAAATTGTC
Organism: Brevimyrus niger; assembly: GCA_015164015.2. Taxonomy (NCBI): domain Eukaryota; kingdom Metazoa; phylum Chordata; class Actinopteri; order Osteoglossiformes; family Mormyridae; genus Brevimyrus; species Brevimyrus niger. Next base: position 7,385,402 of record JAABNY020000001.1, read on the forward strand.
TTGACTTGGTTTATTGCGGTGCTTTTACAGCCCAGTCCCCACCAAGTGCCCGCCGCCTTCTCGGTTCCGGCCGCAGTCGCAAAAACCCTGAAACCCCATACGCTGAAAGAGACTTTCTCCCGGTTTCAGGGCGCGCGCCCCGGGGGATTTGAAGGTGCGATCGGGCGCCACGCAGCGACGACGAGGCAGCATCATATGTAGCCTACATCTATAGATAAAAGTGGAAGCCTTCAGATGCTAGACCGAAGCTATATGCATCACGACGGGATGGGTTTTTAATATTTAATATTCAAATTAATTCAGCAATTAATGTGACTTTCAGCACAATGGGCTCTTAAATATATTCAAACCACGCCAAGTCCTGGATGAGCTGAGCAATCAGCCTGCCTTGTTGCAGTTTGGTAATGCCACCCAAATAAACCGTTGCTGTATACGCTTATGCTTTAAATTTAGGTATAATTAGACAGAGTCACCAGGACCATTAGGATTCCAATTCCTTTGGTGTCTTCTGGCAACACTTTCAGGCTGTTTTGTTGAGTAGCCAAAATCATCTAGAAAGAGGTAAGGAACATGCACTGAAACAGCACGTTGCTGCACCCAACACAAAATAAAACTCCTCAGGGATGAGAACCTGAGTGCATCCATGTGGCGGGTGATACCTCAGCACCAAACTAGTCTGAATGGACCAGAGTGAGTTTTTTTCCAGTGGTTGGAGTTCCAATCCTGCCACCAACCCCCAAGTTTTTCTCCTGTAAGTTGGAGGACCTCCTTATAAGGCTGGATGTATATTAGCGTCATACCCGTGATGAAGCAATAACAAGTTAACGGCCTTGCTCAAGGGCCCAAAGTAATAGGATCAGTCCAGGTATTCATGGGATTTGAACCAGCAACCTTCCAGTTACTGGCACAGAGCCCTAGCCTCAGAGCCATCACTCAGCCTATAGGTACCTAAAGGCACTATAATTCAAAAATCAGCATCTCTGTGCACATATAGACAACTTACAAGGATACCAAGAATACTCATTCAATTTGTTGACCAACTATGATTTTTGAATATTTATTTATTTATTTATTTGGGGGGGGGGGTGTTCCATATTCCCTGTTAAACATGGGTCATAAGGAACCACCACACACACACACACACACACACACACATAACCCATCCCCTGACCGCATTAATGTTTCAGCTAGTGCTCTGAAAACACACTTCTGTGAATGACAATACATCAAATGGAAAGTGCTATGCGTCTGGGAGAGGGAGCGATACCCCTTAGATATCACAATTTCTCTGCTGCACCAAACAGAGAAAAGTGTGGGGGGGAGGGGGGTGTTGTAATCTTCAGGATGTAATCAGATTAAACGTCTGCTGAGAGGTCCAGATTTTATAAGGAATATCACAGCGAGAGAGGCAGAGATGGATTCTGTCCGCGGGACAGCGACGTGAGCGATGACATCCCATAATAAATATGCCCAGGCAGAGGGCTAACACGGCGCCGTGTAATGATTCATCACGCCAACTGGAAATCCCGATTGCATCCCGCGTGGCCTGAGCCCCGGGTAAATTCAATTATCTTAACGACTCATTTTCTGTGTCTGGAGAATCAGGCGAGATTAGCGGAGAGCTGCGGCTCAATCTTGCGCGGACGCATTCGGACCTGCCGCGATTCATCCCGATGCCGGCCAGATAAGCAGTGGCTGAATGCAGTGCCGTCATTCATATATGCATTTTTCTTCGTAATCACATTAAGTTGTCATTAAGCATTATTCAAAAGTGCAGAAGATCCGGGGAGAGGCCAGGACAGCGCGACACCAGACAGGATCACATGGCTACCAAACCAGGGGGCGGGATATCACTGCACAGAGAGTAAACTAAAATAAAATTTCGGCGTTAGGATGGGTCTATTGAAACGGTGACAGACACTGAGGTCTGAGCAGAGGGAAACAGTGCAAATTTTGTTTAAATTATTTAGCATCTAATAATACAAGGAAGAAAATCATCTTAATATGCAAGGTCTAGGGTCTGGGTACTAGTTAGCTTAACATCTTAACTCGCTAACTGGCAGGGAGTAAAGAAGTAAAGAGATGTGCAGGAGAATTTCATGTCCACCAGGTTGGGCGAAAACATCTGCTTGTACAACACAACCTTCCACAAAGCGGACAGTTTTTCTGAAACACCACATCCCTAATAAAACCTACAGCTCAGGACTGAGTCACCAACCCCATACTGCTCTGAAGCATCACTGCAGCTCATTGGCTGACAGAATGGAGGAGACTATGCCTGGGCACAAAAGCACAGAGACTGGCCCTGAAGCAGATTACCCAGAATGCTATGGGGCAGGGCAGTTTCTGAGTGCACACCCTGAAGGGAAGCTTCTGACAAGCCCTAGGTAAGCAACAGGAGAAGTGTGCAAAACAAATACTATTCCTCAGTCAGGCAGCTCCTGAGGATGGGTAGCTGGGGGAAGTCTCTCCATAGTGCCCCCACAAGGGCAGCATTGTCATATGTCACCTTACTGCTTGGCATGTTGTTGTCAAGGTGAAGAAAAGAGATTCATCCTAACCTAAGGAGACCATGAATAATGTAGTAGTGATGGCTTCAGCAAACAACATCATTATAATAAGAAAACAAAAATCTATCCAATAACTGGGGAGTATCAGACCTATGCAGGCTACTGTCTCTTCTACAGGCAGCTAGTTACCAAACAGGGTCTCTTAAGGTGTCACAGCCAGGAGTGATGTGAAGGGTGGCATCCACAGGAAGCAGGAGAGGAGACTAATCGGCATCCAGCCAATAAGAGCGCACTCCAGAGACCCACTTGCATAAATGAGCACATTTCCCAATATGGACAACGCCCACTGCATTTTGATAGGAAAGCAGAAATGTGGCTGTTGTGAGTGCTAAATGCACACATGGGAGCAGCTGTGGCTGGGTCTCACATTCAGAAGGGCCCACAACATTCATGGGGGGAGGGGTTTATATCTTCAGACTGCAGACTCATTTACATAATCGTGGGATTAGGTCACACGGCCAGACTGATGACAACAGAGCTGTTTAATTGGACAATGTGGCTCCTCTTGTTTACTGTGATGTGTCCACTGGGGAATTTGCTTACAACTAATGAATGAACAAACATTATGAATAAACACCCCCAACCCCTACCTGCGGAAATCCAATTTAAAGGGCAAATCAATTTCTTTGGATTAATTATAGATTAAGGGACAACGATTAAAATAACAAAAATGCTAAAATCTTTTCAAAAACCCTTCTGACAGCCTGGCTCAAGGCCCTCTGACAATATCTTTGCCCCCCCCCCCCACAAAGCCCCAGCCTCCAGCCAAACACACAGCACTGTATGCAATCACCCACGCTGCTCCTCTACAGACACCACCAGTGGAGGTGGGCACACACAGGGGATTCTGGGATAATAGTGTCGCTCTGCAGGCCGTCACATTCTCACTGCACAGCTGCCATGCAGGTCCTCCTGTCCGGGGGCTTCCTTGCCCGGCCCTGCAAGCCGCCCCACTGCACAAGCATCACTACAGCACCAGGACTCTTATTCTGAAATTAGAACACCGTTTGCTTTATAAATGATTCATTTTTTTTTCTGTTGGCTGTGAAATAAAGTTCCAAAAATAGCTCTTAATGGTAGTTAGTGACCCAACACCTCCCCCCCCCCCCCCACACAGTGGGCCAGTCAAGCACGCACCCCCCCCCCTTCTCCAGTACGGCCCCTCCCAGCTGCAATCCACCCCCTCCCCCCACTGCTGCCAGAGAATGGGCTGGTGGGAAGCAGCCTCCTGAAGTGCTGGCATGACATGCCCAGCAGGGGGCGTGAGCGGCGCCCATCCTCACACTGCCTCATCCAGACAGGGCCTAGACATGACAGCTGGCCCAGAGCTCAGGTTCCCAGGCTTCTGCTGATCCATCCCGGACCAGATGGGGGTACACCCAGTAAAACACCAAACCACTGCCACCAGCAGATTCACAGGTTCCAAAACCCAGGGTTGGTGCTGGACAGGCCTGTCATGTACAGACTGCAGTAACCCAATGTCCAGCAGGGAGCCAGACACGGGGCTCTTCAAACCCAGGTACAAGAAGAAAACAGCAGGTCTGAATCACATGCAGCATTCTGCAGCCCTGACACACTACACACAGGTGCATGAACACATGCGCATACGCATGCACACAAGCCTTTTTTTAAATCCAGTGAACATTGTGCCCCCGGTGCACTTTTTATGGACAGTCACATGGGCACAACATTAAGGGTTGGTAACCACAGCAACCAACAAAGACTGCACAGAAGGAAGAATAGTTTCTTCTTTTCAAAAAAAAAAAAAACCTGTCATTTATAAAAAGCAGCAATTGCCAGTACAGGAAGCAGCCGAAGAGACACTGGGGAGGAAGATGCTGGTGGTCCGAACCGGGGGGGTGGGGGAATTTCAACCCCAACCCACACGCCTGCTGGGCCCTAACCTAAGGTTTCAAACTTTGGGGCCATACCCCCACTACCCCTCAAACACGGTGACCCCCCCCCTGCCCAGAGACAGAGTGAGATCCAAATACGTAGGTCCCTCTGAGAGACACCAAACCCAGAGTCACATGAACTCAATCACACGGTCAGTCAGGAGCCAAACCTCCAGGAAACACATTTCTTCAACAGCTGGATCCCGCTCTCTGACCCACAGCTGGATCCATTTAAAAGTTCCCCCCACCTCCAACAGTAAAATGACCCGAAAGTTCCCGAAAGGTAACAGGCTGGAAGGGATAAGAGGATGTTGACAGAAGAATCAGATTGGTTGATATCTGATATGGCAGTTTGTGCTGGAGACATGCGATGGATGCTGCCGATGCTGCAGGGGGCGCCCTCACATCTTCATAGTGACGTCAGTAACCTGCCTTACTGACTGGAGGAATGACAGAGACCAAGAGGAGTATGGAGGTTACATGCAAACACGAGAGAGAGAGAGAGAGAGAGAGAGAGAGAGACATCAGTTCTCCAATGGGAGGGCGAAGCTTCAGCGAGATGTGCACCTGAACATGAACCTCATAAGGAATAAGAGTTCATAAGAGAGCGTGAGCCCCCCCCCCCCCAGATGAAGCAGGATCGGAGGCTTTCCTGAGAGCCTTGGGGGTCACAAGGAGGGGAGTCCATTTTCACATTTATTACTGACACCGTGCTGTTTGCTCTGTTATTAAAGGCATCTTTCACTGCCGTTTATGCCCCCCAGACGAGCCAGACTGCTCTGCCCCGCCCACGCTTTCGCGGCCTGCATTCCAGAGGGGCAGCATCCCGCCATGTCCGCACCCCGGTGATCCCGACAACTGGGACCCGTGAGTCAGAGTGGGATGAGCCCCCCGGTCAGCCCACCTGATCCTGGCATCCTCAGGCCCGGCAGCGAATAGGCTTAACACTCCCGTGTGGCACATTCGTGGGGGGAGGTCTGACCCTGCAGACTTCCAAACCCGAGGCCAGGTGCAGGGAAGCCCACTGAGACTGTGCCAGCACCCCCACCCACCGCAAACACACCCTGGGTGATAAACAGACTCCCCATCACCTTCAGGCTATGTGTGAAACTTAAAACATAGCCATTTTACAAAGGACAGACAAATGGAAGCCGGCACCTGTAGCTCTGCCACAGCCTCCATCCTGCTCCACAGAGCTGACATCTGTAATTATACCCCTGAAATCTGGGACATCTGGAGCCCGCCCCGAGTTTCATAGCAGCACGTGAAAGTGGGCATGTTCGCAGGAATGTGGGACAGGCTCCACTAAGGCCTGATGGCCAGGAGCAGCAACGAAGAGAGAGAAGGAGTGAGTGCGAACAGCGACGGAAAGCAGGCAGAAAAAGCCGCAGGGAACAGCGAACAGGGACCAGTGATGGGGAGCAGGTGGTATAGCGATGGAGAGCAACGGGGAACAGTGACAGGGTGTGGGCAGGGAGAGCGAAAGGGAGCGAGTAGGAACAGCAACCGGGAACAGCGACGGGAAGCAGCACTGGGGAGCAGACAGTACAGCAACGGGGAATGGGTGAGCACAATGACTGGGAACAGCAATGGGGAACCATAATGGTGAGCAGATGGGAACAGTGACAGGGTGTGGGCAGGGCGAGCGAAAGAGAGTGAGTTGGAACAGCAACCGGGAACAGCAACGGGAAGCAGCTTGATTCCCGGTCTGTTCTCTGCTCGAGGGGTCTCTCCTTCCTAATGCTGCACAATCCCCATCCACCCAGAATAACCAAACAGTGGAGTGTTTATCTAAATCAACACATTTAAACATCCACTTCATTCATAGCTGTAAATTGGATCAAGTCAACAAATGCAATCCTGACAGTCTTCAGCCCTAATTACACAATGCCAAAAGGGCCCCCTCTACCCCCCCTTCCCCTTCCCTCCCCCACACGAGGCCCCTGGCAGAAGTGAGAAGTGTGAAAGTAATGGAGGTTGAACTTCCTGCCAGAAAAGTACAGAACTCACTTGAGTTACAGCTGGTATGAGAGCAGGCCATCCCACACAATGGGCAGGGGACGGTCCAGGCTGCTCATGTGAATCACTGCATATGCAGACCGTCAGTGATAACCTTCAAGTAACACACGTTGGATAAGTAGTAGGGTGGTACAGTTTAAATAAGACTTTTAATCTAACTGCCTGCAAAAATAGACTGACCTTTCAGAGATGTTGGGGGTTATTTCACTGCTACAGCAAACACAGGTGAGAATGCAGGGAACTGAGCTTGTTGGACCCTGATACTGGAAGAGACAGGTGGGGAATACAGTACCACATGTAACCAACGTAACTTAATAACAAGAAAGCCAGAGTAATGTATTGCAATGCTTGTCAAAAAGCCACAGTATCATAACACTTACTATACAGTGTAACACCACCACAGTGTAACATTATCACACTGTAACGCCAGTGCAGCATAGCACCAACACACCATAATGTCAGCACGATGACACTCTAGCACACTAATGCCAGAGCAGTGTAACATCAACATGCCATAACGCCAAAACAATGCAACTCCAACGCACCAAAAGAACAGTACAGTGTGACATCCACATGCTGCAATTGTAATGCTAGTGCATCGCAACACCAACATGCTGTAACAACAGTGCAGTGTAACACTACTATACCATAATTGTAATGCCAGTGTGTTGTAACACCAACACACTGCAACTCCAGAGCACCAACACCACCAACCAGTCGTAGCACGAAAGCAGGGCCGTGGCCTGCGAGGACACGGGCCGCCGTAAGCCCAGGTCCCCGGCCCAATCGGACTGCTCTAGCCGGCACATATCGCCGTGTCTAAATAATTAGCAAGAGGGGGAAGCGGATTCAGTGTCGCTGTGGCTCAGATCCCACGCCGACACCGAGAGGCGAGGCTATTATCTGGATTAATTACGCCAGCAGAGTGATGTCAGGAGTCAGCGGAGTCCTCAGGCTTCACAGGTGAACTTCGACCTTTAACTCACCACTGCGTGAGCGATGATTACATGCAGAAAACAACATAACTTCCCATTTATAACACGTCCCCACACACAGCATCGTTTAAAAACAGTCAGTCGCAAGTGCCGTCCCGCATCTTAATAACCACGTTCTGAATGTATTTAAGCCCAAAGCAGCCTTCTGCAGAACGACATTCATTACAGCACCCAAGTGTGGTTGTGATTAACGCTGCACAGTGGTGCCAAGTTGCACCATTACTTAATTCTTCCATTGTCGCTAGTAACCGGGACAGGAGTTACAGCTCGCGGGTCAAATACAAAGAGGCCGCACGTGTAGGGCAGGCGTGTGTGTGTGTGTGTGTGTGTGTGTGTGTGTGTGTGAGGTTGGGGGGTGGGGCTGGTGAAAGGCATGTGAACACCAAAACAGCCCCTCTCAGATACATCTGGAGGAAAACGACCCAGCAAGAACACAAGCAGGAGCAGATAAGATGCAAGAACGAGAGAAAGAAGAGCAAAGCGAACGAAAACCCAAATGGTATCTGTCACACTGAGCTCCACAAAAGGGCCTCATCTGTTCAGAAGCACTTTCTCAAAAAAAAAAAGAAAAAAAAGGAAGTCAATATCTGAATGAATATAACTCAGCCCTGGCCAATGAAAAGCTGCAGGCAGGCAAACCTGGCTGCCTGTGACAGCGGACTGTCAGATATACGAGTGGGATTAGAAACAGTCCACAGCCTGGATGCAGGACAAGGCTGGCAGGAACATACCGCATGAAATCACAAGCTCATAATACAAAGAGGAGCCCAGCTCAGAAAGCTGAATGGAGGGCAGCCCCCGGAGGGAGGGGAGCAGTCCTGGGGAGGAGGGAGGGGGTTCATCCGGCAGACAGATCAGACTCTGCCAGGGACTGCAGGCTGCACAATGTTCTGGTCCTTCACGAAGATCCCAACCCGCCCAGAGTAATAACAACATGCCTTAGGAGTGACACACTGTTTGGGAAGACTTCTTTAAAAGATACTATGAGTGATGTTCCTGTACAAAGATCAACTTCATGTTTTCTGTGTAAAAACAAAGATCTGAATAGAGAGGCTGTTTAACACCATCGAGATCCCAGAGGTGCACTCGACACCTGCAGCGTAAGCAAGTCAGACACCAGCCGGACATGACTTTATAGTGCCTTCTTGTAGTTATGATTTGGATCCCCCCCGTGCCTCTCCTGTATCAGCTGCACAGCCAGACTGTAAACAACTTTTCAGCAGCCCCCCTCATCATAATGCATCAGAAGTCCCTTCAGATAATAAATCAAAAACAGGGTCATTACCCTAATTATTAATTAATGTCTCAGTAGATCTCATGCATCACGAATGAAGCTTCAAACTGCACGCATAAGCGTCAATAACCTATTTAATAAAAGACGTAATGCAGCGGGAAAGCCACGCTGCGACGGCCGCCAGATAAAGGGGGAAGTTAAGTCGTACCCGTTACGCCGATAAGCTCCGCTGCAGATAAGCGCACAAACGGGACCGCATGGCTGTCAGTGTCGTAAAATCGCATAAATAAAGCATGGACTCGGCTACATGCCGGACAACTGATAGTCATCCTGCAGATGTATGAGCTGATATGTTAAATTAAACTTTAGGGATGAATACAAATATAGAACAACGTTAGAAAACAGTCCGCAACGCCCATGGCTGTAAATCGGCAAAGTGCGATTTCGCCTCGTCTTTCTCGCTCGTGATGTGAAAAGTTAAAGTGCAAAGTCTCCAAGGGGTTAAACGAAACGCTGCCTTTGCGAAGGAGCCCCCGCCCCCGCTCCAAAATGAGAATCACGCTATTTCAAGAGGGGGCCAGCCCGAACCGAACCCCATCGAACTGCACCCTGAACGGATCAGTCGGTCAATTTGGCTCAGATTCAGCCTGGTTCTGAGCCTCGGACGCCGCACCGGCTAGCACCAAACCCGGCGGCCGCCCGACACACGCAGACGGGACTGAAAGAGTCGCAAACACGGAAACAAGCAGAACCGGGCACAACCGAGCCGGAGCCGCCGTGCTCTTACCGCAGGGCGCTCCAGCTCTTCAGCGGATCCAGGTCGGAGATGATGGAGACCATGGCGAGATGCCTGTCTGGCTGGCTGCACGAAAAGCGGCGTGATCCGCACTCCGATGGCGAGTGACAGTGGCTCCGGCTCGCGCTCCCTACTCACTCTCTCTCTCTCCGTCTCTCTCTCTCTCTCTCTCTCTCTCTCTCGCTCGCTCACTGATAAGCGCCTGTCATCTGCTTCCCCCCTCCAACAATCAGTCTTGCGCCACAATTTTCAGCCACCCCCCGCCTGTTAAACCCGATGCAATCTGTCCTCTTCGCCCAGTCCTTCCTCCTGTCTCTTTTATTCCTAAACAGATTAGACGTTGTCGATATACCACGGGTTAATAAGATACCAGCCTCAAGACACGTTTTAAATCGTACTTCATTTTACACGGGGCTTTCAGTCATTCTGTGTTAATGCTTCGCCTTGAGTGACAAATATCCCATTTAATGTTTATTAATCACGTCAGCTGGGCCTTTTGCTAGAGTGTCAGCTTGTTTTATTTTTTATTCTTTGGTGAAAATGTAGCCTATCTCGACACACTGCCACCCCATCACACAAGAGGGGGAAAGTGTTAAACCATGCAGTCCTCCCTTTGCATAGGCACCTTCCGGCTTATGTCAATATGATATTATATCTGTAGGCTGAATTGTTATTCTCCCCTTTTGCCTCCATCTTAGCCTTGTCATTCTTCCTGTTTCAGCACATCCTGTTAATGGTGTTTTACTGCTCTCCCCCGTGACCGTGAGGGACACGTCTCACCCTTCCCAGTCGAGTACACATCAGGGGTAACGATACTCTTATTTTATTTTGTTTTCTCTTGTGAACAGATCTCATGGCTTAATATTACCCCTTCACGTGTCTCAGATCAGCGGTTCTCAGACACCTGAAAGAATTCCGTCGCAGATCTGCAGAGTGAAAGTCTGACAGTTGCGATGCCAGCGTCTTCCAGCAGGGCACCATCAAACTGGCCGAATCTGTAAATGACGACTGCGTGTTTCTGAGATGAGTGCTGCACAGCGCATCATGTTTCAGCACTCAAAGCTGTATGGACTGAAAGGACCCGTTGATCTTTACTGTCCGTACAGAACAGCTGATTGTCTCTCAAAATCCACTAAAAATATACTCTGAAACCCATTGCTTTGCACTTTAAACAGACCACGTCCCCCGTCCCCCACAAAACCCCGCAGTCACAGCCTGAGAGTAATCCCCCCCCCCCCCAAAACCATGTACATTAAACTACAACATGCACCAGCCACCCGTGAGCACGCTGAGCAAATGTAAATCTTAAGATGCACCAGATAGACAGCTTTAAAATTTGATTACCGCCCACATAACACGGGCCGTTTTCGCCCTGCGATCGGTGCTGGAGAGAGTCATGGCTAGAGGAGGATAGCTCCTCTGCACTACAATACTCCCTCTCTATTATTTATGAACCGTTTGATTCCTTTAAATTAGCCTAGAGCCATACGCCCACGTTGGCTCTGTCTCAGCTGTTGTTTTTCTTTTTTTGGAGGGGGGTCTTTTTATTATTATTTTTTTTCTCGCCATTGAATCTAGACCAGAGGTGCCAAACTCCAGTCCTGGGGGGCCAGAGCCCTGCAAATTTTTGTGTTTCCCCTCATTTAACACACCTGATTTAACTCCTTGTGCTAATTACCACACAGCTCTTGAGCTGAATCATTTATGGTGGAACAGGGAAAGAACTAAGCTACACAGGGCTGCGGCCCTCTAGGACTGGAGTTAGGCACCCCTGGTCTAGACCAACAGAATAGAGGACCTTTTTGGTTCATCCATCCACCACCCAGCCACATATTATGGTCATGAAAATTGAGGAGACTACAGAGCATAGGGTTCGAGGTTGGGGTCTACCCTGGACGGGTTGCCAGTGTGGGTAAGGAGCCCAAGCCTTGTTCAAGGCTTCGTCCTCTTTGCAGCGTTTCATCACACTTTACATTTGACGGAAGAAGTTTTCACAAATATAGCCACTAACATTTTATGACAGTTTATAATTAGTAGAGAAAAACCACATGAGTCACAGGGCCCAAAGAGCTGATAACATGATTCATGTGACATGAAGTTACATTCTGTCCCTGCTGACAAAAGATGGACAAGAAGAATAATTAAAATAGGTTCTTAGGTTACATCTCTAGGTGTGTGGAGCTGAAGTCAAGGGAAGGTGATGCTACAATCATACAATTCCTTGGTAAGATCCCACCTAGAATATTGTGTGCAGGTTTGGTCACCATACATTAAAAAGGAAAGGAAAGGGTTCAACGTAGGGCTACGAGAATGATTTATGGCTTAGAAGAATGTCTTATGAGGAGAGGTTAGCTGAGCTGAATCTGTTCAGCCTTGCGCAAAGGAGACTAAGGGGGGACATGATCCAGGTATATAAGATTCTAACAGGTCTGGATGCTATTCACCCAAATAGTTACCTCAATATTAGTTTACATACAGGAACTTGTGGCTATAGGTGGAAATTAATGGGAGAACATTTTAAAATGAATTTGATGTAGCACTTCATTACACAGCGTGGAGTTAGACTATGGAATAGTCTTCCTGCTAGTGTAGCACAAGCTAAAACCTTGGGTGCCTTTAAATCAGAGCTAGATAAGATTTTAACAACTCTGAGCTATTAGTTAAGTTCTCCCCAAATGAGCTTGACGGGCTAAATGGCCTCCTCTTGTTTTTAAGAGAGGGACCTTTAATTTTGGCCTGTGGTGATTGTGATCTGATTGGATGCTTGATTTAAACCAGTTTTTTTTGTGTTTTATAGTCACTGGAACCTTGAGAGAAGTGAAAGTACAGAAAAAAAGTTTTCTACAGGTAGCAGAATAGCGAAGTGAACATTTACCAAACATCTCCTGTAGTTCTGAGGTTAACTGCAGGCGTGTGCATAAACAGAGAGAGAGAGAGAGAAAAAAAACAACAGTTTCAATCATGTTTGGGCCTCGCATCATGCAAAATATCCCTTCCAGAATGTTTTCATGTTCAGGGAGTTTTTTCATTCCTTCTGGTTCTTTCCAACCTCTGTGTGACTAATAATCATCACACTCTACTCCATCTCACGCCAGGCTGGATGGGTTCTGGGTTCTGCTTCAACGTGGAGCATCGCAAATGCCTCAGCAGCCCAGCGGGTTCTGCTGTGACCCAATCGGATGAAACAGAGGGGGGGCGAGTACAGAACATTGAATTGAAAGGATGAAGCTCATTTTGGACACACCTGGAGATTGGAAATGATGTGTGTGTGTGTGTGTGTGTGTGTAAACACATGGGTGGGTGTAAGTGAAGCGCACACTTCCTTTGGGGTGGGGCTGTGATGGAGACCATTTGTGTTGCTGGTGATGCAGCTGTCAGCCTGCTTGGGTCCGGGTTCCTGTGCCCACGGAGAGATGAGTAATTAGCGTACAGGGGACAGGGGTGACAAGGAAGGGAGAAAGAGCTCTGGGTGAGGCGGTTGTTCCTGGTTTAGCTGGTGGGAATCATCCAGCCAGTTTTGTTGAAAAAGGGAAAGTGACACTTAGAAAGGGTTTGAAAGTTGGTGGTGAGGCTTGAAAGTTAGATGGTTACAGGCTACAAACCCAGGGCCGAAAACCAAACTGAAGCTTTAAGCTCTTAGGCTCACTTTCAGCCTCAGTGCGTGCAGTGGCTCAGGTCCCTGGGGGGTATTGTGTTGGTCCTTTTCACTTCCTGGGGGGGGATGTCTGTTTGCACGGTCTGCTTCACCGGCTTCTGATTACTCCACTTGCTAGCGTTCAGCGCAGGCTGTGTAAGGAGGTGGCCGCCGAGCATGGTGCATGTTGGGATACCGAGGACATGCATCCGTCGCGGAATCGGAATGAGACAGCAGCAACGGCACTACGGCGACACAGATAAGCTGTTCTAATTCCATCTGTGCCTTAAATCGTTTCAAAGCTACACCCACTTGTGTATGTCCTCTCACCATATCCCGCATTTGTCTATATGTTCTGGATGGACTGTAAATCCAATTAATGCAGTGCCAGTTTCAAGCAGTGGGTTTTGCATCTGTCACTTTAGAAGGGTTAGCTCAACACCATCAGAGCAGAATGATGGCTACACCGGCAAAACCTGCCAGATACCGCCCCCCCCCCCCCCCCCCCCCCCCCCCCCCCCCCCCCCCCCCCCCCCCCCCCC
>JAABNY020000001.1:7399186-7427412 GCA_015164015.2 Brevimyrus niger
TTTCTTTCTTTCTTTCTTTCTTTCTTTCTTTCTTTCTTTCTTTCTTTCTTTCTCTCTCTCTCTCTCTCTCTCTCTCTTTCTTTCTTTCTTTCTTCCTTTCTTTCTTTCTTTCTTTCTTGTGTGTGTCCCATGTGCCATGTCCTCTCCACCTGTACACAAAGTTTCCGTTCCTTCCTTCCTTCCCCCGTCACGTGACACACCCAAAGCAGGTCTCAAACTAGGTTTTACAATCCTAAAACGAAGTGTCAGTTTATTCCTCGTGCTGGTGTCTCTGAAACCTTGTTTGATGTTTTAAGAGACAGGTTTGCCAGACTGCAAATTTTGTCGACTGTTCTATAAAATACCATCTCATTTAAGGTTGTGCAATCACAAAGTGGTCCGAGCTTTTAAACAAAGGCACCGTTTTTTTATGTTTCTACCTCTGTGTCACATGCAAATCGGAGAGGCATTCTGTTTGGACGCCAAAAGCAGAAATAGCTGGGGCCTTTCATCTGCCTTGCTTTACCTTGCCGCTGCGTCGTCATGCCGACGCGTCTGATGCAGGAGACCTTACAAACATCTATATTTCCAAACTCACTAGACTGTAAACAAGCTTAATCACAATGTACCACTCTGGTCACAGTGGCCGTTTATTTTAACAAAAAGGGGCAGCGGCAGACATGACCCCGGTTCAGCAGGACTGGCTTTCAGAGCAAAACTGTGGGTGTGTGGGGGGGGGGGGGGGGGGGAGGTTAGGCTCAGGTGCTACAGCCTCTCCCAGTCTGGCACCCCCTGTTCCTGCAGCCACCTGGCACAGTCTAGTCTGGAACACAGCACACACGCCTGAGCGCAGGCCCCAGCATGCTGAGCACAGTGTCTGTTAATTCAGGCTTGTTTGGGAGCAGAAATGAGTACTTTCCTCTGCTGGTGACTCCTTTCCACAAGTATTTAAGAAACTGAGTGGGGGGGGCATCCCTCATAAACATACCAAGCTGACAGGGCGTTCCAGAAGGACACTTGTGTCATAAGTCAGTCTGCAGAACATCACACTCCATAGCTCATCCTTACAGTATATGTTTACTTAATTCAATTACTCCAGGTTGTACCATAAAATAAGATAATATAATTCATGTTCAGTGTTGTATAATTGAAAGGTTTACAGTAAGAAGCTCTGGAGGACGGCCCAGGCGAGCAGCCTCTCTCAACATGTTTGGCATGGCTACAAGCCCCAGACAGAGCAGCTGACGTCACGGCCCTGTAGGAGAGTAACAGCAGAGCTTTGAGGGACGCGGGGTCGGCCTTAAAGGCACCGTCCTGATATTCATCTAGCCATTCCACCCGGGCAGCTGGGCTCAGCGTCACGGTGATGTTTCCTCTGGTGTGCCTCACTTTCAGAATAATTCCCAGTCACAAATCCCCCCCCCCCCACACACTCTCTCCAAGTCAAATAATTCCTCCCCAACTCATTTTCAAGCTCTCTGTATGGTGGGGGGGGCTACATTTCTCCACTATTGTGTAATATATAAGGTAATAATTTTATTATAACAAAGAAGAAATAGATACCAGATGGAGGAATAATTCTCCACAAAGGCAGCTCCAATAAAGGACTCTGCTGGGAAACATCTAAGGAGGATCAGCTTCAGTTATTTCCAAGTAAGCCCAACAAACACAATGGATTCAGCCTGCAACTAAGAACCCCGACCAAACAAACACAAAACAGTCAAAATGCAAATCCAAAGCAACAAACACCAAACATCCAGCATGGTTACCCAAACAGGCAAACGGCAAAAAACTGGCATGGTCGGCAAAACGGCAAAAAACTGGCATAGTCAGCCAAACTGGCAAATGCAAACTCACCAGCATGTGAACTGCAAACACAAAGCAACGCAAACCTAAATACTCATTTTGGTCATTATGAGATAACCAGGACATGTATCTCCTGAGCTGATCCTTCTTGACCTTTCCGTTACCTGCAACTCCGCAGTCATGTGACTCCTCCATTTATCCAGAAAGTTCTCTGATGGCGCAGCTGTGTCAAACTATATCGCATGTCAGCCTGTTCCCTCTGGTCAGAAGCTCAGTGTGTCTAAGGCTAAGATCATCTACATTCTGACTGGACATTGACCTCCGCTCACCATTGGCTTAGATCCCATCTTCAAAAAGTCTTTCCCAATACAGACATGAAGATGCAACGTTGCGACAGCGAATAATCAATGGGCTTCAAAACTACGCGAACAGTAACGCAGACAGTCTGAAGTTCCATAATCAACACTACAGGGAAGCTCTGGATTCAAACCTCAACTTAATCCAGCATATAAATGAAGGTAACTGTATAAACAACTTAACATTCTGTGATTTAAGTTTTAGTGATTAGAAAATAAGAAAACATGTTCATTTGTAAATTGACTTGTCAGGCACATTCTTCGGAAAGTAGAAAGCATGAGTTATGTATTCATGCAAATACATGTTTTTATAGATTACTCAGACTCATTTGTCACAGTGGAATCCGAATGGGCAAAACCCCTAATGTGAAAATAGTGTTTGCATTCATGCATCATCTCTACCAGCTCTCTACTACTAAGAAAGCTGTTCAGCCGAGTGTTTAAGCGTCTCTCGGCATCAAAGGCTGCATGGAAGCGCTCGGCAGTCGGTGAGAACGTGGAGCAGCTCGGCTGAGCGGCCGGGGATGACGGCTGGGGTTGGACTTCAGGTCGAGCTCAGCAAGGGAGACGATGCCGGCTGCATACAATGAAATCACAACCACAGTAAATGACTGCACATATACAGATGGAAACGTTTCTCCTATGCCTTATTCTATAGTCTGATATACATTTGTTTTAAAATGGAAAATAATATATCTTATAAAGCATTGAGTATATTTACAGAATCAGATGTATTTATAAATTAATCTCACACAGCAGTATGGAATAGCTACCAAAACGTGTCCAAAGCATCCTGCTTGTGCATAAGGTGTTTCAAAAAAATAGATTTTCAGAAATCATGACACTTTTGCATAATCTCATATTCATAAAATCTTGTTGAGAGATGAACACACCTAAAAAGGTTCTGCACCATAAACTTTTGCATTATGGGATGTCCTGTTTGGCACTGCATCCTTCACTATGGGCTTCTGGCCCCAAAGCATACAGGTGAGAGTGTTACTCAAATTATTGAAGTTTTATTGAACCTGTAGTTAAAGGAAATGTTAAAAACCTGCAAAATGTGGAGACCTGCTTCTTGTGGACTTGCAAAAAGTGGGAACCTGCAGAATGTATGGGAACCTGCTTCATGGGGACCTGCAGAGTGTGTGGGGACCTGCTTCATGGAGACCTGCAGAGTGTGTGGGGACCTGCTTCATGGGGACCTGCAGAGTGTGTGGGGACCTGCTTCATGGAAACCTGCTTCATGGAGACTTGCAGAGTGTGTGGGGACCTGCTTCATGGGAACCTGCTTCATGGAGACCTGCAGAGTGTGTGGGGACCTGCTTCATGGAGACCTGCAGAGTGTGTGGGGACCTGCTTTATGGGGACCTGCAGAGTGTGTGGGGACCTGCTTCATGGAAACCTGCTTCATGGAGACTTGCAGAGTGTGTGGGGACTTGCTTCTGGAGACCTGCAGAGTGTGTGGGGACCTTCAGTGATTTTCTCAGACCTGGCTGCAGGAAGGCCCAGGCAGCAATGGGTTGGAAGACAAAGCATGTGCAGAATATTAGTGATTCTGCAGAATAATGAATGAGCCTCTGGGCTTTGCAACCCCCCCCCCCCACTGCTTTTAACCTTTATTGTGCTGAATTCCTTAATGTTTAATGACCAGACTTAAATGTCTGAAATACCAGCTTCATAATCCAACTGCCTGATAGTCAGGGGTTAACAAGTGAGGGTGACAGAGAGTCTAAGATCCTACACTGAGATGCTAAGCAGACAGACATGAGACACTGGGTTAGGCTGTGATGAGGAAAACCCTGATCTGATCACTGCTCCTTGAACCACTTGGGTTTCTGTCACTGACTGGCCTTTATGTCACAGGGAATGGAGCAGCGAGTACAGCAGATGCTCCTCAAGAAGCCATTAATTATCCCTGACACTTGTAAATCCAAATCTCCCCCCAACACTCCTGGCCCTGATGAAAGCAGGATGGTCATTTGGCAAAATGGTGGCACTGAGACGATGGTAGTGCGACCAGAACCTTGTCTGATGTGGGGGAGATGTTAATCGGGGACGTTTGGGTTATGGGACCTTTTGCCGTCTAGCCGTAGGGCGATATCCTACACCACCATGGACACAAAACGAGAAACTGCAAAAGACCTATTTTCCACCATCATTCTCAGACTGGAGAAGAAAATTAAATAATTCAGCGGGATTATTTATTAAATGACAAAAAAGGCTTTAATCGGATTGCCTTTAATGTGAAAGGAGGTGGGTGCATTAACCCTGGCTCTGTACTGTCAACACCAGCCTCGAAACATCTACAAAACAAAGAAACCCTGCAGCCAAGTTGACAGAGGGAATACTGCATAAAGCCCCATGTTAACCAGCAGCATCATGGGAGATCATTTACATAGAGTGTTTGTTTTAAGCCCTGCGGTGGTTGGCAATTGGCAGCCTTGTATCTGACTCCGCCCACAAAACCGGCTCTAAATGGATCGATCGGAAAGATGTTCGCCAATGCCAACAAACAAATGAGAATAACCGTTTCCAGTCACGGTTACATAACCCGCCCACACCAAGATGAATGCAAATCCTGTGGAAGCAGAAACAGGAACACGGTAATCAGCGTACACTGCTCTGTCCTCCTTCTCACTGCCAGTGACCCTGTCTGGTTTGTGCTCAGTTGACAGGCCTCTGGTGGGTCCAAACCATCACCGCTGTAGCTTCACGTGTGCCTGATATGTCACATTTGCTTTGGCCTCTCACGTCACTGTGCTGAAGGGGTTAATAAACTGCGATACTTGCAAGCCGACCTGTTCATCCATCTCTCATTTTGATGGTTACTTTCAGCCAATCAAATGAGTGGCAGCAGAGCCATAAAAAAAGGTGATAGGTAAGAAGACAAGTTCGATTTACGCACATGGAATCTGCCACAGAGCTCTAAAGCTCCCTGAGCACACGGCATTAGCCCTGGGGGCAGCGAAGATGGTGTCATCTTCTTCTTCCATTCAGTATTGCACCAGTAACATAGCAGTCAAACCCTGGAATTCCAGAGATTCTTCAGCCATCAGTCAAAATGTGGATGGAGGGCAGGGCGGCCGACTGCACCGGGCGACGACGGCTCAACAGTCATCTGGCAGGACTGCGTCTGGCGCGCTGAGGGGGCTTGGAGATTTACGGGGGGCGTTAGAGGGAGATTTATGGTCAGCGGGACGGGGAGATTCGGGGGTGTATTATAGAGAGATTTATGGGCAGCCTGACTGGGCAGCAGCCAGTTAAAAATGCTGAGCTCACGGTGGATGGGGGCCTGGGCCCCCCTTGCAGATGTGTGCCCCCCTTCATGTTTCAGAGCGACACGGATGAAGGGCCAGCGGTCGATTTGCCACACGGCGACATGACACGGGCGCCGTTTCCCTGCTGACTGAAGCCATGCTTGCTGATATACGCTCCCTATCTCCCACGTCCCACGGGTGATGAATGATTCTCCATTTCCATACCAACAAAAAATACCAACACCCATAAACATTCCACAAAGACATAAAGAGAAACAAGGATAATAGTCACGTTGGACACGGCACTAATATCCCCATAGCGGAGAAGCGCACTGATGTGACGGTAACAGTGAGCTCAGACCGATGGAGACCTTGTGTCTGTGGAATTCTGAATTTGGTCCATGGCGGACGCAACAGGAGAGAGAGCAGAGAGCAAACCGTGACCCTTGAGTCCAGCCACAGTGCTGCTTCATCACAAAATCCCAACCCCAGGATGGACACACCTACAGACTGACGGCTCCGAGCCCTGAGAGGGCTTCCCACCCTTCCCCATGAGCAGAGGAATTCAGTGGATCATTCAGACAAAATACCCAGCCTTGTTAAAGGCAGCGACTGACTCTGTAATAATAAAATGATGATAGGTGCTCAGATGCTACATTATTATTCAGAGAGGTCTCATCTGTTCCCACAGTCCGCCCCGGCCCTCCACACACTGACAATACTGCTATGTTTGTGAAGCTCAACGGAAAATGCCGTTCAGCAATTCATTACCCGGCGTTTCGGTTTACAGGCAGACGACCTCTGGGGCAGCTTGAAGCCCAAGCTACTCAAGGTTATGAACACTCTTCCGGGCAGCGATGCTGATCTGAATGTGCAGCACAGCTGAGGGAATCTATCATTTTGGGCCCAGGTGTCAGCATTAATGTCACAATTACAGAGCCACTGACATTCCTGGGCTGCTGTTCAATCTGTGCAAGTTTTACAAAGTAATTTGACAGATTACAGATGTTAATGTAGCAGATTTTATTATGTAATTTACCTTCTAAAAAGTAATAAGTGTTCTACAAGGAAATACAGTGGTTTTACCGTATAATTTTATATATTCTAGAATGTAGCTGGTACTGTGCCATTGTAAAGATTCTAGAAGGCAGAATTGAGTATCTAGAAAAGGATAAAATGGAGCCTGGAGTTTATAATGTAATTTAGATTATAGGAAAAAATCAGATGCTAAACGGGTGTCTATAAATGACCTATAGTGTGTGAGAGCATTAGTCCTGCGATAGACTGGTTTCCCATCAAGGGTGTCCTCCTATGGATGATTGCAAAAGATTAGAAAACATAACACACTTGCTTCTTAAAATGATACAATTTCCACATTTTTTGATTATGCTGTGGTGAAGCTACGAAGTATCAGCTGCATTGTAGTAAAATCCAAAATCCTGACATGGGCAAGGTGTTATGAGTTTTTCCCAGTAAATGAAAATTCAACCACCTGAGCCAAGCAACAGCCAAAAGCATCACTGTGCTGTGCTGTGTCCCCATCATGCTGTGTCACTGTGCTGCGTTGTGTCTCCGCCACGCTGTCATTGTGCCATGCTGTGTTACCACGCCATTCAGTGTCAACCTTGCCATGCTGTCACTGTGCTGTGCTGTGTCACCGCACCACACTATGTCACCATGCCGTGCTGTGTCACATTGCCATGCTGTTCCGTGTGTTCGCCTGCTACACGACAGCGCGCTAACATGAGACTAGAGCCAATTAAATCTCTCAGCACGACAGTGTTCCCATTTAATAGCGCTGGTGTGTAATGGCTCATTTTGTAATTATGACTGTGGAGGGTAAAAGCAGGGCGGTTTTATGCTCAGAGACACAGCACGGGTCCCTCAGCGGAGATCATCGCGGGAGGTGTTCCGGGGCTTTCGGGACGCTTCATCGTACATGACCAATTACACTGCACACGCACTTCATGTGTACGTGCTCAACGGCCGCTGATTGTTTTCTATTATTACGGCGGGCGGCTCACCGGAATCCAAGCCGGCCAGAAACTGTCACGCTCACTCCAGGTGGAACGGAATTATGGAATTCTGAAGAAGGTGTGGGGATTGGGAGAAGCGAGCTGGGACCACCTGGAAATGGGAGTGGAAATGAGGAGAGAAACAGGAGCGACGTGCAACTGTTCCAGGGTCACACACACAGGGATGCTGGGGTGGTGCAGTGGTGTGGGGGCTTGGACATCAAAGTCTGTGTGCTGGGGCTGAGAGAAGAACAGCCCAGGTGAAGTGAATGAATGTGCATGTCGGCTGACTGCCTCAAAAGCCCCGGATGTCCAGACCCCCCTGGTATTAAGATATGAGTGTGGGTGGAGTTTTCCTGGAAATCACCTGACGGTGAATGATTATGATCAGATTAACATGGGGATGAATGGGATGCTAAATGGATGCCACGCTGGTCTGCGGCTGCGTCATATTCCTCCAGCATTCCTTACAGGAGGGACTGACGGCATCTTCAGCTGCCATAATGAGTAGAATAGCGGAATCCTGGGAAAGAAGGAAAATGGCAGTGAAGGAATGCAGCTGATAGATGCCAAGGAGCGTCCATTCCGATCTGGAGAGGCGCTGATTGCTAAATCAACTGGCGGAAGGAATCAGCTCCCTGCAAGGCAGTTAATACGTGACAGTGGGATTCCCGGAAGCATCCTGAATCACGCAGCCATCCACACACAAATGTCACACGATGGGATGGGAATGGTTTGAGAGCACAGCTGTAATGTTTTTCCCACCAAAATGTCAGTTAACAAATACATTTGCTGGACATATTGGGTGATTAATGTTCATCCAGACAGGCATGTTTAATACCACAAAGGAACAGCGACCAAGACGAAGCTGGAGAAATGAAAAGGACAGGGCTTCTTCCTCGAGGGTCACATGACCTGGCAGGTGTGGTCACCTGACTGCATCAGCACCCCTACATAATCAGAGGGATTGTGTGGATTCTGCCTGTTTGCACTCGCACCCGCATTTCCGGCGTCATTTTATTGTATCAACCGCTCCATCGTCTGCATTCTTCGCACTCCAAAGCTTTTCTGTGCCACATGCTAATGGCCCTTTGAACTACATGTATTTAGACCTTTCACCCTAAAAGCTGAGCCACATACATTCATACTGTACTTATTTCATATTTGCATTTAGTTTAACAAAGCTCTTGGCTTTGTCTGACCCTCTGTGGCTGCCACTACACACTTATCACCATTTATCACTACACAATCCTGTGTGCTCTTACTTCTTTTGGTAACTATTTAGCTAAAGCACACTAATACTCTTTATTCTTATCCTTTATTTGAATCCTATCCTATTTGGTTATCTCAGGCAGGAATTTATGCATGTTTTCTGCAACGTGGGAGGAAACGGCGGCTCCAAAGCTAGCCAATCAGGAGGTGACTGCTTCAAATCCTGTGAATGCCAGTAGCGATTCTTCTACGTTGGGCCCTTAACCTGCAGTCGCTCTGTCCTGGGTATGATGTTAAACTACACCCAGGCCTGCAAGCAGGTCCTCCAACTTACAGGGAAAAATGTGGGGGTTGGTGGCAGGAATGGCACTCAGGAGCAGACTTCACACTGTTTCTTTCCATTTGGATGAGCATAATGCTGAGGTATCACCTGCCACACAGCTACTCTTGGGCTCTCGTTCCTAAGGGGGTTTGTTATGTGGTGGGTGTGGCAATGTACTTTATCAGCATGTGTTCCTTACCTCTTTCAACAACATAGCTTCTAACTTCAAAATACACGCAGGTGAATACGTGCATGGATAATTAATGCACACCCGTGCATGGTGTTCTCATATTGGTATGCATTAACATGCAGCTCTTAATGCATCAGCACTCTAAGGGCGTGCAGTGTTTAATGCATCTCTACAATAAGACAGCTGCTATTATGTAGCGCGTCGGTTGCTGTCAGCGCACTGAGAGGCTGCAACTCTGCGGCTTCAAAGCGCGTCAGAGCCGTTCAGCGCAGAGAAGGCTTCGTATGTAAATTTCACTCCAGCGCTGCGCATGGATTCTGCCCTCACGCTTTTCATTCTTAGGAAGCTGGTTCATTTATAGTCAAATAAGTTCATCAGCAAAAATACAAAGAAAGGTAAGGGCATGCGATACCTTCATTAGCTTTTTTTTTTTTTTTTTTTTTTTACGGGTTTACAAATCACACTAATACGATAAGATTATATACTAATGCTAAGCCCAGGGGAAAATGTTATTGCATACAGCAGTGAGGTGCATAACAACAAGGGTGCCTCAGCGAATAGCACATTGTCCTCACCCCATTCTACATGCACTCTTTGTGTGTGTGTGTGTGTGTGTGTGTGTGTGTGTGTGCCCTGTGATGGACTGAAGTCCCCATCCAAAGTGTACCCCTGTGCTGTGCTGCCTGCGATAAGTTCCACCCCCATGTCCCTGACCAGGGTAAATGAATGGATGGTAGATGGATATATATGTGATCCATTGAGCTTGCAGTTGAACATGTTTACACAGCATTTGCTGAATAACTTGAAGTACCTCAGCATATCCTCTCCCAGGATTTAAATGTGCACCTTGCAGTGTCAGTCACCATACAGTACAGTACAGTACAGGCAAGTACAGTCATACAGATACTGAAATAGAGACCACACCCCTTCCTGTAAATGTAAATCTCACCAGCCACAGAGCTGACAGTGATTGGTCATATTACCCTCATTTGCATAGAGGAAGTTGGATGAGTGCGTCTGCTACTCTGTAATGTGTTATTTTAGTGATGATGAGAAATTTTCCGCAGCCTGAAATTACATCTTTAACACCCACACAGAATATGTGGAGAGTTCAGGCAAAAATAAAGACACTACCTGCCATTAGGAGTGAGACATGACCTTGGTGATGCCTGAACCATGATGGTCACCTAGTAGCCAAACAGGGGTAATAAAGAGCCCACAAATACCCTACTGTAACAGCAGTGTTGTGACAGCCTCAATCTGAGAGCTAATTTGACTCTGGGCTCAAAAGACAGAGGAGAAAGTAAAGCAAAGTGCTGGTGTGGCAGGCAGCCAGACGCCAAGGCATTGAGGCACAGGCGCAGCCAGAGGATTACCCTGCCCTGTGCTTTGTTGTCTTTTTTGTAATTATGACTGCAATTGTCACATCAGGTGTTAGCATTGATGGATGGAGCTCCCGTGCTAATGAACAAGCTCTGGTTCATTATCCCTTATCTGCGTGAGAAAGAATTGAAGGCAGATAGCAGATCAAATGTTCAGCTGGGACGGTGGAGACAAGCCAAGTCTTAATCTGGGCCAGATCAGTTCCCGGCCGAACAGCTCAGAGTGCCAGAGAGACGAATGGAGCCCGGCTGGACCAATCACAAGTCACCTTTCAGTCAGCAATGGGGCTATCACCCATAGCTTGTTATCTCTGCCAGGTGCAAGATATCCCAGAACCGTTTCCAAGGTCCAATCACCTTACATCATTTAGGAAATAAACTGAAGCAGCTTCATTATAACCCCAGGCCAAACCTGCAAGAGATCACGCCCCTCTAACGTCCTATAATTTCCAGAGAAAGAAGCATCACACAGAAGGCCAGCAAATAATTTAGTTCAGTTTAAACCTGATTTATGGACCACATTTCCATCAAAAAGCTTTCTAATGTGAAAACTGTGTACTCAAGAAAGTAGTGAGGAATCAAAGAGTAAATCTTGCTGTCCCCTCCATGACATCCCATATTGTGGTGGAGGGGTTTGTACGCCTCAGTGATCCGAGGAGCTATATTGTTGGAGGCAATTGTCCTTGGTAGGGTCTCTCAAGGCAAATTGGTCCTAGGTGAGTGGCTAGACTAAGTGCGATTCAAAAATATCCCTATGAAAAGAAACAATCAGGACCATGTAACTTTACCTGCTTTAGGGAGACTGGGGCACCGACCTGGAGCCAGGGCTGGGGGGGAGCTCATAGGTGAAAGCCTGGTGGCTGGGTCTCTACCCATGGGGTCCAGCCAGGCCAAGCCCAAAGAGTTACCTGGGTCTGCCCTCCTGTGGGCCCAGCTCCTTCAGGTGGGTCGTGAGGTACAGGTGGCAGGGCCTCGGTAAAACAATCCTCAGCGACCTGGCTTTAGGAACATGGGATCCTAAAAGGAGCCTGGACTGGTGTGAGAGGTAAAGAGATAGTGACTAGATACAGTCTGGCTCACCTCGACACACGCTCTGGAACCAAACTCCTGGAGAGAAGCTGGACTCTATCCCATTCTGGAGTTGCCTTTGGTGAGAGGCAGGTGTGGGTCTTCTCATAGCCCCTTTAATTTGGCACCAGTACGTTGGCGTTTACCTGGTGACTGAGAGGGCTGCCTTTCTTCAAGTTCTGACTGTTGCCTGTGTGTATGTGCCAAAAACTGGTAAAATTTCCCTGGAGTATCCCATTTTTCTTGGTGACATTGGATGGAGCGCTGTAAAGTGCCCCCTCTGGGGACTCCATTGTTCTACTGGTGAACACTTAGATGAGTGATGACAGTGAAACCTGGAAGGGTGTGCTTTGGAGAAATGGCCTGTCTGATCTGAAAGCCTACTGCTCTGTTATTAGACTTCTCTGCTAACCACAGATTTGAATGTCAGATTTGTGGCTGCATGTCTTGGACATTCGGGTGAAGAGAGAAGCTGAACTGTCAACTGATCACCACCTGGTGGTGAGCTGGATTATAAGGCAGAGGAAAATGCCAGATAGACCTGGTAGACCCAAACGCATAGTGAAGGTGTGCTAGAAGCATCTAGCAGAGGCTCCTATCCAGGAGATCTTCAACTCGCACATCCAGCAGAAACACCATGAGGGAGGTTGCAGACACTGAGCACAAATGGGTAGCGTTCCAAGCCTGCATTGTTGAACTGGCTGTGTGGAGCTGTGGCTGCAAGGTTCTTGTTGCCTTGTTGCAATGGCAATCCCTGAAATGGTGGTGGACACTCGAGGTAAAGGGAGCGGTCAGGCTGAAAAAGGAGGCCTTCCGAGTTTAGTTAGCTTGTGCAACTCCTGAAGCAGCTGACAGGTTCCAGCGGAAAGCGGTTTTGGCAGTTGCAAAAGCAAAAACTTGTGTGGCAGGAATTTGGTGACGCCATGGACAATGGCTTTCGGTCGGCCTCGAAAAGATTCGGACAAACCGTCAGGGGATTTAGGAAGGGGAAGCAAGGCTTTGCCCATTCTGTTTACTGTAGAGGTGGAGAGCCGTTGAATAGGGATATAGTCTAGCGGTGGAAGGAGTACTCATGGATCTCCTGAATCCCACTGACACGCCTTCCTGGGTGGATGTGGGGTCAGAATCCCACTGACACGTCTCTTCAGTACTGTGTGGGGGTTGGGGACAGTTGCTTTGGATTGGCAGACTGGGGTGGTGGTCCCAATCTTTAAGAAAGGGGAGCAGAGGATGTGTTCCAACTTCAGGGGCATCACACTTCTCAGCCTCCCTGGGAAGGAGAACCTATCTGTCGCTCGATCCTCGGATGCAACACTATAGATTCCATCCTGTTCACGGACCACCGGACCAGCTCTTCACCTTCACTGGAGGGTTCATGAAAAATTGCTCAGTCAGTCTACATGTGTTTAGTAGATTTGGAAAAGATTTAAAAATGTGTCCCTTAAAGGGTCCTGTGAGGGTTGCTTTGGGAGTATGGAATACGGGATCTGTGGTTATGGGCCATTAGGTTAGCTTTTATGGACAGAATTTCTAGGAGTAGCCAAGGGGCGGAGGGGACCTGGTTTGGTGACCTCAAGATCACGTCTTTGCTTTTTGCAGGTGATGTTTTCCTACTGGCTCCATCAGGCTGTGACCTGCAGAGAGCACTGGGGCAGTCTGCAGTGTGCAGCAACTGGGGTGAGCAACAGCACCTCCAAGTCTGAGGGCATGGTTCTCAACCAGGAAAGCTTGGATTGCCTCATCCTGGTGAGGAATGCTGGAAGGCAAAGTTATCGATTTAGCGGTTGATCTACGTTCCTACCCTCACCAATGGTCACGAGCTTTAGGTAGTGATCGAAAGAATGAGATTACAGATACAAGTGACAGAAATTAGTTTTCTTCACAGAGTGTCTGGGCTCAGCCATAGAGAGAGGGTATGGAGTTCAGGCAATAGGGAGGAACTCGGAGTAGAACCACTGCTCCTCCACATCAAAAGAAGCCAGCTGAGATGGTTTGGGTATCTATCTAGGAGTCCTCCTGGATGCCTACCTGGGGAGGTGCTTTGAGCATGTCCAACCAGGAGGAGACCTCAGGATAGACTAAGGAAACATTGGAAACATTATATAGCTTGGATGGCCTGGATGCCCCGAAATCCCCCTAGAGGATCCGGAGGAGGGGGCTGAAGAGAGGGCATCCCTGCTAAGACTGCTGCCCCTGCAACCTAGCCCCAGATAAGCGGCATAAAATGGATTAATGTATAAATCTCACTGTTCAGCAAGGCCGATGCTTTCAGATTCCTATCTGGAGCAAATCCTAGCACAGTTACAACCAAACACATGCAAGTAGGATAATGTCTTCTGGTAGCTATGGAAACCTTAAAACGTCACAAATGTTGTTTTCCAGGAAAAATGGGGAGGCTAATTTAAGCACCACTTATGGGTTTTCTCATTTTATAATGGGCAAACTTTGCTTACTGCTGTCTGCACGCAAATTATGAAGGTCTAAAGCACAGTGGTCACAAGATGGCTCGGTAATGCACTGTGTAGATGAGCTGTATCTCTGCATATTATGACTATTTAAACTAAAAACGCTGATTCTATACGGAAGCCGACGCCACTTTTATGTTCACTGACCTCATCAGATAGGATGATACACATAAAAACAGCTGCAGACACTGCATTTTCAATCAGGCATAGTACAGACGCCCCGGTACCCTTCAGTGCAGGGACCTGAGCCTGCAGAAAGGGCATCGGAGTCGCGCCATCACATCACGCCGCTCTTATATGTCAACAGTTCATTCATGCGATTCGTCGCAGGTCTGTGGGGGACTGAGTGGGGGCCAGTGCTGGAGAAAAGAAACATTTCTGACCCAGAAGCAGCAGAGACGGCACCCCCCAGCTGTGGAAGAGCCCCCAGCACTGATATTATCACAGCAAGCCTTCCCATCCCTTCCATTGGGGCCCTGATTGGCAATCGGTCGCACAGCACTTTCCTCCCACACTTTGCGGAAAGGGCCCACTCACAGGCGACCGCGCTTCTCTCATTCGCCACCGCCATGTGGGCGATTCGCTTGACTCGAGAGCAAAGATGTACCTTCGAGGGAACTATTTTTATGTCATCGGCACTCAGGAAGTGAGCGTTGATGGACTGGCCTTTGGAGACCTGTGCTAACGCTGTAATGCTTCTGGAAATGCAGAACCCACAGGGACGGATATTTCACTGTTTTCACTCACACGAGGTCAAAGAGCTGTGAAGCAGCACGTGGTCATTCTACTGTGAGAAGAAATACCCAGCGGACAGTTAGGGAGAAGGTTGCGTACAGCTAAGGCTGATCTAATGCACAAAAGATAGACTGGATAGACACCGATTAATAACTACAAAAAAAAATCATTCTTGATCGGGAGGTAAACATAAGAGACATGGCTACAGAGAGAAGGTGCAGCCGCCTGGTCATCAATCTTGCTCTCCCAGCTAGACCGCAGCGAGACATTCAGTGACCATTATCCAGCCTTCCATCAGCTGCTGTGTCCACTGCGAGCTGGTTTTCTTTATCTTAATTGCGCGATAAGACAGGCAGCTCTGAAGCAAGGAAGCGCACATCACAGCATTCTGTCAGCTGCCCGGTGTGCTGTCTCCCTCCTGCCCGCACCACTGCTCCCGCCTCACCTCCTCCCAAGAAAGAGAGACCTCTCTCTCCTGTACAGCAGGAGAAAAATGTTTCTGCATTCCATTACAGAATTTATATAGATGTATATTACGAAAAATCCTCATTATAATGCCAAGTTCTGCATTAACGTCAGAACAAAGGTAGACAAGGCGACCAGTAGACCAGGAGGAGGAATATTTCAGCATGGTCTGGTTCAGGTTCTGTTTATGGATTTATAATGGACCAGACTTCAGCTTGGTATTAGTTACCCTTCAGCTTATGCTCCCAGCACAGGGGCATGGAGTTTTAGTGACAGCA
This sequence comes from Brevimyrus niger, assembly GCA_015164015.2. Lineage (NCBI taxonomy): Eukaryota > Metazoa > Chordata > Actinopteri > Osteoglossiformes > Mormyridae > Brevimyrus > Brevimyrus niger. The sequence goes on from JAABNY020000001.1 coordinate 7,414,717, forward strand.
GTAGGAAAAAGGCCTGCCACTGGAATCCTGAAGGCACAGCTGTGAGTCATCAGTGGGGGTGTGTGTGTGTGGGGGGGGGGGTTGGGGGCGGCTTTAGGATACACCTTATGATAAGTGTCCCCCACTGAGTGACTACCGTCACCTTAGTGTCTGAGTACACCGCAAGTTCAGCACACTTCCTGCTGGGGGCGCTCACCCACTCTGACTTCATAGCTCTCTAATTCTACAGCAGGAGAGTGCAAAGGACGGTCAGGGAGGGGGGGGGGGCATGTGGTAGTCAGGAGGAAGGAGGGCATCGTGAACAAGAGCGGATGTTTGCCTGGGATAAGAGACCTTGGTTAACACATACACATCGGGGATGAAGCCCTGGAGCTTCACTGAGGAGCTGGGCCTGGGTACAGGCTGTGAGGGACTGGGCATCACCGCCAGAAGGCCCCTTTGTACGCCTGTCCTAACGGGCACTATAAGCCAATCAGACCTAGCGAGGCCGGCTGGACTCCATTACCCAGGTAGCCCCTGGGCAACACTGTGCATCATGTTGGCTCATCCTGCTGTGGCCCACAACTGCAGACAGGTGCTGAGGGAGCAGATCCAGAAAGTCAGGCTCCAGATCTCAACGGCACGCTGGTGCGCCTCTTAACAACACAAACAATACCAACTGGTACAGGAATAACTGGGACAGGGAGGAAACTGATTAAACCTGCCACATGTCTGCTATAAAGCAGGATGAACAAATTAGATTCATCATTGTATCTGCTCAGTGCTCTGGGATAGTGTTCCTATCAAATACCATTAAAAAACTGTGAAAATGTTGATTGCAATCAGCGTAATCCAAATGTTGTTTCTATTAAACAAGCTATTTTAAGATCTTTCAGGACTCGCAAATGCACAAACACACAGCTCTATCCATACACAGCTCTGAGGTCTGAAAATCAGGGGCTGATAATTACAGTAGAAGAATCTTCACCAATAATTATGCATCTGTTTTTTTCCCCAAAATTGCATTTTCTCTGACAGGTTAACCAAGTTATTTTTTTTGCCTGGAAAGGACAAGCATCCTATAAAAATTTAAAATTTAATCTAACTGCTTGTTTTATTTTAGAACGAAATTGATTTATTTTGCCCTTCTCCAAACACCAGGTTATACGAGGCCTTAAAGTGCCATAACTTTTTCCTTTACAGAGCAGTCTAGTCTTGATTGGGATGTTAACTGATCTGTTTGTGTGGCAAACAAAAAGCCTCCTAATAACATTGATTGTATTCAGTTATTGCTCTTTTGAGGAGGGGTAGCACTTTGCAGCCCTTGGCATTAATGAGACCCACTCCTGTTCTGCTGCTACCAAATTGATCAGTGCCATGCTCTGTCATGGTCTGTACCTTTAAAAGGTGGCTTTATGGAAGAACCCCCCCCCCCCCATGGAGAAACTGCAGCAAAAGATGATGCACCATGTGGCCCAGATTTCATTACCTATTCCTAGGGGTGCCCTGTGTCCATTGGGGTTCTCTCTCTCTCTCTCTCTCTCTCTCTCTCTCTCTCTCTCTCTCTCTCTCACCCACACACACACATAGACAAAGAGACACAGACACACAAACAGATTCCAAATGCCTGTAGTTATTCCTTTGAATCATAATGATGGTTAAAAGACACACATATCCTACATAAAATGTTAAGTTTCACTCTCTTTAGAGAGGAAATTACATGCAAATATATTAAATTAAGTAACATTACTTAGGTCTGAAATCAGCGTCAAGGTCATGGGCTTGCATAGCAGCCTAGCTAACGCTAATGTGCCTCGCAGCCATTTGGCTCTGGTCCTCGGGGAGCCCGACACCCTGAGCACCTCCAGGGAAGTCACTGTGGACTGTCACACGAGGTGGCGGCCTTGTGACACCGCGGTGACTGTGCCGCTAAGTCAGCGTCCGGTCCAGACAGCGATCGATTCCTGGGGAAAAGCTGGCCAGCTGCCAGAGCTATGCTGGGACAGGGGTTGATGGGTCAGACCCCATTAGGCAGCTCTGCCCTCTACTGGATCAAAGCCCATCTCAATAAGGATCATGCCAGCATGCTGCCTGTTCTATTAGAGTAGATAATCCTGTCAGCCAATGACAGCTGTGCCAATTAAATATCAGAATAATGTAGTGGGTAGAGACCTGAGACCCTGTGCCTGAGCAAAGGGCACCCGAAATCGGTCCGCCCAGACTGGGTGCGTGTATTGGGGTCCTGCTCCACACTACCAGTCAAAAGTTTTTGCACACACTGAGATTTTTTACATTTGGATTGTTACTCACTTAACACTTACTGAAAATGCAATCAGTATCCTTTGCTAACATATACATTTACAGTATGTTCACCATTGGGGTATCTTTATTAGGAAAAAGATGCCATATCTTTGATTCATTCGTAGTGGCCTTCTCAAGCAGTTATACCAGCAGAGAACATTTGAGGCATTCTTTCTGCAAGGGACGTTAAATACTGCTCTGTTTTGCGGGATGATACAATTAACTAGGGCATCACCACACAACCGGTTAATTGGATGTCAGACATGCACTCTTTCAATGTTATAAAGGAAATTTGTTTTATTTGACTTATTTTTTCATTTGTAGTTGTTCACTCAACCTTCTAGTGCTTAACAACAACAAAAAAATCTTCAGTTTATAAAATAAATGGAAAAGTGGTAAAATCCGGTGGTGTGCGAAAACCTTTGACTGGTGGTGTACGTTAAGCTCACACTAGGCATGGCGGTCTAACAGGAAGTTCTGGTGGTCTGTGGGTTAACCAACGGCTCTCACAAACCACAAAACCAGCATCTCCTTAACACAAAGCCACTGGTTTAGGTCCAGTTCCAGCTCCGTGGCTCACTCACACACTGCGCGCTCACTGGCTTCCACCACCAAAAGCACTGCTAAAACGTGCCAGTTCTCTTATGGAAGCCGATTGAAGTGACCAGTGAAGCCTGGCTGACAATAGGGGGTGACGTCCAGCTGCATGCCTCAGGAAGGCTCAGTGTCACCCACTACATCCAGCAAAGACCACCATAACAGCAAACGTTCCCACGTGCTGCTTAACCCTCCTGGTGATATGAGGAACATTTTCCACGGGAGCATCTCAGGTCTTCCTCCCAGGCTAGCCATCAGCCAGATGACGGATCGTGTGCGATGACAAGGAGTCAGAGGTCAGAGTCAAGTGTGCCTGGCCTCTGTTGCCTCGAAGCCTCATTTCCTGGGCCTTCAAGTAATAAAGGCTAAATAAGGCTGGAGTTTCCATGGGAACGCTGACTCGATCCCAGGAAAGAAAAATAAAACACATCACATCACATCAGCCATCAGAGAATTACTGAAAAGGTTATTACTGCAACATGGGTATTCGGTGTTAAGGCATTTGCACTATGAATATAAAATGTTGCCCCATCAACAGACAGAAATGCATTTAAAGGGTGAAGCCATTGGTGCTGTTATCTGGCACACAAAGACAGTTTGGTGAGTTCATTCATGCTTTATTTTTGGAGAATCCCCCCCCCCCCCGTTTTGCGAAAGAAGCAAGTTCGGAGGGTTTTTCAGCTGGTATGGTGTTGTATGACATGAACATTGACAAACAAGAGATGCATACACAAATCCACAGCGTGAATGCACGCATACACACAAACACACACACACGCAAAGAGACACACTTCTACCTCTGTCTGCTGTATAACACATCTATGGGTGCGGTTTCTGAAGTATCCATGGTGAAACTTCTTCTTGTAGCCAGGGACCACATTGAATTTTATGCATCACTGACATTATCTTCAGTCACATCATGTTCACCATCAATATTCCCGGTAAGAAAAATAATTTAAAAAGCCAATTATGTTTGAAAGTGGAATATTTATCTCTCTTTTCTGCACAGCCAGAAATGCAGGAAGATATTAATGCCACAGTGAAGGCTGCTCACGCAGGGGCTGGGCTGTGACGTCTGCATCATGTGACTCCCTGCAGTTGCTACTTTCTCCAGGTGAGGCGCCAGCGCTTCCTGTCGGCTGGAGGCAGGCAGTGCCGCTCACTTCCTGCCACCGCCCTCACTGCGTCTGCCCTAGCAAAGGCTTTAGCATAGATATAACACTAGTGACATAATTAAATAACTGGTTGGATAACTTAGTAGGTTGATACTCCATAATCATTTTGGTTTTTAAATAAAGGCACACTATTGCAGAACTCAGCTGATGTAGGTAGTTTACTGGGGGGGCTATTTACCCGGCTGTACAGGTAAGAGCAGGGACTGTGGTTATAATCTGCCTTTTTGGTCACACATCTAGCTTTTGACTGTCACGCCCCCTACTGGCGCAAATAAAAATGACATTTCCAACCATGATGGCTTCAGTAAGGGTGCTTTCTCCCCTTGAGAAGTAAGCTGAAAATACCCAGAGTGCCCCCCCCCCCCCCCCCCCCCCCCCCCCCCCCCCCCCCCCCCCCCCCCCCCCCCCCCCCCCCCCCCCCACCGCTCCATTCATCTCCACAGCCTGTCCGTAAGCATTAGCATCAGCCCCCATGTCGCCGTGACAGCAAGCAGCCAGGAGTAACGCAGTGGCAACGCCCCCGACAGGGCTGGAGGGAAGCGTCTCTCTTGATGAATATTCTGCCTTAAAATGACTTTTTATAAAGCAGGCTGAGCGTTTATGTCTTTCAGAAAGGAAACATTTAGCTTTTTGGGCATACAGGGAGAACACAAACGGTAGAGAGAGTGTGAAATCAGCATGAGTTCATGTCTGAGACATAAGGGCTCACTGATCTTAAACAAAAGCATAGGACGTGGCTGCTTTATACACCCTGCCAGCCAGGGTTCTCGGGACCCCGAGGTCCACACTGTGAGCTCTGCATGAGACCTAGCGGACTGTGGGCATGGTGGTTCCGGGTTTGGGGGCCGTGGGATTCACCCCCCTGGGACCGATACCTGGGGCTGGTGGCTGATGCCCCCCTGCTCCGAGATGGGGGAAGGTCGGGCCACTTACCGCCAGCTCACCCGCCAACCCACACGGACGCTCACAGAACCACGAATCAGTGCCTTCCACTCAGACTCTTATGTGTGTGTGGGATGCGTTCGGAAAGTAACCAGAATACAGAGACAGACGACAGACACAGGGTGGGGGCTGAGTCTTCCGGGGGGGGGGGATTTATTACGGTGTCCCCAACTGACTGCAACTGGGCACTGACAGATTATGGGTCACATGAAGGCCTTTCATATTGGGCCTTCAACCCTGACCAATCCACTTATGCTCCTAATGTTTTAGTGCCTCTATCACTCTGGGAATAACCCCCCCCAAACACTCCCCTGCTCAGTATGTACAGCTTTCTAACTATGTTAAGCATCTAGCATTTAACTGAACACAGTGTGTACTTCTTAGGTTGCACATCAGGCCGTATCTATGCAGAATGAGACAGGAAGCCCCCCATTAGCCGTTCAGGCAGTTTTACCCTGATTAATGCTGTCTGCATAATAAACACGAGCTAAAACGAGTTGTTATTAAACATGTCGTAAAGTAGAGCAGACACTCAAAATCAAGAGAACCAGAACCTCACTGTGTGTTATCAGAGACAGGAACCGAGGCAGCAGGACCCCTGGGTAATGGACGTGGCTGCCAGTGTACATCTCCAGTGGCCCAGCCTGACTGAAGCTGACCTCGCTGCCTGACTGACGAGAGCCTCTCCAGATAACTGTAATTACCAGTCATTTGCAAATATAATAAAAGATGTTTTTATTACCAGCAATGAAAATCAATTTTTCATTTAATTATCCTCCTGGCTGGAGCAATAGACAAGCTCAGGGAGACCAGGGAGGACAAAAGCAGAGAAGGAGCAATGAAAAGCGCAGGGTTACAGAGGAAAACAGTCGGCGCTGGGCCGTCGCTAAGAAGCACCGTGTTCCCCAACGCCGCCACTGCCCCTCATGACTCACTTGCATCTGTGTTATTGCGTCGCCCCATGGTTACCGTAACGACCACAGAGCGTTCTGATTCCCGAGAGCCAATCAATCTGCTCTCGCTTTAACAACAACAGAAAGGCCCGAGCCTTAGTTTGTTTTTGTTTTAGACCCTTTCGTTGTATACATGTATGCTCTCCAGGGCCACGCATGTAGATCCGTACCTCTCCAGAGTGTTTATGAAGGATCCCACTGCCGCCGTGGGTGTTCTAAGCCCCCCCCCCCCCCAAGTTTCTAGTGGTACCCTCACGTTAACTCTTATGAAGGGTTGGGAATCACACGGATTTACTCCCAAAGCTGACGTGCTGCTTATGGTCCATGTGCGTAACTGGACCTCGATACTGTTGGCGGTGGGGCAGACCTCAGTTCCTGACCTCTATTATTGCTAGGACTAAGGTTGGATATTACCAGAAGTACCTGTATCGCCAGAAAATATTTCACGGAGGCAGAAAGTGGCAGCTCAAGCAATGTGCCCAGCGTCCCAATCACTGTTCATCCATACTGAGAAAATGCAAAACCTGTAACGTAGCACTGTCCGCCCCGATGCAGTGTGATGTCATGTGAGCTGCGGCGTGCGGTCAGTCTCTGTGCTCGTTACGAGTGAACTTTACAGACAAACCATCTATACAGAGGCACACAGCGAGTGACAGGGGGAAGGTTTTCACAGGGCTTACAGAGCAAAACACAGGGTAGTGTGAAATGGGGGGGCTGCACACATGGGTGTACATACACAGCGCTATAGGCATGTATATGAACAAGAAGTCATGCAGCAGCACAGTGAGATGCACTAAAGGATAATTACATACTGTGAAAACTATTAAAAATAATCAAGGGTAACTGGCTGTCACTGGGGAAGCAGTGAGACGACCAGGGTGTCAAGCAGAAGGTCTTTGATCCAAAAACCAGAAGGCTAGGGATGAGGAGGGGGGCAGCCCTGTTTTTGCAGTCATTGGTGTCTCTCTTGTTAAACTGTTGGTGTTCCACGTTTCAGGGATGCGGGCCAGATATCGGTGAGAAGACACAGACACTCAAAGGATCTGCGCATGGCTACCTCTCATTGCAGGGAGAGGAGCCAAATTCCCGAGAGCAGAGTGAGAAGGGGGGCGGCAGAATGAGCCCGGCAGCTTCTGCCTGCTTAACGCCTCGGCGGCGTCACCGGCAATAATCTCACACAGATGATAGTGATGCAACGTCTCCCCCAGGCCTGTAGTCTGTGACGTGGCAGGCCGGCGCTGAAGGGCACCGTGCGGCGTGCTTCCATTTAGCTTAGCCGCTACGCCAGCACTTTTATCCAAAGTGACTGACAGTTTGTTTTTAACCTAGTTTATCCTTGATCAGTATTTTTCTAAATGGCATAACAATGACATATATATACAAGTATGTGTGTCTGTCCCACTGGTGAACTACTTGGATGTGACTTGACTGCATTTTAACATGAGGTTAGATAAAAATAATAAATGCACAGACAAACACACACACATGCATACACACACAAACACACACACACACATGCACACACACAAACACACACACACACACACACACACACATGCACACATACAAACACAGACACTCACACCCGCACAGAGTCGCACACAGACATACACAGATTAATAGCTGTGCCAGAGTGGGTCGACCCCATTGGGATCCCGTCTTCCTAGATGCATCAAGGTCCTTCTTGTAAGGCAGAGCAGAGAAACACACCAGGCTGAAATGAAATGGCGTCATTTAATGGGAAAAAATGGACTGGAGAGGGACTGTATGTTTAACTGCCCCTCCCTCCTCAATTCTGTTCTCAATTTCACATGAAACAACTACAGGCACTCCAGCAAACTGTGGAAAAGTTCAGTCACTGATAGAAACAAGGAAATAACTGAAAATGAGTTAAACAGGATAATTACCATGTCGGTATCATTAAATGTGAACATCATTATGGGAAACTGTATATAAGTGCACTCTCCAGCACCTGTGCATACATTAAGAGCTGGGGGCAAGGCAACTTTACCACCCCGCCCCCAAGTATGTAAACCTCCTCCCAGCAAAAAATCCCAGCCGTGCTCCGTCATGTTACACGGGGGAGGGGCCGTTGTTTCATTCACAAAGCTTGTTTGACCTGATGAATGAGGGGCACAGCTGCTACCATCTGTTACTCGAGCGTGAAACAGGAGAACGGGCCCCTGAAATACTGCTGCCGTCGCACTGTACTATTCATCAGGCCTGCTGTTCATCACATGGGGCGAGCAGCTACAACACAGGTAGAGGGAGGGGTGAAGTCGTCACTGACACAGCTGCGGTACAGAATCACTGACACGACTGTGGTACAGAATCACTGACACGACTGTGGTACAGAATCACTGGCACGACGTTAAATAAGAACATAAGAAATATACAAACAAGAGGGGGCCATTCGGCCCATTATGCTTATTTGGGGAGAGCTTAACTAAAAGCTTATTACTATAATAGTTGGTGGGGTATAGAATAACTCTGGCACAGCTGCAGTACAGAATCACTGACACGACTGTGTTACAAAATCACTGACACAACTGTGGTGCAGTCTCACAGAGAGATGTAGTAGAGACTCATGGACACAGCTGTGGTATAGAATCACTGACACAGCTACGGTATAGATTAACTGAGACAACTGTGCTACAAAAGTCACTGACACAGCCAGGATAGAGAGTCACTGACAAAGCTGCAGTACAGATTCACTGACACAACTGCAGTGCAGTCTCATGGACACAGATGAGGTGCAGACACACTACCCCTATAGTACAGAATCACTGACAGAGCTGTGGTACAGAATCACTAACACAACTGCGGTACACACTACTGCTGCAGTGACACAGAGGTAGTGCAGGCACATTTTCTAACAATCAAGAATGTGACGATGTGCTTTTCCTGAGAGGAATGCAGAAATATTCATCATTTGAGAGCTGCCTGCTTTTACACAGCAGTACAGGATCCCTCACGGTACTCAGATGCCCTATTCCTCTGTCATTCCCATGTAGGCATATAGTTTATATGTAGTTTGCACATTTGCAAATGTTTTTATGTGACTGGAATGCTGCTCTGTGATGCCATTCCATTCGCACACATTTTTATCTTGCGAGCGCTAAATATGTCGGCTGACCAATGCACCATTTCAGATTAAGTTTTTCTTAATATCCCCCACTAAGTCACAATGGTGTGATCTGTGCAACGTTTTGATGCTGGTGCTGTTCCTGCACTGCCTACTCACCTGCCAGGAGTCCACATATGGGTCGCTCCTCCCCTGCTCCAGTGCCCCAGTCACATGTTGCACACTGGAAGACCAAGGTGAGCATACAGGTATATTCTGCCCCCTCAGGCCACACCAACTTCTCCCAGGATGGGAGTAATTTGGCCAGGATTTATATGTGTCTGTACCGAGGGGGCGGAGTTCCTGAATATTAGCCAATGGCTGATAGCTTGTCACAAGCCCCACCCACCAGAGGACTCAAAAGCATCTTGCTCTCCACTGATACTGCAGGATTTCACAGGACACACACAGGCATAATGAGATATGACCCAATTGGGCAGCAGTGACAGCCAGCCAGCCAATGACGGCCGACCTGCAGACGCAATGGCAGGGCTCCTCATGGCTATTCTCAGCTTGTGTCGCTCTCAAAAAAAGCCTCCAGCAAAGACCGCCACTCCTCCGTCGACAAACCCAGCACCCTGTCACTCCACGTTCAATGCCAACAAACCCCACACACTTAGTCTCCGTCCCGCATAATGACAGAGGTGTTTTAAAAACAGCAGCGGGCCCTTACGAAGCTGAACGGCAGGCCATTAAAACAGCATCGACTGTTTACAGAGCCAAACATCAAGCAGCTGTAAATTGCCCCTGTAAATCAAAGGAAGGGAAAAGGACAGAGGGAGCCAGCAGAAACACAAAGGAGTGAATGCAGCCTCTCTGAAGACCGTTATGCGATATAAACAGCAGCCAAACACAGCAACTGCGCATCAGTTAGGGTCAGCAGCTTTCCGTGAGCCCATCTTGAGTAACTGGTGACATAAAAGAGGGCACACCTTGGGCAGGATGCCAGCTCATTACGGGTCACTCACAAGGGCAATTCACAGTCTCCATCCGTGAAGGTCACGTGAGAAAGTTGGACAAACAGCCATGGCATACTTAGTGGTGAGCCTGCGTGTCTGTGTGAGGCTTCACACTGCCGCATTCAGCACAAGAGCACGTTCCAATGTGAGGCACTGGAAGCCGAGACAGCTGGGGGCTGCAGGGCAACTGACCGAGATATAGTGCCGGTCATGTGACAACCTACAGACGTGACCCAGCACCAAGTCAATTGACACAACAGAAAGAAATCTAATTACACGCATTTGAACTAATGCTTGCAAAAGTAAAGCTCTTGTTTACGCGGGTATCAGACATGGGGAGTCGGGCAGAGGGCCATCACAGGCGCAGCAGACGCCTTTCACAGCCCGCCGCGTAGCTCCCCAGTGGTAGCCCACCTCAGCTGGCTTCTCGTCTCCCTCAGCGCCTCGCTTCGCCTGTCACAGTGCCCGCTTTCGTTTTCATACAGGAACAGCTGTGCTTCAGCCAATTAATGACTTTAACAGGCTTCACACTACATAATCAAAGCCGACGCCGCTTTCGGTGTATCGTTATTTTGTTTTCTTGTCAGCACAAAGACGTCACGCTCGTGACAAACATCAAGCCCCTTTTCAACTCCAGAGCTTCCTGGCAAATCCTGCAGGCTGACCTGTTTCCTACGGACCCGGTTCCCGCAGAGGAATGCAGGCTCACTCACAGTCACGTACATCTACTATTCAGCAACTGCTGTGGGTCAGACTGGGAGGGGCTCACCTGTGCGGTGGCTTGGTGTAGCTGCCGGTCATGTGACCCCTTCTCAGCAGACACCCTGTTCCTAATCCTGAGTGGTTCAATCCTGATGCACATTAAGGTCGATCCATCGAAAAAAAGACAGAAATTGCCTTTGTGTCAAACACAAATGGTTAAAGTAATTGAGGAAAGATCTTATTTGCTAGTGCTGCTAACTTATGGTGTGTGTGGGCTGCTCGAGTTACCTCCCCAAGACTGTGGATGGAGATAAAGGCCAGGTGTCAATCTAATATTTCATCAGAGAAGTGAGGGAGAAAAGGGTGGTGTGGCTGAAGGGTGACCACACACCTGTTTATATCCCCTCCCAGCTCTGAATATGTGGGCTTGTCCTGCTCTGTCTGCTCTGGGTTCCTCCCCCAGTCCAAAAGCACATCTGTTAAACGTCTACAGTGTGTGCAACCCCAACCTGAGCATCCCAGTGGGGGTGTCCTGGCGGGGGGGGGGTGTGTGTCACCTCTTGGGACAAGCTGAGCCCGACCCTGTAGAGGACAGGCAGCTATAGGAGCAGAGAGGATCATGGGACAAAGCGACATCATCTGGCTTTGTCTGTGAGGGAGTTGAATGTATGTGAGTGAGAAGCCCAACGTTTTATTGGATGATGGAGAGTGAAAGAAAGAGAGAGTTCAGGCATTGATGGGCATTATGTGGGCACACGGCTTCTCTGATGGCAGCTATGAAACGATGCTCACAGCACCTTCAGCCATGCGACTGGCGGACGCCTACCCAGCTGTACGACCGGCTCCGACCTGCGCTGCTGCACCCCCATTTAAGATGCCGCTGCGTTCAAAGGACTGACTTGAATACCACCGTCGGCATAGAGACTGACTACCGCATGCTCACACATTGACTCAGACTGGAAGTGACAGAGGCCGAGGATACAGACAGCATGGCCACCCAGCACGAGTGGGTGATGGGCAGAGAGGAGAGACAGACATGATCAGGCCGGTTTAACAGCACAGGGACGGGAGCTGCACAGAGGGACCGAGTGAATCACCCAGTTTGGGGTTAATCTGCTACAAAAAAGACCAGTATTCTGTGGACAATACTGAAATGTTCATGTTTTTCATTTGGATAAATTAAGAGTATTATTTTTGTTTAGGTTTTTATGGTTTAGTGAAGGGTATGCACAATAGGTGACATCATTAATGGGTTCAGGTGCTGTTTGAAGCCCCAGACAGCTGTATGAAAGCTCTGTGCCGTGATCTCACAACCTTCCGTAGCTCCTCTTCTCTTCACCTTTGGCAGGCAGTGTCACCATTTACCCACCAGGGATCGACAGATGGCAATGATGAGGGATTTACACCCGAGTCTAACTGGTGTGGGGGGTGTGCACAGAGTGGGACTGGCCGTGTCCAGCCTGAACCAGTCCTGAGAGCGCAGTTCAGCTGTCAGTCATGCTCAGCTCCCATTACAGGTGGAGAATTAATGCACTAAAGCAGCGCTGTGACACCAGTGTGGCTATAAAACTCTGTCATTGGTACGACTGCTACGTGCTTCCATTAATCACCACCGGGGGAAGCGCTTTAACTATGCTCCATTCGTCACAGGTGTCAGCCTCCGATGTAGAAGAAAAGCACATGTTGCGCTGGGCTGCGTGAGGGACGGCTTCGGGGCCCGGCCTGCGTGAGGGACGGCTTCGGGGCCCGGCCTGCGTGAGGGACGGCTTTGGGGTCCGGCTGCGTGAGGGACGGCTTCGGGGCTCGGCCTGCGTGAGGGACGGCTTCGGGGTCCGGCCTGCGTGAGGGACGGCTTTGGGGTCCGGCTGCGTGAGGGACGGCTTCGGGGCCCGCCTGCATGAGGCGCGGCTTCGGGGCCCGCCTGCATGAGGGACGGGTTCGGGGTCCGGGCTGCGTGAGGGACG
>JAABNY020000001.1:7427512-7455010 GCA_015164015.2 Brevimyrus niger
GCCTGCATGAGGGACGGCTTCGGGGCCCGCCTGCATGAGGGACGGCTTTGGGGTCCGGGCTGCGTGAGGGACGGCTTTGGGGTCCGGGCTGCGTGAGGGACGGCTTCGGGGCCCGCCTGCATGAGGGACGGCTTCGGGGTCCACCTGCATGAGGGACGGCTTCGGGGCCCGCCTGCATGAGGGACGGCTTCGGGGCCCGCCTGCATGAGGGACGGCTTTGGGGTCCGGGCTGCGTGAGGGACGGCTTCGGGGTCCGGGCTGCGTCAGGGATGGCTTTGGGGTCCAGGCCTTTTGGAAGCATCAGGCCTGAGCTCTCTGTCCCCCCACCTGTGCTCAGACTGAAAAGCATTCTGCAGGTGTCAGCATGTTCCACTCAAAAACACCCAAGTGCTTCCTGTCTGAGAATGTGGCCCCTAAGGGCCACCTGGAGGTCACGAACACCCCCAGCCTGGAGGCCACAGCTGCTCCTGCCGCTCCTCCCAACGAGGAGCCACTTGTAGCTGCTGCAAATGCATGGTGCACCTCCACTCACCGCTGAGCTCTGCTCATGCTCCCACTGCGAGGTCGAACAAAGAGGTGGCAGCAGGGGCTGATGGAAAATGAGAGCAGAGCTCAGTGGGGTCATGGAGCGTGTGGGAATGTGGGGACTAAGCAGGAGACGGTCTGCAGCAGAACCGTGATAAAGGCTCAGGGATGCCAAAGCGCTGCGAGTGGAAGTTTAACGCCAGTGGGATTGCAGGGTACGTAGATTATGGACGTGCAAGACGAGGGAGGCCCAGGGGGGAGGATCAGCATGAAACCTCAGCTTTAACACAACCAGCAACAACAGGAGCGACACAGAGGAATTACACAGCCCTGGCTGATGATGTCATAGACAAAAATTACTGTTACAACAAACGAGAGTTCAATTGTTTGATAAAACAGACAATACAAACAGTTAATAATAACCTTAACTTCCCCACTGAGATGTAGATTCGATGGACTTTGCACCAACTAGATTACAGACCCAAAGGAGTACAGACTGAATGGTTTGTGGACCGACAGGATTACAGAACTAAAGGATCACAGACCCAGGACAGGATTATAAATATGACCAGTCCCCAAAAATTCAGGTTGCAAACTAACAATTCACTGAAATAACCGCAGAAGGACATTCATGCATTTATATAACTGTCAGTATATTTTTCCGGCGTCCAGTGAGCAGCTAATGAATGCCGTCACACGGAGCCCCGTTTCTAATTCTCACTCCTAAACTAGATTAATACGGCTGATTTCCTCACCCCCGCAATCGATGTGGCGGCCCCAAGATTTATGGCTGCGTAGGTGAGCCGCGACTGGCATGGTTCTCACACGGGATAAATTATGGAGATTTGTGCGAGGGAAGAGCGTGTTTTTGGTGTGAAACCTTCAGCTGCCCCTCCACTGGCCGGCTGGCTTCTGCGGGACACATCCCAGGTGGTTAAAAGCTGTCAGGCCTGGGGAGGGGAGAGGAATGCAAGAGAATAGAAAGTGAAAATAGGAAGAAAAAAGATGGGGGGGCTGTCTAAGGAGACAGTAACGGCGGCAGGCCAAGGCGTAAGGCCAGATCGGAGCGGAGCAGCAGAATTAGCAGCTAGTCTGCGACAGGGATGCAGATGCAGATCAGCTATACATGCGAGGAAACGCCGTGTGATGGACTGCTGTCCCAGACGTAGACTGACTTCAGGGTCACACGCCCTGATTCTTCATCACCTTCATCTTAGGGCAGATAGCATTCAGAGCAACGCCACCCCAGAGTAACGCCATCAACTTTGCATTAATTCCATGGCTGTCTCCCTAAACGAATCAATTATACACGGGCTGGTCTGCGGCCTCATTGCTTTATCAATACGCTCTCGTGCTTTACCAATACAAAACAGCCATTAAATAACTTATTGTTATGCTAATATGTAAACAGAAGTGAACTATGTGCCAATAAGGCTGCTGTACTTGAAATGATTGGGGGGGCTGCCAGAGACCGCGGGGGTCACGGATAAAGGAAGCGTGCTGACACTCTCGCACTGTAATTAAAGGGAAAAGGCCATTAATTAGCAGTCATGCTTCTCTGCTCTTTAAAGCCCGGCTTCCCAGCATTAAAAACGGATGACAAGATGGAGCCAAGCCGCACCGACGAGAGGCACCACAGAGCCTGAGGGACAGGGAGAGGCTGGACCCCCCCCCCGGTATAGCACGGCAGCCTTTCCGGGAGCTTCTCTCCCATTCCACGGGGCCGAGAATATACCTGGCAGTTGCCATGGCGACACAGACATCGACAGGCGAATGACGCAGTTTAAGGAGCACCGCCTAATTGAAGGGCTTTTAGCTTCCACGCTGTGCCACAGAGGTACGGGTTTGTCTCATGAGAGATTATCATGTTGCTGTGCCAGTGCATTGGAAACAATATCTCCCTGGCTTACCTACAAACTGGCAGGGGCCTTGGGGAGTCCGCAAGTTTATGATGAACCGCATAACCAGAATATAAACTGTCGTTGTACACTTGGAATCGAGCACATGAGTAAGTCACACATGCTACTGACAATCTGAACTTTAAAGCTACCCGATTGGACTGTGACTCAGTCACGGGGCTCAATTGCAGAAATGGGAGTGGGGGGAAAATTGTGGATCAGCCTGGAGACCAAGAAGTGTCCATTTATGCTGAGAACTGGAAGCCTGATTACAGCAGGTATAGGAAGATAAGCATTCCCCGTGGCATACATAACACTAAGGTCCAAGTGCGTATTCGGCAAACAGCACCACACTGGCCCCTCTGTGTCGGTGGGAACAGGTGAATGAGCCGGGCTCAGTTTGGTTTATACATACTAAGCTTTATAGCAGTTCATTCCCAACACATTAACAACTTCAAAAAAATCAATAAAATTTTACATTCCATCACCCAGGTAATTATCTGTCACATTCAGACGTGCAAAGACACTTCAGTTACCATTACTGTCAGTGTAACCATAAGTTACCCCCCCATCACCGGGAGGGAGGGGCTTTGTCAGGATCCTGCAGTGACTCTAAACATCACCAACCCCCCCCCCCCGGCACCAGACAGTGCAATCTGTACATCACGTGAAAGTTATACCTAGAAAAAACTGCTATTACACTTTGATGCCCTGCAGGAAATGAATAACTGAATGAATATTACAGCACTTAAAATCCGAGCATGCAGCATAATTCAAATAAATGACTAATCAAATACGTATTTAGTGCATACCAGTCACTTAGGGATAGATAAGAAGCCATTTACAGGAAAACACTTTCTGACTGTGAACTCACCAGTAGATTCACGTAAATTCTTTCTCCATAAGTTTAAGAGATCGCATTAATGTCCCTAACCCGGTTGGGAGCTCGGCAAGGGGAGGGAGGGTGGGTGGTTTGGCTGTGCTTTGGTGGAGTGGAACGTCTGGCTGGCGTTACAATGAAGGTCTCAGAGTCCAGAGTCCAGCAGACCTCCGAATAAAGCGGCACGTGGGACAAACAGCGTGGACAGAGACGGCAGGGTGCAGAAGCGGAGCATGAAAGGCTCAGCGGACCTTTAAATGTACGTTTCCCATTACTGAGTCACAGCACTGAAGGCTTGGGCATTTAAGTCCACATTTGCCTCACTGGAACACCGGAAACACATGGCGGCCATAATGCAAAACCTAAGCTATGCTAATGCGAGCCTGTGCTGCTATAACGTTGCTGGCTTTCACACAATACGCTCCCATAGAGCTTTCCCTTACACCTCAGCACTATGTGCCGCAGTCATTTAAAACCTTATTTCAAGGAACTGCTGTCCAGGAAACCGGCCTGATGGGCCATGTAAGTATATTTGGCAATGTCTTCCTGTGTACTCCTTGTTCTGAGTGTGAACATGTGTGTGTGTGTGTGTTAGTATGTGAGCCCATGATTGACTCTGAGCGTGTTCATGAGTCTATGTTTGCAAATATATCCCTGTCTGTGTCTCACTGCTACTCTAGAGCACTGTTCCAGTTGAGCATATATCGAAATATATAAACTACGTTCCTTCACAGAGCTGGTATCAAGGAGAAATCTGAAGAATTATGTGCAAATCCGCCCCCTCCTATTTTACCGTTTTGCCCTGAAGGATCATGTTAAAGTGTTAATTACACTTAAATAACTTGCCATTGCAGTTCAGGTTGCTTTGGTACTGGACTTCACCTCTGATGAACAACTGTAGGAGATCCGTGATTCTTTACATCCCTGTGTTATGTTCATTTTTCACTGATTTATCACACCGGTTATGCCAGCAACACTAACACAGCTTAGCTTGTGCAAATGACAGGCTTTTCAAAAAAGATCGGCTGCGAGTTACCTGCTTAAAAATTGCCTCTGTGAGAGGCGAAAATATGAGTGTCCAAGGAGACGTGTCTCCCTTATGTACAGAGTCAGAGGGGTAAAGAGACATTTCCCAGCTCACCTTGTGAGTCTCGATGGCTCTGACCCTCCGCATGATTAAAACACCGCAGAGGGTTTAATTATTACTGTGCTGTGGTGGCATGGAACCTAGATCCATGTGGACAGTAAGAGCTGCTCACACAACGGAGACTTTGCTGACACCCCAATGCGGGGGTCAGACAGCGTTTCGAGGGGTATTTCATTAAACCCCCATGCTTTGGGGGCCTTACCTTCCTCTGCCCAATGGTGGCTTGGTGGTTGACGGCTGCATGGTGAGGGTAACACGCCCACCTGCTTGTGTGCTCACCGCCCTTGGCGGCAAGAGGGGCTGTACACCCTGTTCTCTGGCCTCGTCTTCTGGGCCCTCATGGTTCTTGACTCTGGGCTGAAGCTGATCCACTGTCTTCCTGCTTGCGAAGTCGGAATTGCCTTCAGCACCTACATCTGACATGCTAACCATTATAAATCCTTTACTATTGGGCGATATTAAAAATATAGGCGGAACTGTTTATCAAAATGCCCTCTCACATGGCAAAAATTAGCAATTGCATCAATAAAGGCTTGAGGCCAATGTTAATCTGACCGCAACAAATTAGACACTAGTACCCAAGGTGGTAAGTACAGCGTGATCTTCTGACTTACCTTTTTCAGAACAAATTTTATTGAGCAATGACTTCTGAGTGTTTTAATATAGTCCAATAAATAATTTAATTTACCTGTGCTAAATTTCTGTGTTCTGTAAAGTTTAACCCCTAGGCCAGAAGAGGCCGGTGCACGGTCATTTCTGCATCCCTAGGCCTGGTGCCACATCCTCTGTCACCATATCCTCTTTCCTTTTGGGTGTAAATACCTTGACGGCCTGGAAACCACGTCTGACACCCCCACCGCACACAAACCTGCCCAAACCTGACTGGAGCCATCACCCTTTTAAAAAAGGACAAAAAAATTAAAAATAGTTACATACCAGTCCTGTCCCCAAACAGTGTCCTTTTCAGTTCCACATGCTACGTCACCTGTCCTATAGCTCAGACACCGCTATGCTGGGGGGGAGGGGGGGGCAGTGATTCATGTTCAACTTGTCATGAGTTTAACTCACTGGTGAGAACTTTCATAAATAACCACCCGCTGGTTATGGTCCTGTGTAACTTGGCAACGGTGACTGTGTTCTGTACTGGCGTCGTTCCACAGCAGGGGAGGAAAGGCAGCCATCTGCCCGGCTGTGAGAAGCGCCACTCGTCCAATCACCGAAAGCCTCTGTGTCATATGACCCGTAGTGTGTAAAAGCAGGCTGCCTGGCAGGGAGTATGCGGCCTGGAAGCTTAGCATAGTGCCCATGTATCCCGCTCGATGCCGGGCTGCCGAGTCTGATGCCGCGAGAAATAGGCACAACACAAGTGCCGCTGTATTTTCTCTCCCTTACCTTCAGCTGCACAGAATCAAAATAGCTATTGCCAGCTGCTGCATTTAAATTTGTGCAGCTCAGAGCAACCCAGCATTCCCAGTACAGCGCCCCCTACAGAAAGTCCTTCCATGCACATTTAAACACAAACAACTCACACTAGTCCCTCAATGTGACAGCAAATCAAAGCGGAGGCATTTATACACAGACATAATGAATGATGCAATACTTTCATGGAAGAGGGAAAACATTGCACTGCATTTTTGGAGGAGAAAGGACTGGCATGAGAAAGCAGGATGAGAGAGAAGGAGAAACTCAGCATGTGGCATTAGGGCTAGATATGAGATTGCATCTGGTGAGCATGTGGTGATAAGATTGGCATGTGGTGATATGGTTAGCGTATCATGATATGGTTAGCGTGTGGCGATATGGTTAGCATGTATTGATATGGTTAGCATGTATTGATAAGGTTAGCATGTGTAATGGGCTAGCATGAGGTGATAAGGTAAGCATGTATTGATAAGGTTAGCAAGTGGTGATAAAGTTAGCATGAGGAGAGAGGACATATGGGCATCTTTAGGTGACTGAACTAGCCTGGGCTGACTGGAGTAGCCTGTGTGATGGAGTTGGCATGTGGTGAGAAGATTAGCATGAGGAGAGAGGACAAAAGCAGTTTAGGTGGCAGGGTTAGCATAGGGAGAAACTGTAAAGTTCTGAAGAAACTGTTTCCATTGTAAACACAGACAGAATAGTGCATACTGAGATCTTTTAAAGCACGCCATTAGCATTATTATTTAAAAATAGGCCTGTGCAGCTGTTTAAAGTGGGTGCGGGAGGCAGAAATAGACTGAGCTGGCGGAGTGAGAGGCGGGCCGGGCCTGCTACCTGGGCAGGGGAAGCGGCATTTTATCCTGTGTACAAACAAGGAGATGGAGCATAAACACGCCCATGGCTGCCGCCCCGTGGGAAATGGGGCTTTTTCAAAGACCGCTGAAACTCACTTTGCTGCATGGCACATCGCTGACTTAAAGAGTTTATATTTTAGGATTATTCTTTAAAAGAAACAGTCTGTGGTAAAAATAGACAGACCGATAAGCGATGAATGTCAGGCTGATTCCCAGATGTGATGAAACGGGGACGCGTTCTATTTTAATTTAGGAAGACGTTTCATGTTGCAGTTTGGGATGTGTGAGGCCTGCTCCTCATCCTGCTTCAGCACTCTGAAACTAGCGGTAAGAGTCAGTTCACAATTTTGCACAATTTGACTACACAGCCGTGTGACATTTAGCCTAGAGCAGGGGCTGCTGGGGGACCCTATAACCCAAGGGCTATTACCCTATAACCCAAAGGCAGTCTATGCTGCTGTAATCTCTCTTTAAATAAGCTGTTTCCATTAGGAAAGTTTGCTGGTGTGACCTGAGTTATTTGTGCTGTTTTCTTCCACCTGTTCCTTATTCCCCCAGCTGTATAAATTGGTCTGTTTTGTTTTGTTGCCCTGACCCGAGTTTCACTACCAGTCCCTGGGGGCGTCTGGGGTCTGGCCAGTTCCTCTCCTCCCTGATTCACATACTTTTTTCTTTTCCCTGTCCCCCAGTAAACCTGTCACTCCCTGCTCAACCCCCAGCGTCATACGGTCTGGTCTGCTGCCCCCGACTGGAGGGACTCTGACGGTGCATTTTAAACTAACCCCCACAGAGCATTTGGACGCACGAGTGGCTGTCCTCACCACCCCGAGGGCACATCTGAATCCATCAAGCACATTTGTGGCTGGATGGTCTAAAACCATCCATCACTGTGGGCCGCACTGGACTCTGAGAGAAGCATCCAGTGCAAGTCTCAGAGCCTGAGGATATCAGAGCAGAGCAGGGAGACGCCACCATCCTCACCGACAGCAGAGGCATCATCACGCCTGAGTGGCTAATGGCTAAGCTTTCAGCAAAGCGCTTCCAGAATAATACTGATGAACGATCACGTTCACATGCAAAAGCCATTAACTCTGACAGACATAGAGATATCCCTAATCTCAGGGGGAACGCACTCCTCACTCTTATTACAATGTGCTGTTAGCTGCACGGCACCAGGACAACTTCAGTAAAGCATGAGGTATGAAAAAAAAATGACACAATAATTGAATTCATCTACAGCCGGAATCCCAGAGGCTTAAGTTCAAAATACTCTGGGACTCAGGCATATCTCGCTTTTACATGGTCTTTTGCCGCCAGAAAAAGCAGATATGGATTTGTGAACTCTCTAAGGCAAAGGGCTTTGTGCACACCTGGGTTATTCTCATGGTTTTAATCATACTGCACTATATGAGATGATTTCAGCAGGGACGGGCAGGGCCTGCCGACAGCATGTACAGCAGTTACAGTGACAAAGGCAGTGCCGACGCAGCTCCAAGAGAGGATGCCTGAGAGCAGACCAGGCTGAAAACAGCCAGCAGGCTGTGCACAATCAAACATGAGGGAACATCCCAGAAGCAGCCATCAGCTTCAGATCACTGCATGGGAGTGTGCATAGGGTGGGCAGTAGAAGAGAGGAATGTGATAATCTCAAGCATCCAGGAAAATGACACAATAAACATTCAGGGGAATGTAATAATCCCACACAGTCAAAAAATGTGATAATCCCACACAGTCAAAAAAATGTGATAATCCCACACAGTCAAAAAATGTGATAATCCCACACATTCAAAAAATGTGATAATCCCCTATTAATAATGTAACAACATAAGAAATTTCCAAACAAGAGGAGGCAAATTGACCTATCAAGTTTGTTTGGGGAGAACTTAACTGATGAACTTAGTTAACTGCATTCTGCTTTCACATGCAGGGGTGTCAGGAAGTCATGGAAGGGGTGGAGCCTTACATGCTGAATGGGTACAGTCTGGTGCTCAGTGGGTAGATGAGGTCTGGTCTTGGCTTAGATGTTAGCTTTTCAATGCAAGTAAACAAGCAGGCAGCTTTAAGTTTACCCTGTGGTTTACCCACAGAAACCACTCAAATACATGCCAAGCCCTCCAACACAGGGCAAAAAATATGTGATGCCAGTTAGTTTTTTATCTTAATGTCAGGCCAATAAAGTGCAGTGAGTGCAGTGACTGGGTCAGGCCACCTTACAGTCTCCGGCGTTTCACGCTGTGGGTCCTGGCAGTGGCAGGTGCTAATGATTTTTCATTAGCAGTGAGAGCGCGCCATGTTTGCCACACCAGCCATAAGAGAGGGGGCATTGTAAGCAGCACAGATTAAAATCAAAGGCTCGGCCCAAACAGGCCTTGACATGAATATTCATGAGCGACAGGCAGACGGTCATCGCCGCCGGAGAGCGGAAGGAGGGACTGCAGCTCGGAGCGGAGGGAACAACTGGCCTTTGTGCGTCTCCGCTTGGGGATGAATGGATGAGGCTGCAGCAGCTTTTCGGGAGACTGGCGCTTTGCGGATAGGACCGGGGCTGGCAAAAGGGGCTGGGGACATTTCCGAAGGCCTGAGATGCGACATGAGATGGAAAGTAGACAGCAAGGAAAACAGAGCGAGAAACATGCCTTAGTGATGAAGGAGGGGGAAGGAGGGGAGGCGAGGCAGAGGCAAGGAGCATGAGCAGGCAGGGAGGTGGGAGGGGGGTGCAGAGTGGGAAGTGGGTGGCCAGCCCAGTATGAGACTTCCTTACTGCACAGCCTATGGGGGCTGCCACTGCTCGCCCCCCCCAGCACACTTCAGACAGTGCCAGGTTTGGGAAACAGTAAATGTTAATCGATGTGGCAGCCCTATTAAACAATGGCAAAAGGCCAATGCCAATCGAGGGTCGTCCTTGGAAATGGAGGGGGGGGGCAGCACCTCCCCAGCAAGCCTGCACTCTTGTACCTCCTGAAGACACGGGACGCGGCAGTAATCCTGTGCGTGCCCGCCGCTGGCCGTCACTGGTAAACAGGTGTATTTACAGCAGATTCCCTTCCATCGAGTGCCTGGGGAGGCAGCAGCTGTTACACTGTACTGCCGAGGACCTCGGGCCGATGGAGGGATGATGTCATACCCGGGCCCTAAGCCTCTGCTCTCCGTTGTTACACGACCTTCAGTGTTTATAAACCCTCTGCCCAACCAAACATCATCTTGTGGGTTGGTGACGTGATGGCACATGGTAACGCTCAATGTGATGGCGAGCAGTATATAACGTGATAGCTAGGATGTTCATTAGTGTTAATTAGCCCGGGCAGCAATGACGGTAACCAGCCACCGTATTGCGCAAACAGGAGAAGCAGCAAATATGAAACTATTTAACCTCAGTAGGAATGCTGTGATACTTGCTGAGGGATATGTTAGCTTACTATCAGAAACGTCCACTGGGTGCACACAAGAGGCCACAGGTAAGACCAGGCCAGTGTCACCCAGCACAGACCAATAATTCCCAGCCTTGTCTTTCTTTATGAAAGTTGCGGGTGAGTGTGAGGTGAGGCAGCCACATCTCCGATGAATGACGGAGTCTTCACCGCACTGGTTCCTTCTGCCACATCCACTTGGGCCGGCTAATGGATGGTGCGGCTCAGCCAGCTGAGAGGTCTTGTAAGACCAAACGAGTGCGCCCCCCATTAAAGAGCGTTCCACACCGCAGCCCCATTGTGGACGAGCTTAAGAGGCTTAAAATATGCAGCCGGATGCCGGACGCTGTGCAGCGGACTGCTGAATCAGGAGGTTCTCTTACGGAGGTTCTGACCACTCAGGCCCGTCCCATTAGCTGCGCTTCCGGGGTTCCGCCTGACTGCCGCGGCACATGGAGCATCTTCTTCACATGCACTGCTCACCGGGATCCGGTTCTAATTAACACTACCAGTGGCGGTCCGATCTCCCCCCCCCTGGCAGGCAGGGTTATTTACTGAGGAAGCCGTGGAGGGGGGAGCACTAATTGGAGGGAGGGCATTATAAGCTACCTGCCTGGCCTGGCTGTGACCCCTGGAGAGCCCCCCCTCGTATTCTCCCCCAAAGGCCCCATTCCTTTCATATGACAGCTGATTCCTGCAGGCCACAAATGAGGCCATTAAGTCACCCCAGTTATGTCTTTACCACCTTTTCCTGCTCTTTATTGGAATCTGACTTTATTGATTTTTTTGAGCACAGGAACAATTACCCTCATGACTGCTTTGGTTGTAAACCAACCAAAAGGAAACAGCAAAATGTTTAATGGGTCAGACTTTCCCCTTTCGAGAGGCATTTATGATGGCAACCTGCACTGACAGGAACCTGCATTCCTGGCAGATAACAACAGGTGTCTCCAAAAATGGCTGAATCCCCACCATGCCCTGGACACCTTCCACTGGTCCTCACTACACCCTTTTTTCAATGTAGCTCAATAGCTCCAGTAGGAAAAAAACCAACACAGGCAAATGATAATGAAGTTCAAAAGCTCAGGAAAGACTGAAAGTGAAGGATCATGTTATTAAAAGAATAGCACATAAAGGCAGATCTGAAAATGTGGTTTGTAATAACTGGGAAGGGGCTTTTTCCTCACCAGCCTCACGGTTTTACCCAGTTGCTGGTTTAAGGTGTCCCTCAAAGCACATATACAAAGAGCCCGTTTGTTGTTTTCTTTCGGGGGGGACTGGCTCTGGGTGAGAGCCAAATACCGCTTTGGCAACAAGCTGAAAAAGTCACAGAAATGCCAGGTCACGCGCGTGTCAGCACAGAATCAGAGAGCCCCCAGAGCCTGGGGCACTGACGACTCCCCCAGCACGAGGCCTCCCCAGACAGCGCCCCCCCCTTTGGTTTGTGGCTTTTTTTTTAAATGCTTTGATGTTTTTTCACCCATCCTTTTGAAGGGGGGAGGGGCGGATTACACCTCTGACTGGATGCGTGTCTTTTGACGGTTGCTGAGTGTCACGACCAAAGTGAGGATGTATATCTCATTCCCAGAATCCTCAGAACATGCTAACATCGCTGCTGGGGCTTCGGCGGGCCGCACACACCCGACAGAGACACAGTAACGCCAGGACCAATCAGCCCACTGAGCGAATGCACAGAACCGCGCAAAACGCAACACAACGCCGCAGCGCAGCAGAGCTCCCATAAGCTCAGTGCCGCTCAGTGGATTAGGCAGCCCCGTCCAGGTTGACAGCAGAGACATCTTGGATTTCTGGGTCGAATGGACCCACTGGTGAGGAACTCTACGAAGCCCAGACAGACAGGCTCAGAGCAGAAAAATGCCTTCTGTAATTAATGGAGCCTCTTCCTTAGAGCTGAGCACGGTACCTAGATAGCACTCTCTCACACATGGGACTTTGTGTCGTCACTTGCCCTGTGCTGCCTCCAGGGCTGGTTACCTCGTTTCCCTCCCATCATTAAACGCCTCCTTTTTACTCCCCCCATTCCTGTGGAAGGAAGAGGAACCACCGTTTAGAATCCTGCTCTTCCCATGCTGAAGATGGCTGAGTGAAGGAGCGCTAGCAGACCTGCTGTATTGCCACCCCGATCCTGTACAGTACGTCCCAAACAGAGGAAACCCACAATATGGCCGCTCTTCTCACAGACCTTTGAATTAAGGTCAAGAGCTTGCTGGACATACATTTTAAGTGTTTCTGATGCTGTCAGCTATTGATTGCTTAGCTAACCTGTCCTGTTAGTAGCGTATCCCGTTAACCCCAATGTACAACAAATTCTGCCTGACATACGGCTGCTCAGTGCAGCTCCTTAAGGGACAGAGTATTTCACGGCTTTGGGGAGTTTCAACACAACAAAGAACCTGTCTGACTAACACAACGACACAAAATTGTAATTTTACATTCAAAATGCAAATCTCTTAATTGCCTTTTTCTCCTCATACCACAGCAACACTACTACTAGAATTGCAGATAAATGCATGAATATGTGTTTCAAATAGCCAATGCATCATTTGTTATGTACTACTGAGAAGGCCGTTCAGCCGAGTGTTTAAGCGTCTCTCGGCATCAAAGGCTGCACGGAAGCGCTCGGCAGTCGGTGAGAACGTGGAGCAGCTCGGCTGAGCGGCCGGGGATGACGGCTGGGGTTGGACTTCAGGTCGAGCTCAGCAAGGGAGACGATGCCGGCTGCATACAATGAAATCACAACCACAGTAAATGATCATGTGACTATATGCAAATATCATACGCATCCCTCTATGCTGCTATATAATTTCAACTGAAAGCAAAATATGCTTCAGGGCATTACTTTTACACAATGACACGGAATTGCAGAATAACCACTGTAATAGTCCCATAAATTGAGTGGAAGAACATTTACAGGTACTCTCTATATCACGCTGGATTTTATTCTAGACATGTATCTAATTAATCATTTATGAGTTCAAACAACAATTACTTAATTAGGTTTCAATGTTCAAGCTCATTACAATCAACATGATCTAAATATTCATTTCTGCTCACGATCCGTTTTGATCATTCTGAACTTGACGGCACTGATCATTTCATCTTTACATGCAGCAGTGAGCACGCTGGGATGACCTTTTGTATGATGTCGTTCCATTTGACACAGCTGGCTTTAGACTCATACTATCCATCCTTTTGCCTGCAAAAAGAGCAGCCTGGCATTTTGAGTGAGGAGTCTCGCTCACCATTTAGAGACGGGACGGACGTACGAAGCATTCTATGCCGTCATCTCTGTGGGGAGGCTGGCTGTACGCTTGCTCAAGCGGGGCCATTTTCATCAGGTCCTCCACAAACAAGCCGCGTGCACCGCCATGCACCAGCACACACCCCCGTGCACACTGTGCACGACACACCACGCACCCCTGCACTCTAGGCGGGCTCAGGTGTCCTGTTTTCAGGTCACGGAAGTGAAGGCATGATAAACGCTGGTTTCTGGCTTCAGCTTGTCTTAAAGGTGAGGAAGATGCTCCCTGAAATTCAGGGATGGCGTTAAGGGGGTAATCACAAAAGTTAAGGGGGTAACCACGCCAAGCAGCGCCTCCTAGTGGGGGGAGTCTGCAGTGTGACAGCTGCCAGGAAGTGATGCTCTGCACATGCCGCACGTTCCGAGACAGAGACATGAGGAAGGTAGGCCTCGCTCCCGAAATAAACGCCAAAAGGACTCAAAATAGAACTAAGGCGCTGGTTGCCATCAAATACCACAAAGAAAACAACAGCAAGTTGGCATCAGAAGCATTACAGCATGTTGGTTAGAAGTGACTCCGGTGTTTGATTTGTGCTTCTTTTTCCTTGCCAGCCTTCTTTACACAGTAAATTGACTTTATCGCTTTTTAAGGGTCAAGGTAACTGAGCTTCAAAGAGTCACATTTCGCAAATTCATTGTCAGTCCTAGAATCAGCCTTTACTAGGTATTAATAACATGAGTGCTGTGTACAGAGAAAGCAAGCAGGACAGAGCCAGGCAGATGGATGAAGTTCTGTGACTCCTACACTCGCCACCAAATGCTCCGATTTCTTTAAAGGATAAAGAAACCCAGAGACACAAGCTTGGACTCTGTGTGGCTGTGTGGTTTTTACAGACAGCCAATCACTTTTCTCCATCCACTGCCATGGTGATGAGGTGCGGGGAAGAGAACTGGCACACATGTGACGGGCGACACGACGCCCAGTGTGAAACGGCAGAGGCAGCAGACAGAAGGATGCGATCGGTAACAAATCTCGAGGGTGCCCACAGAGCCGGCGTCTAACCCAGGCGACTCGCTGCTGCTTGTTAGGACAGAGCGGGAAAACAGCTTAAGGATTCAGGCTGCGCTGTTATATCGCTGACTCTCGTTTTTCTCAAGGCCCTCTTGCTGACTCTCGTTTTCCTCAAAGGCCCAATCACCTTCTCCCGTGACACACCACTCAAAGCAGAGGTAGCCGTGACCCCTCTGTGCCGTTCACCATCTCTCATAACATGGCAGCCATTAATGCGTGGGAAAGGGACAGAAAATAAAACCATCTCCGGCTGGGAGCAGAGCCGTGGCGAGCCCAACCCAGCCGGGGCCATGAAATATTGAGTGTGGATTCCTGAAATCCCTGTTATCACAAAGCACAAGGGGGCAGTATCGCGGGGGGGGGGGGGCTCCATCAAAGCACGAAGCTGCTATTGCTGCAGCTCACACAGCAAGATGCAGGACTCAGACTGACACTGAACAAAATGTCAAATGAAGCTACTAGGCCTGAAAATAAGTGACTTCAGGAAATATTTTTTGCAATATCCTCACATTTTGAAAGTTTAGACTCTGACCCAGGCGTCTAGATGATGTTTCATCAACTATCAAATATGACTGTATATGGTATGCATCTAGTTCTTGTATCTTTACTCCCTTCATTTCTATTCACCCTAAATGATGTGTCTTTATAAGTCTGACTGAAAGACTTTGATGGCCAGACCACATGAAGAATTTGATTGAGAGGTCTTTGTATCAATGTGACTGAGAAACCTCAGTAAGAATCTGATTGAGAAATCTCGAGGAGAACTATTTTCAATTCAGCTCAGCATCTTTGAAAAACAGGGCAGTGCCTGGACTTTTGTCCACTGTGGCGGCCACGGCTGCCCGTTGCAGACAGTACTTTGTGTATTTCTCCATGAAAGGCAAGGGATATTTCTGTCACTAACAGCAGCTTCACCTTTGCACCTGTCGGCAACAGACACCAACTACATTCATCGCAGACTATCTTACTGCAATGAGGTCAGCCGAGTCCACCACCTGGAGGGAATCATACTGTGTTTTATTCTCACTTTGTAATAGATGTTCACAACCTGCAACCTTATCTAGGACAAATGCCAGTGAATCAGCCTACACCTTACACATCCAGAAACATGCTCAAATGGCTGGGCATGTTCTGGAGCAATTCTGATAAAGGACCTTCATCAATGCAACCATCACTTCTACCCACCCTCAGGATCTGAATCCAAAATCAAATTCTTTGTGCTAACTAACCCTAGAAATTCAGGGCTATGTACTGTCAGGACTCTGCAGTCAGGGCTATGTACTGTCAGGACTCTCCAGTCAGGGCTATGTACTGTCAGGACTCTCCAGTCAGGGCTATGTACTGTCAGGACTCTCCAGTCAGGGCTATATACTGTCAGGACTTTCAAGTCAGGGCTATGTACTGTCAGGACTCTCAAGTCAGGGCTATGTACTGTCAGGACTCTCCAGTCAGGGCTATGTACTGTTAGTTCATAGCTTGTCCAGTGGAATGGGATAAACGACATTCCATTAAATACAATAAAAACCCAAAATCACAGAGCACACTAATGTTGTTCCTGTAGCAATGTGACAGTGGGGTTCCTGACCACACCGATAGAGACTGACCCACACAGCCATTTGGGACAACAAAAGCAGAGGTGGTGGGGCCCATCCCACAGGCCGAGCAGCCAGCTGAGGTCAGCTGCAGTCAACATTCTGCACTTTCCTCACACAGAAGACAAGAAGAAGAACAACAGAAAAAGGATGGGCGCAGAATGAAAAGGCTGGATAAATAAAACTGTGAATCATCTTTAACGCCCTCATTAGTCTTGCTCCATTAATCCCATAAGAATTCCCCCCATGCAGGAGATTCTTCAGACATTGAATGCCAATTTGCCCCCCTGAGGGGAGTCATTTGGTGGGTGCGATCATTCAGGGTGCAGATGAGCTGGGGCTCAGGAGGCCGGGACCACAGGGAAGCTCTGGGAATCAAACCATCCTTCATTCATATTTCATCACAATCATTTCGCCTTTTTTCTTTCCCCAAGACTCCCCAGACTGACATAATTTCTGCAAAGCAATAATGATCACAGCAAGTTGGAAATAATGGAAAATAAAAACGCCCAGATAGACCCATGTTGAGTTACAGGAATTTTAACACCTTTCTTTATCCATGCACTGCTGCTCTTATTCATTCTGCGAGAAAATGTTAACCAGCCATGATCACTAGTCCGATGAGTCTGGAGCCAGCCTGTGGGGGGAGTTGGGGATGCCCTTAGGCAGGGGACAGCCTTAAGATGCACACACACAGAAGCAGACGCTATGGACAATTCAGTGACGGGATGTGTGGCAGGGAACAGAGGGAGATCACGTTAACACATAAGGCTGCGGTGGAATTCAAACCCAGCGAAAGGCGTTTTTTTCATAATGCACTATAATATGCATGTGGTGCTGAGTGACCACCATCCGAAATAATACGCAAAAAACACACGACAAACGCGGACCATGTTCCTCCCCCATTAAATGTGATCTCTCATTGGTGCTTGCAGCCTCATTGAACCGGGTGATTGGCTGCCTGGGACAGGAACACAAGGCCGACGGCAGAACACATGCAGGGGGGTTGACAAAATAATGAGCACCACATGAAAATGGACTTCAACTTTGAAGCGACCAAATCACAATCAGAAATGTAACACCGGCAATGAGTCATACTGGCCGTATGTGCCAGCTATTAAAGAGGCCCGACACCCCCACTTTGATACGTGAGTTTTTAAAGCAACACGAGGCAACTGACTGAGCTCCGAAAAGGCCAAATTCTCAGTGCCAGAACTTCAAGTGCACCAGACACAAAAACTGCAAAATTATTTAATGCGTTAAGGGGAACAACGACAAACTGCATCGGTGAAGAGGAAAAGTGGCAGCAAGCTGGAGCTCGCCAACTGGGACAGACAGGCGCTTAACAAGATCGCTGCTAAACACCACACAATTACAGCCTCAGAATTACCGCACAAATGAATCAGTACATCTGTGAGCCAGTCTCAACAAAAACTTAATGAGCTTCACAAAGCTGGAATTTGCAGTGGGACCTGCTCCTCGCATACTGTACCTCTTGTGTCGAACATCATCATACAGAGACTGTTGTATAACCTGGTTCAAGGAGCATAAAACCTGCACCCCTGAGCAATGGGGAGAATGATCTGGGGTCCCATGACTCATCTTTCATCATTTTCCCTGCAAGTGGGCTTGTTTATGTTGGGAGAAGGATGCCTTCAACCCAATGTCTGCTCTGCTCTGTCATTTTACAGTCTGTGATATAAACATTGCTCCTTCATAATATTTCCCATATTCTAAGAACCCCCCCCCCCAAAAAAAAAAAAATACTGCTTAACAGATTTAGCAGACCTTCATGGACCAGGATTCAGCAGAGCTTCATGGACCAAGATTCAGCAAAACCTAATGGACCAGGATTCTGCAGAGCTTCATGGACCAACACCTCCATGACTTCCTCAGTCACCAATTCTAAACATTTTCAATCTTTTATGGAATATACTAGAGGTTTACAACCCTCAACAACTAAAGGCTCTTCTTGTTGAATAATGGTCCAATATCCCACCAGACAGATCAGGACTTGATAGTAGTCCAAGAAGGACTGAATCTGTTCTAAGGGCTACTTATTAAGTCCTTCTTGATATATTGTTATATGGCCCTTTGTTTTGCTCATCCACTTTCATGGGCTCCCAGTAGAATGAAGCTCTGTGTGAATCAGTTATGAAACTATTATCAAGATGACCAAGATGGCCGAGTTGACCAATAACTGCAATACTACACAGATAGGCAGATAAACTTTATCAGTCCCCAAAGGGTCATTAAGAACATTTAAGTATTAAGTATTGGTATTTAAGACAGACCAACTGCACAGCTATAACTGAATTCCTTTTATAACCTAGGGAAAGAGTTTTAATAGCTTAAATATGAACTTTAATAACTATTAGGCTGAAGCAGTTTTCCATGCTTGTTAAATGAGTTTTGTATTCTGGCTCAGACAGAGGAAATGAGGGTATCGTCATTGTGAACAAGTAATCATGAAATATGTGTCGCAGTGCTACTCAAAGCTCACTTCATCTGCACTGCTAAATGAGTCTCTCATCCACTGAGAAGCTTCTCGGTACAGATATCCCCACACATCCTACAGGTGCAGATACTCAGAGGACCTCGCTGGTCATGAGGCCAGACACCATGGCTTCAACAGGTAGCGACAGGAAGCGCCTAAACTTGTGGGTAGTGTGTCCTACCTGTGAAGTGGGGTCGCACTGATATCAGTTGGGGGGGGGGGGGTTGGACTCAAAAACACCTGTCAAAAACACCTGACAGAAAGAAAAGGGTACCATGTTAACCCCCACCGAGATGCAGATACCAGGGAGCTATTTAATCATTACAAAGTACAACGTCACCAGACTGCAAGGACAGAGAGAAAGAGCAGGAACAGGACAGGTCACAGTTGAGAGTGACCCAGATGAGGTCTTTGTTAAAGCGTATACTATCTCAGACATCTGAAAAGACGCCACACGTGAGGTCTTTGGATGAGAAATGGAGGGGAATCAATAAAACATCAGGAGAGCCTTTCAGATGACAGCCAGTGATGCTCAGCTGCATTTTACCTGCAATGTTTCTCTTTCTGCTTCGCTCTCTCTTCACCCCCTCCTTCCCCCATCCATCTTGGATCTGAGACAGAGACATAGGTTAGCTACACAGCTACTCTTTGTTAGCTCCCTGGGGTCTCCAGACCCCCAAAACCCCATTCGGTATCCCCACATACCCCAGATATTGCACATACCATAGGCACCCAGCATCTTTTTGGACGATGACCTTAAATACTCTGGTCAAAATCCCTATTAATTAATCACAATAGACTTGAAAACAACAACAACAAAAAAAACTGCAGCTCACTAGTACCTCCAACAGGGAGCAAGATTAAAAACACAATTAAAATAAAAGGAAATCATAGTATATTAGAATTTTTTCTAATCATTTGAAAACCCATAACCCTGCAGCTCTTTTCTCCATTCAGTCCAAATAACTGGAAAAACTGAGAAATATTTTAATTGGCTCACACTGAACAAAAAGGTAAACTTCTAAAAAAATGCAAAATAAACGATTTCAGATTAGGAATGACTCACATGCACACATTAATTTAATCCTAATGGTATCCAAATGAGCATGTACCTGATTGAAAGAGGTCACACGGGCACACACACACACACACAACAGAATTCTGATTAATAAACGATGTTGCTCTTATCTTCAGCGATCTAACTGCG
Organism: Brevimyrus niger; assembly: GCA_015164015.2. Classification (NCBI taxonomy): domain Eukaryota; kingdom Metazoa; phylum Chordata; class Actinopteri; order Osteoglossiformes; family Mormyridae; genus Brevimyrus; species Brevimyrus niger. Next base: position 7,447,276 of record JAABNY020000001.1, read on the forward strand.
TGTGTCTGTCTGATGAAGCTAACTGAATGCAGCTGGGCACAGTGGAAACAGAGTTTCAGGGCAGCGAATCGCATGGCTAACGCAGAACAGCGCCACCTGGGGGCAGCCATGTTGACAGCACTTCGGGAGCGTGTGAGTCATTATCACGGCTGGTGAAAACAGCCCCGAAACACAAAGAGGGGCTTTGCACTTCCTCACAACAAGTTACATCATGCCGTGCCCGAGACAAGCGAGCGCGGCCAAAAGCCACACGGGGCTTTCACTGGGAAACGTGGACAGAACGATCCGCTATCGCACTCTCTCCATCTGTAACAAATTGAGCACATCTATTATACATAATAAGCAGGCCCTGTGTCTTTTAAATGTAACAATACAACAAAAACAGGCCGGCTGATTGGCTGAACTTATCACTTGCTGTATAACTCAAGCACACCTCCAGAGACAAGAGACGAACTTCAGATGTCAGCTAATAGCTAAGCAACCATAAAGCAAGACTGGGAGTTGGAGCTGCACGCCTGTGATGTGCAGCAGGCACAGCGGATAAGGATGTGGCTGTAAGGTCACGCTGTACGGCCACGCTGTACGGTCACGCTGTAAGGTCATACTGTAAGGTCACACTGTAAGGTCATGCTGGCCCATCTCTGCTCTCCCCTGTATGAGTCCCCCTTCCCTTTAGAATGAAAAATAACTTCCTATGAATATGTGTGGGCAGGGAGAGACTTTATACATCATGATTTTCACACTCTTAATCCAGCTCTGCTGAGCCCATTTCATAATTCACACATTCAGCGTTCGTGTCAGAACATGCTAATTGCAAATAATAACTGGTCTGAGTACATTTTAAAGGGTAATTCACAAAGAGCCATACGTGAAATATTTTACCATCTCTGATCAATTCTCTGTCACGTTCACATTTGTAAATCAAAGAAAAGTAAACAAAAATCATTTAGAAATAACTGAAAATGGTCTTATTCTTCTGTGCATTTTGAAGAGATACACGCAGATTTATAAACAAACATATCTCATGAACCATATCACATCTCTGAGGCGCCAGCCCTACACTGAGCCAGCATCTGTATCAGACATGTCCACTCTCAATGCCCAGAAGCTAAAGGCTTCGCTTCCATTCTTCTCTTAGTCGACCATGATACAGCCATCAGATAAACCTTAGCACTCTAATCGGTTTATCTGTATTAAACTGTACTGATGATGGAGGGATGTATAATTAAAAAAAACTAGGCCCAGATATTCTTCTCCTTCCATCAGAAATACAATATGTTTGTTCATTAATTCATCAATTCCAGCACAAATTCATCGGGGTTTCTATTGATTTCAGTACGGCAGAAGACAAATTTGGTATTATGAAACTAAAAAAGAATATCAACTACTACATTCAGTTTAACATGATTCAACCATGAGCCAACTGAGGGTAAATGATAAGCAGTCTGGCCTCCATCCAGCCCTAGTCGCCTAGGTCTGGAGATCCTGGTTCAAAAAAGCCATCACAGCACTGAATACAATGACATCCTACTCTCAGTTCCCAAGAGGAAACTTTATCCTGTCTCTCTCATTGACTAGAATGACAATCCCATGACTATCCCACCCCAATGTCATTGTGCACAGTGGAAGGTTTATCCCTTCTCTCTCATTGACTAGACAATGACTATCCCATGACTATCCCACCCCAATGTCATTGTGCACAGTAGAAGGTTCATCCCTTATCTCTCATTGACTAGACAATGACTATCCCATGACTATCCCATCCCCATGTCCTTAAGGAAAATAGGATTTATTACATCTGTTTAACCAAAGTGGGCACTGGCTCCTCTATCCTTGAGTTGACCCCATATTGCGTGTCTTTCGTCTCAAGCGGGACTGGGATTCATGCCTGTTCCCTCCCCAGTCACAGTGGGTTTATCCCTCTCACACTCCTACCTCATTCCTGGTATGAGGAAAACACCCCAATGAGAAATGTCAGCTGCTGAAGGTTTAAGCTCCTGCACAGAAATACATGGTAAAATGAGTCACTCATGCAAGGTAAACTCGCATATCTGAGAAAAAAATAATTGAAAAGAGCTATGAATCAGATTTTCTTTCATTTAAGGCTGTAATTATTAAAACAATTGATTCAAAAGCCTGAGGGAACCAGACTCCACTAAAGCGAGATTAGCAAAAGATACTGAGGTTTTTTCACGTGAAAAGATCTTAAGATCAGAACAACATTGAAATCACCAGACTCTCTAGCTGCCTGTAAAGAGCGACATCTTCATGTGTTTTTCTGAAAGCTGTGTGATCATGTGACCACTGGGCAGTTCAGCACTGCATCACGAGGACAGCTCCCAGGAACTGGATGACCGCCAGGCAGGACGTCAGCACCAACACCCGTCCAATCAGGCCTTGGCTCTCCAGCATTAGCTCACCAAGCAGCCTGAGGGGAACAGGGAAGGATCCACAGCGCTGGAGCTAATGCGCCTGTCCGCGTCTCACGCTGTATGTTTCATTCACAGTGGAAAGTGCCGCCACTGACGTCCTTCTCAGGAACGAGGATGCCGTGCTGAGCCCAGCCCGCTGTCAGGAGGAAAAGTTTTGCCAGGATATTTAAGGGCAAGTCATGCTGCAGTGCTTGTTAAAGAGGACTCTGCTTTCCCACAAGTTTTTCTTTCACTGTTCTCAGTCATGTACAACAGCAGTAATAGAAAAGCCAGCCAGTGACTCTTGTTTCACTGGGTTATTTGCAACTGGAGGGATGCCAGTGAGCTGAGGTATTTGTCATGTTTTGTGTATATACTGTACAAACAACAAAGAAAGAGAGAGCGAATGCCGACGCTGCATGCATCAGAACCGCAGATCACAACTCTTATGGGAAGCTTTAAAAAGAACTAGCTCACACACAGAACATGCCCCAAGCTTGCTCTTCCTCAAGTCTATGTCCATTTCTCATTGTTCTTCACCAACAGCTTAAAATCCACTGACTGTGAGCTTGCCCATCTCAGCAAAGAGCCCGCCCCTTCTGGTCCAGGTTGGTACTCATTGGCTCTCAGCTCCCCATCTCAGCCCAGAGGCAGCCAATAAGCACATGTTCACCTGCTACACTTCTGTAGCCCTTCTGTTTGTCTACTCGTTCAGGTGGTGCTTTGGTTTAAAAAATTTTTTTTTTTGAGGAGTCCATTTCATGCACGTCACATAACATACATGGATCTGCATTGGAGAAAATAATTCATTTCAATAAACTAAAATAAAACTATGTCTGATAATAACTCCAACACTACCAATATGTGAGCAGAGAGATCATTAAAATTATTGCACTTTAATCAGGCCTCGCATCTGAACATTCCCATCAAATACACCGATAGCTCACGGGTTGGAGTTGCGAGGCTGCATTTTCTGACAATATCACCCCACCCCCACCCCCCCATTCAGCGACGCCAGCATCTTGTTTACCACATAGATCTGTGGAAAACACAGAAGAAAGTTCAACACAGACCCTTTTCAACAGAACAAAAAGATATTTCCCAATGCAAAGCGTAATTATTTTTTAACGTTATCAGGATCTGTGGAGTGCAAATCCAATTCTGTGCCGGATCCCCTCAGTGCGGCACCGCGCCCAGGGCAATTGTCTCTGAAATTGCATTATGATAACCTGTCACAGCTGTAATTCACAAAGTTATTAGTTGTGAAAACGAGGGAGAAGCGGAGTGTTTTAACTGGACACGTCTGGGGGCTTTTTGACGGTGTGAGCTACGCATGCTGTCTGCCTGGGGATGTTGGAGATACTCTCAGACCCTTCCGTATAGCCTTTAAACTTCTGTTTTTTTTTTTTTTTAATTTTAACAGCAGACACCTTCCGGAAGCAGCCCAGCTCTGTATGACAGGCGTGGGCTGATGGTGGCCGAGGGCCAGGTTCCGCCAGTGGAAACCCGCGGTCTAATGAGCACCCAGATGCCGGTTCCGCCAGTGGAAACCCGCAGTCTAATGAGCACCCAGACGCCGGTTCCTCTCACTTCTCCATCCTCCCAGGGTGCATGACAGCCAAACCAACTGCATCTTTAAATAAACACAAATATTGATATTTGCACTATTGGTATTTTTACTGATCATTTAATTTTCTCTCTGTTTGCTTTGTCCATCTCCAAGGTATATAAAGAGATGGACTAAAAGCACTTTAAACGAGGGGGTGGATCATTATTCTGCATTTGACATCAGAGTGCGGAGGCAGGCTTTACACTGCTACACAAGCTAACTGCGATGGTGAAGGTCCATTTCTAACAGCGCCGATTCTCTCCCGTGTCTAATAGCACAAACATAAAGCTGTAAAACCCGCTCACTAAACTAAGCACAGGCATCGCCCCCGGCAATATTAAAAAGAAGTGGTCCTCTGCCATGTTTTTGTCGACAAACCTTAAATTAAAATTTATCTCGGAAAGATTTCTGGGTCACCGGCTACCCGTCACAGGAGTGAGACCATGACCAGCTGAGTGGAGACAATAAGGAGATAAATAATCTGTTTAGCTCTCCCAGGCTGTAGTTTTGTTTCTCCAAGACGAGACGCACGGCAGCCGCCTATTAAAATATCTGTTTCGGCTCAGGAAGCAGCAAATAAGCCTGGGTGAAAATGTGAAACTGATCAGAGGCAGCGACGGGCCATTAGATAAGCTGTGCTAAGGGCTGGGTTCATGGCGTCTCTGAGCCACGGGACGCCGGAGAGCCACGTCACACAGAGCGGTAGGGCAGCACGAGATCTCAGGGAGCGTGCAAGAGGGTGTGCGTGTGTGTGTGTGTGTGTGTGTGTGTATGTGTGTGTGTGTGTGAGTTTGAAGTCCCTGGTGAGCTGTGTGTCTGTATGTATGAGCAGCATTATTAGTCTGTGAATCTCTCCCACAGAGGCCTCTCCAAATAACATTATCTTCCTGTTGTCCGACACAAATCGCAAGCGGGGAGCACATCCAGACCTGGAATGTTCTTGTGCTTCATCCCATAACAAAGGCATTTCCCTCTTCGTTGTCTCCAAAGCACATAATTGCTTTGCCACCCAGAAGTGAAGCGAAGGCAGCAGCATTTTTCTAATTAAAGCCCCAGAGTCGACGAGCATTTTGATGGCGACTGTCCTGATCCACTGTCACCCCCCCCCCCCCCAACACTCAGAAACTCACGGGAAATTCAGGATGGGTGAGCTCACAATTCAGGGCCCAATTGCTTTTTTTAGACCCTGAATTAGACAGTTTCAATTAAATGCCACTATTCAAAAACACACAAACATTAAGAGATGAAACATGGCCACAGTCTCTGATAGCATGACCTGCTGCAGTATTGTGGCCTACCTGAAGCCCTCCTTAATTGCATTTCTTCTAAACTAGTAATTTTTTTCAAGTGCAAAAACTGAATTACTGCATTGCCAGTGTCTGCAGTTACACAATACATGGTGACTCCCACTGTGATGCTGCTGCCCGGGCTTATCATGCTATGGCATGACACTCATTTTTATTCCTGATTCAATGGAATTTAATCTACCTGCCCATCAAACCGACTGCCACTCTGATCCCAAGATGAGAAACATTTCATTTTAGAAAGAAAAACCCTCCATAGGAATCACATGGACAGGAACACAATGTTGTCAACAATGTAGTAACTCTGAAAACTTAAACTCTTGGGAAATAGTGCAAAGAGGAGGGGTAACGCTACAGAGGAGAGGGGAAATAGTATAGCGAGGAAGGTGAAATGGTACAGAGGAGAGGGGAAATGGTACAGAGAGGGAGGGGAAATGGTACAGAGCAGAGGGGGAAATGGTACAGAGGAGGGGAAATGATACAGAAGGGGGATGAAATGGTACAGAGAGGAAGGGAAATGGTACAGATAGGAAGGGAAAATGGTACAGAGGGAAGGGGAAATGGTACAGAGAGGAAGGGAAAATGGTACAGAGAGGAAGGGGAAATGGTACAGAGAGAAAGGGGAAATGATACAGAAGGGGGATGAAATGGTATAGAGAGGAAGGGAAACGGTATAGAGAGGAAGGGGAAATGGTACAGAGAGGAAGGGTAAATGGTACAGAGGAAGGGAAATGGTACAGAGAGGGGAGGCAAAATAGTACAGAGAGGAGGGGGAAATGGTACAGAGCGGAGGAAGGGAAAATGGACAAAACTGCCGCCACGCTTGTCAGGAGCAGAAAGCCTGCAGGCATCATGTGAAACACGCAAGCCAGATCTGCTCCACGCCAAAAATGTCCAAAGGGAGGCGGAAGGGAGTGAGACGCTGCAGCTTTTTTTTACCGGGGGTCCTCCTCTGCTGTACCCATGAGAAATGTTACATAACCTTGGCTTCATTGGCGAAAAATTCAAGTGTAGGCTACAGCGTGCCTGCGTAAAAATGCCTGCTAGGCACGTTACGCAACATGATAATGGTAGCAGCAAATATGCTAATTTCAGAGTAATCTGATTTGGGAGCAAAACCCTTTGATGTGGTTTTGGGGGCCGCGGCTACAAGAATTAAAATTTGTGCAGGTTGTCGTATAATCTGTGGTGAGAACAGGCGGCCGAGAAATGAGGAGGTCGGCATTGTCAGGACCCGCAACTGCCGGGAAGAGCAGGAGACAGGCAGACAGCCGTGGGACACGTCGGACACGCTATTCAACGAGCGTGGAGTCGGCAAGGAACACAGAGAAGAAATGGAAGGAAGGGTGTCGGAATAAACACACAAAAGCAGGACAAGAAGAAAACAGGCCCACGGCAAATGCAGGGTGACCGGTTGTGACAAGCAGACAGAGCCGGGTGACACATGACTGCCAATTAAACGGAGCACAGCAGGAATCCTAAATGGCTTTAAAGTTCCCCGTATTAGCAGCGAGAGCCGCCTTTAAATGCCAGCAGAACGGGGCGGCACACGTTTCTGAAGAATGAAGACTGCCTCTCGCCTGCACACTGGTAAAATTAAAGCGCCCTGGAACCAAGCAGAATCCCAGAAGATCTTTATCATTATCTTAGAAATAATCTCCCACTTCATGAAGAAGACTGGGCCTGTGAAGGTTTACCAAATTAACAGACAAAAATGCGAATTGTTAGCTGAGCGGGAGAGCTCTGCCTTACAGACTGCGCATAAGGCAAACTCAATAAGCTCAGTCACTAATGCCTTTCTGGGGACTCAAAGCCACAAGGTGCCAGCTTCTCGGCAGATGCGCGATAAATATTCCCAATTACAGTCAAATGAAACGGAAATCCTTTGGCGAGCTAATGAACGAGGTGCTGCTGACGAGGGCAGCTCACGCCATGCCCTAGATATGCATCACTGCACCTCGACCGCTCGGCGGCTTCCCATCACACAGCAGGGTTCCCCGCCCTGCACGCTACCTGCAACGCCAACATGCGATATATCACTCGATGTTTTTCACACTGAGACCCAAATACTCAGCCTGCCCCAAATAAGAAGCTGAGGAATGCATAACTCACTGGAATCTGAATCTCTTAGCCAGTGAATACCACAGCATTAGAGACGCAGTGGATTTACGGCGTTACTGAGTGTCGCGGCGCTGGGCTCAGAGTTTGGGGGGAACCACCCCTTAAAACACCAACTACGCCACCCTGGGAATTACACTCAGGGAAATATTTAGCTTAGGAACTAAGACCCCAAAAAGGCACTCAGGTCCGTTATACAAGGCAGCAAGAGATGTGACTCCACTTACAGTCTTTTATTAACAATCAAATAAACACCATCCACACAGCAGAATAAAACCTCTGGGCTGGTCCAC